>NC_024127.1:22166734-22185955 GCF_000346735.1 Prunus mume
ACCACACCCCCCCCCCCCACCCCCCCCCCCCCCGCCCCCGCCCCCCCCCCCGCCACCCCCACCGCCACCGCCACCGTCCAAGTCTCTCTTAAGCAACTCCACCAGCTGCTTCTGTATCCCCTGCTTCTGCTTCCCGCTAATGCCCCCGCCACTCTGTCTCTTCACCATCAGCTCATCATTCGGATAAACGACGCCGTTCTGGTTGTGGTTGGGCACCATCAAGTCCTGCAGGCCCATCCCACTCCAAGAAGAATCCAGGGAGGGCATACCCATATCCCAGTTCTGGAGCTGCGGGTCGGGTCGACCCGGAAGGTTCTTGTCGTGGAGATCGAGGCCCAGCAGGGAGGCGAGCTGGAGCGCGGAGGGGCAGCCGGAGAAGCCATCGAGAGGGGTGCGATCGTGTGCGGCGGAGACAGAGCAGCTACCGTGGGCGTCCCAATCGCACTCGTGGCAGAGAACGAGGTTGTCGGTGGAGCAGCGGACGGAGACGGGCTCGGACGCGCAATTATCACAGATCTGAGAGCGCACGTGCTTCCGGGAGAGCAAGTTGGCGGAGTGCACGTGCTGGTCGCAGAATAAGCAGAGCTTGGCGGAGTCGGCCTTACAGTAGAGAACCGCCGGCTGATCAGTGCAGAAATCGCAGGGCACGCCCTCCCCGCTTCTGGATTTCGGGCTCGCCATGCTAATTTTTCTTCCTTCCTAATCTCTATCGTCTTGAAGCAAACTATACCGATGGATTCTTCAAATCTGCTTCGCTTGCTGTTTAAGACTAATTTCAAATTTTTCCTTGCAGATTTTTTCAGAGTAGAAAATTTGTAATGAGCGAGAAATGACAAGGGAGTGTGTCTATCAATTTCGGCTTTTCGATTGTGATGGTGATTTTTTATATAAATATATTATTCTGCTAAAGTGGGAATGGGAAGTGAAGTGAATGATTGGGAAGACAATCTATCTTTCTATCTTGGGAAGTCGCTGATATGCTGTATTATTAAAATAAATATATTTATTTTTTTGGGTGAACTGGCCGGGCAATCAACAACACAGCATAAAAGATTGCTAGCTTTAACATGACCATCGTCGACACCTTTTGTCTCAGGCCTGCCATTTTAATTGCTAGCTTCTTATTTTTTATTTATTAATATTAATATTAATATTAATTTTTAGCCCGATCTTAATTTTAAGGGAATTTCACTAAAACACTTAAAATGAAGGTTGAAATTATAAAAAAACTCAACACCAAAAACACTTTATAAACACATCCAAAACTCATTATTACATACACTCAAAATCCATTTATAAACACACCCAAAAAGTTGACTTTGGGGTTGATTTTGGATGTGTTTCTATGTTTAAATAATGCTTGAGTTTTTTTATAAATACATGTCTAGAATTGAGTTTATTTATAAATTTGTATAATTTTAATTGCTAGCTTCTTTTTAATTTTATTTTTCTGCAAGAATTCACGTGTTGGTTGTAAATTGTAATTGATCTGGACGGTGGAGATGGGTCGTGGTACAATTGGGTTGGTCAGCGACAAAAAGGCAGGATCGCTATTAATACGAATGGGGGATGGAAAAGCACGTGACTACGATGCGGGAAGAACGAGGGCACTTTTATTTTTATTTGTATTTCTTTTATATACAATAATGTAAAATCATAATAACATGTTTAAAAATATTTGATGAAGAATAAAATGTTAAATTTTAATTCCATTTAATTTATGCTTTCTTTGGTTTTTGCTATTTAACTACTCTTACATGGTCACTTTGAACATAAATCCAAGTTCAACATCTGCTTTGCAATTTAGGTTAGAGTTTAGTTGAATTTGCTTTAATTCTCTATCAACCTATTTCATAAGATAAAATCATACATCCTAAGTAGATTAATTTAAATGTTACATTCCGTCATCTAAGAATCCTATGCAATTTTCAATTCTTTCATCCAAACGGAGAGTAAGTATAAGCAAAAAACCCTACATTGAGCTGGTAGAACAAATGCCATATTTGTCTACATAAGTGAAAAAGTCAAATACCAACATATAGAATAGAATTAAAATTATATGGTTGAGTCATTTTGAGTGAGTATAATTTGAGCTACGAACTTGTCGCAAGAGTTAAAATCGTGGCGTCGGTAGACATAGATATGAAAGAAGGGAGAAGATAATGGAACCAGGTTTGGATTTTGCTCAGTCAGCCTCACCCATGAATATGATACTTTGGCTTCTCTGTTCGCGTCTCTCCTCCTGGGACAAATGAAGACTAAATAATTGAGCTTAAACATCCTGTTCTTGTTGGACCCCGCTTAATAATTGAGATTAGCAAAATATTGTTGTGTACGATCTATGATAACTTGAAAATAAATTATGATGAGGATGCAGTGGGGATTGCGGCCTTCTCTTGGTGACTCACTCGCCGGTTGTCGTCATCCATGACGTAGTACCCACCGTCCTGGGGATTTTCATTTTGTCTGTAACGTAATATTGTAACTTTGCTATCCTAGTATTTATCTTTTCGTTATTAATTTATAACAAGATAATAATATCGACTACATATTTTCTGAGCCAGAACGTTTTATTTTATTTTTTATTTTATAGATATTTAGTCATATATTTATTCTTAGCAAACTTTACACCATTTAATTTTTATAAATAAATAAATAAAAAACTCAAAAAATGATAGTTGACTTTATTGAATTTAATTTTGATTATTAAATTACTTTGATTCCCTATTAAGTGTTTAAGGCTTTTTTAATGAGGTTTTAGAGTTGAGTTTATTTTAAGAAATCAATGGCAGTTTTGTAATTTAAAAGAAATTAAAAGCTTTTTTGTTATGTTGTAAATGAACTTTGGGTGTGTTTCTAAAGTCCATTTCATATATGGTATTTTTATAATTTGGGCTCTTATATTGGGTATAATAGTGATTTTTTTTTTTTTGGGTTCAATTAGTTTTGTGAGGGTCTGGAAATTATATTGATTTACAAATTAATAATTTTAAGTTCGAATTTTCATGATAAATTAATATTGTGTGTGTATGACTTCTCCCTTATATTCGTGATATATAAGGCCTCTATTATTAAACACAAAAAGTTACGCAATAGTACATAATTTTTTTATATAAATATAAATACGAGAAAAATTGATACTTTTGTGTCGTTGGTCGAAGGAGCCATTGCAATTGCCCTCTTGCATAAATGATGTAAAACTGAAGTGTCCCAACACCACCACCACCACCCAGCATGTGAGAGCGAGCAGAACTAAGCCACGAGGTGGGTTGTAGCCCAAAAAACTTTGAAGAAAAAAAAAATTTAAATCTATTTTTATAGGGAGCTGATTTCTCCACTTCCTTTTTCTCTACTTACACTCTTTTTTGTTTTTAAATAATTTTTAATCAATTTTGTTCTTTCTCTTTCCTATTCTATCCTTACCCTACATTAATTTCTTGGCTTATTATCACAAAACGTCCCTAAGGTTTACGAAACTATCAGATTGCATCCTTAATATTTTTTTTTTGTGTCATTTATGGTTCTCAAGGTTAGTATGTGCAATCACAAATGCTCCCTGTCGTTAGGTTCTGTCAAAAACTCTGTTAGTTTGCTGACGTGACATATATATATCACAAAATATCCCTGAGGTTTACACACTTATCACAAATGGTCCCTACGATTTTTTTTTTAAATTTAAAATTCATAAAATTTAGGTTTTCTTTATAAAATTATTTATAAATGAAAAAACCATTTATAGAAGGATTTTAATCTTGAGGATTATTTATGAATCCTAAACCTTTAGTTTTTTTCATTTTTAAATTTTATGAATTTTAAATAATTTTTTTAAAAACTTCATTAATTTATTGATGTGACATATATATGGAGCCCACATCTACAATAATATAATGTCACATGTATTTAAAATTTATATATTTTAAAATAATTAAAATTCATAAAATTCTAAAAAGAAAACAAAAATTTTATGAATTTTAAATTTTAAAAATTAAAAAATTTCTTAAGGACCATTTGTGATAAGTGTGTGAACCTCAAGAATGTTTTGTGATATACATATATGCCACGTCTGCAAACTAAAGGAGTTTTTGACCAAAGTTAACGGCATAGACCATTTGTGATCATGCCTACTAACCTTGAGGACCACGAATGACACAAAAAAATATTAAGGATGCAATATGATAGTTTGTAAACCTTAGGGATGTTTTGTGATAATAAGCCTTAATTTCTTTTTTACTTCACTTTTATATTATTTCTTTTTCTTTGTACTTAATTTTTCAACTTACATTTTCAGTATTAAAGGAAAAAAAAAAACTTAATTTCTTACTCGATTAAAGGAAAAAAAATACTGAAAATGGAGTGCAAGTTGAAAAATTAAGTATAAAGAAAAAGAACTAATATAAAAGTGAAGTAAAATGAAATTAATGTAGGTAAGGGTAGAATAGGAAAGAGAAAGAACAAAATTGATTAAAAAGTATTAAAAAGCAAATGGGAGTGTAAGTGGAAAAAAGAAGAGTGGGAAAAATCATATCCCTATTTACATGGCCTACCAAAATTGCTACCTTTTGCTTTGAGCGAATCCTCCAATCAAATTGAGCGAATCGTGCAATTGTTTAGCCGCATTGGTTTTTTTCCCCCCTCAAAGCATGTGGCCTTTTGCCTTTATTTTTTTGTTGGCAAAGTCAATAATCATGTTTTATCCAAAAAAAAAAAAAAAAAGGGAAAGCTTTTTAACATTGGACTCAATAAAAATCATCACGAGTCGTTCAATTCACAATTACAGATAGTTGTAGGTAATTGAAACTCACAGGTGGGAAAAGGCTTTCAAAAACGGAATATTAACCTAATTATATGCTTCTTGTGTTTACAATTAATTTATATGTGAAACTTAATTATTTATATTTTTTGACTTTGTATTTGTGAAGCTTATTCGGTTGATGCCAAGAAACAAGAAATTTGAATATGAACATATATTAATTTTGATAATATATATTTTTTGGCAGTATTTAATATGTATTTTTCTTATAAAGTTTATTGAAAATTAGTCTATGGAAAAAAAGCCAAAATCATTAGAGTTTAAGCTAAAAAATTTATCTAGCCCATCCATCGAAAAAAATCCTAATTTTGAATAACATATTTTCCAAAACTTTTTAATTATGACTACAAAACTAAATACTAGTTTAAAGGAACAAAATACCATCACTTTTGTTTTGGCCTTCGTATTTTTCTAGTAAAAAAAACATGTTTATTTTCTATACGAAGTCGTACGAGAGAACAAATGTGCAATTGCATGATGAAAAACGAGCTTCATTTGGTCCATTGCTTTTGCTTGATGTATCACTTTCATCTTAAGTCTAAAAAAAAAAAACATATTTTCTGCAAGTGTGGTTTTCGGAGTGTTTAAATTCAACCCATTGATAAAAATGGTTTTTCGAAATAATCATTTTCTCAAGATAATTTTTGGTGGCTTTTATTCCTCACACATCAAATAAGAAAACTTGATTTTATGGTATTTTAATATAAAGTATATATTGATTTAATGAGCCATCATTTTTAGCCTAAATAGTATTTTGCACTAAAACCAATTTTTCATATTTTGATTTGGTGGGAATTTGATTTTCTAGTATTTTTATTTGAAACCAAATAGGGGGTACTTTCTTATTTACATTGTAAACTTAAGTAAATGGAGTAATATAAAAATAAATGAAAGTAAAAGGACAAAGACATTTACTTAAATGCTGAAAATGAGAATAAGGTAATCTGTACACTTGAAGTGCACCACCATCAACTGAGCAAAGGGGCAATTTGAAGCACCTCATTGTGCCTTAATAGATCTGCCACAACACATGTGGGTACATATCAAAACGTAAAGTATTTGTAATAATATACATATAGAAATACATAATAATATATTACTTTTAAAATATATAAAAACTTGAGTGGGGGCCCGGGACCACACTGGTCCTAGTATGGCTCTGCCCCTGTAATGAGGGGTGTATTTTCGGGGGTGTAAAGCCACTTTTACATCCCCTTTACAAATTCAGGGGGTGTAAATACGTTTTTTGGTCCAATGAAAAATGATGTAAATCCAAAGATGCATATTCGATTTGTTTGTGATAATTCTTTTTTGTGTTTTAACTTTTTAAAATTAATTTTGTGCGTGTTAGATTTATTTATTTTTCCTAATAAATGGATCTAAAAAAATTTAAATTTGGAGAACATATGATTTTACCTACAAACTAACATAAAAATATCTATGTAGAAATCTAGGCCATTGGAAGTGCAATGCAAATTGCATGAAATCTAGGCCTTCCATTTTGAATTCCAATCATTCTCTTTCCATTTTTCTCTTGTAGGTCCCGCTTGTAGAGGATGTAAAAAAACATGCAAATGTGCATCTAATTTTACATCTCTATAGTTGTGTTGTATTTTTACAACCATCTACATCTTCCCATTGGAGATGATTCCGGCGACAAAGAGTGTATATTTAACATACACCCTATTATACACCCCCCACTGTGGATGCTCTTACACATTTACATTGTTGAAACTGAACCCATTGATAAGGGCACGACACTTTATTTGGTCGGGCCTAATACAAGTTATGCTTGGTTCAAGAACTTGATGGACTTTCTGCCATTTCACAATTTCGGTTATTTAATGATATGCATGCCCTTTCAATGCATAACATATGTACTTAGAAGGGAAATGATAAAAATTTATGTTGTCATACTGTGAATTTGAATCACACATACAAATATAATGTTAAAAAACCTCGCAAAAAATAATTACTTTTTTGGGGGTGGGGAGGGTCAAAGCAAGAAAGCATTACTTATACCTACTTAGAAACACTTGTAACAGTTATGTGAACCCTGTAAGCTTGCGCATGCATCATATACATACATATTTAGCAGATATGGTCGCTATACATGGAAGTAGGGGTGGGCATCTCAAATCGAAATACTGAAACCGTACCCTAACTATACCATACCATACCAATTTCATACCGTTTCATTTGGTATGGGGAGATATTCGGTACCGTACCAATAGAGTATGGTATGGTAGCGGTATCAAGATTTTGATATTAGTCAATATCGTACCGTACCAAATAGTACTTGAATTCAAATCGTGGACTGCAAATGAAGTTTGGATTGCATAACTTTCTGTTTTTGTCATTTATGTTTTGATTGGGTTTGTATTTTTGTAAGCCATAATGCATAATTTTAACTATTTTGGTTTGTAAGCCATAAGACATGAGTTTTAACCATTTGGATTTGATGAATCTGTTGATGGATAAATATTGATTTGGTTGATTTGGATATTGAATATGTTGATGGATATTGAATATGTTGATTAGGATTTGGATATTGAATATGTTGAATATTTGAATTTGTAACTTAGGCATCACTTATTTTGGTGAATGAATATGTTGAATATTGAATTAGTTCATTTTTTAGTTGTGTCATTTTGGTACCGAAACGGTACCGATACCGATTTGGCACGGTACAATAATCTCATACCGTACCATACCGATTTAAATTTCTGGTATCGGTACCGTACCGTGCCCACCCCTACATGGAAGTATGTTATGTATATGTACCATTCATTCTTTTACTATATGAATGCAATATCCATACATATCAAAATATCTTCATCAAAAATAAATTATAATATCATAAAATGCAGAAAAAGCAATTTTCCAGCTGTGCAGCTTTCTCTTCTTCCTTGGGTTATTAGCATCTCTTGCCCAAGGCATCACGGTTGACACCTTTTAACAAGTACTTTGTTCGCATGGTTAACAACCTGGACAATAAAAAGCTGGACGTCAAATGCCAATCTGCAGACGAGTCTTGCTTCCCGTGGGGATGAGTTTGAATTTTCTTTCTTGCTTTGTTTGGGGGTCATCTTGTGCCAAGTTACATATGTCCTATATATATAGTACCCTTTCCAAATTCTGTTAAGAAGGAAAAATAAGGCTTATATATCGAATCCTTGGATAATCAAGGATAATATTCCGATATTGATCTAAGACTTAAAAAACATGGGTATCACCCAAGACTACTTGGGAGCCACATCATCAAAGATGTGGGTCAATCCAATTAACACTCCATGTTGTACAAGAGAACAAAAAAACATTGTTTAATGACATATAAGCTCTCTATATATGTGTATGCTTAAAAGGAAATGGCAAATGCTTGTATATGTCCATTGAACCACCTAATTTTGTTAATAGCTCAAATTATCTCTATAAGCCAAGCCCATCAAAGGACGCCATGTGGCCACGACAGACCAGGTTGCTTGCACACCGACCACTCGAAATACGATGAAACAAAGATTGGACCAGTGGTCGGGTGTTTTGGGTACTTACTCGATCACCAAGGTGCTTTATTCCAACCAGAAGTGCATGGATGATCGGCAAGCCTGACCTAACCCTTGCCAAATTGATCACTGCCGCCCTTGAGATGGATAGACCTGACAACCAAGAAGGGTCAGTTAACGCACATCCCATCCTCAAGCAGGTGTCGCTTTACCCTTCGATTTTTGAGAAAACAAGTTGGTGATAGAAAGAGAACATTTAATACACCTCCCATCCTTGTTTACCTATCACTTAGCCACCTGACCCCTGTCACAAATTAGGGTGATCAAAAAACAGAGCATTAAATGTGATTCAAACTTAGGGAAATAAAGAAAAGATCTATCCCATTAAATATTTGGTTTTCTCCTTTTGCCCCCTATAAATACCCCTCACTTATCTCTGGACAAAGGTGATAAATATTTTCACTGTGGAAACCCTATATCAATTTTCTCTCCAGTTCAAGTTAGTTTTTGACTTAACCATCGGAGGGGTCTGAATTGGGATTAACCCCAGTCCACCCTTATTCTGATATTGTTCCAAGTGTGCAGATCTTCCTTAGGAGAGTACTCATCTACGTGGGTAAACAGAAGCCTAAGTTCCAGCCCAGGGCCCAAGTCTCCTATACAAGAAGGATACGTGGTTTACAAATTTCATGAAACCAAGTACATGTGGTGAAACCACATAAGCATATAGCAGGCTTAGCGTATATGGTCACTACGCATGCAAGTCTGTTGTGTATGTATCCATATATATACCTATCAAAATCTCTTTATTTTAAAAAAAAAAACAGAAAAATGCAGAGAAAATCAATTTTCCAGTTCTATTGTTTTCTCTTCTTCCTTGGGTTAGCATCTGCTGCCCAACGGAACACGTCTGTCACACCTTGAAGAAGTTCTTTGTACGCATTGTTAACAATCTGGACGCTAAAAAGCTGGACTTTGAATGCAAATCACAAGAAGATGTTATTGCGCATAGCCTTGCTGCTCGTGGGGATGAGTTTGAATTTGGATTTCGTCTCGACGTCCAATTAAGCATGGGCTGAACCAAGGCAATGGCTGCCCTTGGCTGTAGTCCAGGAAGGGTTTGGGCATAAAATAAATTAAATATATATAGCATAATATTTTAACTAAAAAAAAATAAATATATATACAATTTCAACACCAATAAGCATAGTAAAAGGTCTTCCACATTTGTATTTGGTGTCAAAGTTTGTCCCAACATCAATTTTAAAATTTTTCTATTAATTCGTCTCCAAAAGAGAAGCATTTTACTATAGAAAATGTAAGTACAAAAAAAAGAATTATCATTAGATTTTAAGTTAATAACTTTAGCTAGCCCACCCATTGAAAAATTTCTGGTTCCGCCCTTGCAATTAAGCACATATTTTTTCTGCGATTTATGGTACTTGAATTATCCTGTTGGTTTTCATGCATTTCAAGTTGATGAACAACTTTTGGACCTCTGTGGTGGAGTTCGTTGCATATGGCAAGCGCAAGAGGATGGGATCTACTTGTATAACATCCAGCGGGGTAATTGGTTAACGAAGTATTCTTGGGAGAAAATGGGAAAATGATTCTTAATAATTAATTTGTAGCTGTTAAGACTCAAAGCGCAAAAGCTTTCTTCACATTGTTTATTCTATTTGTCTTGTAATGGCTTGTTATGTTTCTTCTTAAGTTAATGTCTCTTTCTTTCTTGGCCAAGTTATGTAGTACCCTTTTCAATTTCTGTTAAGAAGACAAAACAATGCTTATAAAATCCTTAAAATTCCGATACTGCTTGAGAGTGGATGAAATTAAGCCGACACAGCTCATCCTATGTCGTCTAAACAAATTCATTTGCCAAATTAATTGATACTCGATTTGTGATGAACAACTTATCTGTACCTGGCCTGCATGATTTACGTACTTAGATGAAATGAAAAGTTAAGGAAAAATTCATGTGAGAGTAGTTTAGGTACGTAGTTGTGTTGGATGCATCATCTATAACATTTTCAAAAAGACATGGCATTTGTCTACTCGGTGTTAGACAAATCAGAGTACATCAAAGAAACTTGCTAATTGCTAATGCCAACAAGATAAGGTACACGTCCAGGCTCCGTGCACTGTATTTTTCTTCTTATTCCATGGGAAAGGACAGCCAGCATTCCAACATTCATTTTCATGCTATTTTATCTACTTTTTTTTTTATTTTTTTTTATTTGGTAATTTCGGGCATTTAATGAGATACATGCTCTCTCTATGCAATATATGTATGATACATATTTATGTTGTGATATTGTTAATTTAGACCACACATTAAAAAGCCTGGCAAGAAAACACTACTCATAAATGTATATGTTATAATTAAAAATCTTACTCACTTATACATATATAGTATGTCATGCAAGCAAATATCCGAAATTAATTTAATACCATTCACCAGCTAACCACTCAGTAGTCTCAGCAGAAATGGTTACTATGGATATACATATATATATACAGCATTCTTTTTCAATATAAAAGCATATGGAATGCATACATATCTCGATCAAAAAATCAAAATCTCTACCTTGAGCAGAATTATCTGAAAGAAAAAGGGAGAGAAATGAAGAGAGGAGCAGTATTTCAGTTCTGCTGTCTTGTGTTCTTCCTAGGGCTAGCATCTGTTGCCCATGGTGACTCGTCGGCCACACCTGGTAAAAAATATTTCATCCGCATTGTCAACAACCTTGACAACAAACAGCTGGCCTTCGTATGTAAATCCGCAGATGATGTCATTTCGCATAGTCTTCCTCAACGCGGGGATCAGTTTGAATTCGGATTTCGTCTGAATTTCTTTGGCACCACCCTTTACTTCTGCAATTTAAAGTACCAGAACCACCAAGTAGTTTTTGATGCATGGAAACTTGATAAACAACTTTTGAGACTGTGTGGTGGTGGAGTCCATTGCATATGGAGAGCGCAGGAAGATGGGATTTACTTGTTTAACACCCAATGGGGCAATTGGTTAAGGAAGTACGTTTGGAACAATTAACACCGCCATGAGTCCTAATTAGAAGCTGTTAATTAAGATTCATCAAAGGCATAAGCTATAATTTCTTCACGTTGTTTATTTTGTTTGTCTTGTTATATCTTAGACGATATTACATGGAATAAAAGAGATGTAAAGTCTCATTATGCACACCTTTATTTTGTATATGGTCTTGTAAGATCTTATACAACATTACAAGGAATTACTAAAAGTGATTTAAAGTCTCATTAGGGTTTTCTCTTTTGTGTTTCTCTTTTGCTTTGCTTGTGCTTGGGTTGGGGGGGTTAAGGTGGCCGGTACTCTGTAATATTGCTTATGAAACCTTGGATATGGACATATTCCATTGTTCATCTAATTAAGAAGAAAAACTTTGCAGATATGGGCTTAGTCAAATTGGTTAAAGCAGATGTGTTCTCCACTCAGCACCTGAATTTGAATTCCTCTTCCCTCAATTTATTAGTTTAGATTAAAGTAGAATATCATTTGTATATAATAATAATAATAAAAAGCTTTCTAAATCATAATGTATATTTAAGTCACAACAACCACAATGTGATTATGTGACCCTGACCAACTGACATAACCCATATCTGCATTACATATATACTCAAAAGGAAATGACAAATGCTTACGTTGTTATTGAGTGATAATCTGGACCACACATACATTAGCTTGCCAAGAAAACATTTCTCATAGTTAGAAAAACACCCAAGTATGGAAACCATATTTAAGCATATATCATATATGGACATTTAACCATCCTAAGTTTGGATCCCATGCCATTAAGAAGTTCTTTGTACACATTGTTAACAACTTGGACAATAAAAAGCTGGGCTTCGATTGCCGATCCGAAAACGATGTTATTGATCGTAGTCTTCCTGCTCGTGGGGATGAGTTTGAATTTGCATTTCGTGTGAACTTCCAATTCACCACATATTTTTTCTGCAATTTGTGGTACTTTGACCACCATGTTGCTTTTTATGGGTGGATCAACGGCTTTTGACCTATGCGGTGGAGTCCATTGCATATGGAAAGCACAAGAGTATGGGATCTACTTGTATAACTGCCGATGGGGCAATTGGTTAAGGAAGTATTTTTTTGGAGAATAAGGCCATCTCTAGTCATGGGTTATATCCCAAATATAGCCATAAAATAATGCAAAATCCATCTTCAGCCATGGGCTAAACAAATTTTGGCTAAATTTGGAGGGCCACATTTGGCCCTTTAGCCCTCCAACCAGGCCACATTTAGCCTAGCTTTGGCATAGGTCAAATTTTTTGTGGGCCCCAAGCATGTGCTTTTGAAGAAAATAAATTATCAAGTGTGGACAAGAGAACGAATCATCTCGTGCAAATGCATATCCAACAGCCAATAATAAAAGCGTTGACATCATCGATATATTTTTAAAAACTTTTTTAAATGTTTTCAATTTGTGTTGTTTAAGAAAAAAAATTTAAAAAAATATTGGTCATGACCGTTGGAAGTCAGACCATTGAAACCCAACCATTTTTTATTATAAATGTGGTCACCTTTTTTAATGTTTTCAATTCATAAAAAAAATTATAAAAAATTACTGGTCATGGCCGTTGAAGGTCTCACCATTGAAACCCATTCTTTATTTATTTATTATTATTATTATTTTTAAATGTGGTCACCTTTTTAAATGTTTTCAAGTGTTGTTTAAAAAAATTATAAAGAATTCTTGGTAATTGAATATTGTCTTTAAATAGTAGTTTAATTAAATTAAACAATACATAGTTGTGGAATATATGAGTGTTGTACTATAGTTTTTATCAAAATAATAAAATATGAAGAACCCTAAAATATAGCCATGCATGGTTGGAGATGGAAAAATTTAGCTCTGCACTATTCTTTAAAAAATTTATTTTTTGGAGGGCTAAATATTTAGTCATGGACATTTAGCCCTATGACGGGAGATGGCCTAAGCTTAGGGAAACTAATTCTTAATGATTAATTAGTAGCTGTTAAGACTAAAAGTGCGCAAAAGCTTTTTCACACTTATTTTATTTTTCTTATAATATCTTGCAAAGAATAAATTAAGGGAGCTGATTTTCCCACTCACTTTTTGTCCACTTATACTCCCTTTAACTTTTTATTATTTTATTATTTTTTAATTTTTGTTCTTTCTCTTTCCTATTCTACCCTTATTCTACATTTTTTTTTACCTTCACTTTTATATGAGGGTAGATTTTCACCCACCCTCCGTAGCATAAAACCATACCCGCCCACCTGCAACACAAGACCACCTTCAGCATATCCAAGGGCAGAACCAGGAATTTTTCAACGGGTGGGCTAGCTAAAGTTATTAGCTTTAAAATTTAGTGATTTTTTTTTTTTGGTACTTACAATTTCTATAGTCTTTCTATAAATAAAAGTAACATTAAATCATATAAACCAAGATAGTTCATAGCTCCATAGACTAATTTTCAATAAGTTTTAATATAAACCAAATATGGTTTAACACCATAGTGGATTGAACATCTAAAGATTTTTTACCTAGATTGACCTTAGGTTCTTTTATGCATTCATATTATAGATGAAAAGTTATTTTATGTAAAAATATTGACTTGGTATGAAAAATGGATTTTTGAAATAATCATTTTCTCAAGATAATTTTTGGCGGCTTTTATTCCTCACACATCAAATAAGAAAACTTGATTTTATGGGATTGTATGAAGTATATATTGACTTAATGAGCCATCATTTTTAGCCTAAATCGTATTTGGCACTAAAATCGATTTTTCATATTTTGATTTGGTGAGAATTTGATTTTCTAGTATTTTTATTTGAATCCAAATAGGGGGTACTTCCTTATTTACATTGTAAACTTAAGTAAATGGAGTAATATAAAAATAAATAAAAGTAAAATGACAAAGACATTTACTTAAATGTTGAAAATAGAAATAAGGTAATCTGTACAGCGCCACTGACTGGGCTAATATTGAAAATAAGTTTTATATTTTTTTTCTTAAAAAACCACACTGGGCTACAGCCCACTGTAGCCCTCAGTGTGGTTCTGCCCTTGAGCATATCTCAGTTCAAGTCTGCCATGAATTTTGAGTTCCAACTCCATATGAACCAAACATATATCTGGGCTTTTGGAAGACTTTTGAGATTCTAAGAGAGAGGGGGTGGGATTCTGTTGAACAAAATTATCAAGCCAAAAATCAAACAAAAACTAAATAAGAAATGAATCCTTCTTTGTTAATCAAAACCGAAAAAAAAGATTAAATCAAACAAACCCAAAAATCTATTCCTATTCTTCTTCTTCAATTACATTCCAGAAAAACACAAACAACCCTGGAGAATAACAAGAAGAAATCGTCGATGTCAGGGGACTTGAACCTAGAAGGCAAGATTGGACGCTGGCCTTGATTAGGTTTTCTATCTCGTTGATGTCGAATTGGGAGGAGGGGTGGAGTGGAACAATGGAGTGTCCACATGTTGAAACATGGCGGAGATGGGGGCTTTTGGGTTGGGGTTCTGGGCTATCACTTTCGGGAAGAGAGAGAGGGATAATATTTGTTTAATTTTTTTGTTGAACGAAAAAGAAAAAAAAAGAAAAAGAAAACCAAACCAAACCAAAAAATTGAGAGGGGAGGATTGGGTGGGGGCGACTAGCGGTGATGACCCAGTAAGGTGGGGGTGGGTGACGTGATGAGATGGTGGCGAGCAAGGAGGAGAAGATGGGGTGCTAGGGTTTAGGGAAGAAGGTGGGGGCAGCTAGAAATAGTTTTTATTTTTTATTTTTAAGTTTATATATTTATTTATATTTTATATTTGCTTAAAAAAATTGTTATTTATTTTGAAAATGAAAAGGAAATAATATTAAAATGAAGTAAAAAGAAATTAATGTAGAGTAAAGGTAGAATAGGAAAGAGAAAGAACAAAAAAGAATAAAATTGATTAAAAAGTATTAAAAAGCAAAATGGAGTATAAGTGGAGAAAAGAGGAGTAGGAAAATCAACTCCCTAAATTATAGAGATGTGAAGTTTCACTACTAGAAAAACCCTCAACAGGGACCCTTTTATTGGAGACTAAAATAAAAACAGTCTCTATAACTGATAATAGAAATAGTCTCTATAAAATGATAAAAAGGGGACATTATTCAGGGAGTCTCTCTAAAACCCCTAGGGTTCCACTAGGGTTTCTAGGAGAGTTATAGTTTTATTGTGGCGGACGATGATGACTACCACTCATCAATGTTCTACACTGTGGTGGCAGTGTATGTTCTGGGGAAGCAGTCGGTGGTTCCTTCACAGATTTGGCACCGGGTTTTGGAGGGGGCTTTGGCTTCTCGAGACCTTCCTTAGCTCTATGGATGATTTGATGACTCGTTTTGCAGCCTGCTTTGCCTTAACCAATGAGGAACAGGCTGAACTAGTGGTAGAACAACATGAGGTCAAAGATCTGCTAACTTCAAAGTTCTTACTTGTGGGAAAACTAACCCGGAAACCATATAATAAGGAGGCTTTCAAGCGCACGATGGCGTCATTGTGGCACCCAAAGGTACAAGTCCAGATTATCAATATGGAGGAGGATAGGTTTGTGTTCTCGTTTCAGACCCAGGGGCTTGCGACACTATCAGGAGTGGTGGACCCTGGACTTTCAATCATTCTCTATTGATCATGGCTGCAGCGGATGGATTACTTGATTCGCTTACTATACCTCTACGATACCAAGAGTTCTGGGTGCAAGTTAAAGGCCTTCCCTTAGTTTTTATGACTCGAGCTATGGGGAAACTGATTGGCGATATGCTCGGGAACTATGTTGTGACTGATCAGAGCAGATGAAGTGATTGCTTCGAAAGTTTCTTACGCATTTGGGTACTCTTGGATGTCAATTGGCCCTTGAGGCATTGGTGGGCGGTATGAGAAACTGCTAATCACATGCTACCTGTGTGGCATGCTGGACCATGGTGAGAAAAAGTATGGCCTTTACACAGGGGAGGAAATGGACGATACTGATAAACCATATGGACTATGGTTTCAGCAAGATGTTTTCGGCCTCAATTATCGCAAACCCAAAGGGCAGCGTTTTGGTCTGCCTTCCTCGGAGGGGTGGTCGATTCGTGCGTCGATGAAGGTGGAAGATGGGGAGACAGAGGCCAGCGTGGAACCTGCACATGAGGACTGTAGGGCTGAAGTGGCGGAGTCGACTAGGTCCTCAAATCATGCATTAATTGCATGCGACCTCAATAGCGGAATTCACGTGGTAGATGGCATCCCAGAAGAGGAAAAAGATTGGAGACTTATATTCCAGACCTAAAATGGCCCGCCAGATTTTGTGGTTGTTTTGGAAGGTGCTTTTGTGGGTCTAAATATTGCCTTAATTGAGCAAGAAAATCATGGCGCTGCTGTCATTGGCACACAATTGACTTTGGGGCCATTAAGTAGGGAGCCAGATATAGATGGGCAATTTTTAAGGGACCCAGTTACAGTACTTTCTTTTGGGCCTGAGCCCATTGATATAGTACATGACGACTCATTTCATCTCAGCCCCATTATTCGGAGGATTACAACACAAGATAGAGTGGATGGTGGTAAGCGTCCAAGTAAACCGAAGGGAAGTGGGTGTCGGACTAGCCCACGACGAAGTAGAATGGTGAATTCAAATGGGAAACGCAGTCTGAATTTGGTGTCTCAGTTGGAGTGTATGCATGTTGGAAAATGTTCATGTCTCTCTTTTGCACCGTCTCGTTCTATGATGGGATCAGCAGAGGTTGGTGAGGTCCAACCCTGTCGGGCACCATGAATCTGTTAAGCTGGAACTGCCAAGGGCTCGGGAACCCTTGGACAGTTAAAGCCTTACACAGATTAATCCGCAATGAAGATCCCAAGATTGTTTTTTTCAGTGAAACTTGTAGCTCAATGGTAGCTATGGAGAAGATTCGAAATAAGCTGGGTTTTCGTCAGAGTATTGTGGTTGAGAGTGCTGGGGCATCCGGTGGTTGATGCCTTTTATGGACGGAGGAGGTTGACATTCACGCTCTCTCTTTTAGTCATCACCATATTGATGTTGAGGTGCAGGTGCTAGGCGTGCATGGAAAATGGCAGTTGACTGGCTTTTATGGTCACCCAATAACTTCTGAAAGATACAAGTCATGGGAGCTATTGGGCCGATTGGGTATCGCTAGTTCTCTCCCGTGGGTATGCTTAGGTGATTTCAATGAGATACTGGCAGCCCATGAAAAATTGGGAGGAGCAGTACGAAATGAACGCCAAATGCAAAACTTTAGACAAGCTATTGATAGTTGTGGTTTGAAGGACCTTGGATACACAGGCCCCAAATTTACTTGGTGGCGTATTGGCCCAGAGGATATCAGAGTGCATCTGGACCATGGACTGGCAACCTGGGAGTGGTGCAGGATGTTCCCTCAGGCCAAGGTGTTTTATTTAAACCCTTCGAAGTCAGACCATCTGCCTATTTGATTGTCTTTAGGCTTGGGTGTGCACTGTTATGAAATTATTGCAAGCGCACAATTCATACAAGTAATATAGAAATAAGTAGAGTGTCATTCCCACGAAGACTGTAATTTCCTATTAACTACCAATTATGATTAATTCAAAAGTTTATTTGAATAGATGATTAAGAAGATTGATTGATTTAAGTAAACTAAAAAAATTATGAAAAATAGCAATTTAATTCATGATAGAAAATCAAGATAGTGAGACACTAGAGCATCCGATTTCACCATAACCAATTCCACTTAATTTTTATAGCCAATTAACCCTAATTACTACCCGTGTTGACAGTTGGTTTCTCCTAATTCATTCGATATCCCCTCTCGGGCTCAACCAAAAGTATTCTTAATTAACAACCCATTCTCTCTCGAGCAAAGGATTTAGAAAACTAAGAACCCATTAAGTTCTATGAGAACCTACAAGAAAACTGCATGAGTCATGTTAGTCCCTCTCGGGCACTCATTCAAGTCATGGTATTTGTTACAAGAAGCAAACACCAAACATCTCCTCTCGGTCTCCGCTTGGATCATCAATTAAATATTAGCTAGATATTTAAATCATTAAGAACAGTAACAAATACTCAACATGGGATAATAATAAGGAATTAATATAACTATAAAAATTAAGTATTCATGGTTAGGCTACATCGTAGCCTTAACAAGGAAAATTAGTTCATGACAAAAGAAAAGATAAATAAGAGAATTGTTGTCATAAAACCGATTTGGCCGATGGATTTGATCTCTGGATTCTCCACATCAACATAACGAATTCTTGGCTCTCTCCCTGATATATTTGTGGGTGTATGAAAGTTGTGTATGGGAAGATGATGGAAAAGATGATGGTATGAAGAGATCCTAGGGTGACCTTATATAGTATAAAACAACTAAACGCTACTTCAAAAAGGTCTAGAAAAACTCTCCTAAAGCAAAACAAAATCTCAAACAATTAAGGAAACAAACTAGCAAAGAATCCTTCTTTGACTAGGAAACACGACACGTCAGCCAACTTGCACGCACGTTTTGGGGTTGTTCCACTTCCTAGAAAATTCTGGAAAAATATGAGAAACGTAGCTTTATCTCTAAGCTTTCCAAGCATATATTACACACCACTAGGAAAAATCGGAAAGATATTCAAATCTTCACTCTTCCACAGCAGTGCAGTTCTGACGGGATTTCAACTTAGGCTGTCTTGACTTGCAGGTCTGGAGCATTTGGCTTGGTAGAAAATTATGAAACTTTGATACAATGATCTTCAATATCTTAGCTTTCTTCTACAATTGGCCTTGCACTAAAATTCATTCGAAAAGTCGATTTTCAGTTGAAATCCTTCCAAGAGCGCAGAATAGCTGAAAATAAGGAAAGTAAAGTAATAATA
>NC_024127.1:22190029-22290726 GCF_000346735.1 Prunus mume
TCAAGTTCTCCATTTAAAAATGCAGATTTGACATCCAATTGATAAACTTTTGTCTTCAGTTGTGCAGCTAAAGCCAAAACAGTTCTTATAGTTTCCATTCGAACTACCGGAGCAAACGTCTCATTAAAGTCAATTCCAGGTTGTTGAGAATATCCTTTTGCAACCAAGCGAGCCTTATGCTTTTGGATTGAGCCATCTTCATTAAACTTTGTCTTGTAGACCCATTTAAGTCCAATGATATCTTTTGATTTGGGTCGATCAACAAGTTCCCATGTTCTATTTTTCTTGATAACTCTTATTTCCTCATCCATTGCATCTTGCCAAATATTTTCTTTTACAGCTTCCTCAAATTTTTGAGGCTCCAAAGCACTCAAAGCAAGATCACATGACTCATATATGTCTGCCAATGAACGTGTTCTTGCGTTTAGTCTAGGAGTTGAATCTAGTGAACTAGGATCAGATGTTCTTACACTTGGAATTGGACTTTGAAGGAACTGAGTTTCTTATGAATGTGATGAGTCGTTCCTCAAAAAATCTTGGCACTTCAATATCATAATTCTCCCATTTCCACGCTTTGAGTTCATCAAAAATAACATCTCTAGAAATTACCAAACTTTTGGTTCTTGGATCAATTAATCTGTATGCTTTGGACTGATCACTATATCCCACAAAAATATATTTCTCACCTTTCTCATCAAATTTTTCTCTCTTTTGAGAAGGGATATGTGCATATGCAGTGCACCCAAAAATCTTGAAGAAATCCACCTTTGGTTTAAAACGATGTCATGCTTCAAAAGGAGTCTTATCTTTGACTGCTTTGGTTGGAGACCGATTAGAATAAAAACTGATGTATGAATTACTTCAGCCCAAAATGTATTTGGCAGACTCTTTGCCTTCAACATGCTTCTTGCCATCTCGACAATGGTACGATTTCTTCGTTCGGCAACTCCGTTTTGCTGTGGAGTGTACCTTGCTGTCAACTCTCTTTTAATACCATTGCTTTTGCAATATTCAGAAAATTCATTTGATGTAAACTCTCCACCACGATCTGTTCTTAACACCTTCAAATTGTGACCACTTTGATTTTCTCCAAAAGCTTTGAATTGCTTGAAAATAGAAAATGCTTCTGACTTTTGTTCTAAGAAATATACCCACATCATCCTTGAGAAACCATCTATGAATAGAATGAAGTACCTTTTGTTATTGAAGGATGGTGTACGAGTTGGTCCGCAAATATCTGCATGTACCAATTCAAGAGGGGCTTTTGCTCTCCAAGATGATTGTGAGAATGGTAATTGATGGAATTTTCCAAAGATACAGCCCTCACATATTTCCTTTTCAGAGAGAATAGAGGGAAGTCCAACCACCATATTTTCTGGTGTAACAGCTGCAGGCTTCTTTGATTCAAATGCCCATATCTTAAATGCCATAACAACGATCCATCAACTTTTTCTGCTTCTAAAGCAAAGTTTTCCTTCGATGTCATCAACAGCGGAAAAACTTTGTTTGCTGTCATTTTTATCTTTGCCACTAGAGTGTTATTCTTTTTATCAGAAATAACACAATAATCATCTTCAAATTTCACCAAGAATCCTCTTTGCAAAAGTTGCCCCACACTTAGTAAATTTTGAGCCAAATTAGGAACATATAGCACATCATAGACAAGTTTTGGAGTACCTCCTTTTGTTTGCACAGAAATGATACCTTTGCCTTCCACGTTGTGTAGTTTTCCATCACTAAACTTGACTTGTGAGTTCACTTTTTCTTCTAACTTGACAAAGCAACGCTTATTTCCTGTCATCTGATTACTGCATCCGCTATCCACATACCAAACATCTTGTGAATCTTGATGAGAACTGAAATATGTATAAAATAATTGCTCTTGAGAGTCATTGTTCTCCGTAAAATTTGCTTCATTGTTTTTCTGGTATCTACAGTCTCTTTGTGAATGGTTGGGTATCTTGCACTGGGTACATTTGTATCGGTAATCTGCACTTTTATGCCCATATTTGTTGCAAACATAGCATTGAAGGGATGATCTTCCATTTTGATTATTTGAAGCTGCTTCCTTGTTGATTATTTGAACTGTTGCTTCCTTCTTGATGATTGGGACTGCTGCCTTTTTGTTGATTATTGAAACTGTTGCCTCCTTCGTTGGAGTTTCTACCCCCAAAATTTTTGTTTCTCCCATTTTGAGATTTCTGGAATTGTCCTTCTTTTTGTTTGTCTTCTTTCTCTTTCGAACTCACCTTGGACTGGAAAGCTTGCTCCACAGATTGTTCTGTGGATCTGTTGATTCTTTTTTCATGTGCTTCCAATGAACCAATTAATTCATGTAAAGAAAGTGTAGATAAATCTTCTGATTCTTCTATTGCAGCATCGACATGATCATATTTTGGCGGTAGACTTCGTAAAGTTTTCTCTACGATTTTCTTGTCTGGAATAGTGTCCCCATAACATATGATTTGGTTCACAATCCCAGAAATCTTTGTGAAGAATACTTGAATGGATTCATTGTCTTTCATAAGTAAGTTATCGAATTCCCACCATAAGGATTGCAGTTTGATGGAGATCACTTTTTCTGAGCCTTTGAACTCAATTTTGAGAATTTCCCAAGCCTGCTTTGATGTTGTTGCTGGAAGTAATCTTGGAAAAAGATTTTTGCTTACTCCTTGTTGAATTAGAAACAACGCCTTGGCATCTCTTTTCTTATTTTCCTTGTAAGTCTGCTGCTTTTCTTGTGTTTCCTTTCCTGCTTTTGATGTTTCCTGCTCCTCATACCCATCTTCAACAATATCCCAAAGATCCTGGGAGATGAACAGAGTCTTCATTTGAACACTCCAATACTCATAATTCTCACCATAAAAAATAGGCATTAGATTCAGGATATTCCCAATGGTAGAGGAATTTGAACTTGATGCCATTGCTAATCACAGCGGTAGCGATAAGATCAAATACTGCTCTGGTACCAAATTTGTTAGGGGAATGATCACAAAACTGAAGTATATATGATGGAAATATAAACTGAGGCAGAGAGTGTTTGTAAAACAGAGAATTATTCGAACAGATTTTTTTGTTAACTTCTATGATATATACAGCAGCCTATAACGTTGGCTATATATAATAGCACTCAGACCATTTCATAAACAGACATAACTCTTGGATTAGTTCTAAGAGTTGCAGACACAACTCTTGACTTCTAAAGAGACACAACTCTTCCTAAACATAACTGTTCATCAAGAGACACAACTTTTTACTTTAACAACTGATACAAATGCATTACGTTTAACACTTAATTTGTCTAAGCAGTCCTCTGCTGACAAAATGGCGTGATCGTGCGATAGGGGACCTCAATGGATGGCTGGAACATGTCCTGCTGCGTGAGGACAGCCAAAAGATTGAACTCTTCTTCATGTTGCTGTGGAGTCTATGGAATGAGCGAAATTCGGTGGTCTGGACGGCAACGCGTCAGAGTCCCTGTGAAGTAGTTGATGGAGCCGTTCGTCTATTACATGAGTTTAAGGATCATCAACCTTCTCCAATGTCGACGCTCTCGCGAGCTCAGGCAAAATGGCAGAAACCTCCGCTTGGAGCGATCAAGATCAACGTAGATGGAGCTTTCAATGTGCAGACTGGCACTGGTGGTGGTGGACTTATCGTTTGAAATGGTGATGGTGCTTTGTGGCTGCTATGGCGTGCAAGTTCAGTTATATCTCCTCGCCTGCGCACGCTGAGGCTCTTGCTCTGCGTGAGGCCCTCCTATTTGCAAGGGGACTTGATCCTGGGCCTAAACTAATTGAAGGGGATGCACAAGACGTGTTTCGGAACGTCATAGCTGAGCGAGAGGACAGATCCCTTCTCAGCTTCTTGATTTCAGATTGCAGATTTCTGCTTTCCCAGCTTGAGGATACTTCTATTCACTTTGTTTTTAGGGAAACTAATTGCTTAGCTCGTATAGCTCTTACCTTACCAGAGACATCATCGTGGTTTCAGGACCCCCATGTTGCTGTGCATGATGTTTTGGTAAAGGATAATGTGTAACTCTATGTTTTATTCTCAATGAAATCGCCTTTTCTAAATAAAAAAATGATAAAAGGGACTGATTCAATAATTTTCCATGACTAATATTTTTAAAAACTCAGAAATCCATGCCTTCAGCATTAAAGAAATTATATATAATACTTTCAGGTCATATATATATTAGAAAATAAATCAACAAACAAATTTAATTAAAATTTTAAATATATATAAATAAAAGACTCATTATACCAACTAAGTGAAATTAGACCTCTCTCTGCTTACTCTCTCTTCAATTATTATTTTCTTAACCACACTCGTTTTACTTCCCAAGATTGCTATTGTTTCCTCCTTTTTCTCCTCTTTTCCTTCAGTTTCTCTCTCTCTCTCTCTCTCCCCTATATTTTCTTAACAACTTTCTTGAAACTTCTCTTTTTCACTCCTTCAAATCTATACGCACCCCTTTTGTCTATTATTTTTTTCTTTTAATTCTCGTCTTTTTCTTGGTACTGTGTTGTGTCTGGATTTCTTGGTCTAGTTTTAAATTTAATTCTTGGTATTGTATTGTGTTTCTAAATCTAACATATTGTCTAGTTTGGGCTACAACTGTGTTATGTCTCTTACAAATCTTTCATTCGAATGAGTTTTGCTTAGCGACTCATGGTTTTTGTCTAACTGGTTGTAGAAATAAAACGTATGGGGCAAGTTCTTGCTGTTGTTGATGGCATATTGAATCTGTTTGAAAGGTAATTTAATGACTACATTAGGCACTATTTTCAGTCCCTAAGAGCATCTCCAGCCCTGGCAGGAGGCCCCTTTTGAAGGGTTTGGACCTCCAACGCGCACCAACAGCCCTAGCAAGGCCTGGGTCCCACCAGCCTGAGCAAGCCCAAGGGCACATCTTGCCTGGGCTTCAGCCCGAGGGTGTTGACGTCAGCGGTGATGTCACGCTAACGTCAGCAAGCAAAAAAAAAAATCAATTTCTTTTATAAAAAAAATACCAAAAAATTATGGATGTTTTCCCTATAAATACATAACAATTTTATTTAAAAACTATATACAAATTCATCTCTTCATATCTCATATGAATAGTATTTGTCTTAGACTTGCCCTAGACTTAGCTCTCATGGGTGGAACCACAAATGCAAAGGCTGACACTATTCAAGTGAATAGTGGCAGCCCTTGCTTGCCCTTGCCCTTGTCCTTGCCCTTATGGGTGGAAATGCTCTAAAGAATGTAAAAGGGATTGATTGCCCTCAGTCTCTTTTAGTCTTTTTTTTTATAGTAGTGTTTGTTACATTTCTCCTTAAGTTAATGTTTTTTGCTTGCACTGTTTGGACATAAAAACTTGTGTAAAATGGGGATTTGCTCTGTTTTGCTTTCACCAGTCAATCACATGTTGACACATGAAAAAGTTATCACAAGTGGCATGTTGTAATTGACGGGTATAGCAATCACACAAGTGTTTCTCCTGTTTGGAGGTTAGGGGGTCATCTTGGCCAAGTTGAGGATATAGTATCTTAATCGAATTCATTTTTCATATTAATATGAGAGAAATTGAAATACTTGTGTTTTTCCTCTAACTCAGAGGATTTGCAGCTGCCTTTAACAAAAATGATGTCAAAATTATGTGACGCTGTGTAACATTTAACTACATAAGACCTTTAATTTTGCTTAATTTTGCTTTCAATCGTTTTGAGACTTAGAATTGAGAGTCCACAACTAGATCTAACAATTGAAAATATGGAACTCCCCCCATTTAGATTAATTCCAAATGTATGGTGGCTCAAAAAGGGAGGTCCAGGAGAGAAAGAAATTAAAGAAAAGGCGAAAAGAAAACTAAAATGCAATTTACCAAGTTGGCTTGTAAATGCCAACAAGATAAGATATATGCTTCAATGGTTGACATGTCCAGTCCAAGCTCTCTATGTAGGCCTCGTTTGGTTCATAGGAAAGGAGATTGGGGGATGAGAAATCAATTGTTTTATCATGTTTGGTAAGTTCAGGTGTGAGAAATCGTTGCTTGGCCAATAGGAAAGTAAGGGGGAAAGTGAAGCCATTCTCCGAACTTGGATTTTGTTTTCCCTCCTCATGGAAAAATTTGGAAAAATGAGCTAATATTAAATAAACATTTTTCATGACCATTTTGTCCCTTTTAATAATTTAGAATTACAATATATCATTAAATACATTCTTTTTTTAATTGATTTAATATGGCTATGATTGAAAATTTATACAAACTTTGTTTTCCATTCCTACTCAAAACAAATATGGAAAAGGAAATAAAATGATATCTCCCGATTACTTTCCCAGTATTACTAAACGTGGAAAAGAAATCTTTCATTTCTTATCCTTTGATAAATGATATAGAAAATAATTTCCTCTAAAATTCATTCCGTGAACCAAACAGAGCCTCACTTTATTTTTTTTATTATTCCATGTGCACGAGAACAAAGATGAAAAGAAACGAACAAAAATTCAGAGGAGTATATAAATTCATGGTGTTTTGGGTTCTTTCTTTATAAAGGAAGCTTGGTATTTTTCTTTTTTATAGTTAGTGTTTAGCTTTTAAGCGTTGAAATCCCGAAGAACTTCAATGATTCATCTCACATGAGTGTGACACATACACAAGTCAAAAAGAGCTTCTCATATCATACTACCAATAACAACACGACACATGTCCCTCGGATGCAACCCCAAAAAGCTGATGGATTTTTTTTTTTTGGGGTCGAAAAAGCTGATCGATTTGATATGTGCTTTTCATGGTTTTGTTTTGGCTCAAAGATGTAGACTAGTTGATTTGTCATGGGTCGACATGTGGCTTTGGTTGACACTAATTGTCGGAATTGGAATAATATACACACAGTGAGGAAGAAAATGCGTGGAAGAAATTCATTTCATGTTTGAAATTGATCAACTTGACAAACGAAGAAAGCTAAATATATTTCCTTAAGAGATTTTGTTCCTCCCAAGTGGATCTCCAACCCTTGAAAGTAAGGTCAAAACCCTAGACCATGAAAAAGGAAGGAAAAAAAAAATGGTGTATGCAAATGCAAGCATAAAATATGTAGGGCACAAAATGACATGAAATCAATTTCCCATGACCCTTTGGAAATAGCCAAGAGGCAAAGAGGGTAGTCTGAGCAATGGCAGAGTGACATGTGAGCCTTGCTTTTTCTATTTTGGAGATAATGGATGAAAGAACTGATGGGGCATTTTTAGAAGGCAGAGAAAAAAGATAAAAAAAAAAGCTATCTATCTGCATTATCAACAACATATCTAGACCCATCCTTGAATATGGGCGGCCTACGTTGGGCCATGAAATTTAGAACCCACCCGAGAATATATTCCACGACAATATCTTTGATGATGGGATCATGCAGAATGGATATATGTAAGAGAATACTAATTAATATTTTTGCACTTTCACGTAGTGATGAGATGAATCTACTGCACGTCGCTCATTGGCTATAAATACAGGCTCTGAAGCATTGCATTGGACAAGCCAAACCCAGTGGGGTGATATATATATCTTTATATATCTTTATGTATCTTACATTATATATGATAACGATGAGGGAAGAAAGGTCCTACATGAGGATAAAGAGCCTTGTTTTGTAGCCAAGGATGACTTGCCTGCAGCCTCCCAAGGGCACTCTCTCTCTCAAAATATAATGTGGTGCTATAGCTAAGCTTGGTTCAGAATCCTTGTGTGGTCTACAGGCAGTCTCCTTGGCTACCGAGACAGGTTCTTTTATCTCATGCTGGACCTCTTCTTCCATGGGGACAACAGATTTCCACCAGGATGTATGAGCTTCTTGAGGAACTCATAGATGAGGTACGTGTTTCATTTCATTTCTTATTGTTTTTGCTGACAATGCGAATCTGAAACCAAATTTATTTACTGTGACGAAAGTAGCTGTTTGGTGGGCGGTTGATTTATTGAAGACTAATGTAGCGGGAACTGATGATTCTGATCACTGTTCTGTTATTTGTGTTATTCAGTCAAGTTCGAACTGGTCATACTGTTAATCCAAGTCAAGATAGTCATGTGGTTGTTTCTGATGGACTGAAACACTTAGTCTGAAAGATTACTGCACTCTAACTGCAAGGGGGCGAGCTCAGTTAGGAAGTCTACAATATGAGGAGTTTTTATAACGAGGGGCTACGTTGAGGGATTAAAATCAGGGTGTCGAATCCAGCAGTACAATAATGACTCTGCACTTAATTGGACGGCAATTAAGGACCCCCTCATTATATCGTCATGTACAATATGTGACCATATATACTAGGCTCTACTAGCACCTGCTAAAGGCATTCACAATTTGTCCCTTTTTTTTTTGTCGGGTCCATGGGGCTAATTACGCCTGTCATGAAAACATAATTCGTCAATTGCGCAAATAATGTGACTTGAAAACATAAAACTCTTCAGTTGCGCAAATAATGCGACTTGGCCCAATTAGCGCAACCGCAAATTCTCTAACTTAAAATGTATTCTAACTTCGTATGTGGGGTATAGCTAAGATAGTTGAGTTCTTTCATCTTCACTCATGTGGGCAGAGATTCAAAACTCTCTGGCATCCAATGAATATTTGTGTAAACCTCCTCTCCTAATTATTTTGACTTCAACTCTTGTAAGAAATAAAAATCTCAGTATCAAACTACGCGTTTAGTGACGATTTATAAAGAATTCCCAATTTGTTTTAGTAATTGCGTCCTGACATCCTTCACACCATTTATTTATTTATTTTGGTTCTGTTTTCTCACCTGACATAATCAATTCGAGATTTGAGATAGATAGAGCCATGGCGTTCATATACACACACATTTGGTTTGGTCATTTTACGCACCTAAACTGCGAGAGCGCAAATCCCTTCGTCAGGGGATTTGCAATTTACAAAAACAATGGAGAAGTTCATATACACCAGATGCGAAATTCACTGATAGCGGTCTGAAGTTCCTAAAGAAAGTTGGCATATGCAAAGCAAGTTCTAAGAAGCATTGTCTTGCTGAAAAATGAGAGTCACTGGATTTGCTTGATATCTGTAATCTTTACCCCAACAACATTGCTTTTCTATGGAAGCCAATTTCAAACAACCCTGTTATTCCTGATCAAACCACTATCAATCTGGAGACACGGTTCGAGCAAGTTTAGATGGAGTTCAAAACATGAGCGGTGTCACGGTTGAACAAGAGCTACATGACACTGCTGTGAACTAGACCTCAGAGGAATGGTTTTGCAGTAAAGAAGCACCACACTGGAAAAGGGTTTCCAAGCCTTTGATTAGGAACTTAATGACTAAATTTTGGTACCTTATTGATCAACCTAATATGGCTCCTCCTGATGTAACAACATCTCAGGCGCAAGAATTTGAAATAGCAAATAAAATCGCATGCACGTTGAAATTGACAAAAGCATTTGATAAAAAGGTTGCACGTATTAAAAATTACTATCAATCTGTATTATTACGCAGCCAAAGGGGAAGTAGTAGATTTATACAGCATCTTAAGAATACATGTA
The DNA here is from genome assembly GCF_000346735.1 of Prunus mume. The sequence goes on from NC_024127.1 coordinate 22,199,568, forward strand.
TCACAAAATATGTAAATATGGGGTTCAAAGACAGAAGCAGAGAAGAAGCCGCATACACAAAGTGAAGATCATGCAGGCAGTGCAAAGCTGTGTTCTGTCCAGTGTGGAGGATCCGCAACAATACAAGGATCTGACTTCTCAAAATCACCAACCTATTAAACAAAACAAAACCCATGATGAATTTCTAACCAAAAATCAAAGTGATCAAAGTATACAGAGTAAGATAGGCTCTGAATCGAGAGAGTGGTTAGTTTACCTTCTCTTGGCAACTTGGGCAATGATGATATTTATGCCAGAGACAGTCGCATGAAGGCAAAAGAAAGCAGCATCCAAGAAACATAGGCATCATGCAAGCCACAACAGCTGCCAGGCTTGGCTTTGATCTGGGATTCAAACATCAAAGACCATCAATGATCAAAACCAATTTCAACCATCAACAATAACATGAACAAACACCAAAATCTCCTGCGCCAAAAGAAATCCCGGAATTTACCTGACGTGGGTAAGTCCGGAATTACCACAGTAAACGCAGTTGAAGGGAGCGGGAGTGTCTCTGTAAATGGTTTGATGGATAGGGATGCCCTTTGGGTCGCCATAGACGGCGTTTGGGGGGATCGCGCCTGCTTGGTAAGGATTCTGTACGACGTAGAACGGAACGCCCATCACCGGCTCGTCCACCTTCGACATCTCTCTCTGTTTTGTTTGTGAGCGGTGATCGATCAAATCTTGCGATCCTTGTGTTGTGAGAGGTCTGGTGAATCAAATCGAAAGAGAAATTGGCTGATTTCACAAGAGAAAAAGCAAGAAGGGGTCCTCGAGCACAGATGGGAAATTTTGTTCTATTTTTATAATGACTATAATGCCCCTTGGGCTCTATGGGATTATTGACTTTTATATCTTTCTTTCTAGAAACCACGAAAGTTCCAAGTTCTTACTTTGATTGAATCAATTTGGGTCGTCCGTCACCTCTTACCTTCCATCGAAGTTCCTCTCGCGTGCTATTTACTGCTACACGTATTAAATTTTTATATAATTTTTTGTTTTGTTTTGTTGTTGTTGTTGTTGGAAGGGCAGGCCCAAACCCAAAAAGCCTTGCTCCAATTTCAATTTTCAATGTTGGAGTTTTATCACTTGGGGTTCCAGTTTTTCAACCCCTTCAACCCCGGACTGGACTTTTATGAGAGTGGCCATGTGCAAACTCAATACAATCAAAAAGCTTTTTTTTTTTTTTTTCCTGAAAACAGAAAAACATTACAAATGAGATCCCCTTTGGGAAGGGGAAACTTAGTTCAATACATACTAAAGTAAAACATAATTACTACGTCCATAGGAAAATTATTAAACCAAATACAAGAGTTATTATACTCATGCCCATTCTTAACGAATTGATCACTAATCATATTAGCTTTCTTATTAGTAGCTAAAATTTGCAAGCAGTCGTCAAATATCTTCTACAATGGATCTTAATTTCCAAGGTGTATCAGTTTTTCTTGTGACAATTTGTATAAATGTCTTAGAGTCTCCCTCTATTTTCACCTGCAAAATTTTTCAATCTTGATGCCCAAATTAGCGCTTGCTTAAAAACAGAGGTTTCAGCTTGTAACACAGAAGAATACCCTCGATGCATTCAGATGAGGGAAATAAACTTGAGATTTTGACAAAAGTCAGAATTTTTAAATTGACATGACCTAATTCCCATGTTTGGATTTTTAAAAAAACATAGAAATTTAGAAATTCTGCATGGGAAAAAAACATGGAATTTGGAGGTCATAAATCCCAATTTTAAATTTCATCTAAAAGTCGTCTTTTTTAAAATTCCAAGAGAGATTGAGTTTTAAAAAAAGATAACTTTACAAATAAATGTTAAATTATAAATTTAAATTTGTTACCCAAACATAATCAAATATCGATGATTAATAATTTATTCTCCAAAACCGTAGCCCCCTTTCTCCCAAAAAAAAAAAAACAGTCCTAGAGCATTTTTCACTTTGAGGGGGGAGGAAGCCATTGTTCTTCCCCTCCCACCCTCTTCTCTTCATCCTTTCACCTCTTTCCCCATTTTCAGAAAAAAATGGTTTTCCCTATTTGTCTTAGTTTTGTTATGATTTTCACGTAACCATTACAGGCGGCTGTGTTCACCTGCATTTCGGAGTTGGATCTCCACCACCATCTTTTTTGCGGTTTTTTTTATGTTTGGAATAAGTTACAGAGACTCTTTGGGTTCTCTGTGTAGTTTTCACATCTCCTTTTGTGAAAGTTTTTCAGCTCTCCTTTGTGAGAGCTTTTCTTATCTCATTTGTGAAAGTTTTATTTGTATTGTTATGACTTAGTTTTTTTCAAGATTTATCTCTTTTTTATTATTATAAGTTTGCAATCTTAGTCGAGATGTCTATGTTAGAGTTTCTTCGATCCTACATGATCGTTAGTGGAGACATACCAGATTGTCTTAATTTTGATGTTAGAATGCTTCGTTATTGTAATGACCATTTTGTGACTAGTTCATATTGGCCCTTTGTGACTAATGACCTTTTTGGCTAAATTATGAATGCAATCATAAAATTTCTTAACAACAAGAAATTCATTACCCAAATAAAAAAGTTACAAATTCTAGAACATTGATTTCCATCATTTATGAATTCCTTTGTACTTTTAAATTTCCTCATCCAAACGCACTATAATGGACAAGATCCTACAATAATTGAATGACCTTGTTGTGCATAACCCCTTATTTTTCTTCTTCTTCTTTTTTTTAGCAAAGAAAAGGAGCAAAGGCATGGACATAAATAAACCTGTCTAGAATGTAGGATGCTAATGATCCAATTTCTGAAATTACGATAGCTGATTGTTAGATTACAGTATGGCATGAATTAAGAGATCTAACTGTTTGTAATTGTCAATTAACTTTAATTTCTTTATTTTGATTTTTCAAGAGTAGTAAACTATGATATATTTCCATCAAGTGATTGTTTTAAACCACTGCATGCATTGTACCCTATTGAAGGGACCAAACACAAAGAAAACTACAACAACAACCAAACACAGAGAAAATTTTGCAGGCAACAAGGACATGTGAAATGGGATGTCTTAACCAATCCCATCCCATCCACACCAGGAGTCCCACTACTTAACACTCATTGCCATATTGATATTGGTCATCCAATAAGCCTTCAAAAACCTCTGTTCATCCTTTTTTTTTTCAGGTACATTTATTTTTTACTTTCTTTCTTCTTGAGCAAATAAAACCAAATTCCCTTGGCATTAATGCAATTGCTCAAGTGCTGAAGTTAGGCGACCGACAGAAGTTAGCATCTTAAATATATCTTGACTTATCTTATTTTTCTGTACTAATTACCCTCATTCAAATTTCAACCCATTGCTCTCATCATACGATTATGATCCAACAACACAAATGTGAGATGGATGTAAAAAAAGCATATTAATTTATAGAGAAAAGAGCAATGTAGGTGCCGTGCAAGAAGCTTTATGGAGCTTCCCTTCCAATGAACACAATCGACAACATAAATAAACTGCGTGCGCACCCACCCAGCAGCAGGAGCGAGGGAGGGAGGGAGGAGCACGTCTTAGACCACTAGCGGATGTTCCCTTCCCTTGGCCCCCTCAACTCACATAACTCATCGCTACATGTGCAGGGAATGAATTGGAAATCTCGCTCAAACATACCAATATTTCATTCTTTTTATATATAATCTTCCTTCCATGTTGCTAATCTAGATTTCAACCCTAATGTGATGTTTCAGAGAGAGAGAGAGAGAGAGAGAGAGAGAGTGTGTGTGTGTGTCTTGTACATCTTGACTGATGCCATGAGTCCATGACCTGCCATAGCACTAAGTTAAAGCTGAACAAAGGCCCATGGGGTAATACATATATTTTGAATTGAACCCAAAAATAATAATAAAAATACAGGGTCACTACACTAATATTTGTGAAAGAACAGCAACAAACCAGCCATGTTTGACCATACGTACACATGCAGTATGGCAATATTGACTCACAGTACCGATAAGTGTCTGAAAATAATACTTTAATAACAATATTGCTTAGCTTCTTTCCAATTCTGAGCTTGGAGTTTGGTTTGTTAGGGTATACGATATTTTTTTCTTCTGTTTAATAGAAGGAAAGTGACATAGCTTTGGTCATGAAAAGTGGGACATCTTCTTCTTGCTCAGAGAAATTTGAAATTAAATTAGATAATTCATTAGCAAGAATTTGAAAAATAGGATTGCAATGAAATCCGTGAGATGGATTTCCGAATTTGCATACAAATACAAAAGCAGTGGAACATCCCAAGGACTCTCCCCGCTGGTCATCGCAGCAGAGGGAATATTAATGCAGAGAGAGAGAGAGAGAGAGAGAGAGAGAGAGAGTTTCTGAGTTGCTGAGTTGGTGTCAGGAGGAAGACTGGTAAAGTAGGAGAATAGATTCCACAAACAGGAAAAATCTGAGTGATATTGGGTCTCAAAGCTCCCACCAGAGCAAGCTCAGACCCTAGCTAGCTCCCTCCCAATATTCCCCACGGCCCCCAGCCATCACCCATCTCGTGAACTTCATCACAAAAAAACAACTAACACAAACCCCATTTTGCTTAATTTATATATTCTGCACCACTAATATTTCTACCTACCTTCCCATACATACATGATATATACATGCATGCATGCGTACATAAAGAAACAGGCAGCTCCCCCAATACATTCGCTCTGTCCTCTCATATCGTCCTTTTGTTTGCCTCCACTATTAATTTCGTAATAGTTTATCTACTCGAAATAAAATAATCAACTGTAAACATTCTCTCTTTCTTCAAAGAATTCAAACCTTATTTTTATTAAAATCCATCTTGGGCTCCAAAAGTCTAACTGTACTGTACACAAACGAGAGCTTTTAATGGCGAATGTTGATATTTGATTCTGAATTAGTTTATGTTTTAAAATCAACATGCTATCTATCTAGCTCGGGGTGGAGGGAACCAATATTATAATGGATCCTTTTCAAGCCACATTGGTTTAATCATTTAATGTAACATGCTAGCGTTACTAAACGGTAAATACCAAATATGCAATTGTGATACTAATAAGGTGTTAGTTGGATTAGCGTTTTTGGTGTATTTTTAAGTAGTCCTAGATTCAAGTCTTCATGGTACCCTTGTGTGTGAATTTCCATCCTTCCCTTTCTAACTTCAGCAAAAAATAAAAAATCTCGAGGCAAGTAGATATTTTTAAAACCTTATTATAAGTTATGAATGATGAAACATTCAACACACGTTTGACTTTGAGTTAAAAGAAAGTTTAGGTGTTAGGATTATAAATTAAACTGCGAGTTTATTAAAAAAAAAAAAAAAAAGGAGCACTTAATTGGTGCACGTTTAAAAGGATCAAGACTGAAAAGTGTGAATTTGATTTGGTGATTTAGAGGTAATTTGACTTTAAATTCTCAACTAATATTTGAGGTCCAATAATGATCGATATTTAACTTGTCCATGATTTCCATGATTAATTACCACATGGTACAAAGTGTGCCCATAGGTGATTACGTTGAAAAAAGGATCATAAACTTGATCCATCAAAAGATTTTTCCTTGTTAATTCATGAACAAGCTAGTGCTTAGTGATAATTAACATTGATGTGGTTTGACTTTAAATTCATAAAACTTCATGTCTAGCCAAACCGGCCAAATTGCTCTAGGACAGCTAGGATATATATCATTGGACTCTACATGGGTTTCAACTGCCAAATTTGATTCACGGCCTCATATGAAGACTATTGATATTTATGAATAAATAAAAATATTGCCACACCCACAATAATTTTTTTACAAATTTATAAATAAACCCAATCCTAGACATGTATTTATAAAAAAACTCAAACACTATTTAAACATAGAAACACACCCAAAATCAACCCCAAAGTCAACAATTGTATATTTTTTGGGTGTGTTTATAAATGGGTTTTGAGTGTGTGTAATGATGGGTTTTGGGTGTGTTTATAAAGTGTTTTGGGTGTTGAGTTTTTTTATAATTTCAGCTTCCATTTTAGGTGTTTTAGTGAAACTCCCAGTCCGCGCGTTGTCAGACACGTCTGCCAGGCCCCTCGTCCCGCCATGTCAAAACCCCACCAACTTCATTTTTATTTTATTTTATTTTTTGGAAAAATCGACCAAGTTACCAACATTTGAAAAAAGGAAAAGTATTGGAGGAGATTGGTTACTACTCTCACTGTCAGCTCTAACGTATACCCACATTTTCTAGCTGGAAGAATTTACTGCAGGCAACTGAACTCAAATACTGATGAAGCTACACACAATGTAGAAACTTTACTAACTAAACCAACCCTCATTGGTTAGAAACTGTTAATTGTTTGTTAAAGAAAGTTCCGGCATTCAGTTTCTGTAATTGCGAATCTACTGGCTCTTTTTTTAGCTTTTTAATTTGAAGCCTCCCAAGATTATTCCATCGGCTTTATTTTACTAACTTTCTCTGTATTTGGGGAGCATTGTTTACTTTCACGCGCCTCCGTGGCGCCTGTGATCCTCAGCAAGGGGAAGCGATCATGTGAGACAAAGTGCATAGTGGTCCCACCCGGTATGCGCTCAAAGATCCCCACGCGCAGTTACAGGGCGTGAGCTCCAATCATTCTACCCGGCCCTGCCTGCCTCCACCTCTTTTTGTGACTGTACCCAAAGTTTTGAGGTCCCTTCCCTTGTTTATATTTGCCCTTCCAAAATCCCACCTTTTAATCTCTCTCTCTCTCTCTCTCTCTGAGTCTCTCTGCTGTGGCTGATTTTGTTTTGATTGTTGAAGCTGATTTTTGCAATCATATTCTGGGGTTTTCTGTGTTGTTGAGAGTCAATGACAGCTCCAAACATGGCGACGATTGCTGCCTCTCTGGAGAGGTCTCTCCAAAACTGCTCCTTGAACCACCATCATCACCATCAGCAACAGCAACAGCAACAGCAACAGAGCAGCAGCTGCATCTTCACAGGCGGTGAAGGGCAAGGCTCAAGCGTTACGCGGCAGGGAAGGTCATCGTCTTCAACCTCATCAACCTCAGATGATATTGCGCACCAGAATCAACTGCTTCCCAATTACAGCAATGACGCCACTTTAGAGCTCAACTCCCATGTCTCTCTTCCTTACCATTGGGAACAATGCCTCGATTTAAAGGTTGGTTCTTTTCCCTCCTCCTTCTTCAACTAACAAAACCCATGTTTTTGTTTGGTCTTTTTATCCTTTTTAAAGCTTGAATAAATGCAAAAACTTGGCAGATCTTGCAACTTCTTCAATAAATTCCTCAACTTTCTGAATGTACAGGGGAGCTTTCACTCATGGCTTGTTGTATTTAATGCTTTATTCTCTCTTTAATTTCATTAACTGCTTACAGTATTTAATGCTTCATGATCTCTTTAGATGAAAGCTAAGAAAAAAAAGGAAAGCCCTTTCTTTTATAAATCTCAGAGTGAAGATAGGGTACCATACCAGACCAAAAATCCTCAGAAAGGGAAGAAGCTTTTCTTTTCAAAGCTTTTTACTTTTTACTCAAAAAAGAAAAGCTTCACTGGTTTTAACATTCCTGTTGGTACATTTCAGTAAAAAGAGATGAACTTTTTTCTTTTCTGTGTTTGTTCATCTCATGATAGATTTTCCTCTCCTGGTTGCAATAAAGGAGAACTCTGTTTGGTTTGCAAACTTTGCATTATGTCAAACGAGAGAAACTTTAAAATTAAAAAAAATCTGGGCTTTATGATACACAGTCGTTTTCAATAGCCAGTACATTTACCTGTTCAACTTACAAAGCCAACAAGTACAAGGACCAAATTTTTTGTTTAAGGTGCTGGTGTTTAATTAATTGTATGATGATGGGTTTAATTCTAATTAATGTTTAATTATTTGCAGACAGGGGAGATTTACTACATAAACTGGAGGAACGGGATGAAAGCAAAAGAAGATCCGAGAGCAAGAACAGAATACAGCGGAGAATACTACTCAGAAGACGAAAACAGCTCCTATGATAGCGAAGAGTCTTCGACTGAGTCGTCGCCATCTTTGTGCAGACAGAGGTATCAGCTGCAGCAGATAGAGAATATTAACAATAACGAGCACAATAATATTAACAATAATAATAATAATAATGTGTTGGTAGTGGCTGGCTGTAAAGCCTGTCTCATGTATTTCATGGTTCCAAAACAGCTCGAAGACTGCCCCAAATGCTCTGGTCAACTTCTCCACTTTGATCGATCCGAAAATGGCTCCCCATGATCATCCATCACATTCATTTCTCTTCAATTTCTTACCCCACTTTTGTTTTTATTTTTCTTTTGTTTTGTTTTGCTTTTTTTCTTTCTCTATCCATCCCGGAAACTAGAAGCCATTTGTGCTCTGAAAAGCTTCACTGCGTCCGAGACTGTGAATTGATAGACAGATTACAAATGGGTTATTAGTTTGGTGGTTGTTGTTTAACTAATCCTTTGTTTTTTTTTAAATTTTGGTTGAATTGTTTGGGAGAGAGGCCATGGGAGTGGCATAGATGAGACCCTACAGTGCCGGCGTAGAAACAAGGTAGCAGGAATTATATTTGGTAATGATTGCGACGTGTAGGTTTCCTTCTCTTTTGTTCCATGATCATCTCTTATTTTATTTATCTTCACATTTTCTATATATTTTTTACATATCCAGATTATTCGTTATTATTTAACAAAGTAGTCATCAATCATATCATGAGAAACTCCCAATAATTCCGCTAAGAATTTATTACGCAAACTCTGCAATTTGTTTCCTTGGAGGACAGATATTAATGGATGTCAATGTTTGTCATACGCATATATGGTAGTTTTTCTTTCTTATCCGATAATTTGATTTGTCAAGCTAAGCCATTACGCTAAAATCAGGACCATGACCATCATGTCATTCAATCAATGGAACCAATGAACTGGAAGCACGATTTAGAGTGTTGATTGATAGTTAACAACTTAAAATGCTACATTATTTACAAGGACCGTGTAGTTAATGTTGTTAAAAGCATTTATTTCTGCATTTGAGGTCCTATTCATTATGCACATATGAAATTGATTTACAGAACAGAGCTCATTCATCAGAATGAGCAAATTTCACTCATACCTCACTAGATTTGATTGTCGATCCAAAATGATCCGACAATATGATAATTAAACTTACCATTAAACTAAGAGCTAATTAGTAATCCATGGTTGAGTCATTTTATGCAAGTGGTAGGTCTAGCCTTAGTTAGGTATAAGGGTTAATCCTTTATTTACAATACACCGAAATATGTAATAGCTGTCATGTAAAGCACTATTTGTCCACGCACCCAAAATCAAAGTTTAATATATCCCTCTTCCTCTTGTACCTAATTAATAATACATATGGACAATGCTTACTATTCTAAGATTCTTGGTTGGAATTTTATTAATTCGTTTTATATTAATTAATGAATTTTCCAATCGAAAGTCAAAGATCACATAATAAAAAATTTGTATGAGCGAACTATATTCCAAATTCCTTCAATGCACGCGTGAGTAGTGGATGGAGTGGGTTTTGCTAAAGTAATGGCGTGTAGCTGAACGCAAAAGCTTTGGTGAAGAAAAAATCAATTAAACAAAAGTCAAAATTTTAATTTAAGCTGTCCAAATAGCCTAGAAACGTTCATGGCCATGCCTATGCCGTAGGACTCAAGGTGTGTTTGTTTAATTTGGTAAACTGATTTATACAAGAGAAAACCAATCTAATTTGTAAGATTAGTAATAAATAATTTGAAGATTTTTGTAGAATTTTGATATAAAAAAGTAGTTGTAGAATTTTACATTGAATGAGTCTAATCCCAATGGATGGTATAAACAAAAGTCAGCGCTAAACAGTTTGGCTCTGAGAATTCTTTAAAATTCTTGTAATATAATAATAATATGCTTTTAAAAAGTTTTCATGTGCTTGCTACTGTAGTTCGTGGGTTTCTCTTGTCATACAATTTCATCATTTCATGTGGTTTCAACTTCCAAAAGTCAAGGGATTAAATTCCTAATTATCTAGAAGATTCGGGATCATCATATAAAAATGTATTAGGATTTGGTATTTGTTAGAGGCAGAAACACAAACCGGAGTTTCCACCATGAAGTGGAAGAGATTATAAGCATACAGGACAAATTCTGTCCAAATAAAATTCTGAGTCAGGGAGAATATCTTGCTTTTTCCTTTTCACTTTCAAAAGATGACAACTTTGAGGGTCCCAAAATGCATGATGTTTGGTCGACATTACCGAGTTTAATTTCAACACTCCTCCTCCTCCTCCTCCTCCTATGTCCATGTTCTAATCGACCTTTACTATTATCAGCACCGAGAATCCATGGTACAAAAGGTTGAATACCATGCTGTATCGTTTGACCTCCAGACCATACATCATTAGTTTTTTGCCCGAACATTATAAGTTTTGTCCCATGATGTGATGTGTTCTTGTCGTCTTGATGCAGATTTCTACCACTATTTTGTTTATGTTCTTTCTATTGCAGCACGTTATTGGAGAAGATCTATAATAACTTCTGAAAGGAACTGAAAATATTTTGTTTGGAAATGTTCAGTGTGATTTATGTCATTTAGTCATCTTATAAAGTAAAACTTTTCCCATAAAAAGTTGGGGGGCAACTTTCTTCCGGGCTATTGCAAGTAGAAAAACTTGTATGAAATAGGGATATCACTGTTTTGCTATTTCCGGCCAATTACATAATGCCACTTGAAAAAGTTAGCACACATGACATATCATGATTAATCGAAAATAGCAAAATAGTGTTATTACTGTTTCATGTAATTATTTCTCCATTTCAAGAGAAGTTGTAAATTTTTGTTTTTGTTTTTGTTTTTTAAATGTACACAAAAACCATATGCTTAAATATTTATATATGTGATGTAAGTGGTTACTTTGAATTCTGCAGAGTGAGCTATGGCGCTATGGAATTTCAAGAGAGTGATTTTGGCACCAAAATTTTGAAATGGCGAAGAAAAGACAAATCTGACTCACCACCGAGTGTTTATAGGTATCCGAATTCCGAAGCGAATCCAAATATCAAAACTTTAGCTTCCGGCATTTGTAAAGTTCATTACTGCATTCCTTGTGCATATCGCCACCAAGTCTGATACATGTCCTCACTTCGATTCTCCTACAAGAGAGAGTGAGCCTATGCAAATGACAAGGAGCCTTGAAAAGCGACATGTGCATCTAATGATATTACCATTGTAAAAAATGTTTTTACAGTAGAATTGAATAATTGAGTTAATAATATATATGGCAGAATTTAATATACATATACATGCATGGTGCATATGTTGTTTGCTCTGTTTTTGTAGGGTTTCGAGGCCCTCCGTCAAAAAAGATTCGAATTTCAGAGAGACGGAGAGAGATGGATGGTGATGGTTGAATAATTTGGTACAAAAGAAAGAGATCAGGTAAGATGGATGGGTGCATGTATATATATATATATATATATATATATGTTTTTGGTCCAAGAAAGAATATATATAGCTGGCTGGCTGGGGACTAGTGTGGAGAAAACAAAGGAAGCTTTCCTGGTTGGTTGGCAGAATTAAAGGAATCTATGCATCAAAGAGTGCACTGTGGCACTGTGCCCCCTGTGGACTCTGGGCCCTGTATATTATGCAGATGAGTGAAGTTGAAGGTGAAGGTGGTGAGACTGTGACATGTATGTATGTTATGTTATATGAGAGAGAGAGAGAGAGAGAGAGAGAGGCAAAGGAAAGGGAAGAATTAAAACTTCTCTCTCTCTTCTCTGTGTCTTAATAATTTCTTTCTTTCTTTGAGTGAGTAGTGAGTTGCATTAGAGCATCGCCAGCGCCATACCCAAACTGGGGGAAAGGCTGCCTTGGCGAGCCCAAGACACCTCCAGCGCAGCAGATGCAGTCTGGTTTCATGGTGGGTTCCACCAGCCCGGGCAGGCCCAAGGGCAAATTTAGCCCGAGCTGCTGCCAGGAAAGCTTAGGCAATTCTGACGTCATGATGACGTCATCAACCCAAAAATAAATAAATAATAAATAAATAAAAAACCAAAAATTTCAGAATTTTTTTAAATAAATACCTAGGCATATTCTTTACTTCCCACACAAAAAACTATATACAAATTCATCTCCTCATATCTCATATGAATAGTATTTGCCTTAGACTTGCCCTAGACTTAGCTCTCATGGGTGGAACCACAAATGCAAAGGCTGACACTATTCACGTAAATAGTGACAGCCTTTGCTTGCCCTTATCTTAGACTTAGACCTTGTGGGTGGAGATGCTCTTACATTGCATGGTCAAAGACAAAGGGACTGATACTCGTAAGTACTGACTGGAGCCTGGGGAGGGTAACTGACAAGGACCCTCTTACTATTTACAAGCATATATATATATATATATTATATTTTGAATTTATCATCTATCCTTTTTTTTAATGATCCAGACGTTTCTCTGTAGAGTCTGCACACATGGAATCTCTGTTTGTCGGTTTCTCTATCCCCCACTCCTTGTGTGTTTCTTCCATTTTGCATCTTTAATTTCAAACTACTTAAAAGTATGTCCCCATCTTTAATTTTACAAATATTAATTGCATGTTTTACTTCAACTAAACTCACTTAACCACCCTTTTATTCCTGCTTAAATATTAGCCATGGCAGTGTGCTCGACCAACTGTCAGTGAGGCAGTAAGGAACGCATCAACATATAAATCCAAGAAAACAGAGGATAAATGAATAACAAAACCAAAACCGGGTAACTGTGCCTCCGCTGATTACAAACACATATATATTACTCTTATTCGGATGTTCGCACATTATTATCGTGTGAACGCCATAGTAAACAAAGAGGACAGCATGGAGGGGTAATACAACATATACAACGTCCACACAACATCCAGATATCCACATAGGGATAATTTCTGTGTGTGTATATGTATATATATCAATCACATTGTGGACATCAAGATTGTAAAGAGGAATTGAAGGACTCAGAAAGACATAATCCATCTGCTATAGCTAACCTAAGAAGCAGTTGCAGTACGTTATCAACTTGCTTTGAAATCTTACGCACATTGTGTAAGAATATATATGTATATAATGTAACATAGAGTTTATGATTTCTCATGTTGAGTTACAATGGGTTTTTGGTAAAGGATTCAAATTTTCTTTTCTGCTATTTTTTGCTGAATTGGTAAAGGATGAATTGTTACGTGAAATTGTACTAGAAGGCCAAACATTGTGCAGGTCAGGTTAGGTTGGGTTACATGGTGGATGGGCTTTATTTATGATTCTGAGCAGTTATTGTTCTGGGACGAACATTAGGCGTCCCATGGGCCCATAACTTTCGACGGTGACATTTCTGAATGAAGTAGGTGGCTGCCATATATTCAACTTGCTCTAGTCAGTGCACTGGGTTTTCAGCTAGCTTCCCAATATTTCTATGAATTTTGAGAGTGAGAAAGTCAGTGTGCGCGAGAGAGTTGACTGTGGACAAGATGCAATTACTCGGTGATTTGTAGCTATGTTGTGGATTTAGTGACGCTGTGTGAAAATTGAGTGGCTAAAATTTAGTTTGAACATACCAACTCTGGAATTCCCCAGGAAGAAAAAGAGTAAACCTCAAGTTTATTGAATATGAAAATAATATACCATAACCCTAACCACGGATTTAAAGTTGTTTAAATACCCTACAAATCCTAGGAATAAACGAGGAATTAAAATAGGAAAAATAACAAAGTTTCCAAAAATTATTAAAAGCACAAAAACTGGATTTTGGGTTGTTAAAAAAAAGATCTCATATGCCTGAAAATTCCATACGTCATGGCAAAGTGATGAGTTTTACTCGTGACCCCGTTTTCTTTGAATCGATGGGTCATGGGCCCAAATATGAGCTCAATGCCCAAACTTATAGTTTTTCGGATTTGCCCTTACGCACGCATCTCTCCAACTCCTCTTCAATTGCTTCCGTCATCTCTTCTACATCATTTAGTGAGATTTTGTTGTTGTTCATATTGTTTGACATAATGGATAATTTGATGGTAGATGTAGTTAAGGTATCGAACCATGTTAAATCCCCTGGAAAAAGGTGATAGCACCATGATCAAACTCAACCATTTGTGACGGGGAAACTAAGCATGACTCTATTGTAAATATTTACATGAGCCGATCAAATGTGTTGCATCTAAGTCACAAAATATGTCAAATTTCATTGAACTATCATACTAGGGCCAAAGGGGGCACATGACCCAGGATGGCCATTGATATATTTTTTTTCCTTCCTATGAGCATCAACATTGGTAGTGTATAAAGGTGGACGTATACTAAATTTACACTTATTGCCACAGGAAGTTGCTGCAGTGGGAGGATGTAAATGCTTGTATATTTACATTGGCCACCTGATTTGTATAAAAGATGCTAATTTACATCAATTTTTACAACCATTTTGCGGACCCCACAAGCAAGAAATGAGGAGAGAGAAGAGTTGCTAAAAATGTTCAGTCACTCTCCATATACGTGCAAGTAAAAGGATACTCTCCAGAAAAAGTGCAAAATGGCTGAATGCATACTCCAACTGTCGCCAAGTAAGTAGTCAAGGATATTTTTTTAATCAATGGCCCAGATTTAATTGCATTGAAAAAAAAGTTTCAAGCTCTTTTCATCCAATGGTCCTCATTTATTCTTTCAAATTGAACGATGAAGATTTATTTTCATCTAATGAAATCATATCTTCTTCAAATTGAAAATTTTTAAGTCCATTTGTTTGGAAAAAATAAAATAAACCTTAACACACTCAAAATTAATTTTAAAAAGTTAAGGGGAAAAAAATGAACCCAAAAAAAAAAAAAACACAAGAAACATATTTGGATTTACATATTCCCCATTGGAGCAAAAATCACATTTACATCCTTCGAAGGTGTATAAAAGATGTAAAAGTGTCTTCACACTTTAAATTTACACACCACCATTGTGAATGCTCTAAGAGTTTATATAAGTTTTGTCTATTATTTGTTTATCTCATTTTTGTAAGAGAAAATGAGAACTGTAGAGTAAAGGGCAGTTAACAAACAATCAACTAGGCCTAATAATATAATATTACAATACTATTGATTGATGTCATATTAAACATCAAATGAATGAACAAGCTCAACTGATATTGTTTGTACCATAATCAACCGAGTATATTCAGCAATGGGGGACTGGCACACAGACAGATTCACAGCCTGCTGAAGGCAAGACACTTTTGAGAAATCCCTAAAAATTGATGACATCATCATAATCTCATCTACCAAAGACATCTTCTTCCGATGCGGCAATAGCCTGTCAAAGCTCCAGTTAAGCCTTGGGCATGTGTCACTACCACAATGATTTACACGAAGTCCCATATCGAAACTTTGTGCAAATTTTCACCCTCATTCCTATATAAAAACAGAATAGTGCCCAGGTAAAAATGTAACTACTTTTCACCTTTACTGTTACTATGTCAAAATTATTGTGTACCCCACACTTGTTGACTTAAGCATCGGATAGCCTTCGGCAGCTACCACACTGCTACCCAAAGCTTGACCATTGCTTTTTCGATCCTTCTTCTGCAAGATTGTTCACCTGTTTTATGTTTGTTCCTATGATGGTAGGGTAAAGTTCCCCATCGTCTTGAAAACCATTGATTGGTCAACAAGTCAACTTTCTTTAGTGTGCGAGCGTGCCATTACTAGCAATGAAAAAATCCTAGCAGACTTTTTAAGAATAGATAACTTGCGCCCCACGTTACAAATTTCTAAACAAGCGATTGTGAATTTGGGTGAGGAATATCTCCCAAGTAAGTTCTTTTCTTGCCTCAGACTGGTGAGGACTTCACAATTTTTCATAGTAGAAAAACTGGTAGTTTTGGCCAGAATAAATGATAAGATAGTGAACTATTTTAGGCAAAAGTGCCTTTTACAAAACTCAAAAGGGAAAAGCCAACTCTAGAAAGACAAAAAGAAGGCTGGACTTCCATTTCTGCCTGGATATAAGCTTCTGATACGGGCTGGATTGGGTGTGCCTGTACTAGATTGGACTATCAACAACTTCAACTGTTATGTTTCGGCTGTAAATCGATGCCAATGTTCGAGTTTGGCAGAGCTTTAATCTATTTCAAGCCCTGTAAGGCTTTTTGAACGGGTAGATTTGCGGCCTTTGCAGTCTGAAAGGGGCAGAAGTGGCTGGACTTGAGGATTACTGAGCTGGAACTGCACTGTGGTACCTGTTCTGCTTGATCAAGGCACTCGATAAATTTGTTGAGGTTTTCATATTTGTAAAACCCAAGCTCTGCTTGATTTGACTTTTGCTGAACTAAATTTGTAACGAGAGAAATCTCATTTGGAATGACTTATTTCTCTAAGTCTGAACTGGAACTAGAAGTTTTGATTCATAGCTGGCTTCTTTCTTATGGCTCAATGAGTTTTTGGTTGCTTCAGTTTGTCTGAAGGTTTTTGAGATCAAGTGATCATTTTGACTTTTATCTTTGATTGATTTTTTTGGCTGTCCTTTTCTCTGTTCACCCTCTTCTATATTTATAAGAAGTGTTTTTTTAGAGTGGGCTTTTAATCCTTTAATAATGAGCGGCAAAATTATCAAAAAAGATCTTTCATTTTTTAAATGCAAAGAAAAAAGTATCAATTCTGGCAGATAAGCCCTCAATAGTAAGTTCTAAGACAATCACTTCCCTATATTTCATGAAAGAAAACCTAACCCTTTTTCCAATTTAACTGCTTTTGTAAGAACTCAAACTGTGATGGTTAGTTTGATTTTCTAGTTTGAACAACTCCCTACTTCTTCCAAAACGTAGTCTGCTTATCTCTTGAAAATATTGCCTTTTTTGGAGCAAAAAATATCTCTACATATAAAAAGTGATTTTGATCTTCTGGTGGCAGAGATTTCAGAGATGTCCTTCTTTTATACCCGCCCTTTTATTAACTCTTTTATCTACCTAGTTGAAATTGCTGACTTTTCCAAGTCAGGAGATCACGTGGGTTTGTTTCTTTTTTGGCTCATCTTTCTTTACTTGACCATGCCAAGCCCAATTTTGGGTTTTCTCGAAGCCCAATTTTGGGTTTTCTCGAAGCCCAAGTTTTATCCTTGTGGTTTGGTAGGTCCTGAGTTGGGCTTTCTTGGATTTGGGTTTTTTATTTCAGATTAAATGCAAATTTCAAACTGCTCTGGTCCTGAAGTCTGTTTTCGCTAGTTTGGGCTTTTAGCGTTGGGCTAGGTGTGCAGAATTTTGGCCCAAACAATGCCCCCTTGAATATCAACTGTTTTGGAAACGTTTTTTTATTTATTTAAATTTTTAACAATTCAGATTAAATCAATTGGCCATTAATGTTGCGCGCCACTTTCTTCCGTTTCTACTAACCCACGTCTTGTCTACTGAGCTAGACTTCGTGGGAAACTGGGTAGTTACTAGCTAGTTATTAGCTAGCTATCGACAGATGACGCCTTGCCTTCTTCTTCCCACGTTTCTGAGTCTTTTTAAGAAATTAGAAATTCCAGCTCCTGTTCACTTCAAAATCTAGTTTTCTCATACCTTGATTATCTCAGTTTTCCTCAAAATTTTCACTCTTCTCTTTGACCCAACCCTTCCTTCTTTCAGTTTGACTCTTCTTATTCCAGCTTAAGAACCTTTGAAAATGTCTTCTCCAAACACTCGCTCCAAGAATTCCTCTTCTTCAGTTCTTCCAAATTACATCATTGGGACTGGGGTTGATAACCACACAATAGAGGTCAGAAGCAAACTCCAACCTTTTGCCAAGAAAAACCTGGACGAGAATGTCCTTCATATGTTTAAGAATACCCTGGTTTTGGGTCCTCACTGGTTCGACTCTGTCCCTGCTGAAATGGTAGAACTGTTCAAAGATGACATTGAAGTTCTCATGTGTTTCGAGAGCCTTTCTGCCCTAGCATCCCATACTTGGGTTAGCAAGAATATGAGTCACTTGTTCCCTTCGAGTGAAGTGAGGAATAGTCCAATGAAGTGGGCAGATTAGATTGATAGGCTCCTTCCATGGTATGGAGCTCACTGGAAGAGGGCTGGCATCTATGACTCTACATATAAAAAGTGATTTTGATCTTCTGGTGGCAGAGATTTCAGAGATGTCCTTCTTTTATACCCGCCCTTTTATTAACTCTTTTATCTACCTAGTTGAAATTGCTGACTTTTCCAAGTCAGGAGATCACGTGGGTTTGTTTCTTTTTTGGCTCATCTTTCTTTACTTGACCATGCCAAGCCCAATTTTGGGTTTTCTCGAAGCCCAAGTTTTATCCTTGTGGTTTGGTAGGTCCTGAGTTGGGCTTTCTTGGATTTGGGTTTTTTATTTCAGATTAAATGCAAATTTCAAACTGCTCTGGTCCTGAAGTCTGTTTTCGCTAGTTTGGGCTTTTAGCGTTGGGCTAGGTGTGCAGAATTTTGGCCCAAACAATGCCCCCTTGAATATCAACTGTTTTGGAAACGTTTTTTTATTTATTTAAATTTTTAACAATTCAGATTAAATCAATTGGCCATTAATGTTGCGCGCCACTTTCTTCCGTTTCTACTAACCCACGTCTTGTCTACTGAGCTAGACTTCGTGGGAAACTGGGTAGTTACTAGCTAGTTATTAGCTAGCTATCGACAGATGACGCCTTGCCTTCTTCTTCCCACGTTTCTGAGTCTTTTTAAGAAATTAGAAATTCCAGCTCCTGTTCACTTCAAAATCTAGTTTTCTCATACCTTGATTATCTCAGTTTTCCTCAAAATTTTCACTCTTCTCTTTGACCCAACCCTTCCTTCTTTCAGTTTGACTCTTCTTATTCCAGCTTAAGAACCTTTGAAAATGTCTTCTCCAAACACTCGCTCCAAGAATTCCTCTTCTTCAGTTCTTCCAAATTACATCATTGGGACTGGGGTTGATAACCACACAATAGAGGTCAGAAGCAAACTCCAACCTTTTGCCAAGAAAAACCTGGACGAGAATGTCCTTCATATGTTTAAGAATACCCTGGTTTTGGGTCCTCACTGGTTCGACTCTGTCCCTGCTGAAATGGTAGAACTGTTCAAAGATGACATTGAAGTTCTCATGTGTTTCGAGAGCCTTTCTGCCCTAGCATCCCATACTTGGGTTAGCAAGAATATGAGTCACTTGTTCCCTTCGAGTGAAGTGAGGAATAGTCCAATGAAGTGGGCAGATTAGATTGATAGGCTCCTTCCATGGTATGGAGCTCACTGGAAGAGGGCTGGCATCTATGACTCCATTCTTCTGTCCAAACAGTCTATTAACAGAGATGAAAATCTCATGGCTGCAGCCTTCTGCTTCTGGAATTCTGCCAGCAACACGTTTGATTTTCGTATGGGCCCAATGTCTCCAACCCTACTGGATATGGCTCAGATGTTTGGGTTCAGGCCTCATGGAAGACCTGTAGATGAAGTGGGTGACTATCACTGGAGGAAGAACCAAGAGAAATTGGCCAAGCCTTTCACCATTTCTTCTGCAACAATCAACTAGAACTGCTCTTTCTCCAACTACTTGAGAAAGTTCAGCGCTGAGAATGACAAGGATCAACAGCACATGTTGTTCCTCCTCTACTGGCTGAACCGATTTGTGTTTCTGAATCGTTCTTCCCCAGTTCTGCTCGAATACATGCATCTAGCAGAAGCATTGCACAACCATACTGACGTCGAGCTTGGGCCTACAGTTCTGGCCAATCTATTGAAGAAACTGCATACTGCCACACTAGAGAATCTCCTAAACCTGTCTGCTCGAGGAGCATTCTGGATTATCCAAATCTGGCTGTAGGTTTATATCCCAGAAGTGCCCAAACGTTTAATTGAGGAGTACCTGATGCTCTTCAGGCATTGTACTAAAAGGTCTGCAGCTCAGTAACAGGTGGTGATCAGAAGAACATATCATTGGTTCTAGCCTGGATTCAGATTATTTGAGAAGGAACCAAAGGAACAGGAGGCTAGAATTGACTTTAGGAAGAAGTTCCTGAGTGTAACCCTTCCGAGAGACCTACCCCATGGAGGTGGAAAGCCTCCAAATTATCATTTGGGGGCAGAAGTCTATCATCCAAACTTCTGTGCAAGATAGCTTGGCTGCCCTCAGCTCCTTCCATTCAAATCCTATAGAAGTTGCAATCGGGCCTCTTCTTGGAAGGATCTGGATGATTTGGAAGTGCAAAAGGATGCTAGGTGTGTAGTAAACAAGATCAATAATAGTGCAGACGCCCTTTATCCATCATGGGAGCCGAATTCCTGTAGTTCTGTCGAGTTTGACGCTTGGTGGAAAGCTAGATTTCAATGTCTGCATGCCTCCAACACTGCACTCAAAATTCTTTTTGATGGCTGGGATTCCTAAGTTGTTCATGTAGGAGATGAGACTCACAAATTTATGGTGCAGACCATAAAAGACATTAATGCTCAAGTCATAGAAGGTAGATTCCTGATTCTGTCTGTGCTTTGCTTATTTTGCCTATATGATGATCTCTAACGTTTTGCTCTGCCTGCAACAAATCCTTCTTTGATAAAGAACATATATGGGCAATCTGTCTAGGCTAGAGAAGTGATTGGTAAGCTTTCCATGATTCTGTTCCTTCTATCATTCTTATGCTGGATTGACTTCTGACTTGTTTGTTTCTTGTGCAGTTACTTCTATCATCGCTGCCGAAGACTTGGAGCTTCCCTCTGGGAATGAAGAGGATGAAACTCGGGTGGAACAACTAGCTATTGAGGCGATTCCTTCTGGCAGAAGGAATAAAAGAAAAGAGACTACTCCAGTCGATGGTGGTGCTGTTCAACTTGCGACCTCAGGTAAATTTTGAAAGTTTGAGTCCTCTTGATTCTATTATGCTCTGTCTTGCCTAATTCAGCTCATTTTCTAATCAGTTTTTGTCTGTTTATCGCAGCTGAAAGTCCTTCTCCTTCTTCTCCTTCTACTAAGTCAAAAAGACTTAGAAAGAGGATTGTGGTAGAGTACGTGGCCACAAAAGAACCTGCAGCAGCTCCCACAACCACCTCTGACACAGATGAAGAGCATGAGAATGAGCAAGAAGAAGGGGATGTCCCTTTAAAGGAGAAGAACAAAGAGTTTGAAGAAGAGGTGATCTTCTATTCATTATTGCATGAGCTTTTGTAAGCATGAGAATGAGCAAGAAGAAGGGGATGTCCCTTTAAGGGAAAAGAACAAAGAGTTTGAAGAAGAGGTGATCCTCTATTCATTACTGCATGAGCTTTTGTATCTGGTCTTCTTCTAACTTCTGGCTTCTGTTTGGTTGTAAAATGAGATTCCTACTGAGGTGATAGCTGAAAGCATTGACTTGGTCAAACAACAAGAAGAAGCTCAGATGGCAAAACCCACAAGCTCAGAACTGGCCATATTCAATGATGTGGAGGCAGAACATTCTGCTGCAATTCAAGTGCCTATGGAGCGAGCAGAGCCATATGTTCAGAACCTGTGGAATAGGCAAAACTTCCTACAATTCTGTCTATCTTTGTGGTAATTTTAACTCTGTCTGTTTTCTGCAATTCTATCCTGTCTTTGTATCTATAACTATTAACCTTTCTAGGTAGAAGTGCCCAGAGCTGCTAGGACTTTGGCAGTGGTTACTAGTCTTTTGAAGCCTCCTATTGTTGCTGTAATTGTTACTGTGTTTTAACCTTTTTTTTGTCTTTTATTTCTGACTCTGTCCAGAGTTAACTTTAAGTTCCTTTTGTAGATGCCCATCCATTCTCTCCCAGGTTCATCTACCACGGCTTCCTTTGCTGATCCAGAATTGACAGAGTTTGAAGCTATGGACTTAGACGCCCAGCTGGACAAACTGGAGAAGCTTAGCTCCACTCCTGGCAAGGTAAAATCCAAGGTAGTGGATGAGGCAATGGATAGAGTGAAGATTTGACAATCTACTGAACTGGATTTGGATGAAAACCAAGAAGATGTTGACCAACTGATGAAGGACCTGGACCTGCTGCATAGAGAAAACATGGCTCCTAGGCCTATCCTTGAGATTAGCCTAGGCTTGACGAGAGATGTGCTCAATCTCCATAATCGCTATGAAGATCTCAAGCCTTCCTTCAAAGCTTTTGAATTCTGCAAAGCTACTCATGAAGCAAACCTGGTTGACTACCAGAAGCAAAAGGCAGAATTGGATATGATGGTTGCTGATTATAAGGAAACCAAGACTGCTGCTGACAAACTGGAAAAGCATATTGAAGAACTTCAGAAGCAGCTAGCTAGCTTGAGGGGCAAGCAGAACAAGCTTGGGGCTGGACTGGGCAGTAAGACCAAGACGACCTTCCTTGTGCAGAATATGGTGTTAGCCTCTAGGCCTGCCCTGGAGATTGCAAAAGCTTCCATTCATCAAGGAATGCTCCTTCAAAAAGAGATCTCTACCAAGAAAACCGGATTACAAGAGACTTTAAGGAAACTAGGACTTTGATTTCAAATTCTAAAAATGTAATAAACTTAGTCATGAAAAATGACTATATTTAATAAAAGTTATTTATTTGTGGAACTTTTTATTTTCAATTTCCTTTGACAAAAAATAAAAGAAAGCGGAAAAATAAAAGAACATAAACTTAACAAATCATATAAAAAACAAACTCTGAACAGAGATTTAAACAACAATTTCATTTTGTTCCCTCTCTATTCTAGGATATGTTTGTACAGCCTGTGAATCCCACATAGTTGGATAGAATTTCTTCAACCATTTGCCATTGATTGGTACAGCATGAACATCTCCATCTCGATCCTGTAATCTGTATGCCCATAATCCAAGGATTTTCTTAATTATAAAAGGCCCTTCCCATGTAGGTGACCATTTTCCATAACCAGCTATATGTGTTCCAAGGGGCAGAACTGCTTTCCAGACTATTTCTCCATCTTCAAAGTTCTTGTTTTTAACTCTCTTGTTGTAGGCCCTTGATATAGCCTGTTTTCTTGCTAAGAGTTTGTTGAGGGTATCAATTCTACTTGCATCCAATCCTTCAAGTTCTAGCAGCATGGCTTGAGAGTAGTCTTCTCTAGTCAGATTGTGTTGGTGAGCAATTCTGAGAGATTGAACTGCTATCTCCATAGGCAGAATTGCATCATGACCATAAGTTAGAGTATATGGGGTCATGCCAGTTGCTTCCCTCTTTGAAGTCCTATATGCCCACAAAGTTTCTGATAACTTCTCATGTCATTGCTCTAGATTTTTCTCAAGCATTTTTCTAATAATGTTGATGATCACCTTGTTACTGGATTCTGCCTGTCCATTAGCTTGAGCGTAGTAAGGAGTGGATTGAAGTAGCTTAAATTTGAATGCTTCTACCATATCTAGCATTTCTCCAGATATGAAAGAAGATCCCTTGTCGTTGTCATTGATTTTGGGATGCCAAACCTTTGGATGATTTGTTCCTCCATGAATGTGATGATCTCTTGAGATGTAGTGGATTTAACAGGCTTGGCTTCCACCCATTTGGTGAAATAGTCTGCAACTACAATGATGAAACAATGTTGTTTGCTACTGGCTGGATAAATCTTGTCAATGAGATCCATTGCCCATCGTCTGAAAGGCCATGGCTTGACTACTGGATTCATGGGGACTGAAGGAGCCTGCCGGATTGGACCATGTCTTTGACAAGCATCACATCCCTTGGAATAGTCAATGCAATCTTTCATCATAGTTGGACAGAAGTAGCCATACATTTAATTAACCAGCACATTTTTCTTCCACCTTGGTGAGCTCCACAGATTCCTTCATGGGTTTCTCCCATGACCTTTACATATTCTTTCTTCCACAGGCACCTCAAAAGTACCTCATCTTTACTTTTCCGGACCAAATCTCCATTCCACATAAGGTAGTTTAAAGCCATGATTCTGACTCTTTTCTCATAAGACAGGGTCGGATACTACAAGTAATTTATGATAGGAGTCCTGTTTGTTCCTATGATGGTAGGGTAAAGTTCCTCATTGCCTTGAAAACCATTGACTAGTCAACAAGTCAACTTTCTTTAGTGTGCAAGCGTGCCACTGCTAACAATGAAAAAAATCCTAGCAGACTTCTTAAGAATAGATAACCTGCGCCCCAAGTTACTAATTTCTAAACAAGCGATTGTGAATTTGGGTGAGGAATATTTTCCAAGTAAGTTCTTTTCTTGCCTTAGACTAGTGAGGACTTCACAATTTTTCACAGTACAAAAACTGGTAGTTCTGGCCAGAATAAATGATAAGATAGTGAACTGTTTTAGGCAAAAGTGCCTTTTACAAAACTCAAAAGGGAAAAGCCAACTCTAGAAAGATAAAAAGAACGCTGGACTTCCATATCTGCCTAGATATAAGCTTCTGATCTGGGTTGGACTGGGTGTGCCTGTACTGGACTGGACTGTCAACAGCTTCAACTGTTATGTTTTGGTTGTAAATAGATGCCAATATTCGAGTTTGGTAGAGCTTTAATCTATTTTGAGCATTGGAAGGCTTTTTGAACGAGCAGAATTGCTGCCTCTTCAATCTTAAAGGGGCAAAAGTGGCTGGACTTGAGGATTACTGAGCTGGAACTGCACTGTGGTACATGTTCTGCTTGATCAAGGCTCTCCATAAATTTGTTGAGGTTTTCATATTTGTAAAACCCGAGCTCTGCTTGATTTGTCTTTTGCTGAACTAAATTTGTAACGAGGGAAATCTCGTTTTGAATGACTTATTTCTCTAAGTCTGAACTGGAACTGGAAGTTTTGATTTATAGCTGGCTTCTTTCTTGTGGCTCAATGAGCTTTTGGTTGCTTCAGTTTGTCTGAAGGTTTTTGAGATCAAGTGATCATTTTGAGTTTTATCTTTGATTAATTTTTTTAGCTGTCCTTTTCTCTGTCTCTCTTCTATATTTATAAGAAGTGTTTTTTTTAGAGTGGGGCTTTTAATCCTTTAATAATGAGCGGCAAAATTCTCAAAAAGATCTTTCATTTTTTAAATACAAAGAAAAAATGGGTTTTATCAATTCTGGCAGATAAGCCCTCAATAGTCAATTCTAAGGCAATCACTTCTATGTATTTCTTGAAAGAAAACCTAACCCTACTTCCACGTAATTGCTTTTGATTTTCCAGTTTGAACAACTCCCTGCTTCTTCCAAAACATAGTCTACTTATCTTTTGAAAATGGTGCCTTGTTTGGAGCAAAAAATATCTCTGAATATAAAAAGGGATTTTGATCTTCCGATGGCAGAGATTTCAAATATGTCCTTCTTTTATACCTGCCCTTTTATTAACTCTTTTATCTACCTAGTTGAAATTGCTGACTTTTCCAAGTCAGGAGATCACGTGTTTGTTTCTTTTTTGGCTCATCTTTCTTTACTTGACCATGCCAAGCCTAATTTTGGGTTTTCTCGAAGCCCAAGTTTTATCCTTGTGGTTTGGTAGGTCCTGAGCTGAGCTTTCTTGGATTTGGGCTTTTGATTTCAGATTAAATGCAAATTTCAAACTGCTCGGGTCCCAAAGTCTATTTTCACTAGTTTTGGCTTTTAGCGTTGGGCTGGGTGTGCAGAATTTTGGCCCAAACAAAGATAGCCTTATGATCGAATGTCCTCATTGCCGAAGGTCCATAACCCTTAGTCCAGTTGAAGACTTCACACTTCTCCTATCTAAGTTGAATCCAATTTTGGACATCAACAGATTGCCACCATTTGTGGGAAACGACTTCTGAATCTCACATCTCTCTCAGCCATATTGGCCCTTTTACCCGTCAGACCTCTTCGTCTTTTCAGCCCATCATATTTCATCATGCCGAGTGAAGCTAGCCTTGGCACTCAGCACAACACTCCTTATGTGGAGTTCTCCAAACGAAGACATTCTGTCGATGCCAATCTTCTGGCAAAAATGGCACGCCTTCATGCTGATGTCACAAAAATCACAGAAAAGTGTGATCATATTCGCACTAAAAATGCTGAAATGGAGCACTACTGACGTGCCTTGAAACGCAATTGGGAGAATACTCGTTAACATGTAGCCCAACATGACATTACCTAAGGTGTTGAGCATACCATATCATCTCTCTTCGCAGTGCCTCAACTTAACCTCAGCCTGACAAAGGCAAAGGCCACCTTCATCTTGAAACAATCAAGGTGTATAAGGATTGTCAGGATCACATCTCTGAGCTTCGGCTGAAACACATTCAAGTTCCCGTGGACCTTGATGACCTACGTGTCTCACATCTTGGCCCTCTAGAGAAGCCCAAACGTCTCACTACTTAAGAAGAGGTTGGTGATTCTGAAGATTGGGAACCTTATGACCCAGAGGACTGGGAGCCCTACCATTCGAGAGCATTTTAAGGAATGGGAAGCCTATCCATCTCCTTCCCCCCCTCGACACCACCAATCTTCGGCACTCGACAACTTGCCTCATGCCAACCTGGCTATGCGACTCTTTCTTGAAAAGGTCTGCCTCCTTGAGGATTAGAGACATCGTAGCCATCAGCCTCTCTGGACGAAGCCACGCCATGGTCCCTTCAAATATTCATGCATCAATTCAAAGGTTCATGCAAAAATTCAAATAAAATGTGCATTTCAATTCAAAAAAAGGGCGAAAAAAAGAAAATACCTTGTTTTTGCCGCCACAAATTCACCTGAAATCATCATCGCCGTATGGACCTCCACCGGAAATCACGTTCGCCGTGAATTCTCTGATTGGGAATTGCCCTTGCTAGCTCAAAGTTTTGTTAGAAATCGCCTGTTCCTATTCTCTCCAAACAAGTAAAAAACGATAAGTGCTCCTCCTTCTTCCATGCAAAACCATTTTATAGGAGCCAACCATACCGACGTCTAGACTTACGAACCATCGCCATTATTACATCTCAATTGCCCCCACTAACACCTCGATTTCTACACTAACGAAACCCAAACGAAGCCCATTTGAATCCCATTAGTCAGAATAATACTGATACGTGGCACAACAAGCGCATGACGTTAACTTATACTGATCGACAAGCATCGTGCTAATCATGCAGGGGACTTTTGCAGGACAAGTGCGTGATGTCACCACTACAAATCGGGAGGCACCCTACCGATATTGCAAGGGACTTAAGCACAACACGTGCATGACGTCACACCTTCCGATTGGCAAGCACCGTGTCGATCGTGCAAGCAGCTCTCGCACGATAAGTGAGTGACCTCACCCCTACCAATTGAGAAGCACCGTACCGATTGTGCAAAGGACTCAAGCACGACATGTGCGTCACACCTGTCGATTAGAAAGCATCATGTCGATCGTGCAGGGAACTCATGCACATCCTTTGCATGACGTCATCCCTGTTGATTGGCAAGCACCATGTCAATCAGGCAGGAGATGCTCATGTACCCGCGTGACATCATACCTGATAATCAGCAAGCACCTTGACGATTGTTCACATAGCCTGTATCAGACCCAAACCGGATCTTGTCACCCTTCGACATACGACATACCTATTACGTCACCGTCCATCTCAAATCTGATTCTCAAACCATGCCTAGTTACCTCCATGCCGAAGTGACTCCTAGCTTGCAAACTTGGGGGACTGCATATAGGCATTCGCCATGCCGAATCTCTTGGTTTGAATATTCGACATTTTACAAGTTCCCAACGCGGAAGCCACTTCTAATTAGCAACTTGGGGGACTACTGTTTGTACCATAATCAACTGAGCACATTCGGCACTGGGGGGCTGGCGCGCCGACAAATTCACAACCTGCTGATGGTAAGACACTTTTGAGAAATCCATAAAAGCTGATGACGTCATGATAATCTCAACTACCAAAGATATCTTCTTCCAATGTGGCAGTAGCTTATTGAAGGCGACTACCGAAGCTCCAAATGGCAGAACCTAAGCCTTGGGCACGTGTTACTACCACAGTGATTTGCACAAAGTCCTACATTGAAACTTTGTGCAAATGTTCACCCCCATTCCTCTATAAAAAGGGAATAGTGCACAGGTAAAAAGTAACTACTTTTCACATTTACTGTTACTCTGTCAAAATTACTGTGTACCCCACTCCGGTACCCGAAGCTTGATGATTGCTTCTTTCATCATTCTTTTGCAAGATAGCCTTATGACTAGAGGTGCCCTTCGCCGAAGGTCCATAACCCCCTAATCCTACTGAAGACTCCACAATTCTCCTATCTAAGTTGAATCCGGTTTTATTACAACTAAGGTTTGGTGCATCAATAAAGCCAACGTTCATATTTTGAAGTGCTGGCATGGGAAAATGTAGATATGCATTATTAAAATTTAAGAATGTGCAGTTGATTGGAGAATGTTGTAATGTTGTCTTTGTAAAACTTGGTATTTGATATATTTCTATATCTATACAACTCTGATGATATAATGATATAAGCATGAAGCATAGGCTACATATGGTAAACTTATATTAGTCCTAAATTAAAGCAATTGACTATCTAAACAAGGAAACAAATATTATAACTATTTCATATCTTAACACTCCCTCTCAAGTTGGAGAGTGTATTGTAGACTCCCAACTTGCCTAAGAGAGTGCTAAAAAAAACCTTGCCCAGGCTTGGTGAAAATATCTGCAATTTGTAAAGCGGTAGATATATAGGTAGTGGACACTAGGCCAGATTGAATATTTTGTCGAACTAGGTGACAATCAAGATCAATATGTTTGGTTCATCCTTGAAACACATTATTGTTAGCATAGTATAGGGCTAATTGATTATCACAATGCAAGATTGCTTATTCTAAATGCTCAATGCCAAGATCTTGTAGTATAAATTGTAACCATTTGAGCTCACAACACGCATTTGCCATGGACCGATATTCTGCTTCTGTGGATGAGCATGCCACATTATTATGTTTTTTGGTCTTCCAAGAAATCAAGGAATTACCTAGAAAAATGCAATAGCCTGTTACTACTCTTTTGGTAATGGGAGAACTCACCCAATTTGAGTCACAAAAGGCACTTAGCTTGAGATCATTTTGTGCAGGGAATATAATGCCTTATCCTGGAACTTCCTTTAGATAACGCAATACATGAAGGGCTGCATCAAGATGAGGTTGGTGCAGCTCATGCATAAATTGACTAAGGACGTGCACATCAAAAGTAATACTAGGTCGTGTTACTGTGAGGTAAATGAGGCGGCCTACGAGTCATCTATACCTGGAAGGATCCCTCCATAGCGAAAGAGTAAGGGTGTGACCCCAAGAGCCCAACATCACCAAGTATGTCTAGTGCATACTTGCGTTGTGAAATAAAAATTCCCTCCTTTGATCGTGCAACGTCAACGCCCAAAAAATATTTAAGTTTCCAAGGTCTTTAATATGGAAGCATGTATGGAGAAAATCCTTGAGTGACTGAATGACCTTTGGATCATTTCCTATAATAACAATGTGATCTACATATATCAATATAATTGTAAAAGAGTTATTAGCTGACCTGGTAAGGAGTGAGTAATCTGCCATAGACTGAGTGAATTCGGCATTTTTAAGAGCACCAGTGAATTTGGCGAACCAATTTCGTGACGCTTGCTTTAACCCATAAAGGGATTTGTTTAGCCGATATACCAATTTATCCTCCTATCGGCGAAGACCAGGTGGAGGAAGCATGTAAACTTCTTCGTCTAAATTGGCATGGAGAAATACATTTTGTACATCGAGTTGGTGGATGGGCCAATTACGCATAGAAGCAACGACAAGCAAACATCGGAAAGTAACCAACTTAGCAGTGAGAGAGAATGTCTTTGTATAGTCCAGGCCTTCTTGTTGTGTATATCTTTTGGCCACGAGACGAGCCTTATAACGCTCAATGGAGCCGTCAGAGTTATACTTAATTTTGTACACCCATTTACAACCAATTGGGTGTTTTCCTGCAAGTAAAGTTGTGAGAGACCAAGTATTATTTTGTTTAAGCGCCTGAATTTCTACGTTCATGACTTTTTGCCATCAAGGATCTGTTGAAGCTTAGGCAAATGTAGTGGGCTCAACATCACATGAGATAGTTGCTACAAAACAACGGTGAGTAGGAGATAAATGATTATAGGTGGATATGAACTAGACAACAAATTGGAGTGAGGAGACATGGCGTTGTAGCAATGAAAATCACGAAGTAAAACAGAAGGTTGTCTGATTCATTTTAGCGTCGAGGAGGAAGTGGTGGGGTTGAGTTATGTAGCAGTGCGTTAGGTGGCAACTGTGAGCTAGGTTCTAAGATTGTGCTTGATTATGGGCTAGTTTCTAAGTTCAAGCTTGATTGTGGGCATGTGCTGATTAGTGTTGGGCTTGAACTTGAATGTGATTGGATGGTTGGTGAGTTTGGTAGTTGAGTTGTTGTGTGCGGCATTGGTATGGTCACATGATCAAGTTGAGGTAAGGGGAGAACATGATCATTGGGGACTGGAGTGGTGCCAGCATCAGTAAAAGGAAAAATATCCTCATGGAAGACAACATCACGGCTGCTAAAAAAAAAAGTCTCTAAATCATAAACACGATAAGCATTTGGCCAAAAGAATAATCCATAAAAATGGATTTACGTGCTCGTTGATCAAATTTATGAGAAAAATGAATATTAGTGTCATAGCATAGACAACTAAAAACATGAAGATGTTTATAGATGGGTGAACAATTAAAAAAATGTTCATATGGACATTTACCAGATAAAAGTGGTGTGGGAATGCGATTAATTAAATAGGCAGCGGTGAGAACATATTTGCACCAAAAATTAAGAGGAAGATGTGCGTGAAACCAAAAGGCTCAAGCCATTTCCAAAATGTGATGGTGTTTACGTTCTATGACCCTATTTTGTTGAGGAGTAGAAACACATGAATGTTGATAAATGACTCCATGAATGTTAAAGAGATAATATCACTAATTAAGATATTATCCTTATTTAGAGGTATCATCATCAAATTAGGAGATTTGATCCCAATCAAATTCCTAATGGACTCAATCTCTACAATTTGGGCAAAGAATAAACTGTTAAACCCTCGATCCAATTTAATCGTTCTAATCAAATTATTTCTATTTGCAAAATTACAATTTTGCCCTTGGGAGTTGGGGCACTTTGGTCACTTTTTAATCCTGAAAGATTTTGGAAAAATGAGTGGCACCGTTGCGTAGAGCTTGTCGATATGAGTTCATAGATGCGTGGCATGCTCAATTCCGAGTTGTAACGGACCCGTAAAGGTCAGAAAACCGAGAGGACGTAATGGTAATTTCAAAATTGTCAAAAACCTTAAATACCCAAGTGGGCCTCACTCTCCCTTCTCTCCCTCGAGCATCTCTCTCTATCCCCGACACTTTCTCACACCTATGCACGACACCGGTTTTTTAGATGACAATTTATTGCCATCCGGCCACCATTTTCGACAAAATCACCTCCAAAATTTTCCTCCCCTCCTCCTCTTCCTAGCCCACTAGCTTTCTCCAATTGATTTCGCATAGTTTAGTGATTGGAATGAGGAGAAATACCGCAATTTTTTCGTCGTCTTTTCCGGCGATTTCAACGACAATTTTTGTGGACCAAGGTATGGTTCTCCATCCCCTTAACTTGCTCTAGTTGTTAGTATGGGTATCTAGGATCAATTTTGAGGTTTTAGAGCTCGTTCAAAACACCCACTTAGGGCTTGCGGTTTGGGTTTGATTCGGCTAGCTCCAGCCACTTTTTGGGCGTGGTCTAAGAACCAAAAATGCTCCCTTTGTTAGCCTAAACGTGTTAGTATAGGTATTGTTGGGTGTTTCGAGAAATTTCCATCGCCAAAAATTTATCAAGACACCACGAGTTGCTGGCGGTTGGTGGCGGCGTGTGGTCCACTGGGTGACGACCCATTATGTTCTAAAACACTTCCCACGTCGTCTCAAATATGACAGTATGCTCAGATTTGGAATTGGTTGTCGTTTGACTATCAAGCGGATATTGCGTGTATTATGCGATATCCTGGTTCAGTAAGTTTAGACCATTCGATCGGTTCCAATTTCAATTTTGTTGTTCTTTGTACCTCTAGAATCGTGTAAGAACTCACGAATCGAGAATCGGAGTCCCTGATACTCCAAATCAATGATGCTAGGTTTAGGCAAAGCGATCGCAATCCGATCGTGCGATTGGCTCACATCCGACCGCTCGATCAAGACCAAACTTACATGACTTGTTTAGTGGACGTTGTGGAATGCGTACGAATTTTCTTGGATAGGAAATCAGAGGTCGTGGGCCCCGCGGGCTCGGTTGACCAATATGGGAAGTTTGACCCCTTTGTTGATCGTCAATCTTCTGAGGTAGTTTCATCCTTCGAAAAGTACTAGATTGACCTTATAAACGAGTCTTGATTGTTATTTGAGTTATTTTGATTATGTTGGGATTATGATATTATTTTATTATTTTAATTTTGGGGTTATCATATGTTATATTGATATTTTAAGTTATGGAATATATGATTATGGGATACTTGATTTATTGGTTGTGAAAGCGAGTCTTGGGACTCGGCTATGATTATTAGGAAGTGAGTGGACATTGTTTTAAATGACCATTACTTTTCCAATATGGAATTGCATGCATAAATGAGATTTGATATATGTTTTGACTATGATTTTATCGGAATGTGATATGATTTTTCCAGGTATTATTGTTATTATGGTTATTATTAAAAGATATGGATTGGGTGATATAGAGTTTGATGATGAAAGTGTTTTGTGGATTGCCTTGCATATTTATATAATTTGGATTATGTTGATTATTGAGAATTTGGGGAAAATTGAATTAAGGGAGGGTATATTATTTTATATTATAGCCGAGTCCCACACATGGTTACTATACCTACCATCATATGTACCTTCCCTGGTTACTATACTCACACATGGTGTTGGATTTTTCGACGTGTGGGCTTCCTTAGATACTGGTTACTGTCACTTTACCACATGTGGCGTTAGATTTTCCGACATGTGGTAAAAGTCCAAGCACCTATGGACGAGTGTGTCTAGGCCGTTGGCGGGGCAGTCTGCGCACGTAGCACATGTTTTAGTTTGGCCACACGTGGTGTTGGATTTTCCAACGTGTGTGCTGTAGAGCGGTAGTCCTCCGGTTGGACAACTCATCCCTAAACGCATGGTAGAAAGTTGAAACCCTGTGGGCTAGTCAAACAATCCCCATGTTGGATTGTTTTCCCCCTGTATATGATGTGTGCTATGATATGTACCTTCCCTGGTTACGTAACCCACACGTGACGTTGGATTTGTCGGCATGTGTTACTATCACTTTACCTCATATGGCGTTGGATTTTTCGGCGTGTAGTAAAGGTTAGAGCATGTTTGGTCTGTGTGTCGTAGACACTTGACTGGGTAGTCTGCGCGCGTAGGACATGGTTTGGTTTGGCCACACATGGCATTGGATTTTCTAGTGTGTGTTCTGTATATATATTTATATATGTGGGAAAATATGTGGATTCGTTTCTGAATTGGGGTTTCTTGAGTATGTGCATGGTGAGTGTTTTGCACAGGTGTGATCATTGTTATGATGTTTGGACAGTGTTGTTTTACAATATATGCCTTGGATAGGGTATGGTTGTGGGAAAGAAATTATTTTGGAAAGTAATTTGAGTTTAGAGTAAACGGTTAGTTTTAAGAGTTATGCATAGTAAATATGAGTTTTTTTTTTTTTTTTTTTTTTTTTTTTTACAGGGAAATGGTTTTGAGTTATGAATCATGAGAAAAAAATGAATTTATTAAATATTAAGTTTTATGCCTTGTGGTAATTGAAGTTGAGAATAAATCTAAATTTAATGGTTGGTTTTACTTGGTCAATATCGCTATATTTTCCATTTTGTGATCCTTTTTAGTCCAAAGAACTAGTGCGGCTTGATTCCTCTTAAAGGGTACGTAGGCAACCTGAGATCCAATTTGGCCAAGCTTTTTCCTTCCTTTCTCCTCCCTTCCTTTGACTTATCCTATTTGGTAAAATTCTCTCTGCCCAATTGCACAAAAACAGGGATTTTGGGAGCTCAATGCTCTTCTCGCAGCTGCCTCAGTGGAGAACTCCTATTCCCATCCATCTCCTTCCTTTCTTTCCTCCCTTCTTCCATGGCCAGGTCTGATGAGGGAAAGAAATGGGTATACATGCTGGTTCAAAGGGTGACTCCCCTCCTAGCAGTCTGTGCGCCAATACCCCTCGGTCCTTTGGATGTTTTTGCTTGAAACTTGTTCCCCCCCCCCCCCCCCAATGCTAGAGCCTCCTACCAGTTCTGTGTATGTGGACATCTAGGCTCCTTTCGTGGCTTTTGTTCTCCAGCCAAGCGCTAGGGCTTTTGCAACTCTAACGTTATCAAGTGTTGGGCTATTTTGGTTGAGATAATGTGCTATTTTGGTTGAAGTAATTGGCTATTTTCTCTTTTGTGCTCACCCACATGTTTGGGCGTAAGAAATGGGTTTGAGTTCTGAGGCTCCCAAGAAACCTCGGGACTTCCATTTCTCGGCTCATCAATGGGCCTCATGTCAACTTATTACCATCCATACCACAACCCACTCAAGCAAGCCCTGAGCATTTGAGTGGCTTCGGC
Source organism: Prunus mume (assembly GCF_000346735.1). The sequence continues at coordinate 22,234,093 of NC_024127.1, forward strand.
CCACTTAGGCTTGTAGTGTGGTTGGGTGTGAAATAATGATTTCCGGCTTGGCATGGCATGTCACTTGGCATGTTTTAATTTTATCGTCCTTGAAGAGGGACATGACATTCAATTTAGTATGGGCTTGTAGAGCCGTGCCTTTTATAAGCTCATTTCAATTTTTAGCATGACGAATTGCATATTTGACTCGTGCGAACGTGAACAACAAACTTTTGCATGGTCCAAATTGGGTCTTTTCTTAATAAGGCATTGCGCTGGGCCGGGAATTCAATTAAGCCGAACCGTGGATTTTTTAGGCCTCAACATGCATCTACGCCCATGTCATCCTAGCCTACCATGGCTAAAGATGTCAACAGAGTCCAAAGCAATAAAACTTCTCAAATCCATCAATTGTAGACTATAGCACCAAAGGTGGATGTACATTGGGACAAGAGGGGTCTAACAACCCCTTAGAATGCCTGAAATTTGGCTGTGGACTCCATGGACGACCCTTTGGACAGCTGTAGAGCGACCCCTTGTGTCACACCAAGTGTTTGACAAAAGCCCCAGCCTGTCTGTGTCTTATGTTGGTCTGCCATGGAATCAATAGACCACTTGTTTTTCAATTGTGGACTGATGCAAAAGCCAAACCAACCTCAAGGAACAATTAATATTTTTTTCCTTTTTAATTTTGCACTGCTCTTCTTTATTTATTCTTGTGAAACAATGGAATAATGAAATCCTCTTCGTTTAGTTAGTAGCGAGGGAGTGGTGGGGGAGGCTAGGAAGAAAGAAACACAGAGAGAGAAAGAATTTAAAAAAAGAAAAAAAAAGAGGGGAAGGTTGGAAGAAGAAGAAAAATAATAAAGAAAGAGAGAGAGAGAGAGAGAGAAAAAAAAAAAAAAAAAAGAGGGGAAATATTAAATAAAGAGAGAATAGAAAAAATAAAGAAGATGGATCTATCTCCTCTACTTAGTGTCTTTTTTTTTCTAATTAAGTGGGTCGAGGTGAAAAGCCAAAAAACACGGTTGTGTACCTCAAGGTAGAAAATCAGAAATTATGGGTGTGTAGCTCGAGGTGGAAAGCCAGAAATTACAGGTGTGTAGCTTGAGAAACGGGTGTCATAATGGACATCTATAAAAGAAAATAAGGGGAGAAAAGAATCACAACTCAGAAAAAAAACCCTAGCTCCGCCAATTTACTTACCAAGACTTCCTTCAATCTGAAAAAAAAATGGAATTTGATGTGATTAATTGCAAGTGGACAATATTGCTCAAATTAATATAGTAGTAAATAGAGTATCGTTCCAACAGGGATCAAGTTAATCTATCACATACTAGAGTGACGATAAGAGAATTATGATGATTAAAATCTAATTAAGCAAGTAAAATAAATTGAGATTAAGTAAATAATGTAAAAGATGAAAACAAAGATGATAAAGCACTAGGGCACCGATTTCACCTAGCTAATCCCACACAAATCCTTCTAGCTTGTTAACTCAAATTACGTAACATGTTGATAATCGTTTTCCCTTACCTCACCAATACTCTCTTCTGAGTTATATTAGTTGTATTCCTTACCATCAACCACTCTATTCCTAGTTATGGATTTAGATAGCTAAGAACTCATTAAGATTTGTGGAAAACAATGACGATTACACAAACTATAAACTAATCTTCCGAGTCGGCTATGTAATTTATGGTATTTGTTACTAGAAGCTTTTTATTAAGAATCTCCTTCCGGTCTCAACTCAATTCTTCCAATCATGCAATTAGTGACCAATTAATTGAAAGCACTAAGAACGGTAACAATCACTCAACATGTATAGATAAATAAAATTAACAATATCAAAGAATTTGAATATTTATAGCTAGGCTACATCGTATCCCTAGTAAAAGAAATTAGTTCATGAAGGACTTATTGAGAATCATGATGGTTGATAAAGACATGGAAGGCACCAAATTCTCCAAGTAGAACACCAAGGTTGCGCAAGCTCTCTTCGTATTCTCCTTTGAGTGTTTCGGCTATGAGTATGAATATGTAGAAATTTAATGGTGGAGGGATGGAGGATGATGGATAATGGAGGATTTGATCAATGACCGAAACTCCCTATTTATAATACTCCTAGAAATCCTACATATCTAAGGTATAATTACAATTATTATAAAAATAGGATTCCTTCTAATCTAAGGTCTTCTTTATTTCTCCTTGTTTGACTTGATAAGACTTAAACCATCTTGAACTAGGAAATTTGAAAACATTCCTTGCACAAAAGGAATGGCTTGGCTTCTTTTTCACCAATTTTCATCTTCTTGCCCTTTTTTACCTCAATTTCTCATATTTCACAATTCCTTCACAAATCTCACAAAACCAATTAAAACAACCAATTTAATCCAAAGAAATTAACAAATAAATAAGTAAATTAGGCATAAAATATGTATATGTATATATATATAATATAGGCTTATTAGAATTCCCTTTGATTCCTAAAAGCACCTCATATTTAAATTTATCTCTTGCTCCTCCTTTAACCCAAGGAACATCACAGGAAAATGTTGTGTTTCCACATTCCAATTTCCATACCGATTCTACTTCGGTGCAAGTTGTAAACATGCATAATGAAATGCTATCAAGTATGCACTTGCATAATGAAATGGCAAGGAGGAAGACCCAATTTCTCAATGCTCGCAATGCTGCTTCAGTAACAAATTTAGGATTGTATCTGCTAGCAAGAAACCAAGAATGTGCTTCATTCACTGCACAAGTCGCATCCTTGAAGGCTAAAGTTGCAGAATTGCATAAGCTCCTCAAACAATCAAACCGAAAAAATCAAGACTTTACTGAACTGGTGCAAGTTTTACAAACACGTAGAAAGACTCGTAGGTTATAGTTTTATTGATGAATTTAATGCTTTTAAAGACTCGTAGGGTACCACTTTTGTTGTTTTATTTATTTTGTTGTTGGCATGTTTGATTAAAATCATTTATAATCATAAGTTATCTTTTATTATGTAATATCACGATTGGAACCCCAAGAATACAGAGAATTTGAAAAAGAAAAAATAGATAAGAAAAATAGAAATTTAGTTATATACCCAATCTTAGACATAGTCTTATAAAGAAACCCTATACCATTTAAAAACTATAAACACACACAAAAAAAAAAAACCCCCAAAAATTGACAGATGTCAATTTTTTCAATTTAATAGCTGTTTTTTTAGTTATTTGTGTGTGTTAAATACATATATTGCCCTTGTATTATGGATTTGAGAGAGAAAAATCAGATCTGCCAAAAAAATATATCTGCACAGATCAGTCAAAAAACCAAATCAGATTTATTTTCTCCTTTCTTGTTGATGCTTTCTTTGGTGTTGGAGCAAGAGGAGCTTCCATTGAAGCTCTCAAGTCCAACTATATTCTTCATCTTTAATATACAATTTTCAATATTTCATCTTCGATTTCTTGTTCTAAAATCGTGCTTCAATTGATTTTTTTTTTTTTTGGGATTGTTCAAGACCTCAAACGAACCTTGATCAAATGCTATTAGCTATACTCCTCATCTTCGAGCTCTACTCCTCTTCGCCACGTCTTCGTCATCATTGTCGTCATCATTGTTTGGTTTGGACTTGAGAATTTTGATCTTTGCTTCAATTATGTGTTTCTCTTTGGATTTTTATTGATTTTCGAAATGTATTTTAAGATTTGATGATCGATTTATCTTTTATTACTATTTCAGTTATGGATCTTATTTTTGTTTAACAATGTACTTCTATTACAGAGTATTAACAACGTACTTCTATGACATAATAGTATTAACAATTTGGGCTCAACTTGTTTTGAGTTGGTCCGATTTGTTCTTTCATCTTTTCTTTGTTGAACATATATTAGAAATAGCAACATGACAAGCATTAATCAACATAATAGTAAACTAGTAGTGTTATTACCCTAGACTGAAACATTATAAGAGTAGACATGCATTAAAAATAGGATGTCATATGAAACTAGCAGTGTTATTAACCTAAACTAGAACATTGCAGGGGTCGACATGCATTAGAAATAAGATGTCATAGGAAGCTAGTAGTGTTATTACCATAGACTGGAACATTACAGGGGTAGACATGTATTAGAAATAGGATGTCATAGGAAGTTAGTAATGTTATTACCCTAGACTGGAACATTACAAAAGGTAGACATGCATTAGAAATAGGATTTCATAGGAAACTAGCAATGTTATTACCCTAGACTGAAACATTACAAAGGTATACATGCATTAGAAATAGGATGTCATAGGAAACTAGAAGTGTTATTACCCTAGATTGGAACATTACATGGGGTAGACATGCATTAGAAATAGGATGTCATAGGAAAATAGCAGTGTTATTATCCTAGACTAGAACATTACAGTCATTAATCAACATGACCGCAAACTAGCAATGTTATTACCCTAGACTGGAACATTACAAATGTATACATGCATTAGAAGGATGTCATAGGAAACAAGAAGCGTTATTACCCTAGACTGAAGCATTACAAGGGTATACATGCATTAGAAATAGGAGGTCATATGAAACTAGCAGTGTTATTACCCTGGACTAGAACATTATAGGGGTAGACATGCATTAAAAATAGGATGTCATTGGAAGCTAGCAGTATTATTACCCTAAACTGGAACATTACATGGGGTAGACATGTATTAGAAATAGGATTTCATAGGAAACTAGCAATGTTATTACCCTAAACTGGAATATTACAGTCATTAATCAACATGACAGTAAACTAACAATGTTATTACCCTAGACTGGAATATTATAAGGGGTAAATATGCATTAGAAATAGGATGTCATAGGAAAGTAGCAGTGTTATTACCCTAGACTAGAACATTACAGCCATTAATCAATATGACAGTAAATGTGTAGAATATTATAGTCATTAATCAACATGACACATTAATGAAGCTATGGTTTTCAAGACGTTTTGTTTATAATGAATTATTTAGGTTTTTTTATAAAATTGGACTGGGTTTGTTTTGGGTGCTATTTAAATTTTTTGTGTTGGACTTCCTTTTTAAGTTGATCAATGACAATCACGTAATTTATAGAAACTTAAACACCAATTTCTTATGTAATAAATGAGTTTTTGGTGTATTTCTAAAGTGCATTCTATGTGGGGTTTTTTTTTAGAATTTCAGCCCCTATTTTGGGTGTATTAGTGAAGCTCACTAAAAAAAATGGAAAACTCTCTAAAAAAAAATTGGAACAAACATTGTGACCCCTTGGGTTACGGATCCTAGATCCGCCACTATCTGTATATGTACAACTCTGACAATAAAGGATATAAAGAGGAAGCGTAGGCTACATATGATAAACTTATATTGGTCCTAAATTAAAGCAATTTACTAAATGGACAAGGAAACAAATATTTACAGCTATTTCATATCTTAACAGTCTCTCTGAGTTTTTTGTTTTCTATTCGTCTCTTTTTGAAGTAAAGAACATACAAAAGTACCTAACCTCTACGATATGCACATGTAATCTCAATCCAAATTTATAACATTCTAAAAAGAGGGTAAAGAACATACAAAAGTACCTAACCTCTACGATATGCACATGTAATCTCAATCCAAATTTATAACATTCTAAAAAGAGGATATATGAATTACAAGAAATCTGTGACAATTAGTTGCAGACTTGCAGTGCATTCTCAATGGCTTTGAAATCTGACACAAGGTTTAGGAGGTGATATCCCAGGTCTTTTCAAAATTATCAATCTGCACAGCACCTAATAAGTTTATGATTTATCATTTTGATGAGGGGTTTTGCTCAACTTCCTTCAGCTGTCTTGAATGGTGGATAGAGTGCTGACCCTCAGGTAAGCAGTAAGCTCCTGTTTCTCTTTGGGTTTTCTTTCCTTCTTCTCTAAATTGGTAAAGGGTGGACTGTTAGGTGACCACCTACTTCTAGAATGGCAGGTGGAAGTTACATGGAGGTTAACTTTTTGTTTATAGACTTCGTTTTGGTTAATTTATTGCTCGAATGTCTATGGGAAGATCAATTAAAATTATAATACTAAAATGAAGCCAAAACTCGATGGAAATGAGAAAAGCATGTTCCACATGATTTCCACTTACTCAGCGGGTAGTCAATTATATAGTTTATATATACAGCTAACAGACATAACCCTCTTCTCTGTTCTGGGTTTCTAGCCTTTGCACTAAGCTAGGATTGAAGTCGAAAAGCAGAGCAATGAGTTACAGGCCTGTTCCCGGTGAGCCTCCAACCCCACCCCCGCCAGGCAAGTGATCAAGTCACCAACCACATTTTCTTTAACCACCCTTCTGGTTCATGTTATATGTACTAATTGCTTGTTTTGACAAATACATGTTTTCCTTGCCTCCGCCAGGGTATGCACCACCGCCGCCGCCGCCGCCACCCTCTCCCCCACCGCCGCCAGATTACCCTCCTCCTCCAGGCCCCCCACCACCACCTGGCTATCAGGGTTACTATTATCCGCCGCCGCCACCAAACCCAATTCCACCCCCGCCCCCTTCACACCAAGAGGATGGTGAACCTAACTGCTTTTCAGTCCTCAAAGGCTGGTATGTGCATGTTCTCCATATCCTTCTGTTACCACCAGCTCTTTAATTGTTTGATTTGATCATCATATTTGGCTTGAATTGAATAAATATGTGTTTTACTCTTTGTTCTTTTTCTATATTCTCTATAAAAAATTTAGGACAATAATTAAAATTACTTTTTGGCTTCCTTGGTTCTTCTCCCACCACTTTCACTGATCCCAACCTCTCGTGTTGCATTTGCAGTTTGGCTGCAATTTGTTGCTGCTGGATATTGGACGCATGCTGTAATTAGGCCCTTAGATGCATCTTATCTTTATTTATTTTGCTTTTGATAGATTGATTTGAGATGTCCTGCAGTAGTGTTGCAGTATTACTGGAAAATTGAACCTGTAGATGCACATTATGAAGACAAGTGCATGCTTTACATGATGAAGGGGAAGGCTTTCTTGTTTGACACTTTCATGTTTGCAATTGTAATCCTATATTTTAAGTTCCATTTCAAAGTTGTACTTGTACGTGTAACACTAGTGGAGTAGGCATCCTCAATTTGAACTTATAATATTGAAATATTAATTTACAATTTAGTATATATGGGCCAATAACCTCATTGTTTTACCAGAAAAGAACCATAGCCTCAATTGAGCTTACCTATCCAAAATCACTTCCCAACGAGAACCTTCAGTTGGAGTTTTGACAAGTAAAATCAGGTCATCTCCAATCATGGACTATATTCTAAATATAATCCTAAATTAATGCAAAACTCATTTCTAATTATGAACTAAATAAAATTTTGGCCACATTTAAAAGGCCATATTTGACCCTTTAACCCTCTAACCGAATCAAATATAACTCAGCTTTGACCTATGCCAAATTCATAGTTAATCCCACCATATATTTTTCAATCACCAAATATTAAAACACTCCCTCACTTGCCTTATTTAAAGCATTCTCAAAATAATAAAATATAAAAAAATCCTAAAATATAACCCTATATGATGAAAAAATTTAATCCTCCATTATTCTTTAAAAAATTAAAAAAAATTAATATTTTGGAAAGATAATTTAGCCCTGTACTACATTTAGTAGTATGATAGGAGATGACCTTAGTGTAGGTATGCAAACTCAATTTGAACTTATAATATTTAAAACATTAATTTACACTAAAGAATATAATATGTGTAGATATCTGAAACAAAGGTCACAATTTACAAACACATAAAACACACGGAAGCAAAGGACAGAATACAATGAATTACAGATTCAACTAATCCATAATCCTACAAACAAATCAACAAAACCAAAACTCTGAAAATCAAAACTCAAAGGAGGATGATGATCCTGGGGATCCAAAAGGAAAATTCATCTTCAAGCTCTAGCCAACAACCGGTTGCGCTGAATTCCCAGCTGTTCTGAAATCTGAGACACTGTCTAAGAGGTGATGGGATGCCTTTTCGAAATTAATAAATCCCATAAACCAGAATTCATGGCCATCTATGGTGACAATCTGAATGTACTTTTCTGGTGGACTCTCTTTCATGACCACAGGGTTCACTGTACCTATATTTGCCAAAGGTATCATCACCTGTTCAAGAACACAGATTTCCAGTCAATACAAATTACTTCCATCAATTTTCTCAAAAGAGTTCATTTAATTCAGTGTTATTTACCTTGTAGTAGCTCCAAGCTGCTTGTCCAGATGGGGTAGTGAAAGTTAAAGGACGATCGCTGCAGAAAGCAAGCCTGGCAGTTGAGAGATACAGAGTGCCAGCGACAGGACCTGTGGAACTGGAAAGGTAGCAGGCGAAGGTCTTCTTGAGCTTCTCGTTTGGATCAGTCGCGAAAATCTGCTTAAATAGAGACTCAAATCCACCTTCACTTATGGCTTTTGCCGTCAAGTTGACCTTCCCCCAGGCAGCTTCAGAAACAGAGGGCCCTGTTTTGAGGTTGTGCCAGATGTTTCTGGCTATGGTCTCGGCCTTGGCGCTCCAGGAATTGAACACGTGGATCGCAGGCTCAAAAGGGTTGTTGCTGGGCTTGTTTACGGGAGCGCACTGGACATAGGGCTGCTGGTGGTGGTGAATTTGCTGGTGATCAGATGCTTTCCATTGGGCGGCTCTCTGGTTGTCTGGGTGGGCATTTGGGGCTGCTGGGGCTCCCATGATGTGGGTCCCATATTTCTTGGTGTCTTCCTCCTCTGCTGGAGATGATGAAGCTGAATGTGGTGGCGGTGGTGGCTGAGGCGTCTGTAGGTCCTGATGATCAGTAACAGTGGCAAGGGATGGAGAATTGGATTCTGGGTCTTTGGCTGCTTGAGATGATTGGTTATGGGGGTGTGTTTCTTCTGGTATGCCTGTCATGGTTAGTGAGTTTGATGAGCTGATAAATGATGGGTTTCTTCTTTCTTTTGCTTTGTTTTCTTGTGTATATTATCAGTTGAGAGATAAAATGTGTTTTTATAGAGTGGAAGGTTCAGGAATTTCAAGAATATCTGAAAAAGTGACACGCGGCTCTGTTATGTGAATGCCTTTGCCTTTGCCTTTGCCTTTTCAGCGAAGCAAAGTGTTGTGTTTATTCAGGAAGCTAGCGGCAGAATTACAAGCTTTCGCTTGGCTTGCTTGACCAGGTGTTGCGCTCAGGACAAAAATCAAGAAGCTTCATAAGGATAATTAGTCTAACCTTGTCACCGACTGACCGTCATAAAAGCATTTGTAATAATCTACATTATTATGAGGAGCTTGCATTTATCCATAACTTTTCTCTTGTGAATTTCTTCTTTTTTTTTCCTTTCCCAAAGTAATAAGTTTTAAGTAACCTCATAAAGTTGATAAGCATGTTGTATGCCAAGTTGTTTATATCGATCCTTCCAAAGAAAATTAATGCATGGTTGTCGACACTGACATCGCTACGTTCCCGCCAGGTGTCCTCCTCCCCAATGCAGCACTGACACTTCAAAGAAACTTTGGAGAGAACACGGGTTTAATATTTCATTCGAGCAGAGAACTCAACAACGCATAACCACAGAAGTCAGCCAGATCATCGGATAAGGCAAACGAACAATGAGTTACCAACATATCCATGTTCAACATGAGCATCATCCCCCACCAGGCAAGCCATTTATAATACAATTGTAAATTTCCCCCGATTTTAGATTTGTTTAATTATCCAATAATAATTATTTGTGTTGGGTGTGCGACTATGAATTTTCAGGGTACCCACAAGAGTATCCTCAGCCGCCGGACTTTCCACCTCCACCGCCACGGCCAGGGTTCCCAAATCCATCTCCTCCGCCACAGGAATATGGATATCAGGGTTACTTCTATGAAGGGTACCAACCCCCACCATCAGCTGCCCCACCTCCCCTCCACCCATACGACCACTACCACCAAGATGACTATGCCTGCGATTCTCTCTTTAGAAGCTGGTATGTATGTCTCTGCTTTCTATCTATTATATATCCCTATTAATATCTATTGTTTATGTTTATGTTCATGTTCATGGGGTCCAATCCAATCCAATCCAAGTTTCTATTTTTCATCCAATTGATTGTATATTTCCTGTTTCGAATCTCCTCAATACTTGCATGTAACATCAAACATTGGATTGCAAGTGAATATATGCCGTTTGTTTTGTTTATCATCTGATATCTCCCCCTCGTTGGTTACAATTCGCAGTTTGGCTGCACTTTGCTGCTGCTGCTTGTTGGAGCGCTGCTGCTTCTAGATATGCATAGTAATAGCATGCTCTGCTGCTGCCATTGTATTCTTGGTTTCTGTTTTGCTCTTGATTTCTTACAAGCCTCCAAGACTAAAATTCAATCAGTCTGTATGTCGTTAAACGCAGCTTGTGTTATTCTCAATAAATTAAACTGAGAAGCAAGTAGATACAATTTTATGGCTTTTATGTCAAGTGTGGTGCAACTTTGATCGAATAGGATATCCCAAAACCTTTATTACATTTGAGGCTTGCTTTATACATGAGTTGAGTAGGTTTGGTGATGAAGGGTTGCCTTTGTCAAAAGCCCATTCTGATTCTTGGCATGCACGCTGGTTTGAAAATTCAACTTTGAGCTGGTTTAAGGTATGGGAGAAAAGCTTTGGATTAGCCATCAACGACACTCCACGTGAAACCCATTTTGTTGCCCATTTCCTTACTAATGCCGACCTAGCTGGTTTTATCTTTCTCTTTGTTTCTGGCTCTTTAAGAAAGAAAATAAAGTTTGAAAATATTGCCAAAGTTTGAAAATATTACAAGTATGGCAGGCTGATCATCGGTTAGGATTAGGAGATCGACTATGACGGCATTGACAAATGACAGACTTTGTCGATAACATTTCTTACCAACTTATTCATATTAGAAATAGTAATTGTTGCTTCGTGATCAGAGCTAAGTCAAATTTCGAGCGAAGATTAATTCCACCTATCGAGTATGGGGACACTTGTGATATTTATCAACAACAAAAAAAGTAATTGGTGGTTGTAAGCATAACGAATCACACACTAGATAAATTTAAATAGTTTATATATCAATCAGGTAATTCCTAAGCAATCCACGTTCTGATTCTTGGCTTGCCGCGTGTGGACAATCCACATAAGCAAGAAACAGTCGTGGGTTGAGCTGTTTTTTCCTTTTCGGTACGAAAATTCCTTATTTTAAGATGGTTTCCTTTTCTTTATTTAATTTCAAATCCAATTTATCAGAAAAAGTAAAAAAAATACAAAGCACTAAAAAGGCCCCTGAGTCTGAGTCTCGAAAATGGACTCGGCACAAATATATTGTCTCGAAAATGAAAAAGAAAAAGAAAAATCAGAAGCGATGAACACTAAGTTTGGAACCCAAGTAACCGCCATCCTATAGATCCGCCCCTGCTCACTCAATCACAATTTCTCACACCTCGCAACCATGGCTCCTCCCAGTCTTCTCGGTCCTCCAGAGCTCACCAATCCCACCCACACCTCACCGCCCCAATCTCAACCCCTACCGGCCACCGGCGAACCCTTCGTTGACCTCATGGTCTCAAATTTCAACGACATAGCGATGGACAACAAACTCCCGATGGGCTTGACCGAGAATAATTCCGCCACCTATCTCTCCACCGGCAACCCCTGCCTCGATTTCTTCTTCCACGTGGTGCCGGACACCCCCGCCGACTACGTCAACAACCAGCTCCCGCTGGCCTGGAGCCACAGCGCGCCGACCACGCTCAAGCTCATCTGCAACCTCCGAGGCGTACGCGGCACCGGAAAGTCTGACAAGGAAAACTTCCACACGGCGGCGGTTTGGCTCCACAACCACCACCCCAAAACCCTCGCATGCAATCTCAGGTCCTTTGCGGACTTCGGTTATTTCAAGGACCTGCCCGAGATTCTCTACCGCCTTCTAGAAGGCGAGGACGTGCGGAGGAAACAGAAGGATGCGTTGAAGGAAAGAAAATCCGCCGGCGGCAGGAGGAAACAGAGGTTGGGCTGTGACTTGAGCCCCGAAGCCGTTCCGTTCAAGAAAATCAAGACCGGAGGAGAGAAAAAAGCCGCCAAAAAGGACATGTCGAAGGAGGAAAATGAAGCGAAGGCGAAGCAGTGGGTAAAATCGGAAAAGGAAAAGGCAAGCGTGTTGAGGAAGGAGAAGAAGATCGCCATGGCCAAGAAGGCGGTTGCCAGGTATGGATCCGACCCGGATTTCCGATTCTTGCACGAGAGGGTTTCGGATCTTTTCGCCGAGTTGTTGAAGGCCGATATGGAGAATTTGAAGTCGAATCAGAGCAACAAGATCAGCCTCGCGGCCAAGTGGTGCCCTTCGATTGACTCTTCGTTCGATCGAGCCACTCTAATCTGCGAGAGCATTGCGAGAAAGGTGTTCCCGCGCGAATCGTACAAGGAATACGAAGGCATGGAGGAAACCCATTACGCTTACAGAGTGAGAGATCGGCTGAGGAAAGATATTCTGGTGCCGCTGAGGAAGGTGCTGGAGTTGCCGGAGGTTTATATGGGCGCGAAGCAGTGGGGTTCGCTTCCGTACAACAGAGTGGCGTCAGTGGCCATGAAGAATTACAAACGGTTCTTCCTGAAGCACGACGAGGAGAGGTTCAAGAAGTACTTGGAGGACGTGAAGGCCGGCAAGGCGAAGATGGCGGCCGGTGCTCTGCTTCCCCATGAGATTATTGGGTCTGTGGAGGAAGGCGACGTCGGGGAAGTGGCTGAGCTTCAATGGAAGAGAATGGTGGAGGACATGATGAAGTTGGGGAAGATGAAGAACTGCTTGGCGGTGTGTGACGTGTCCGGTAGCATGTGTGGGACCCCCATGGAGGTGGCGATATCGTTGGGGCTGTTGGTGTCTGAGCTGAGTAAGGACCCGTGGAAGGGGCTGGTGATCACATTCAGTGGGAATCCTCAGCTGCATTTGGTGAAAGGGGATGATCTGAAGACCAAGTGCCAGTTTGTGAGGGATATGGATTGGGGAACGAACACTGATTTTCAGAAGGTGTTTGATTTGCTGCTGAGGGTTGCGGTGAAGGGGAATTTGAAGCCGGAGAATATGATCAAGAGGGTGTTTGTGTTCAGCGACATGGAGTTTGATGAGGCTTCGGCCAACAGCTGGGAGACTGATTATGACGTGATACAGAATAAGTTTAGGGAGCATGGTTATGGGAATGTGATCCCACAGCTGGTGTTTTGGAATCTGAGGAACTCGAGGTCTACACCGGTGCCCGGGAATCAGCCCGGGGTGGCTCTGTTGAGTGGCTTCTCTAAGAACTTGCTGAAGCTCTTCATGGACAACGATGGGGAAATCCGACCAGATGAATTCATGGAATTAGCTATCTCTGGAGAAGAATATCAGAAGCTGGTTGTGCATGATTGATTTATCAACCGATGAGTTTAGTTGGAGTTTTATATGTTAATAAATGGGGATAATGCAGCTAGCTTGTGTTATGTTTCAATTTTGTGCAAGGCCAAAAAGGTGAAATGAAATGAGAATGAATAGTTTTGGTCATACATGTACATACATATCTCTGTTCATTTCTACAATTGTTTCTATGCTTGTTTTCTTTCATCCGAGGAAATAAAATTTTACGTAGGTGTGAATTTTTATAATCTCTATACGCTAACCACATGACATGACACAGTGAAAACTTGAAAAATCCAGGCACAGTAGGTTTTTGCCATCTCTCGTCTATGTTTTGAGTTCAATGGAAAATTTTGAAAAATCAAACTTGAATGGCAATAGTCTCATAAATGGTAAACCAGACTGAAAACTAATGAGGAAATAACAAACGGATTCAAAATTTTCCCAACTCAATGGTAAGGCCATAGGCTGGCTTCTTGTAAACTGAACTCAAGTTTTCAGTATCAGGAACCCAACCCATTTACTCATGCTCTATCGTACAGGGATAGCTTGCAGGGATTCAATGGCCCATTTCAAATCAGCCCACAATCTATCCACCAACGAAGAGTATCACAAAAGAACAAAAAAGAGAAGCTATGGTTCGGTCGGCCGGGCAGCAACCCCCTTGTCAAAATCTACACTCAAGATCAACATTTTATAATATTATTTTCTTGTGAAACAGTTTGCATGAATTAGTATCATTTTGAACTATTATTCAAACTCAAATTTGAAATTATTGTATATCAAGAATTTTTCAGGAAAAAAGCAATATTCGAATGAGGATTTAAACATTTTTTTAACTATAACGGTATAAAATTAAAACATATAAGGATCTGTTATAAATGATGGATGACCCACACATTAAAAGTGAGGAACAATATTGGAAATTAAATATCATGTTTTACTAAAAGTTGAAGACTTATAGGCTTAATCACTATTTACAAACAATAAGAAGCAATTATTGTGGTTGTAGAGTGAATGTTTTGGATAAGGCTCATCCACTTAGAACTCCAATAGTCGTTCGGTCTCTTGACACAAAGGCCCCGTCCACCACCTCCATCTTCACCGTCTCCACCTCAAGCACCACCTCCACCTCAAGCACCACCTCCACCACTTCCACCTCCACAACCGCCATCTCAACAACCATTATCACCTCCACCTCCACAATTGTCATCCCTACCACCACTACGACCACAACCACCACCTCCACCACCACCATCTTTACATCCATCTCTTTCACCACCTCCACTACCACCACATAATTAACGTATAACACTTTCAACATCATATCTACTTGAGTCATTATTCACAGTTACGACAATTTATATTAAAATTTACTAAATGGTTTTTACACAACTTTTTGTACTAATGTCACTTTAAAAGAATTATTTACCAAATATGAAGCTACTTTATTTTACAGTTAATTATTTTCAAAGCACAGCATAAGCAAATTTTTTTTTTAAAGTGACTGCAATCCTAAACTGGCCCTAAAAAGGATCCATATCGTCCAAAAGGGGATGATGAAATTATCCTTAGTCCATAAGTACCATATCTTATTACAATAGGTGCTTGATTGTACTTAGCACAATGTACTAGACCAAACATAGTATTTTCAATAAATCTGTTATCAAGATACAGCGCTACCCCAACAAATTGACATTGGACCGGTATCAAACATATTCGACGATATCTTCATGGGACAACATACATGGGCTTATCCTATTCCAGTGAATCGACCAATGCGCTGAGTCTTTTTGGATATGCTGAAGCAGGATACCTCTCTTATCCGCATAAAGGTTGCTCACAAACTGGACATGTGTTTACATGTGGAGGTACTGCAATCTATGGCGCTCAACAAAACAAATGTTGGTTGCTACATCTTCCAATCACTTAGAAATACTTGCCCTTCATGAAGCCAGTCGTGAATGTATTTAGTTAAGGTCAGTGATCCATCACATCCGGAGCACATATGCCTTACCCTCAGCAACAGACACTTCAACCATCCTGAATGAAGACAATGCAAATTGCATTGCTTAGATCAAATGATGATACATCAAAAGTGATAGGACGAAACACATATCACCAAATTCTTTCTACACATATGAGCTTCAGAAGAGTCAAGAAATCAAAGTCAGACAATTCTGTTCAAGCGATAACCTGACAGACCTCTTCACCAAATCTTTGCCAAAATGTACATTCCAAAAGCTAGTGCATGGTATTGGATTACGTCGACTCTAAGCAACCGAATTGAAGCATGCAAAATCAAGGGGAGATACTCATTAGGGGGAGCATTTAAGAGTCCTCTAACACAGGATATATCCACATTGTACTATTTTTCCTTCGACTAGAATTTTTCCCACTGGATTTTTCCTAGCAAGGTTTTAATGAGTCAACATAAGCGCAGTCAATGTTGGTCTAATGCCTCAATTAAATTGTACTCTTTTCCCTTCACTTAAACTTTTTTTTTTTTTCCACTAGGTTTTTCCAAACAAGGTTTTAATAAGGCAACCAATCAAGGGACTTGTGGGCATCTAAGGGGGAGTGTTGTAAATAATGGATGGTACACAAGTTGAAAGTGAGGAACAATGTTGGAAATTAAATATCATGTTTTACGGAAAGTTGAAGACTTATAAGCTTAGTCACTATTCACAAACAGTAAGAAGCAATTATTGTGGTTGTAGAGTGAATGTTCTGGTTCTGAAGCATATACCATCCGCCTATAAATAGAGACAATCTTCAGGCTTTGATAAATACCAATCGCAAGAGAAAAGTGAGAGAGAAATCTGAGAGTTAGAAAGTTTTATACGAGAGAGAAAATTCTATCAGTGTAATACCACAAGAGCAAATATAATCTCACCCCAATATTTAGTGGTACTTTTATACTCTGTCTACTTTATAATATGATCTTATGCCTATGACTAATTGACTATAGTCTATATATTATATCAATTAATATGAATAAAATGCATATAACATCATCAATTAATTTAACAAAAATTATTATCAATTCATTTAATTAAAATGCATATCAAATTACCAATTAAACAAACAAATCATAATTGATCATACGTCGAATCGTGTGCCACGTAGCCTCTTCCTCCATGAGTTTATTACAAAAAGTGCTAAATTAGAAAAATAAAATAAAAAACATATTATAAAAAACCAAAAGAGAAAGAACAAAAATACCTTGTGATTGGAATTTGGGACTGCTGGCTGCTGCAAGAGCCTCAACGCAAGGAGGCTTCTTTAATTCAATTCATATTGCAATTTGGACTCCTCTTTGTAGGGATGGCAACGGGCTGGTTAGGGGCCAGGTATGGCAATACCATCCCCATCCCCGCTCCTCATCCCTGTCCCCATCCCCGTCCCCGCCCCAATATCCGGTTTAGGCTCCTAGGGGAATCCCCGTCCCCATTCCAATTAGGGAAGTGTCTCCCATACCCGCCCCAATCCCCAATTTTTAATAAGATATTTCTTGTTAAAATAATTTTTTAAAGCATAGTCACATCATTGTGAAATTTTAAAAACAACTACCAAAAGATATTTCTTGTTAAAATAATAACTCAACAAGGCAAAGAAGGAGGACACAAAACTTGAAATAATTTCTATCCAAATCTTTAGAAACTTTTTCAGTAAGCACAATAAATTCATAGTAAATTTAGGTTTTAGCCAAAAAAAAAATTTCACTTTTAGAAAAAGCCAAAGCTTTTTCAAAAAAGACAGAAAAACCTCTCAACTTTCAAATCAAAGACATGCAAATGTAAAAAATTCCTTAGGAAATCTAAAAATAAATAAGGGCAATTTTGTCCATTTTGGCTTCTTTTACAAAATTTCTCTCTCTTTTGTGTTTTTCTAAAGTCTCCCTAAATTCATCTAGTCTCTAGGGTAACTTTGTTTATTATATTATATTAATATATATATTGATTATAAATAAATATATTACTTATCGGGCCGGGTTCGGGGATAGGGATAACAATTCCATCCCCTGCCCATCCCCGGTCGAGGATTTTGCAAATTCGGGGATCCCAGTACCCGGCCCCGATTTCGCCCCAAAAACTCCCAATGTTAGGGTCGAGGAACTGACGGGGACCCGACCCGACGGGTATTATTGCCACCCCTACCTCTTTGTATTGATGACAGCAGGTTCTACGGTGGAGGTAAGGCTTCATATGATAGGTTTCACCTTTCTTTTTCTTTTTTTTTTCTTTTTTTTTATGTCGTGGCCTTTTGGACAGAGACTTAAAAAAAAAAGCTTTATATCATAAATGGTCCCTGAGTTTAGCAAAATTATCACCTTTCGTCCTTATATATATATATATATATATATATTTTAATTTTTTTATTGTGACATTAATGGTTCTTAAGGTTACTCTCTATACATCAAATTGGGTCCTACAGTTAGCTTCTGTCAAATTTTTTGTTAAAGTGCTAACATGGCGCATATATGGAGCTCACACATCCAATTATATAAAGCCAAGTGGATTTTGAATAAAAGATACCATAAAAATTAAAATCCATTAAAAAAAAAATAAGATAAAGAAAAATAAAAACTTCAATTTAAAAAAGATTTTGCAGCCATATATATATATATATATATATCTCTCTCTCTCTCTCTCTCTCTCTCTCTCTCTCCAAACCAACCCCCAACCCCAACCAGCCCCACCCGCAGTGCAAAAGCCTTTTCTTCTGCTCTCACTCAACTCAATGCTCGTGACCAATTTTGTATTTCCTGCCATCTTCTTTTCTTGATTCTTTCTTGGAAGAGAGCAAGGTCTAAAATATCGATAGTCCAAAAACACAGAAATTTTGATGGAAATATCGAGATATTATTGATATCGATAAAAATTGAATAAAAACCATGGAAATTGTAAGAAAAACTTGGAAACTTTTATTGAAACTTTGGAGGATATTTATTTAGTCAATTATCTATTAGTTTATACAAAAAATTGGAAGGAAATGCATTGCATGATGGGTTTAACTTATTTAAAATGATTATATAGCGAGCTGACAAATACTGTAAGTGTAGAAAATATGTAGTAATTAATGAAAGAAGATTAAACATACCATAATCATTTATATATAATGATTTACTTCAATATTTTACACTTTATACATTGTATGATAAGATACATGAGTGACTTAGTACCACATAGAGTTCCCCTTTACGTATTATTAAAAAAACCTAAGCTACATGGTGTTTTAGGCGTTGGAGGAATGAAATGGTAAAGATTTGAATCCCTTTTGCGTGTGTGCTTTATGTTTTCTTTTCTTTTTTCCATTACTTCGATATTTTTGATATTATAGCGATATTTTGACAAAATATTGCTGAAGTGTGAGTGAAATTATCGACATCGATATTTATACAATATGTGTAAGGATACGTTTCGAAATATCCGTGACCTGAAAAAATGATAATATCCTCAATATTTCGTCGATATTATCGTTATTTTAGACTATGGGGAAGAGAGAGAGAGAGAGAGAGAGAGAGAGAGAGAGAGAGAAGAGGAGGGGGAGGGATTGATTCAATTTTTTTACTTATTGAAGTTTTAATCTCCTTTTTCCTCAATTTTGTAGCCCATTTTTTAGGCTTTTTTGTTTTAATGGATTTTAATGTTTATGATATCTTTTATTTAAATCCACTTGGCTTTATATAATTGGATGTGTGGGGTTATTCATTTTATTAGTCATTGAACTTAGACCCGATTTGTAATTGAGTCTCTCATTTTCCAAAATCGTTCCTGTGGTCCTTTAACTTTAGTTTCATTAGGACAATGGTCCTGCCGTCAATTTTGTTAACTTTTCTGTTAAATGCAGTGGTAAAATGGTATTTTTATTTTTATTCTAAATTGAATAAAATATGAATAAAATATTTAAAACAAAATAAAATTAGAAAAAAAATTCAAGTTGTTAGGAATAAGAACTAATTTTTAATTTTTAGTCTGACTGAGGATAGGAATAAGATTTTTTTAATTTTTAGTTTCTAATTTTTAATTTTATTTTTTGAGTAAAAGGAATATTCAAAAATTGAAAATTAAAAATAATACAAAAATATCGTTTTACCCATTCATTTAACAGAAAAAGTTAACAAAATTGACGGCAGGACCATTTGTCCTAATGAAACTAAAGTTGAAGGACCACGGGAACAATTATAGAAATTGATGGACTCAAATGCAAATCGGGTCAAAGTTCAGGGACTAATAAAACGAATAATCATGGATGTGTGGGCTCCACATATGTGTCATGTAAGCATTCTAACATAAAATTTGACGGAAGCTAACAATAGGGACCAATTTGATGTATAAATGGTAATCTTAAGAACCATTAATGTTACAAACAAATATATTAAGAACGAAATGTGATAATTTCGTTAACTTCATGGACTATTTGTAATAAAAAGCCAAAACAAAAAAAGATATGTGCGCAACCCAACAACACAGGCACAACAAACATAAAGGAGTTTTGTTGAGTCATTTCATCGAGTGGTTGGTGGGCACTTCCATGGCAAACTAGAGGGGCAAATTTTGCCACCTCCAAAGTAGAGCCGGAGCCACACTGGGACCAGTGTGGTCCCAGGCTCCCACTCAAGTTTTTTATTTATTTATAAATATTTTAAAAGTAATATACTGTTATGTATTTCTATATGTATATTATTTCAAATACTTTACGTTTTGATATGTACTTACATGTGTCGTGGTTGACCTATTAAGGCCAGCCACTATTTCAAATTGCCCCTTTGCTCAACTGGTGGTCGTATTTGTCATTTTACTTTCATTTATTTTTATATTACTCCATTTACTTAAGTTTACAATGTAAATAAAGAAGTACCCCCTATTTGGATTCAAATAAAAATACTAAAAAATAAAATTCCCACCAAATCAAAAAAATGAAAAATAGGTTTTAGTGCAAAATACGATTTAGGCTAAAAATGATGGCTCATTAAGTCAATATATACTTCATACTAAAATCCCATAAAATCAAGTTTTCTTATTTGATGTGTAAGGAATAAAAGCTGCCAAAAATTATCTTGAGAAAATGATTATTCCGAAAAAAAAAATTTCATACTTAGTCAATATTTTTACGTAAAACATTTTTTATGTATGATATGAATGCATGAAGGGACCTAAGGATTTTTTAGTTTGTGAAATTTTTATTTTTTCTTTCTATTGGGTTTAATGAGGGAAAAAACTTTAAAGATATTTGCTAAACCGCTACTCTTTGTCTATCTCTTGCAATTTTTCTTGCTTAGAATGTATTTGTCTATCCCTTTGTTGAGGACAATTATGATTGCAACCAATAAACAATATAATTCTTGACATATGTATATATATATATAGGGGGCGGATCCGTGGCACCGTAAATTTGACACAATTTTTTAACCATTATGTTTGTTAAATTAATGAAGGCAGATCCGTGGTACCGCAAATTTAACCCAACTTCCTAAAAGCATTAACAATTTCTCTCAAGTCATCTTCTTCTTCATGCCTTTACTTCTGTTTTTTCTTATTCTTCCAAATCTTCTTTCTGCCTTTGACAATTTATCTATCATTACTAGCACTAAACAAGAAGAAGTAGCTCTTCTCCCTTCCATATTTCACATGTTAGCCATTAATTTTTTCCCCCTAAGATTTCAATCAATATAATAAATGGTATGATCTAATTCTCTGAGTATGAAATTTTTTTTTTTGATTTTTTTTTTTTTTTCGTTTGGGGTTTGGTTCAACTACTGTCTCTCTCTATCTTGCAGCAAAATTTGGAGAGGTTTATCTTGTAGTCTTGTATGTTGGTTCTTTTGTTATTTTCTTGAGCTTTGAGTCTCTAAATCCTTGGATTACTTTCAATTCGAATTTCTTTTTCCTCTTACATTTGTGGATTTCTTAATGTCTTTTACCATGAAAAGTTCAAGTTCATTCTCAAACAGTTTAGCATCTAACTGCAGCAAAAAGTATCCATAGCTTCTTAGCACAATTAACAATTAAGATTTTCAAACAATCTCCATAATATTTAGCGAAAATTGCATGAAGTGTTGGAGTGGAAAAATCTGAAATAGATCCTTGTGTGTTTGGAGATCAACTGAGATGAAAACTTTGTTTCCAGATAAAGAAAAAACAATTAAATAAAAAAAAGTTCAAACTCAAAACATGAGAATAAATGAGATTGGAGGAGATGGAGAGATTTTAGCCTACATTTATGCTACCTTGAAAAGTGGTGAGTTTAATATTTTATTTTATTTGTTATGTTATCGAAATAAAATAAATAAATAATAAAATCACATTTAATCTTAGCCCTTCAAAGTGCTTGCATCAAAAGGCTATAAAATTGTGTCAAAACTTGTGTCAAATTTGTGGTGCTACGGATCCGCCCTCATATATATATATATATATACTATTTTTTGTGTGTATTGTCAGTTCGAATTTTTTATTCTTTATAATTTGTAAGAGGCCCAACACACAAGAAATCCTAGCTTCTCCACTGCTCCAAAGCATTTTTCGGTGAGGGGCACCCCTTTGCATCTTTGTGGCTGTGGATTCGCCAATACTTATAGATGATGTTGAAAATATAACATGTCAAGAGAAACACAACCCATATATAAAATCATACTTAATATTATATTTTTGTCGAAAAAAAAAATATTCAGTATAATTTTATATATTATGTAACATGGATCTATGATGTGTTAATTAAACATAGTGCGTTAGGTTAGCTCAGCCTAAAATTAAATGAGATTCGACCTACACAATTGTAAATTGCATTTAAAACCTCATCATCTGATTCTAGGGTTTTGATGCATAATTAAAATTAAAAAAAATTGTACAGCTTAATGGAAAACTCACGGAACTCTAGCCCCCTCCTCAAAAAACTCACGGTCTATGCTTGACTTTTGTAGACTTGTAATTTTTATGTTGGACTTCTTTGTTCCTTTATGGCTATGTGTGGAGATACAGTTGTGCATTTGGTGTTGTTGGTGTAGTTCTCCGTATTTGGATTAACCTTTTATGATTATTGCACTTCTATATTTGTAATAACCTTGTGTGGCTATCTGTATTTGTACATGTTTTTGTAATTGTAGACCTTTGTGCTTGAATTATAAATACAATATATCATTTTTATCTATATAAAAAAAAGTAAAATAAATTGTCATGCGTACGTGTACCTAAACTCAACCCTAGTGTGACATAGGACAGCTTTCTTTAAATATGGCAAACCACTGCAAGGGCATTGCAATCCATCTTGGTAAGATTTAGTATTATTCACACGAAACACGTGCAGATCTTATTATAAAGACTTCAACAAGAGTTTTTTTGTTTTTTAGTTGTTGCCGAAATTAAAGAAGAGTTGAACAACCGCAAAATCTTCAGTGCGGTGGGGCCAAGCCAAAGACCTGTCAGTCACGTTGTTCAAATGTTGCTTAATTATTAATTAATTAGAAAACGTATCCCTTTTATTATTTTATTTTATAAGCTGTTGCTTTGGGGAATCTCTCTCAACGAAAATTCTCAATCCATGGAGGTAGGGATTAGTAGGAAGGAACGGTGTGGACGACTTTTGCCGTCACACTCTTGTATTTCTCGTGAGTGGCGTCCAATCCAGAATTAACACGTGGCTACATGGCAATGTCCGGGATTTTATTCACGTGATTATTGATCTTGTTCGTTTTGGTTTTCCTTTCACGTCACTGCCCACTGCCCACTGCCCACTGCCCACTGCGCACATAAATAAATAAATAAATAAAATCATAATTCCTTCCTACCCCCCATTTCCCCAACAAGCACAAATCCATTGTTTTTCGCCAACTTTGCTTGAAAATTGCCTTGCAATTTCTCTTTCTTGTTGGTACTGAAATTTCCTGCCATTTTCATCATGATACCGATGTATCAGGCAGGCAGGCAGGCAGGCAAAATGGATTCAGCAGATCAAAAATTTCTTTCTTCTACTATGGTTTATTCAATCTTTCAAGATTAGTGGGGCCGATAATGAGATTCAAGGATCCTAAAAATCTGTTTATATCACACTTTAGACAAATCAAGACAATAAAAAGAGCACCAAACAAAATGTGATGCAACAGATAATCGATATTATCCAAACAAATATCAGAATTATCGAAAATATAATTGATAGAATAATTAAAATTTGGGGCTCCTTGGGCGACCGCTTTATGGGAATGTCCCGGAGATAATTCTTTTTTTTAAAAAAATACAAGCGATAGTCTAAATTACAAGGAGTTTCTCATACACATTATCAAGATGTTATATGGTTCGAACTTGAAACCCTTGAATATGCAAGTCAATGCCTTTTCCACTTTATAAAAAAAAAATTGTGATCGGAAGCATACCAGCTAATCCACATATAAGTGGAATTTTACCACTCCAAATTTAAAAAGCATCTTTTTTTTCTTGAAAAATAAAAAAAATAGTGTTTTTCCATATATGAAATGAACGGATAATGAAGCATGTAAGAGTTGTCGAGAGTATTTGTCCCACATTGAAAAATTAAGGGATCAAACCTGAGTTTATAAGAGGTTGGACTACTCCTCACATTGCCAATTGATTTTGAGGTGAAACTTCAACTTCCTTCAAATAAAACAAACTTCACGTTGTCCATATTATAAATAAGACAACACATGAACCAAATCAAACTTGATATGATAGAACACAAATGCAAATGCTCCAATTATAATGCGTACATCCTTGACATGAACAACAATTGCATTGCAGTTGCACCAATAAAGAAAGAGTAGGAAATGGGTTACATTGAGTAGATCCATGTGTTTTTGGTAAAAACGCACCAAAATGGTCAAGTAGTATTGAATGCCAAGCATTTTATGATCTTCACCAAATAGTCATGTGCCTTTGCACCCCAATTATATGTGCACATGAATCTAATCAAAAATCCAATAATCAAGGCTATTACTAGATAAGCTTAAATGATTACAAAGATCACAACGTGACAAAGGGACCAATTACATTAATGAGCTTAAAAGACAAACAAGTTTAAGTAAAAAATAAATAAATAGGCTCACCTAATTTTTGCCCCCCGCCGTAAGGTACTTATATGTTTAAACATTTCATAATTTATTTTTGGACAGCCATTGACAAACCATGTAACACACTCGATACTGTCTTCTTGCCTAAGCAAGCATCCCTACAAAACATAAAAATGTGACAAAATTTGACCACTGAATTTTAAAAATTAATAATGATTAAAAATTCAAAGCAAGAAAAGTAAAAGCAAGAGAACATTCAAAAGCACTGAAAAGAAAAAACAAGAATGAAAAAAAAGGGGGGGGTTCGGAAATTGGAATAGTCATCTCATATTGCTGAAATCGAAAGGCATCTAGAAAAGCAAAGACCACGAGGTTTTACTCCGGCGAGTCTCAAAAACCACGAGGTCCAAACAAAAGTTGAACCACATCACACGTGTCAAGTCATTGAGAGGCTATTGGGTACACACACACATGGATTAAGACCTACACACCACCAAACAATTGTCAAGTGGCCATTTGGAGCCTTACAATAATTTTTATTATGTTTTAATTTTTGGGTTAAGAGTGTATTAGTTGGACCAGCTTCTTCCTCTCTCTCTCTCTCTCTCTTTTCTGATTGTACCTCGTGGAAGACGTGTGCACATTAAAGCACTCAAAAACAGTCCTCTCTGTCTGCCTGTCTCTTTCTCAGCTTTCTTAACATGAATCTCGTGCCTCTTTTAAGACCCTCCCTCTCCCTCCCTGTCCTATTTAGAGAAAAACCCACTCCCGCCTTGTCATTTAAGTCGCTCCTCCAACTTCTCCAACATTCCCCAAAACAAGCAATTTAGCAAACAGTTTGTGAGCATGTCCAGGGCAACGGTTGAGCTCGATTTCTTCGGCATGGATCAGCATCGCGACCCTTCCTCCTCCTCCAAATCCCAGTTCCAGAAGTTCCTTCATCGCCAGAGAAGCTTCAGGGGCATTCAGAATGCCATGTCCAAGATCAAGCCTCAGGTTCTCAAATCTGTGATTGCGTCTGGTTCAGTCCTTCTCAACCACCACCCCCACGGCTCTGAAACTCCAAAGGCTTCAAGGAAATCCTTATCCGTGCCGTCCAGCCCCAAAGCAGAGAAAATCCCATTTCCCTCTTTGCCTGTTTACATTCCCACCGGCACCTCTGTCTCTTCTTTCATGCCCGCTCCCGCTGCTGCTTCAGAAAAGCTTGAAGAAACAACAACGCCTCTGACGATTTTCTACAACGGAACCGTCTCTGTTTTCGATGTCCCTCGCGACAAGGTTTGTTCTCTTCTTTCTAAGCCTCATACGTATGTGTTCACAGAAAAGTTTAGAGTATTTGGTTTTTGTTCAATTGTTAACCGTTGAGAGACAAATGCTTGGAATTGTTTAGGCTGAGAGCCTATTGAAGCTTGCCTTGGAAGGAAACTCGGCCAAAGCTGCGGAATCAGCGTTAGCTGTGGATTCAAAACTTGCTCCTCACTCAAGCGACCAGCAACAGCTTCTGGATCCTCTTGACGGAGGTCAGTTGACTGCCTTTTTATTTTCAGTTTTCCTAAATGCTCGACTATTTTCTGCTTATTTTCCTTCAACTCTGATACTCGTATTAATTTGAATTATTGTGTATAGTCTTGGAGAGGAAACTTCGTTTAAACGCTAAACCCTTGGTAAATAATAATAACCCATTCTCACTTTGCCTTTGTTAACTACAAACTTTGCCATTAAAAATCCAAGATAAACCTTAATAAGAAGTAAAGTAGCAATTTTTCTCATCATGAAATATATATATCTTCTATCGAGGATCCTTCAAATTGGACACCTTTTAGAGTCTCCTAAGAATTTTTTTTTCAACGATCCAAACTATTTATTTTTTAAGTCTACATTCATAAATCATCTTGCAAAAAATTAGACAGAATTTTGTTATTTGAAATTTGTACGTGTTCTTATATTTAATTTTAATTACTTTTGCAGATTTACCAATTTTCCGCAGAAAGTCACTGCAGAGGTTCCTAGAGAAGCGCAAAGAAAGGTAACCCACAAAACCAATTTCTTGCTTCATATATTTTTACCCTGCATAAATTTATTTTTTTTCTTTCTTTTGGTGAACTGCATAAAAACTCCAGATTTTTTTTTCCCATGTATTTTATGCATTATAATTAATGAAGTTAAGCCTGACCCTGATCAGAAAAATAACAACGCGTTTTTTTTCTTTTTTGATATGAACACAGGTTGCATTCGGTGTCCCCATTTCCCTCCCATGCCTAAGAAGCTTGCTTTATATTATACTATACGCGTTTTGACAACCGCAAGTTCACAACCACAAGGCAAGGCAGCAGAAGAAAGAAGACTCATTCCAAAGTCCTTTTTAGAAACACTTAATTAGTACTAGGCTGAGAAGATAAAGATAAGACCGACTCTAGAGTAGTTGTTATGTTGGTTTCCTTCTCAAAAGCACTTCTCCCGCTTATATCCCAATACTCCTTTTTTCTCGAGTAGATTTGGTCATTCACGTTTTACTCAAGGGCCTTGACTCTTGTTGGGGCAAACCCTACCCACCTAGCAGCTACCTATTATTATTCGTTTGTCTCCTTCCTCACACTTTCATTTCATGTGCTCTTCCAATGTGAACATGAGACCATCCCTTCTTTTATTTGTAATTCTAAGGTTATTTTATTAGTATTATTAGTCACATGTTGTATACTCTATAGCATTTCCAAGAGAGTCTCCAAATTTTAGCCAAATTTTGGCTAAAATAACTAGAAAGCTATTATAATAAACAACTTAAAAGATGTTTCCTCCAACAATGTTTTCTATTTTGGTTAATTTGAAATATTTTATTATAATTTTCTCTTTCTCTTTCTCCCTCTTTCTCTTGCAAATCCAATATATTAAAATAAATAAATAAATAAATAAATAAAGTAGAAACCCAACCCCACCAATCTCCCAAATGTCTATATCTCTCTCCTCCTAGCCAAACTCTCTCTCCTCCTTGCAAGACATAGAGAGCCAAAAGTTGGTTCTCCAAAATAGAGAGCCAAGTAGGGAGTCATGGAGGAGGATTTTCCTTCTTTTTAGCTAAGATAGCTAGGAATAAGAGGATAGAGAGTCTGTTGGAGATGTTCAAACCCAATATTGGCAAACCCAAGTTGATATATTTTATATTAATATTGAATTTCGTGGAATCATGTGTTTTGGCTTTGCTACCTATTTTGGTCTCCTTTGGAATCAATTTGAATTCGTCTTGTTTGTACTTTAATGGCTTATCTAAATTGAAATTTGGAAACGTGTGTGTTTTTTAAGTGGATTGAAAACATAGTCGTCGACATATGTAAGTTAGGCCTGTTTATCAGTTAGTGAGCCCAACACTTTGCACCCAAATTTGAATCCCCATTCCTCAGAGATCCACTTGAGCTACAAACTCCTAATTTAAAATAGTTTAAACTATTGTTTGTATTTCAAAAAAAAATTAACCAACTTAGTTTAGTAGATGACCATTTTTTTTAAAATTTTTAATTTTATAATGCACGAATTTTCAACACAAAGAAGCTGATTATTTATTCTCTGCCCTCGAATTGAAAGATTTTGAATTTTGGTTTAGTTCTTCTTGTTGAGACATGCATTCACTTTATAAACTTTAACTAGTGAGTGGTTAGGTTAAGAGTTGGTAAAGGATAGGAATACTACTACACCCACCAAAATGTTATTTACTTTATACCCTATAAATTATGCCGCCCTCAAATTATGTTGGGCAACGAACCAAGAAAATAAAAATCTTAGTGGTCAAAGACAAATTGAATTAGTAGATAGCATCCGTGCCAAACCTCTCCTCAAGGAACAGATCGGAAAGTCAGGTCCAAATCTGGTATGCCTTTGTTGAATTAATGTATCGGGTGATGATGGTAGGCTGGTTTAACATTAGTGAGGGAGGCTGCATATCTTTAGTTAGCAGTAGGGGTGGGCATCTCATCCGAATTATCTGCGTACCGACAGTTTGGTTTGGTTTGGTTAAATAATTATTTTTTAATTATTCCGATCCGATCCGTACCGAAATATTTGGTTTGGTTAACAGAAACAAAATTCCTAACCCGACAGAAATCCGTACCGATCTGATATTTTTACTTACTTTATTATTTAAATACAAAACAAGAAACCAGAGATAAATACAATCAACATTTTGTATCACTCCTTTATCACTACTGTATCACTTCTTTCTTACCATTGTATCACTGCTTTATCACTATTTTATCACTGCTTTATCACCACTCTATCACTTCTTTATCACCATTGTATCATTTACCCCGGTACTTTAGCACTTTTTGGTCAAAGAGGAATTTATGAACTTCATATGTTTTCCAATTTCGATATTTGCCCCTTTTTTACCTGTAACTTTCCAACTATTGATCCAAATTTTATGTTCTTTATATGGTTGGATTCAGCATGAAAAACTAAAGAACCCCACGCGGAACAAATGTCAAAATCATTTATATAAATGTAGAGAATTCAATAAAAAGAACACTCAAAGGTTCAAACAACAAACACAAGTGGCTCCTAGTACATCTTGAGTACATACTAAATGATATAGTGACTAAGTTATTTGATTTCATCCTTGGACGAATTAGACTATTGAATTTTTATATTTTATGAGGATAATTTGGTGTATTTGTTCAAGAATTTATGTTATGTGAAAGTATTATAAATTATATTTTTATTAGTATATTTTTATTACGGTACTACCAGTGTATTGGCCAATCCGAACTAAATATTAGGTTAACCAATCTAAAGTCTACCGAAGTCTTTAATTTGGTTAACGAAAGAGCCTTCTATTGTTCCAAACCGATCCGTGCCCGAACCTAATTAGTAAGTTGGCTTTAAGTATGTACCCTTTGCCGTATCTTCCAAATCCAAAATATAAACGCGCAAAGATTTGACTTATTAAACTTCTCCATGCTGTCTGAATTGGACCTCCTTTTTCCACACCACTTGTAGACAGGCTGAATGTAGCAAGGGTTATAATGGCTGGCCCAGTACAGGCAACTTGCTGATAATTTTAATACCAGAGAAGCTCAATGTTCATAGGCCCAAGCTGAACAACATCTGCTACTTCATTCTCTTTGTTTGTTGACTGAAGCAACTAACCCTAGCCCAAACCTTATTTGAAAGCCCATGAGTGAAGAGCCCATTCATTTTACTTAGAAAAAGAAGAATCTTCCTCTTATTAAGTACCAATTCTTTTATCTGGAATCATTTTACTGTAAGAGTGTCATATATGGACCATGAACTTTCATATTAGTCACATAATTCATCTGAATATGATCATGTGGCTAATATAAAAAGTAAGGATCCATATAGTGAAAAGCGGAACAAGTTAATTTCGATTATACAAAATGGATTACCATTATTTCAATCCTACTTGAGTTACTTGAGACTGATGATGAAAGAGTTTTAGTTAACGCTTTTGATTATATTCCAAAGGAATGGGTGCCTTACCATTGAAGGGAATTTTCAGTTTGAGAAATCAAATTATATTCATGATGTAAACATTGCTTATAATTCTAGACTTTTTAAGGGTAACAATGACTACAAATTTAGGGCAGTAACCTGAATTGAAACATGACGGAGAACATGCAAAACCTTGAAACTGCCCCTATAAATCATATATTGGCCGGGTGAAATTGAGCCCTCGCATTAAAACGCAAAAGCACATTTGAAACGGCCGAAAATTCACTTGCAAAAACCAAAAACTTTAAATTGACAATCTGTGCAACACCCTTTCTTCGACGTAAGAAGAGAAAACAAAACATCTTCCAACAAGAAGAATGGAATCACTTTTGAGTTTTCTGTATGCCCGCAACGGAACTCAAGCGCCATCAAACAAGGTTCGCTCGGATCTCTCATAGGCAATGTCTCAAGGACCAATCAAACACAATCTGCAGAACCAATCTAATCCTTATGAAAAAAGGAACTGTAAAATCTCCATTTAATAATGAGAGAGAGAGAGAGAGAGAGAGAGAGAGAGAGAGGAAATTATGAGCATCAGTTTTAAAAAGCTCGAATTTTGGAAGCTTCATGGCTTTCGCCAATCAGTCGTCAATTCCAAATTTTTCTCATCATATGCTCTCATCCTCTATTAACTTTGCCTTCAGATAAGGCAAGCATAGAATAACAAAATAAGTTGCAGAGTAGAAAGAAAAATTAGACAGAACAAACGCAGAGCAAGTAGCATCAACGAAACAATAACGAAGAATTGTGGAACAGCCGCTGGAAGACGAGGCCAATACAGAAGCATCCACCACACGCTTTATATAAAGAGTGTGAGGAACTAAAGAAAACCCCGAAACCCTAATCGCCAACAACTCACTCGCACCTTCAACGCGACGCCGTTTCCTCCAGTATAGTCTTTCGGAAGAATTGGAAATATGAATATTGTAGGGGGCCAATCAAGAAATATTATAAATAAGACTGAAAGGACGATAATGCCCGTATGGCGGTGAATGCGCAGATCTAAGTTTGTGTGGATCCGACGGCCTACATTTTTGCCACATTCGTTTATATTCATAGCCCTATAAACCCTAATCCCCTTCTCAGTCGCTCTCCTCTCTCTATCTCCCCAGAGGTTCTTGCGGCTCTGTTTTTGGTTTCTGCGATCTACAACAACCAAGATGGTAAGCCCAGCCGAACTATCTTGTATTTGTATTTTCTTAGACCTTTGTTACGATCTGAACCATCTTCTTCATTAGGCTCACAGATTTAACGCCATTTGTGAAAATCCGCTGCGCTAAATAACATCTTTTGTTTGTTTTCGTTTCCTGGGTGTATTGAAAACATGGCTTTGAATCTAGATATGATCCCATAAGCTGAAAATGAAACGCACTTTTAATTGATTCATTCTGTGCATATCAAACTAATGGTAAAAAAATAATTTTTTTTTTTTTTGGAGCAAATGGATTATTTCGTGGTAGATATTAAACTGCTGGTTGCTAACAGGTGCTCCAGAACGATATCGATTTGCTGCATCCACCAGCTGAGCTCGAGAAGAGGAAACACAAGCTCAAGCGTCTTGTGCAGTCTCCTAACTCTTTTTTCATGGTACTACTATTAATTATTCGATGCAATATGCCTTTTTGGGACATTTGTTTCTCTTTGTTTGGTTCTGATTTTCTAGAGAAATTTCTAATCTTGATTGTTTTAAATACGCACAGGACGTTAAGTGCCAAGGATGCTTCAACATGTAAGTGATTCTTCCCATCTTCCATTACCTTTTCTGATGATTATGTTCAAGTAGTTGCTGCATATGATTTAAATTTATGAAATAAGGAAATTTATTCATTGTCTGGAGATTGAACCAAATTAAAATTCATTTGTGCAGAACCACCGTGTTCAGTCACTCGCAAACAGTTGTGGTTTGCGGGAACTGCCAGACAGTGTTGTGCCAGCCTACTGGTGGGCGTGCCAGGCTCACTGAGGGTTGCTCTTTCAGAAGGAAGGGAGACTGATGCTCAAGCTTCGATTGCATTGATGTGTATTTGGAGAATTGAGAAAGGGCTTTTTGAGGGTTGATTAAGGTTAAAATGTGGGTGCTCCTCATTTTTGTTTTGCTTTTTAGTTTTTAATATGTAATTTGTTAGGGGCGGCGTTCTGGACCTTGTCATGGGAGTGCTATGTTATGCATCT
Organism: Prunus mume; assembly: GCF_000346735.1. Next base: position 22,266,170 of record NC_024127.1, read on the forward strand.
GGTTTAGTTATGTTTGGTGGTTTACATTTTCAATTGCCCTTCGGATGAAGTATTGTTTGAAATTTTCATGTCTGCCCTTTTCAGATTAAATGACAGGTTATCGATGAACAAGTTCTTTTGCATGAAAATGTTTCATATCTATATTCTTTGTTGTTCCATTTTGTATTCAAACTTTGGGGTGTTGAAATGCTAAAGCTTTTCAATTGATGTCTTCTCAAATCTTCTGTTGCACGCTGTTTCATTTAGCCGGGATGAGTAACCCTGTGCCCCGTACCTCTCCTCATTTAGGGCTATAGCTCGTTGGTTAGTTCATTTTAGGTTTCTCTGTTTTGTGCTAAGTATCAGCTACTCTTTAACTTGACTCTGAATGGATACTGTGTACACTCCATTGCGTTTGGTTGACAATTTTAAGCCCTTTCGAGTTTTATGATAGAGTTTGGTGAGACAGAGAATTGGATTTTGTACACTTGAGTTATGAGTCATACGATGTTATGCATTGGTGCGTCCGAGCATGGTCGTCGGACTTTAGTGCTGCTATAATTCACGAGGAGTCTTGTAGTAGTAATTCCAGTTAATTATGTTTCATGTAGCTTGTGCTGCGAGTATTTTTTGAGTAGAACATTTGGTACTTCTGAAGGCAGTCTGTTTCATCTGACGGATTTAGGAAGGATTTGAAGATTTAAGGTTGTTTCAGTGCTTTTTGGGTTTCAACACTCAGGAAATTCATGTGATACCATACCTTTTATACAGGAGTTCGTGTTACCACAACTGCACCCCATGAAGTGCCAATGTACAGTAGTAAATGCAAACCAACCGTTCGTATTGCTCTATATTGTAAGGAATGAAAGGTTTGGGGATGTTTCACAAGAACATGACGATGGGGAATGCCATGAACTAAAAGAACAAATTTTGATGGAAATTTTTTGCTAAGGAGTCATTACCAGAATTTAAAAGACCAATCAAAAACCTTGGAATCTTTTTCAATTATTAACTTTGTATAATTTGACGGTGTTACTCACAATAATCCATGTAATATTCTCTTTTGGGTTGAATGCAATACCATTATATATATATATATATAATAAAAAAATAAAAATAAAAAGCTTCAATTTCAATTTGAACAACATAAGTAAATCTAACTCGATTATTTCCACATGTTAGCAGTCCTTCCAAAGTCTCTCTAATCACAAAACTGAGCTAGGCGATTTTCAAGTAATTAATAGGCAATATATTGCCAATGCGTCCATAGCTCGGTTTCAAACTTCGACCAAAAAAAAAAAAGCTTTATTATATTAAACAATATAAGCTACTAGTAAGAAAACAAAAATAAACTTGTAAAAAAAAAATATATATATATATATATAAATTAAAAATTAGAGGACACGCTTTGAATTTGACATAGTGGTTTGAACTACAATAAAACAAGTGTAACACTATTTTGCTATCTTGCCAATAACCCTATTACACATCTGATAATACTTTCACTTGACATAATACTATTAATCGGATACTAAAACAGTGCTATCCCGATTGCAACTTGCAACTTGCAACAGAGTTTTTCTCGCGAAGGTGGGCCTTCCCACTGCAACATGTTTGGTCTCTCTCGACGCGTGTCTGTGTGGTGGGCCGAAGGGTGCAGTTTCTTATAGGAAGTCAAGGTTTACACAAATTACTTGTTTTTTCAAAAAGAAATTTACGCGGGCATGCTTAGATTGATTTGTCAAAGAACGTTTCAGTGTGCAAATTTCGCTACGCATTGTAAAACCAACGCTCGGATTAGCTTTTCGCGATGTGGGTACGCTGCCCAAGCAGCAGCAGCTGCCCCATTGCCCGAACACCCCCCTGTCCACGCAGAGCTTCCCAACTCGGAGTTCGACTCTCACGCATACGCTGCTATGCTTCAACATTGTATCCGAAACGGTGACTCGAATTCCGCAATGGGTCTTCACTGCAGGATCTTGAAGAAAGGTGGTTGCTTGGACTTGTTTGCTCTCAACATTCTTCTTAATATGTACGTGAAAGCGGGTATGCTGTCTAATGCCACTACGCTGTTTGACGAAATGTCTGAAAGAAATACTATTTCTTTTGTTACGTTGATCCAGGGATTTGCGGACTCTCAACGTTTTGTTGATGCTGTAGAGTTGTTTCACCGGCTGCATACAGAAGGCCATGAGCTTAACCAATTTGTTTTTACTACAATTTTGAAGTTACTTGTAAGGATGGGATGGGCTGAGCTGGCTTGGACCATCCATGCTTGTATTCATAAGCTTGCACATGGCTCTAATGCCTTTGTTGGGACTGCTCTCATTGATGCCTACTCTGTTTGCAGCCACGTTGATGTTTCTAGGGATGTTTTTGATGAGATTGTTTGTAAGGATATGGTAGCTTGGACTGGGATGGTAGCATGTTATGCTGAGAATGGCTGTTTTGAAGAAGCACTCGAACTCTTCAGTCAAATGCGGATGATTGGATTCAAGCCTAACAATTATACTTTTACGGGTGTGCTTAAGGCCTGTGTTGGTGTGTAATGAAATCATGTTATGAAGGGGATCTATATGTGGGTACTGCATTGCTTGATATGTACACCAAGTTTGGAGATGTTGAGGAGGCTCGGCAAGTATTTCAAGAGATGCCCAAAAATGACGTGGTTCCTTGGAGCCTCATGGTTTCACGGTGTGCTCAGAGTGACCGTTGTGAAGAGGCTCTGGACTTGTTTTGTCAGATGAGGCAAGCATTTGTTGTTCCCAACCAGTTTACATATGCTAGCACACTTCAAGCTTGTGCAACTATGGAGCGTTTAGATTTTGGGAAGCAAATCCATTGCCATGTAATCAAGCTTGGTCTTGATTCAGATGTCTTTGTTTCAAATGCTCTCATGGGTGTCTATGCTAAATGCGGAAAGTTAGAGAACTCTATGGACTTATTTGTGGAATCACCAAATAGAAATGATGTATCTTGGAACACGATGATTGTTGGATATGTTCAGTTAGGTGATGGGGAGAAGGCGTTGGCTTTGTTTTCAAATATGCTTAGATGCCAAGTGCAGGCTACAGAAGTGACGTACTCTAGTGCTCTCCGTGCTTCTGCTAGCCTAGCAGCATTGGAGCCAGGAGTTCAGATACATTCTATAACGGTCAAAACCATATACGACAAAGATACTGTAGTGGGTAATTCTTTAATAGACATGTATGCTAAGTGTGGAAGCATCAAAGATGCCTGCCTGGTGTTTGATAAGTTGAAGCAACGAGATGAGGTTTCATGGAATGCGATGATCTCAGGATATTCTATGCATGGTCTTGGCCTGGAGGCTCTACAGATTTTTGAAATGATGCAGGAAACAAATTGCAAACCAAACAAGTTAACTTTTGTCGGTATTTTGTCAGCATGTAGCAATGCAGGACTATTAGATCAAGGACAGGCTTATTTTAATTCTATGGTGCAGAACTATGACGTTGAACCGTGCGTAGAGCACTATACTTGTATGGTCTGGCTGTTAGGGAGATCAGGCCATCTTGATAAGGCTGTGAAGTTGATTCAGGAAATCCCATTTGAACCTAGTGTTATGGTATGGCGTGCTTTGCTCGGAGCTTGTGTTATCCATAATGATGTGGAACTTGGAAGGATTGCTGCCCAGCATGTTCTTGAAATGGATCCCCAAGATGATGCTACCCACGTGTTATTGTCAAACATATATGCCACTGCAAGGAGATGGGATAATGTGGCTTCTGTCAGAAAAAACATGAAAAGGAAAGGAGTAAAGAAGGAACCCGGCCTAAGTTGGATTGAGAACCAGGGCACAGTTCATTATTTCAGTGTGGGGGATACTTCACATCCTGACATGAAACTGATCAACGGGATGCTGGAATGGTTGAAAATGAGAACTTTGAAGGCAGGACATGTTCCCAATTATAGTGCCGTTTTGCTTGATGTGGAGGATGATGAAAAGGAGCGCTTCTTGTGGGTACACAGTGAAAGGTTAGCTCTAGCATTTGGGTTAATTAGAACATCACCTGGGAGCCCTATTCGTATCATTAAAAACCTTCGAATATGTGTGGATTGCCATGCCACAGTGAAGTTAATATCAAAAGTAGTGCAGCGAGATATTGTTGTTCGAGATATCAATCGGTTCCATCACTTTCAGGATGGAATTTGCTCTTGTGGTGATTACTGGTGATTGATCTGCCTTATTGGGATCTATGATTCCTGGAGGGTTGAACTGATGAAGTCACCTTGTTCTCAAGGTAATGCGCTCCATCCCAGGTAATTCCTTATCGATGACCAATTATGTGAGCAATTACTTTCACTTTCTTGGGTCTAGCTAATGATTTTTCTTTACAGTTCTTAATGGTTCGAAACTTACTATTAAAACCTTCTACTAGTTGCATTCTAGCATGAATTTGTGCACAGAGGTGTTGCCCACTTTTTTTATGTCTCTTTTTTTTTTTTTTCGTTCTTCAAGTAATTCTAGGTCGTGAAGTTCTCGTTGTGCAGAGTGCATAAGTCCGCATGAAGGCATTACTCATTGATTAATCATTTCTCTCGAAATACATTGGCCTTTTAGTATAGAATATCTAGTCTGGCCTTTGTGATAACCATTATAAAGTTTGCACCTCCTTTTCTCATTTGCAGTTCCCAGCATTTCCTTAAATAAACACTTCTGGTTCCAATTGTCCAAATGTGAGCTGCCACTTCTACTGAACTTGCTAAATGATTTCTTATTGATACTTTGGAAATTTTTTTCCTTTTTCACCGTTCTTGCTTTGACTAAGACAACTTCCTTGCTCCCATTGTATTCTTTTTATTTAATTTATATATTTCATTGTCTAATTTCAGAACTACGAACAAAAAGAACATAATTTTCAATTTCAGTATAATTTGGCCTACCAATTATGACCAACGTGAAATAAGAGTATGACATTTCATGTAATGATTTTGTCCAGTACTAATCTACAATCATGATATTAACTTCATACTCATCGTGGAAGTTTTACACCACCTCATTACAGGTATTTGTCTGCATGCGTTGTCGTTGTCACTATAAAGATTATAAAGATAATGTAAATTGTACATCAATTTATCCCTATCTATTTGGGCGTCACAGTCAGTTTAGGAAGGAAATGTGACCTTGATCCTTATATTTCTTATTTTTTATCCAAATTTTTCCCTTTTAGAAAAGTGTGCTTATTTGGTTTGTACAAAATAACAAAATTTTATTTTTCTATCAAGTTGTTGATATGTTACATTTATGAATGTCTGTGTTCATGCACCCATGTGTACATAGTATCTTGCCTAATTATATATGTATGTTGGCATATTCATGACCTTAATCCATATTCAAGTATAAGGGTCAAAGATTACTAATATTTTAATGGTTTTCCTTTCAATTGAAGTATGTGCAAGCATAATCAAATTGTGAATGCATTGACTTGATACAAAAGAATGCGTCATTTTGTCTTTTTAGTCTGAGCGTTGATAATCATAGATTCCGCGATATGCGATATCCATCAATTATCTACTATAAATTGCGTGTCATATCAAACTTGTTAGTCATTTGTGACATTAGACATCATATCACACTGAAAAAAAATTCCATATTGGCACTTCAACTTTTGAATCATCTTAATTGCGATTATGAATCATGACTTTTTGACTTATGAGTCTCATCTTGTAGATATCGTTTTAGGTGGTAGTGGATTTAGAAAATTCATGATGGATTAGGTAATTATATACTTTTATACACTCCTTGTTGAGATCACCAGGAATCAAAGGCTTTTTCGCCTTTCTTCACAAATTACTGAAGTGATATTTTAGGCTAGGGTCGAAATTTCTAGCCTTTAGGAAAATCTTTTGTGACAATAGACGAGGCATTACCAACTACTTACTCTAAACTACTATGATCACTTCAATAATTACATGACACTATACTAAGCCTGGTATAACATGAATTTACTGTGAAATCAACTGAGGAAATTTTTTATTGAGAATTGGTGCTGAGAAAGGTTTTTTGTGCTTACAAACCTCACCCATGTATCATGTGTTTTAGCTGCATATTTTCATTTGCTCAGAATCACTTTATGAAGCACTTATCTTTTGTGTTTCCCCAGAAGAAAATTTATCTATAATTTTCTGTAACTAATTGCATTCCATTTGAGGGAATTTATCTCTGAGAAAGCAACAGCTCATCTTACGGAAAACGAATCTAATTTATTGGTAAGGCTTTGGTTCAAAAGAGAATTGACAATCCAACTATAAAACCCACTATCACTAGAAATATTTTTAGTTATTCCAAATCTTGTTGAATTACTATTTGACTTCATTCTCATTGTGTTCCACTTAGACTTATTACGATTTATATCTACCTCCTGATGGTGCGGTAAAGGTTGAACATTGGATAACATTTTTATCACCCACTTTGAAAGAGATTTAATGTCAATCATTTCCTAGAATGAATCAGTTATGTGTTGTAGCATACATGTCAAGTTATAATCTAAATATTTGTTGGCCATGTGTGTTTATAAGGAAATTGTCATTCGTAAAGTAGGAGCGCTTGCCATTGACTCAACTTGCTTTTGAGATCAGCAAGAACAAACTAATGTCTAAGGTTAATATTTTTCTACTTTTCATTGCTCTGAAGAATCTGAGTTTTGTTCAATTAATATGTCAATTCAAAATTCTTCAGGAAACTCATTATGTTACATGGAAATTTTTATAAAGTTACAAGCTAGTTAGCTATGAACTTGCATATTTTTTAAGTTAGCTATGAACTTGCATAATTTTTTTAACTTGTGCCCTTCCTGTAGCAAGAGAAACCATTTGTGTAATGGAAACAATTTTTAATGAGAATTTTTAACTGGCGGGCCATTTTCTCACACCTCTAACTCCAAGCAGAAGCTGTTTCTACAATTCATCTTCTTTTCCAGAATTATATGTCTGCATAATTACTATTGCCATTCTTAGTCTGTGCTTTCATGTTCATGTTGCGGATGCTAACTATTGGTGGAACTTGTTTTGTACTTGACTTAGATGTGTAACTAAAAGTGAGAGAAGATGTGGAGCTTGATACGTCAGCACCAGTTTGTAAGCGTTACACAGTGTGTTCTGTTGTCAAAGCAAGAGAATATTAAGGTGCCTCTGTTTGACAGCGAGACTCCTCCTATTCAAGACCAGTCTGATTCTGAGAATGTTGGTGGGGAAGGTGACTTACAGAAGGCTAAATAGTAAGTTTCAGGAGATTGCTTACGTCAATTTTTTGATCAGGTTAGAGTGTTGCTTTTGTTAAGCTTTCTGGAATTTAGAGGTCTTGAATATACTTCCAAGTCACACAAGCTTGTCAGAATCTTATCTTGCCAATGGTGATTATTAGAAGAGATCGGTGAAACTATTTGGAACTTGTATGAGAATATTTTCATGCTAGATTTTAGAGCCCTTTGAAGTACACACATATAAATCTTGAAACTGTAACAGCTAGTTGTACAGGTCTGAATTCAAACTTCTTGTAGCATCATTGAAGTGGTGGCCAATGATGGTCTTTGTATCAAGCAATGGATATGTATCCTTTATTAATTATACTCAATTTTGATCATCTGGCCCCTAAATTTTGTTGGCATGCTCAAGCCCTGTTTCATTACGTAGTCATAGGCCAATTATTTTCTTTTTAGAATTGAATGCAGGCTGTAACTTGTAAGTGGTAACAACATGAAAAGTTTTCCCTTGAGGAGCCTTGATAGTGGATCTGGCTCTAGGTAGAGATTGAATCTAAGTACATTGATTCTGGGATGAAAATGTTTAGATGAGTTGAGTAGCCAAATGATGGGAGGCCATGATAAGTGGCAGGATGGATCCCATTTTTGTTGGTCAACAAGAGTGAGTTTTGTACAGAATGTCCTATATTTCCATAAATATTGATTTTAGGATATAACACTTTGAGGTTTATTGTTCACTGTTCTTCTGCTCTTGTATAGAAAATCTCCTAAACCCTAAATCCTTGGGCCATTTCTGAAGTTGTATGCGAGCCCATCTAATCAGTGATTGCTTGGGAAGCAGGCATCTCACTAGAAAACATTGGGGGCTGGTCTGGTCTCACAAGGTTCGATTCGATTAACCTAAAATTCATTGACAGAGTTACAAAGGAAAGGAGAGGAAGACACAGTGTACACACACAACACTCTAAACAACAGAGCTGTGTCCTTGATGTTCCCATTCACATTAGCCAAGCCTTGAACGTTTAAGCTTTGAGAAAAATGGGGGACAAAATTGTTTGGTGAAGCTCCTGTCTATGGCACATGACATGCATACATAGAAAACACACATACACATACATTATGTATGCATGGCGTGTAAAGTATTTGCATTGCAATTTGCAACTATATATATAATATATATATATCTTGTGAATAGCCACCTTTCCTGCAAAACTAAACAAATAGAAAATTGATATAAGTGTCATATAAAAAGGGTAATTGAACATGATGAGGTTGTCTTATTTGACAATTGACATGTGCAGTACTCATCACTAGCTAGCCTCTCTTGTTCAATGTTCCACTTTTTTGGTTTCTACATGTACACCTACCTAGCTACCTACTACCTAGCTACCTAGCTACTTCCAACACAACACAACACTACACTACTACACTACTACACTACACTTATATATATATATATATAGAGTGGTGATTTCCCCACTCCTTTTTCTTCTATTTTATCCACTTACACTCCTTTTTTATAACTAAAAAAGGAGTGTAAGTGGATAAAATAGGAGTGGGAAAATTATTAAAAAAGGAGTGTAAGTGGATAAAATAGGAGTGGGAAAATTATTAAAAAAGGAGTGTAAGTGGATAAAATAGGAGTGGGAAAATTATTAAAAAAGGAGTGTAAGTGGATAAAATAGGAGTGGGAAAATTATTAAAAAAGGAGTGTAAGTGGATAAAATAGGAGTGGGGAAATTATTGCCCTATATATATATATATACACGCAAACAAAAACATATGTACGTACGTGTTTGAAAACTGCAATGCAAAACAAAAGCAACCAAATTTTCCAAATTAAAGTCCTTTGCTTTGCAGCATTCATATCAATATCACCCTATGGAGACGACGTACGTTTCTTCTTCTGGTGAATATCCCCTGGACCAAAATTGTAGCTACAACAGAAGAAATAAGTAAAACATATTAGGAGATTAACGTTATTTGTGTTGTGTTGGGAGAGTTGACTAATTAAAGAAATATATAAAAGAAAGATGACTGACGAGGAATCCTGTGCTGTGTCAAGATCTTAGTAGTGGAATTACAAGACGATCATGTAAAAAGCTTTTTTTTTTATATAAAAAAATGTTCTTCCTCTTCCTTCCTATAATAATGTTCCCATTACTAACTGTTTGACACTTTTCTTCACTAATCACACGTCCACGTGACTCAACCATGACAATGCATTGCAACCCATCCATCCAGATCAACATGTGTCTTCTCTTTTTTTTTTTCTTTAAGGAACCCAAAAAGAGGATATTTAAAAATTCCATGGTCATGATAGCTCTGGTTATAAAATAATGCAGCAACTAGAGGCAATTAGAGAACAAATGGGAACAGGGGATTAATTATTTAATTAAGGCTAAATAATATAATATCTTGGAAAACTGTAGTTGCAGGCAAAGAGGCAATGTATGTGGATTAGTATTAGTAAGAGGAGATAATGAAATGATGGCGGTAATAGAAAATGGAAAAACAGAGAGAGAGAGAGAGAGAGAGAGAGAGAGAGAGAGAGAGAGAGAGAGAGAGAGTACATATATATCTGTAGAATAATAATACAATACTATACAATACAATTTGAGGGGTATTAGTTTAGGAGGGACCCACAGGAGAGCCCCCCACGAAGTCCGGCTTTGCACGCGCAGTCAGGGAGGAGGGGCCCACAGGAACAGCCCCACGCCTGTCCATGCAAAAGAGAAAAAAAGAAAAAAAAAGCGTGGAATTTTATGGCCCTTGTCTTGTCGGGAATTTCGAGGGCCTAACGCTGTTATCGTGAACATGCACGCACCCCCACACACCACCACCAACACAACACAGCACACACTTTTTTCATTTCATGCGCATTGCATGGCATTGGCTGCCTTTTCATTTCATTATCAATTCTCATCATTTTCACCTTCTCAGCTCAAGTTTTATGTGACGTGTGTAAACTTAATGTTGGGTAAAATCAATAAATTCAATCCATGATATAAGATCTTAAACTTTGTAATCTTCACAATAGCATTAGACGGAAATTTAATTAGACTTAAATTGCATACATATTTTAAATGATTAGTCTTCTATTATATTAAGATATTTATTTTGAAAGATTCATAGGCGAGCCGTCAGTGTAGAAGAAATATATTTGTCTCTCTAGCCTTTTGCACATTAAAGAACCCTAATATGTGTTTTCATCAGTGTACACATAAGATGAGTATGTGCACTATTATAGGCAGAGAGAGGACCAATTTTCTAGTGAAGCTCATAATCAATTACCACTCATCACAGTAATAAAATAAAAAACTACTTTTTTCTCTAGTCAATATAATTATTATAAATTAATTAAACAATTAATTTACTATAAGTCACTTTATGTGGACCACACAGAATATTTATATAATATTCTTACAACATGGACATGGAGAATTACTTGCAAAAGAGGCTCCTCTCTCTCTCTCTCTCTCTCTCTCTCTCTCTCTCTGTCAAAGAATGCAACCAAACCTTATATTATATATAGCTCTACTTTAACATATGTTTTTGACATGGCCATAATTCTGATATTCAAGTTGAATAACATATAGCTAGGTAGGTTGAAGTACTAGCTACTATATATAAAGGTTAGCTTTAAGCAGATGCTTGCTTAGATATACTCCATCCCTGTTCCAAATATACATGCACCTACTTCTTATAAGAAATTTCCAACTTTCTTATCCATGTCAATTTCCATCCCAAAAGGTCACCTTTAGTCAACAAATTCACAAGGGATTTCAACAATCCCCTTACGCATACACAAATGAATCCTTGTTGTTTAGTTCCTTTATTGTGCATAAGTCTTTGTTAACGTAACACACTAACACTTCATTGGTGGTGGCTCTTATAGACCAATACATAAGTTTTCTTTAAGTATCCAGCCCAACAGGTTAAACTGTTATTTGAAGAGAGACCGATGAGCTATATATAACTTCATTAGGCAGGCTTGCATGCACTTAGCTCAACCCATACTCGGCTTCAGCTGAACACCATGCTAAAACTAATATATAATTGATCACTGTAACAAAGCTTTCTGGTTTTAGATAGCTTCTACAAAATCTTTTATGTAGAAGTCCATTTCTATTGAGGGACACCCTTCAGGATCATGACGATTTATTTTTTTAACGATCCAAACAATATATTTTTCAAGTCTTCATTCATAAATCATCTTGCAAAAAAAAGAAAAAAAAGAAAAAGGGCAAATTGAATATCCTTAAGGCATCTAGTCTTTGCTTTGATGGAATATCTAAAAATTAGACGAAACTGAGTTAAAATTGAGCAAATTTGGATTTGTGTTGGTTCTCAAACAATGGTTTTGTTTGTTATGATCTCTTTGGTTATATTATAATTCTTGCACATTATGAAGAAATAAGAAAGGTGGTTGTTATTAAGTAGGTTATAATTGCTCTAAATGATGGTATTATTATAGATGCTCTTGCACACAATTGAGGGGTGCCGTGGAAAAATCGAAATTGTTCAGTGCGTGTAGGTATAATTATACACGTTGCATATATTTTATTTGTACACAATAGTGGAGAGGTAATGATGATAACCCTTTACTCGTTATTCCCATTCACACAAACTAATCGGACAGGTACATGCTAATATGTTATTGCTGTAGCATCTGACGAGTTGAAACAATATATAATATACGGGTATGTATGTATATTTCTATGTACATTAAAGCATATACACATGCACTAAAGAATGCCCAATGTTTGAAGGAAACTAGGAAACGAGTAAGTTATTGTATATGTAAGTCATTGCTTCCCTTTGCTGCCTTGCCTTTGATAAATAATGTTTGGCTTTCCCTTTGTCAAATACGTTGGATTAGAACCTCCGCAAAAATGAGCTGGCTGGCATGAAAAGTACCATCATCAAGTATGAGTGAGAGAAAAGGAAAGTGAAACAAGTTTGATTGCCTTCCAAGGACATTCATTGGCATGCATAACTGGTGAAAATAAAAATAAATTAAAGTAATAATAATCATACTTCTTATATTTTCGTAATTAAGTTGGACTTATTAACTGTAGCAAAGTAAAATGTTCACATTCGGCGGCTGCTCTTAGACCTGGAAATACTGTACACCACCTGTTAACACAACATGAAATTTCCACGAAAAAATAAATAATTTCGGTGGAAGTTCTATCACGAACCGGAAATATGACTAAGAACCTAATATTTTGATAAATTTCTTGGATGTACTTGAGTTTTGGGAATATGGTCTAGATATTTTGATGACAATAGCACACAGTAATTGTAAAATAATCCATCTAATTGATCCGTTGGAAGCAAAATAATCCATCTAATTGATCCATCTAAGAGAGAGAGAGAGAGAGAGAGAGAGAGAGAGAGAGAGAGAGAGAGAGAGATGGGAAAAAGGAGATAGAAAGAAAACGCAAAAGGTGATCACCAAGTCAATTTGAGTGTAATTGTTGCAAGTACCCTTTTGGTAGTAAAACTAATAATCAAACCGAGGGAAGTAAACAATGATAAAAAGGAAGAAAGTGGTAGAGGTTTTGTAAAAGAAAGAAAGCCATCTCTGAAAACCAGCCGTCCAAGGAAAAAGAGAAAATGTAATAAAAATCAGAGGAAGGACTATGCAAAAAAAGTTGGGAATGATGAGGTTCGTAGTGATGATGGTGAGTGGGAAGCAGTGAAGAAGAAAGAGGGAATAGAAAAGAATGGAATATTTAGGGTTTGGTGACATGCAAAGTGTATATAAATTAATTTGGTTTAATTATACAATTACTAATTAAGTACTCTGTTTTCATTCGTAATTTCCCATGCATGTGTGCTTTGATCAAATCACCAAGCGTGCCTGATGTGCCTGTGTGCTCTCATAGACATGAAAGAACAAGACCTCCGCAGCCTACCAATTATTTTATTTACCGATTTCACTACAATGTCATGAATGTATATGTAGCCAAATTACATGCAAGGTGTAGCGCTTGATTTGTGGTTTATAAACTTAATTTTCTCAACCAGACGGTGAGCATTTGAAGGTGAAATGAATGAATATATATATAATTACATCAACTGAGTAAAGTTCATTGGAGTTGATTATTTTCATTAATAATTAATGCGCACTTGATTATAAATAGATTAGTTCATAAAGTGGGGTGTGGATAAATTTATCCAAATGAAGAAAAAGGGGTGGGCACATAACGGTTTTTATTTATTTATGTGGAAATGAAATTGGGAGAATATTTCAATACATATATCCTGTAGACGTGAGAGGCTTTGCTTGCATATAAAGGGGACATGCAATGCAAAGTGGTAATCCAAAACGGAGAATTCATAGAAAGTTGGCCCCCTTTTCATCACTTTGGAATGAATATTAATCACTTAGCTATAGTAAGTACCCCACAGGCCACAGCCCACTATGAGAGAGAGACAGAGAGAGAGAGGCGCCTATGCCAAGCCAAAAGCTATCAAAAGGCATCTCCTCGATCGCACATATACATATACAATTTTTTTTTAAAAACTTATCCAACAACAAAGTAGACACAAACCCTACGTACCTTTCTCTCCAAGACCAGTCCCTGTCACAAGATTGCAAAAAGCATGGCATATGCTATATTGTTCATTTGTTTGTGCGATGAGTTTGCGGGAGAGAGAGAGAGAGAGAGAGAGAGAGAGAGCGTTCACTGTACCTTTTGTCACACTATGAACTAATTTTAAAAGTTTGAACAGAATTTGGAGAACTGATAATTGACCAGCAAGCAATAAGCAATCGATAGAGGGAGAGGGAGGGGGAGGGAGGGACATAAATTTCTAGTGCTACATAATTGCTTGATGAGAACCTCAGTGCAATAGTTTTTGCATAATCAAGTTGGTTTGTACTTTCTTTTGATATTTTAACAGAAAAGAACAAATTATACCCTTTAAAGATTAACTCAATTTCTCATTGAAACTTAGTCAATAATTAATCAATTCTTAATTTGATGATTTATACGGTCATCAACAGTCGAGACTATTACATGGTGCCATCAATTGACGTGTATGAGACAATGAATGATGGATAGTATTGTGTGATATAGACAATACTATAGAATCCAAACTAAAGTCTTCAATGCTAATGATTGTGAATGTTTCTTTAGGTAACCTCAAATTTTACAGTTTATTCTAGGGTTTATAACTCTCCAATGACTTGTACTTTTCAGACCGCTTTGTAAGAAAAAGAAAGGGAGACAAAAGCATAATCCTATTTTCTTCTAAACTTACTTTTGTCTGTTGTAAACATTATTCTTCTAATAAACGTACACGAATTGAATGTTTACTTTCTTAGAATGGGGGAATTCATGAATCAGGGAAGTTAAGATTACGAGAGACATAATCGAAATTTTTTTAAGAATAAAATAACACTAAAAAACATAAAGATAGTACTTTCATTTATAATTCATTGCAAAACTAACTTAGTTTTGTCTGTTGTCAACATTTTCTTATAATAAAGGTATACGTATCAAATGTTTACTTACTTGGAATGGGGGAAGTTATGAATCAGAGAGTTAAGATTACAAGAGACATAATCAGTGGCAGATGCAGGATTGCGACTTCATAGGGTCATAGTGTAAAAGTGTTGAAATTTTTTTAAAAAGAAAATAACACTAAAAAAACATAAAGATAATATTTCCATTCATAATTAATTGCAAAACTAACAATAGAAGCTACAATTATCCACATCGAGTTTTCATCTTTTAAAAATGTTGCATTATAGCTTCGTTATCAATATAAGCAAAAACGTTTATCTCAATGTACTCATATAATTCAATAGGTCTTTGTCGTACGCTTGCACTTGAACTACTTGGATTAGACAAACTATAATTTTCTCTTAAAGTATCTTTCCATAATTCTACACATTAATTAATGGGAGCTTTAGTAATATACCCTAATAGGGGCTGATATTATAAAAAAAAAACCCCCACATGGAATGCACTTTAGAAACATACCCAAAAATCATTTACTACATAAAAAAATGAGTGTTGAAGTTCCTATAAATTACATGACTGCCACTGATTAACTTAAAACAAGCCTAACACAAAAAACTAAAAAAAAAAAAAATCCAAAACAAGCTCAGCAAGCCCGAAGTACATTGTTAATACCATATCATAGAAGTACGTTGTTAATATGATCTTATAAAAAAACATTGTTAATACCATTTCATACAAAAAACTGAAGAAAAAAAACCCAAAAAAGCCCAATAAGACATCCAATATCCTTTGCAGAAACCAACTCCAATTGTCCATAGTTTCACCAGAAATAATCGCAAAAGCGAAAGGAAATACCTCTACAAGAAAAATAAAAAAAGTACACTGTTAATACTAAGTCATAAAACTATATTCTTAGTAAAAATCACATTCTGCATATCATAAACTTCAAGTGCATAGCTATATACATAGCAAATTATAGAGCATGCTTTGTTACTGAAATTCTATTAATATTATGTCATAGAAATACATTGTTAATATTATGTCATAGAAATTAACTCAGTTGCAGGGTATGAACAATATAACAACTATTCATACCACTTATTGGAAGTTAATAACAACATCATTTCATTTACATAATAGGTATGATAAACCAAATAAAGTCTAACCAAATTAGAAAATATTTGAGATATGAATAGAGGATCCAGTGTTCATTAATTTATGTATTCAATTGTAAACCAAATAAAGTAAGAGGGCCACATTACATACTAACTCATACATACATATGGACTTAGAAGTCTTTTAAACTACTAGTTAATCCTAGAGACTTTCCTCACTCTGTCTCAAACTCAACATGCAATGAACTGTTCCCAGTATAAATGATCAGCCATGAGAAAGCTGTCAGGTTTTTATTACTAAACTAAACAAGAAGCTGGACATTGTAAAAATATATACAATTATTTCTATATGCAAAAAAATGTCTTTAAACACAGGACTTGGCTTAAACTCTAATGCTTATCATGCTATTGATTGCAAACTGAGTTGAGACTCCAAATCAAATAGTTGGTTGCAAAATTCCATAGTCAGGTGTAGAGCCATATCATGGATGCTAAATTTTAAACCAGGTGAGTTACCAATTGCAGCTAGCTTGTCACACCCCGGACTCGGGGGTTGGTGGAAACTCCGAGCCCCGTGCGTGAGAAAATATAAAGAAGTCGAAACATGAGTTTAAAATAAACTTCTCTTATAAAAATAGATCCAAAATCTTACAATTTTACAATAAATAAATAAAACCCTATCACTCTCATCTAATTCATCCTCAACTGATTTAGTCCTTGTCTCACCCACTAATTCATCTGAAAAATTAAATAGGGTGAGGGATGAACAACCACCGCTCAGTGAGTAGATTATATAATATGCCAGTTAAGCAATGCCGTTTTACGCACTCTAGAAAATATCATGAAAAGATACTTCATATCTCGATTATCCTTCATAGCATGTAACCAACCACGTGACCCCTACTGGCCTCACTGCCCTACACCTCTGTGTGGTACATCGATCCCTCGGATACCCCAACATTGAAGTTATCATGTTCCATGAATAATACATACTTCACAAATATTCCAGTTAATATATATATATATATATAGTGTGAAAGATTGCACCAAATCAGACATGTTTGACTTGAAATAGAGAGATATTTGTAAACAGAACAAATCTACGATAATTCATGGTTTTCATATTTTATCACAAAATAAGAACTTTTAGAACGCATTACATAAACCACTCACCTCGATAATGAGGGCCCTTAAAATAAATTGGCAAGACAACCCATCTACCTATCTTTATGTACTATCACTCAAACCAAGCCCCAAAAGTTTCATCACCACTCTCTCTCCTTCTTTCTAATTTCTCATATTTTGAAGCTATAAGGTTATGCTCCTATTTATAGTGTTTATAGGGATATGATAAACTTCAATATTAAAAGGATAAGAACATCCAAATTTATCCAAACGATAAATATGCTACGAAGATAAGATCATCCAAGTTTATCCAAAAGATAAATATCTTAAAACGATAATATCGTCCAAGTTTATTCAAAAGATAAATATATAATTTTATCCGTTTAAAATATGGGTCTTCACATAGCCTTTCCTTCTTTTTCACTATCTTTTCCTCCTTGCTCAATGGCTTTTTAAACCCAAGTTCGGTTGTTGCATTTTCGTTTTGTTCAATCGTAGACAATTTGGGGGTTTTGAGGGTTTGAGGCTTGAAACTTGAGAGAGTGAGAGAGAGGGTTGGGAACTTGGGAGTTTAGTGTTGAGAGTTGGTGGTGGGAAGAGAACATGTAAGAGAGTTCACATGGCTCGCTTTGAGTGTTTTTAATATGAATTCAACACCAAAGGAGTTCACATGGCTCGCTTTGGTTTTTTTAATATGAATTCAACACTAAAGGGTAAAATCGGAAATTAGATATTAAGTAAATCCAAAAAAAGATAGTTGGCAATAATAGGGTATATTTATAATTTCTATTTCATGTAGGATAGGGTGTGTTTATAAAGTCAGTTTCTTATAGGATCATTCTATAGCTAAAAATGGGTTTCTTTATAGTTATCTATTAATTAATTCAATCAATGAATTATAAAGTCTACTCTAATCCAAATAACAATATCAATCAATATAAACTCTAATATAATCCAATTATCCAAATAATAAAATCAATCAATTTCAGAATCATATGAATAAATTCTAATTCAACAAAACATCACATATAAGTTATATGACATAACAATCAATATCAATTCTAATCCAAATAAGAAATAAGAAAATCAATCAACATTAATATCATATCAACAAATTCTAATTCATAAAAATATATCAATTTCATTAAAATTATAAATCCTAAACCCAAAATAATACATGTAAAGTAAAGGATTATCACTCACTTGACTTTATGAGAGGCGACAGCATGGAGGGGCTATGGCGACACGAGGTGGGCTGTGACAACGTGGAGTGGAGGTTGGGGATTAGTTAGGGTTTGAAAGAGGAGAGAGAAAATTGGGTTTTGTTTTGCCTTTAGAGTTTGCTGATGCTGGAGGAGTCGGGTAAGCTGTGGGGAATTTTTTATATTATTATTTTTCTAAACTTGATTCAAAACGACGCCGTTTTAAAGCCATGTTTAAAATAAAAAAATTAACGCCTGGACCAAAACGGATTTGTTTTGGCCAGGCGTTTAAAAAAAAAAATTGAAGCCTCAAGCTTGCAAGGCAACTGCAGCGCAAGGCTTTTGCGGCATTTCATCGAATAGGTGGTGTGTGCCATAGGGTCGCACACCAGCAACGCTTGGGGTCGTCTCAGACCTCTATAGCCATTTTTTCCAGCTTCCATGGGGTTGATCCCCTTTGTCCATCTGTGCATTTGTCCCTGAACATAATGAGTATGAGATCAACTACTCCCATAATCAATATAATTTCTTTCTTTTTTGTTTCAAGTATTGAATTGCTAATTATAATGGGTAACTCACATACTTTTTGATTCCACACGATGTTATCAAATTCAAATGTATGGAAAATTAGGTATCAAAATAATTACAATACCCATTTAAGGTAAATAAACTTGCAATTAATATATTTTCAACTTTTTTTAAATTTTTATGATGAGCAAAAAGTTTAGGGGAAGATTGGCTACTTGCACCACCAGCGACAAGGCATACCCATAACCTCGAGCTGAAAGGATTTACACGTGGCTAGCATCTTGCTTAATCTTTTTCCCTTTCCTTTGCCCGTTTTGAAAGCAAAGTCTTTTAAGGGGACAAAATCTCGGCTTCCAGGAATATGAGTCACTGGCTTATGAATTCTTATACATATCCTTGTCAATTGCCAATGAGAGAGAGAGAGAGAGAGAGAGAGAGAGAGAGAGGTTGTAACTTGCAATAGAGGACACCATGAAAGCCAACCATTTTATTTTCTCACTTTCCAAGCTACAGGCTACATCCGATGATGTATTAAACATCAAATACAAATATATAAATGGGCACGAACCTCTTTGTCTCATTAGTGAACATTCTAAATAGTACTGAATATTAATTGCTCCATCCTTGGATGAGAATTAAGCAATTAAACTATTTGGAAGATAACAATAACTAGCATGAACTACCTAATGTCAGTCGAACTGGAATTCATGGGCAACAGTAGCCTAGTCATGTAAACGACATACGTGTGGTTTTCATGAAAGATAATTATTTGTTGTGATTCTTGTTTCGCTAGGAAAAAATGCTCTTCCCCAAGACCCATTTGCCCCAAAAGAAAGTTTCTCCAATTAAAGATCACTTGAGACTTATTATATCTTACTTAGTCTGCAGGCAACGTAATAGGAAAGAGTAGTAGCTGTGGCTCAGGCAGAAGAGAAGAATATGTTTGACTAAAGTTGACTGGATGGGAAGGGCTCTGAATTTAATTAGTATATAGAGGATGGGGAGGAAGGACTTCTCACATCACATGCATTCAAACCCAAAAGCAGGGGCAGAGAAAGAAGAGCAGAAAAACAGACTAAAGAGAAGCAGCAGAGAGAGAGAGAGAGAGAGAGAGAGAGAGAGAGAGAGAGAAGCAGAGCAGTTTGTGCCGTGCTCACAAATACCTGACAAACCCCCGCTATACGCCATGCACTCTTTTCTCTCTCTCGATTTCAACAAAAACTGATTTATCCATTCCTCTATCTCACAATCACATGCATGAAGACAGACTGCCTGACATTCGCACTCATTGCACCACATGCACATGCAGACACAACCAAACAAATAATTAAACACCTACAGCACCCCAGAAATCTTTAAAAGAAAAAACAAACTTAAAAACCCATCATGTATGGGAGAATTAGGAGCTTTAATGATGATGGCATTGATGATGCCATGATGACGAGATTAAAGCCCAAACCAAACCAAACCCATTTTGGTTTTTGGTTTTTGGTTTTTAATTCTTCAACTACAAATCATATCCAACGAAAGCAACCAACCAATTAGTGGGGGGAAGGGAAAGGGAAAGGGAAGGGAATTGGGAGCGCAAAACAAACCCACTTCCAATGGGAACAAGCACATTACAAAGCCATCATCATTTGGCCCCCCGCCTCTCCCCTTACTTAGTACGGTTAAATCAAATCCAATGGACTCTAGCTAATCTAATGCATTATGCATGACATGAAATCATATCCCTTTCTCTCTCTCCAAAGTCAGAATTGATCGAAGAGCATCCCATGCATTATTATTACGTATTCACCAAAACTTGTGCTTTCTTTTCATCTTTCTACACTCTTCAAATCAAAAGCCAAACCCAAAAGGGATGTTTTTCAGTTCAGATACATGTTTGCCCCTTTGTTTCGCATATTTCGGAACTCTCCATTAAACTCATTTTTGACATTTTGCTAGTGGTCCTGCTTCTTTGGGGAGCGAACGAGATTAGATGCCTTGGTAGTCCATGCCATAAACAATGAGTGTTTGCCCTTGGTCTACTCAGATTAGGGGCCCAATTAACGCGTGAAACACTCCGTCCACGTGATTATTACTAGTCACATATTCATGAGTCTGATAAGAATTTTTTTTTTCTATGGGAAAGACGACTAATTTTGCTTACTGAACAGAACACATGAGGTTTCGTGTAATTTCATGATTGAATTGAAAAGCAAATTATTTTCGTGCTAATAATTATAATTGTCCGATGTCTGATTTGTGTGTTTGTTTTCTTTTCTAGTGTTAATTATCTTCTGCACCCCATAGGCATAGCTAGCGGGTTGGCATGACTTGGTTAAATCTCCCTTGGTCCAGCCCAATTTGGCAAAACTATGGATATTATATATAACTCCTTATATAATTAAAAAGTCAACCACCTACTTAAGTAAACCAGACCCAAGTTAAGTAAAGTAATTAGGAGATCAAAAGGAAGGATTATAATTGGAATTGCAGCTAGCAGTAACAAAATACAAATTCAAGAGTTGTGTTTTTATGGTTTAAGATTGAATTTAACTCAAAATGTTTGTCTGAGCGCTATCCTTTATATTTTATGTATAATCAAATAAAAAAGAGAGAGCAGTCGGCGTGACGTAGGACCGTTGAGAGCACTAAGGCAATATCTTGCGGATGAATTTTGGGTAGAAAGATATCACTATCAATAGCCTTTCACCTTTGCTTGCTTTTCATGCTTTTATTCCAAGCTTAAGTCATTCCATGCCCATGCACTGTCACCAGCCAGGCATGCCATCTCACTCACTCACTCACTCTGCTACCTCTTCTTCTCCTTTTATATACATCCATACAAATTTAACCAAACCCATCATCATGTTCATCACACTACTTCCCTCCCATTTCTCTCTAACACTCTAATCTAAGCTCTATGTCATATGTGGCACCCCAAGTAACTTTTTCATTTTTCATTACAATGTATATGTAATAGGCATACAATCAGTTAGTGAGTTTGGGAATGCTTATATAGAAAGCACTTCTGTTTTTGTTCATAAGCACTTCTATTAGAAAAATGTCCAAAAATATCAAAGTGATTCCTCAGAAAGCATATCTATTAATAAACCGAATCAAGCCAAAACTAAGTATATTAGTAAATCGAATCGGCATGCATGATCGGCTGAGTTCACCGAACCGGGTCATATACTTGAACCTATGTTACCACAATTACAGTTCTTTGAAATGATCTATGTTTTATTTTGCATCCGTGGGTGGCGTCCAGGATTATGGGGGTAGAATAGTCTTCATTTAGATGTATATGCAAATTGCAATGGATGGGTATAGTCTATAGAATAGTGTGGTTGATCACCTATAGTACTATAGGAGTGCCCCATGAGCCGTCCATCCATCAATGATCAAATATATATATAGGGCGTTTAATTAAATTAAATTAAAATTGCATGTGTCCTGTATGGCATGGCATGGCATATATTTCTCCTCCACAGTTTCAGAGCTTATAGAATTCATTGATTGACGCGTCTTTGAAAGGTCCCTTCATTTCAAAAAAATTCAAATAAAGGTGTGTATGATGGGCTGGAAAAAAAAATTATGGTCAGCTTTTCAGGAAGAGAGGTAGCCAAGCCAAGCCAACAACCACCATCTGAATTGAAATGTCAGATTTTCAATTTTGAAGCTTTACTAATTAAAACTAAGCATCCTGCTGGTGCAGATAGAATTTCGACAGCAAATTAATAGTCAGATGCATGCTATTGGCATTCCCACTGGCATTGTCATTGCCATTGCCGTACAGGAGGCAGGAGGAGATGCAGGGAGGGTGGGAGGCACATGGGTTTTGGAAGGAATATAGATTGTTAAATTCGTAATTGGAAGCCCCACGTCGCTGTGTTTCGATTCTTGGGTTGTGGTTGTGGGGAAACACCATCATATATGCATGCCCAAGTCCCCCAAGTCCCCCAAGTCCCCTGTTGATTTGTTTATACTTAATTACCTCTCTTAATATAAAACTTAGCCCAATGTGCTCTGAGGATTAATATCTTAATCAGCCTTGTTCTTGTTTAGACACATGACAGGTAATGTCATTATGCCCTGCCACTTCTCTCCTTTTCTCAATTTCAGGCATTTAAATTTAATTAATTACTTGCTTAATTTAATCCTTAAAACCAAACCAAAAGTACTGCACCTTGTTTGACTAAAATAAACACAGCCCATATCATTTTTATTGGGATTACTCTTAAATACTTTGATGGTAGCTGCCAATAATAATGTGAGTTCATCATCGATTTTCAGATCAGAAAACAACTAGTCTTATATATGGATTATGATAGAGTACCAAATTGAAAAGCACAGAAGATATATATATATATATTCTACAGTACAGAACACAAGTGATGGCTTTAGCACATAAATCCACCACTGCTGTGCCTAAAAAGGGATCTTTTAGAGATATCTCAAAAGGAGGAGAGAGCCGTTATGTCATTTCATTCATTCATGCACAACATTTATACCCCTATATTCAATTAAAGATGTACAAACAAACATTAATAATCTAGCTTGTTACCCTTTTACCTTTCGATTGATAAAGTTACTTATACTTTACATGTAATTATTATTATTATTATTATTATTATCACCGCGGCCCGGTATAAAATGGAAGTTATCACCAATTAATTTTTAATCAATGAAAAGTAAAAATCACCCTTACTCAAATGAATTGTTACTTTCATAATAATCTCATGAATTTTTGGTAAAAGTTGCTATAATTAAGAACAAAGTATTTACCCATGTTTTTTTCTGGGTCTGAAGTATTTACCCATGTTTGTATACATATATATGTTGTACAAGAATCATGGTACCTAGCCTAATTATTTATTAGAAAACAGGTGGGACGTATATTTCTTCTTAGTTCTTAATAAAGTCAAGAATTTTTTTTTATTTTTTTATTTTATTATTTTATTATTAAAAAAACCACCAGTACTGTTCGACCTCTCCTTCAGCATATATAGAATAGAAGAACAAAAATACATATATAATATAACTGACTGATCACCATCTCTCTCTCTCTCTCTCTCTGTCTCTCTCTCTCTCTCCATCTATTTCATCTCCATCCACAAGCTTCCAAAGATATAGAATTAATGGAAAGTGAGATTTGCAAGGTTTATTCTCCCGATTTTTCTGGGAATATCATATCTCGACTAGGATGAAATGAAACTGCATCAAACAAAAACCCACCACATGATCATCATCATCATCAGCCGCTGCAAGACGTTCATGTTCATGGGTGTCTCTCTCTTTCTTAATTATACCACTACCCCAATTAGTACTAGCTCAAAACATTCCTCCCATGGCACCAGCAGCAGATCTCACTTCCCCATCTAAACCCCAGATCATTCAAGACTTAGTTTCTTTATCAACTCATGGCTCAAGCTGAGGCCTCCAATCAATATTATTTCTCCTTTGGGTTAGTGGGTTGCTCAAAATGACCATGGTTCCTGCTGCTCATCAAAACTTATCCAAACAACATCATCGATATCTTTACAGTGGTTATGGTGGATGCGGTGCCAATTACAACACGGCAGAAGATCAGAGCTTCGGTCTTATGAGTACTACTAGTCAAGTAGAAGAAGGTTATGAGTATAATTATTATTGTTGTAATAATAACAGCAGCAACAACAATAATATTAACAGTATCGTTACGGAATCTGATCATCTTCATCACCATCTTGTGGCGATTGATCCAATGGCTGAGGATGAGTCGAGAACCAACAGTGTAAACGAAGCCGGTTCAAGTTCAAAGGATGCTCCAGATGACAGAGACAACGAAGGATGGCTCCAATTGACTATAGGCGGCTCCAACAATCATCAACCAGCTGCAAACGTAGACCAAACCCCCAGAGGCTTAAGGGACACTCT
>NC_024127.1:22290736-22302678 GCF_000346735.1 Prunus mume
CTATTACCACCTGGCCATGACGCTGCTCTTTCATCATCCATACGACAAGTCAGGTCTATGTCGTCTATGCAGCATCATCATATGCCTCCAATGTTTCTTGTTCCTCCAGAAATCCGTCCTCTTTCTTCTTCTTCTTCCGCAAGGCTGCCGTTTCATTCGAATTTCTCTACGAGTGCTACATCTTTATACTTTCAACACCCGGGGCAGGGAATGAGCAGCTCCTCATCGAGTTTGTTTCCTCACCACGAGGGCAACTGGCAATTCAGGCCAACTGTCCCTCATAATAATATAGGGATGGCTTCAACCTCTTCTTCTTCTTATTCAACTTCCTCTTTCACACAACTGGGTTCCCCCTATTTTCCTCGTCCGCTTCATCATCAGTATCATCACGACATGAATGTTGCTGGGCCAAGCTTAGATTTCAGAGTTGTTGATCCTCCCAGGAGGCCCCAGTCGGGCATTTGGTTTATGCTCCAAGCATCCCAAAATCAGTAAGTAATATTGTATCAGCATTATTAGTGTTGTTGGATAGCCGACCCCACTGATCATTCTTTCCCTCTTTTTTTTATCTTTTCTTTCTTTCTTCTTCATGTTAATTTGTGTTTAATCAATTCTCATGATAATTAATTGTTCCATCAATGCAGAGAAAAAGAACCGTTCTTGCCACAGATACCCAAAAGCTACCTAAGAATCAAGTAAACTCTTTCTATCCTTCATCTTCTGGGATTTAGTTAATCTGAGGTTTTTTTTTTTTTTTCTTTTTACTTATTTATCAATACGATTAATTTTTTTTTTTTTTTAATAATTTTTTTATGTGGGTAAATTTAGGGATAGAAGGATGACAATCCGGTTGATAAAGAAGTATCTGGTTAACAAGCTGAGACTGGATAGCGAATCAGAGGTATGTTTTCTGACCATTAGCAGAAAACTTGAAATTCATACTTAAGAGTTGATCATTAATTGATAGCTTGTAGTGCTGCTTACTAACTTAACATCATCGAGAAACATCATTTGTCAAGTAACTAAGCTAAGCTATGAGCACATGGTTGGTGTTAGAGACGTGACAGAAACAGCAGAACTAGAATTGGGCTTGTATATAGTGCTATTTGTTTCTTATGATAAAACCATATTTAGGTGGCGAGTATATTTCTCTTCTCTTTTTGTATTGTTCGCCTTAGCTTTTTCTGCTCATAACTATTTTCTAATAAAGGGGAAAAAAAAATTAGTCTTTCTAAATGGGTAATCTGCTTATGTTTAGTTAGTTAACTTGGTTATGGAATTAAGGGTAAAAGTTGATTAAGGTTAACTACTATCAAGTGCTTTCTTTACCTACCACCGCGCTATGCTCAAACCTCAAATCAATGGTAGAGAAAAATGAATGTCCTTTCGTCTTTGCATAAAAGTAGTTTCCTCTTTCATATCTTAAAATTAATGAAAGTAACATTTCAATGAACTGGCAATACCTGTATGGAAAAGCAGAATAAAGCACAAGCAACATTCAAAAAAAGAAAGAAAGAAAAATCTCTACATTACCATAGATAGAAACACCACTATGAAAGCCAAACAATAGGAATTCGACTACACACGCACACACTCGTATCTTAACTTCAAATAGATGGAAGATAAAGGAGAGTTGGGTGGGATTAAGTGGCTCAGACTGATCTTTTATATAAATTATGCGCAAATTTTACCTGAAGAGATCGATCTTCCTTTCTTGTTTATATGAGTGTGTCCTCTTATATAATCAACAACACCACTTTTTAGCTTCTTCTTTTTTCCTAGATCAGCGTACAACATATATATGACTCTAGCTAGGAGTTCTTGGCTTATATCTCCCACTGTCTCTCAAATCGTTCAGGCTTGTTTATATGAGTATCCTCTTATAATCAACAACAACATTTTTACCTTCTTTTTTTTTCCTAGAAGTTTGAGAGAAATCGATCTTTCTCTCAAATCGTTCGGGCTTCACCAGTCCTCCTTCCCTTCGGCGGTACTCCTTGGCTGTTTTTCTTTGTTTCTGATTCCCCCTAGAAGTTAATTTGATCCTCCAAGTGCAATGTTAACTGGCATATGCATGTTAGTTTCTTTTTTCATGTGACAGATCTCTAGATAGAGTAATTAAGTTTTAATAAACCTTAGATGTATGCACAAATACTAGTATAGGTGCACGAGTTGCATTAATTACACATAATACAGTGATAATGTGCATACTATTGCGGCACCATATAAGGAATTCTTCCAACACACACTTGACGATGAAATACCTATGTTTCCTAATAATTTTGCTCAAGTTAAAATTCCTTAAAACATATGGAAACATAAGTAGTCGTGTCATGTTTAAAGTGACCTAAGCTTTCACAATGAACTAAGGGTTTCTTAACGTACTTGATCATATTAATTATACCTTGAAATGATTAGCATACTCCACCCTTGCTATTAGCCAGCATTCTTAAATTATAAAATTGTTTATGCAACGAACGAGTAAACTTTAATTATTAATCACGGGTTTAATCAACAGCATGATGTGTAAGACATAGTTGCAGAGAGTAGACGAAATCTCAGTATTCAATAATAGATGTTACGTGAAGGCCTGAGTCATGATCTAAAGTCAGCTCTGTACATATTATATATAACTCGATGAAAATGCATGCATATTCTTTGTTTAGGATACATTTGTATTCCATGCATGCAAGTTTAAGCTATATATAATATTTATTAAGATATAATTAATATCTACTCTTTCTACATGAATTAAGAAACACAAGTCTTGTCATTAAAGAAAAGGTGCATAAATCTAAATTTATATTTCCCACAAGCAAATGTAACTGTATTAGTGTGGTCTTTTTTTCTAATTGAATTTTTTTGGATTCTTTAGTGAATATATTCAATAGAAATAGCTTCGTCGATAATCGAATAACTATGAATCTACTTAAAATTCCTCAAATAATCCATTATGAATTTACAAATGAATCGAATATATATAATTGCTTTGAATAGGAGTTGAAATGGTTAAGAATGATAATAATAATAATAATAATAATAATAATAGAATGAATTATTGCAGTATATCCCTGCTATTAATAAAAAAAAAGGACAAGAAAACGATATTAGTACTAATTTAAAAATAATAATCATGACCTAGGGAAATTGATATAGGAACCAACACAAGTATATCTATCAGGGAAAGAACAGGGAACCACAACTTAATTCACATTAAAAATAAATAAATACTAGATCAGCTAACGTGTTAGGCTGAATGGCTATGCTTATTAACTTGTCTTCTCTTGACCTAAATTATCATATTCATACGATGTCGTTGTAGCCTAATTAAATTTTATATATATATATATATATATATATATGTGTATGAACTGATCTGCATGACATACTCTACATGCCAATGTTTTGCATTTTGAAGTTCAATCATAGAAAATAGTTGTTGACTCTACATCTTTAGCAGTTTTTAGTTTTCTATTAATTAGAATATAAAAATAGTGGAAGGAATGATAAACCAACAAAATGTATATATATATAGGTCAAATGTTTTACGATGATTTGATGATGCAATTAATCTTGTTTTGTTACCTTATACTCCATGCCACCAAGTTAGGAGACGAGAGATGGAGACAGTATCTTATAATATTAATCATTCTCGAACAAAACAGTTAGCTATATGCAAAACAACCAACAATCGAACTCTGCAGCTAATGTTTCCATGCACCCCCTATATATATATATATATATATATATATATATTCATATCCCCCTAATTACAATTAAAACTTTCATCCATATCTATACCATATTAATAAAATATAGCAATAATTTAGGATGTGTGACACACTAAACATTCTCCTTGCTTTTATATATGTACTCTACATATAACCTAAATAACTTGATTGGAGCAATTATTCTCTTAGGAAATGTTTTGGGTTCGAGTCCTAGTATCCGTGTAGTGTGTGTGAGTTTAATTTGGTGTTGCCCCTCTCAATAGGAAATGTCTATAATAAAAAGAAAACTAAATAATTTTCATGTACTTTAGTATTATATAAGTCAACCTTACACCATTGATTTGGCAATTTCTTTTCTTCTTTTTGGATCCACCGCCCAGGTTAATTACACAAATTTTCTAGGGAGAAATTAAATTAAATTCCATGCCGGCCGGAAAGCCAACTCGTAACCTTCACACCTGGCATGCAACTAAATACCCAATGATTAGGTTTATAAGTGGGCATGAAAGATGAGCTCTAACTTATTACATTAAATACACTTAGTCGCATGAACCCAAAAAAATATAAACAATCTCTGATGATTTTAGCGTAAATTTAGGACTCTTTGTATCTGTGGGTGATATGATTCTCAGATGATCAACATATGATCTTTTGGGTTTGTTGATTTGTTTTCACACTAGCTGGTAGCTAGGCATGCATGATGCTCTTTGTGGTGATTAGCCACAATCCATGAGAATCATAAAAAATTATTCTTCTTTTTTCATCGACATGAATAACATGTATTTTGTAATTGCTTCATTGACTTTAAGTTGTTGCAAATCAAACATCTTCGATCATCTTGGATTATCTTGGCCAGTTGACACTTATTACCATACAATAAAGTGTCGATAATAACACATATCTGTCGGTCCAAATTATATTGTAGGGCCTCAAAAATCACACGTGGACCCTGTCGTTCTCAAAACCTCTTGCATGCGTTTGGTGTTCTCTCTCTCTCGTTCTCCTTCCGTCACGCTTTCGTTTCTTTCAACTCATACTCATCTTTCATATCCTTCTATTCCACAGCTAATGTAGGCCCTTCTAATTCGCTCTCTCTTACTAGATATAGATGCATTGTTTGTGCTTAAAAAAAGGCCCATCAAAACCTTAAGTGCTGCACTTTGATGCATGGAATTTAATAGACCCCATCCTCATCTCTACCACAATCAGCTAGGAACCTAGTTGTAGCTAGCCTCATTTTGATGGTGTAGGTTCGTCGTATTAGCTCGTTGTAAATGTTCTAAAAACCTGAATAAATATTACAAAATACTTTATGTCGGAGGAATTAAATGCACGGTGTTAGTAAGAATCATAATAAGAAGAAAAATAAAATCACGAAAGACAGATAAGAAGCATGAAAGTGAATGAATAGTTTATAGTTGGTGAATGCGATGCATGCACATTAAAGAAATACAAGGATAATCCTTGTTTGTTGGCTAATATAAAAACGACCTTTAAACAACTTGGTTTTGCCAGGTTTCAAGCAGTGTCTTAGAGATTATAATATTTATATTTTATTAGCCAGAGAAGATCCTGCGGTGGAAGCTAGTTCATGAAGGAATATTGACCTTTCAAATTAGGGTTTTCAGAAGCAACGTGAAAGAGACGTGCATGAAGATGAAATTGGATTGGAATAGTTAGGCTTTGGCCCTTTTGAAAAAAATAAAAGATCGATAGTGCCTATTCGTCGCCGTGCTTTTTGGATCCATTACGTGAATTGATTTTTATAAAAAAAATTATATTATTTGTTAATTTAATATTAAAGTCCAAAGCGTCATGATTTTGGCTTACCAGCAAAGTCTGAGTAGGTCCCCTAATCATTAAAACCGGGAAGTTTAAGATCGTGCGATGGCGGGCAGCCCCTCATAGTCGATTTTAATGCCTGACCGCTGACCGAATTTACTTTCTTTTCCAATATCCCTTATTTTCCTATGGGACAATTGCAATTATTACATACTAATACGTAATTTTTCGTTGTGTGAATGTTTTTTCTTTATTATTTTGGAATATAAAAGTTATCAACGTGGACTGTTGGGTGTGGGGCAAGAAGAATCTCTTGGGAGTAAAGATAAAAAGTTGAGAGAGATTTATGGGTAAAGCAGACGTTACAAAGATTTATATATATGGAACACAAAGCATGGAAAAGACGTAAGCTAGTGACAAAGCATGACTTCAACATTACATAATATTTGCTGATTTTATTTTCTCAT
The DNA here is from genome assembly GCF_000346735.1 of Prunus mume. The sequence continues at coordinate 22,296,717 of NC_024127.1, forward strand.
ATATATATTTTAAGACCTTTCTATTTTTTGATTAAAAGCGATAGTAATATTTTAAGATCTTTCTTATTTAAAGGAGCGTTGTTAATATACTAAACTCACACAACCTGCACGGATTTTAGGATTTGACTTAGAACCTAGATCGTTACGCTCTCTAACATTATATTTTTGAATAGTTAGATTTTTTCTTGTCATATAATCCAATATATATATGTTAATAAGAGACAAATGATCACTTGCATTCTATTTCCGAGAGTTTTTATAATATATACTCGATTACATTTCCTAAAGTCCTGGTTTAATATCTGCATGGCTATCAATTACACTTAGCTAAAAGAAAAGCAAAAAGCTAGTTTTCATAATTATGCTGTTCTAACATGCACAATTATTATAGCTGCACGTATGATATGATTGCACCTAAGAACTTCTCTTTTTTCATGCATGTGAAATCAACAAATATAGCTAAGGGGAGCCCATTACTAATAATTTGTTTCTGTTTGTCATTATATAGTTAGTAAGTAATTAAATTAATTAATGATTACATTTTATTAATGTACGCGTGTGTGTATATATACATATATAAGTATATATGTATATATGTATATATGTATATATGTATATATGTGGAGGTGTGAGAATTTGGAATGTTGTTGTGATTGGGATTGAAAATGATATGAAATTACAGGTAGAGATAACATGTAGAGGACAGCAGCTTCTGCCTTTCTTCACGTTGCAGCATGTAAGAGATAACATATGGAGTCTAAGGGAAGCACCGGCTTTGCTTCCAGACTCCTCAACCACAACCACTGATCATGTCATGGTGCTGCACTATGCTAGGACGGCCTCCACTTCTGCTTCAAACTGATCTCACTTTTTTTCTCTCATCATTTTATTTGATCATCATCGGGTCCCATCCATGTTTGCATCATTGTTTATTTAATTATGTAAACCCCTCCTCGGCCCTCTTCTCTTTTTGGCATTCTTTTTTTTCTCTTTAATTTATATATTGGTTTTCTTTTTTTTTTGGTTCTTTCACTTCTCTAATTGATGGAGAAAAGAAAATAGTTGGGTGGGAATACCCCAAAAGCAATGTTAATTATGGTTTTGGGGTCGAATAACATTAACCCAAATTAATGTATCTCAAAGCTACAGGCATGTCATGCTTGATATTTATTTTCCTTATGATTTATGTTAACTAGTACAAGCTCCAATGTGACTAAATTATTGACTGGCTTACATTTTGTTTTCCCTTTTGTTTGATTCATTTCTCAGTGGATACGCATCGATCCTTTTACTTGTTTCAATATTGCTTCATTTTGAATTTGAGATTTTAATTTAACATGTGTTGTGCTTGCTTTCCCTTTTGTTGATTATCTGAATCAAAGACATGCGGTAGTCCTATTGGATTTACAATATCTAAAATTTAAGAACTGTTGGGCTTGATTTCCTTGAATCAATAGCCTTTGCCGTGCTGGTACCTGAATGACTATAAAACGGTGAATTAGTGACAAGATGTACATGATGTGAATACGGTGATATAATCACCAAATAGGTCCATAATTTGATGATACAATTCTTGCAAGTTTTGATTTATTCATTTATTTATTTATTTTTTAATGGGGTTGTGAAGCAATAATCTAAACTAGTTTAATATACAAAATTGGGAATTGAACTTAAGTACAGAGGCAAATTGAGAATCGAACTTAAATGTAAAGAGACAGCGAGCACACTGCCCTAACTAACTGGGCCAACTTAGATGTGTTCAATTAATTGGCCGAATCTCTCATTATGCCTGTATTAGGCCACAACTTTAATGGACTTAACTTAATAATGGCCTCATGCCTTGTGCACGTGCCCAACCCAACCTAGATTCATTATATAAGAGTGAGTCTCACTTAAGGAACCTTAACTGAGGAACTTAAAATGAGGGTAGATCGCAGCCGTTGGATAAAATTGGACGGCTGGATTAAAAGGGCAACTTAAGTTGCATCCGGGTTGAAGACAACCTGAAACAAAGACCCAAAGCTTGACAAATACCGATGAAACACAGCTGGCTCTTCATTAAGCTTAACTCATCTGGCTCTTCGTTGAGCTTGGACGAGATTTGAGGGCAAACTCAACCAATTTGTTTCTTGACCCGCCTTGGTCGTACAGTCTGTGACATCATCTGAAGCTCAACTTGCCCAATTTTATCTCAACTCACCTTGGGAAGTGCATTACTAGTAAATGATTCTGAACATTATGTAGTTTTTAGTCAGAATTTAGTTTGGAATGTTTATGAATGCTGACCTCTGTTGGTCACCCAAGGGCGTGTTTCCACTTTTCTTTGGTTCCCTGGTTTGTTTGATTGTGAAGGAGCAGTTTGTGTTGTCTCCTCCCTTCTCCATTTTCATATTAAAAGTGGTTTTCAACAAAAAAAAAATAAAAAAAATAAAATGATCCAATGGAGATGGGGAATATAGTATATTAACAGTCGCTTAGACCATTTGTTAGGATTGCATCGAGTATGGTGGAGAGCAAAATTGTTGTAAGGTTAAAAGAACAAAAAATTATAAAAGTGTCTTATACTTCAGTGCAGATAGCTGTAATTTTGTTTATATGTTAAACAAATATCACTCAATTGTCAATATGTTGGTGATGAAATATGATTACATAGTGAATAGGTATGAAAAACTCCTATAATGAATATTTGTCTTATTGGTATGATTAAGAAATGGGCAATTGTTGTATTAAAAATAATTATTCTATATAACAACTATTAATTGCACCATAATTTATATGAAAGATTGCATTAAAATTGCACCATATATATTGAGAGCTTTTGTAAATAATGTGATTTTAATTGTGTTGTTGCAACTTTTAGAAAAATGGACGTGAATACAAAGGTGGAAAACCAAGTTGATGGGGCAGAGATGTAGAACCAAGTTGAGGGGGCAGAGGAAGATATTAGTCAAATAAATGATGAAGTGGGAGTGATACTGGTAGTAAGTATGAATTTGAAACCACAAGTGGGGAAAGAATTTAACTCACCTGATGATGTGTATGAGTTCTACAAGACTTGCATAAGAAACTCCAGGTTTTGTATTCGAAAACATTCAAGTAGAAGGACAAGATTTACAAATAAGTTAATAAAAAAAAAGAGTTTGTAAGTTGTAGACAAGGGTGTTATGAGCCACCCGAGGATCCTAAACCCATAAGAATGGGAGGTAAATGTAGAGAAGGATGCAAGGCAAAAGTTGTGGCCTCAAAAGTAGTTGAGTCTAACAAGTACATAATTTCTTGGTTCACTGAGAAACATAACCATATGATGTCAACCCCGAAAAAAGTGCATTTGTTGAGAAGGCACCGTATAGTTACGGAGTCTAAGAAGGTATTTAACCGAGACCTAGGTGCAGCCAATATAGCTACCAATCAACAAATGAGTCTTCTTGAGGTACAAGTAAGAGGAATTTAAAACATTGTGTGCACTAATAAAGATTTGTATTGTAACAACCCGGTCCTTAATTAATATTTAATTATTAATTTATTCTAGTAAAAGACCATTATACCCCTAGAATATTTTAATAGTTTAAAAGTTGACTTTTTGACTGAAAAAGGAATTTGGGGATTTCAGTTATATTGTTGCATAGAGCGCGACGAAACGAGTTCGTAGACACGCAGCACACTCAATTCCGAGTTGTACTGAGGGAGATACGGTCAAAATACGTTCAAGGGAAAAATGGTAATTTTGGAAAGTCGGACTTTTAAAACCCTCATCTTCTCTCTCTCTCTCCCCCCCCCCTCGCCCAACAGCACCTCTCTTTCTCTTTCTTCGAAAATCCGGCCACCAGCCACGGCTGCGAACGGGACCGGTGCCAAATGGACCAGCTCAACCCCAGCGTCACGACCCGCCCCTTCCCCGACCTCGGCCGCCGCTACAGCCGCCGGAAAAAGATGATTTTCAGGTCGGGTGTCGCTCGAAATTCGCTGGCTCCGATCTTCTTCTTTCGGCCACCAATCCCGACGAGTGAGGTATGGTTTCTCACCTATTTTCCGAGCTCTAGCTGCCTATTGGGTAGGAATTGATCAATTTGTAGCGTAGGCAACTTGATTTACGAATTGGGTTTCGGCCGGATTTCGAGGGGAGATTCCGGCCACTTCCGGTCAGTTTTTGGGGTAGGTCCAAGAACAAAAGTGGTTCCAAATAGGGTGTTTTACCTAAGATAAGAGTCTTGAGCCGAGATGATGAGATTTTCCGGCGAAGAGTTATCGCTTCGGGCAACCACGCGCTGCCAGAGCGTTTGGTGGCGTGTGGGCACTATAGCAGTGAGGCATTGTATCCCAATGTGATCCTCTTGTTGTCACGAGCTTGTAGGAATTCGCGGATATCAATTCGGATAACGTTTGAACCTCGAACGGATCTCGCCTAGTGGGTGATTTCCGGGTTCAACAGGTTTGAACCGTTGGATCGTAATCATGTTCCAGTATGTTGATCTAGGTAATTTCAGGATCGTATAGCATTTGACAAATCGTAAAACGGAGTCTCGGATACTCCAGAAATGTCAGCCATAGAGTGAGGTTTACAGTAAACAGTTCAGTTATAGATCATGAATAGAAGAAAGAACTACGTGTGGCTTGATCCCTCAGTAAGGGTACGTAGGCAGCCTACAATTATCAGACGCAGCCACGAGTTAGGGGCTCAGGGTTTATGTTATTGTTTTCAGGGCATTTTGGTCATTTACGACCCATGGTTACCAGGTGTCAGTTTTAAACAGGTTTCGACCCGGATTCCAAAGTGGAAATTGGGTCAGGTCGTTTCATGTATAATTGGGAGAGAGAACTTCATGTGAAGCTTATCGGGCATGATGCAGAGCTTTTAAAAGAACATTTTTTGGCTAAGGGAAAAAAGAATTATGGCTTTTACTTCAAGATGAAGCCAGATTCAGATGCAAGAACTAATTTTTTTGTGGCAAGATGCAACCTCAAGGTGTTCATATGGATATTATGAAAATGTAGTTGTTTTTGATACCACATACAACACCAACAAGTATAGTATGGTGTTTGCACCATGTTTGGGCCTAAAAATTGACACACCCCAGCCCAGCGAAAATGAAGCCCAAAATCTAAGAAAAGCCCAGCCCAAAACCTGGGCCTCACAGCCCCAGTGAGATAGAAAGGAGGAAGCCCAGAAATAGGAAACAACCCCACGTGACATCTCTGGGATGAAGGAAAGTCAACAATGGCAACTGTCATAAGAGAAGTGATTGAAAAGTTTATGCCATCAAGCTGTTCTGAAAAAAGCCTTGAAAAAATCAGAAGATAAAAATCCCCCTTACATATACATATATATATATATATATATATATATTAAATCAGAGATCTTTTTTCTACTCTACAGAGAGGGTAATTCTCCCAAAGAGATAAGCAAGCTACAAGCTCAGAGAGAGATAAGCAGGAAAGTAGGGAGCTGTCCAGAAATAACCATCACGGGTGAAATCTCACAAGGGGCAGTTGAAATTAAGAAGAGAGATTAGGTTCTTTCTCAAGAAAAACAGGGAAGTGATTGCCTATCTGTTGAAAGCCTATCTGCCAAAACTGATAAAATCCTACTTTCTTTCTTTCCATTTTAAAAGAGAAAAAAAGGGGGGAGATATCTTCTGAAAGAGATTTGCCGCCCATTATTAATTTTCACTATAAATACAAAGAGGAGTGAACAGGGTAAAAAAAAAAAAAAATTCATCACCCAATCAAACAAAGATCCTACACAAGAAAACCGTCAAAAGACAAGTTCCGCAAAATCAACCAACAAGCCCACTTGAATTTCAAGTGAAACCAGCTCCAGATCAGAATTCCCAAAATCCAGATTTAAGAAGCAAGTCATTCAAAACGAGATTTCTCTCGTTACAAATTTGGTTCAGCAAAAAACCAAAACAGGCAGGGTTTGAGTCTCCTCCAAATATGGAAAACCTCAACAAAATTCACAGTG
>NC_024127.1:22321291-22370745 GCF_000346735.1 Prunus mume
CCGTACGCCCGTCTAGAAGTTGCATCTGCCCAAAAACATCGACTAAACCTGTTATCGCCATCTCCCTCAATCTTGAAATAAAAAGCCTCATTTTTTTCTGTTCAGCCATAAAATACTCGGTCACTAGTTCAACATCGTGATTCCTCAGCTTCCCATTCACACTACATTCAAGATTGTAGATATCTTTTATGATAAAACCGATTTTATCCATTCCTTCGGACTGCACCTCGAAAATACTTACCTTCTGATTAATGGGAATATCAACCGAACCCAACTGTTTTGTGAGTACTTATGTAGAATCTGAAATACGACAGTGTGATCTCAATAAATGCATTCTTTCTGAGGGTGTCATCTTAGGATTGTGTCCCTCTGCAAAAAGAGAGATGGTATACTTCTTGCTCCAATTTGCCTTCACAACCGCAATCTTAGCTTTGCAATTGCATCTACTTATTCCCCGCTGTCTTTTTCTCTCCCGAGTTTCATCTTTTCTGTATGCACCTTGTTTGCAACATACAAATTCTTTCCTCAGAATCTCTTTTTTATTTTTCCCCCAAAAGCTGGAATGAAGTCGAATACCAAAGCTAGCCAAGAATGCATATCTATTATAGAAATTATAAATGAGGTCAAGCAAGTCGAACTTCATCCCAACTGCTGGTGTTTCCTCATTTCTTACTTCAGGAATGTAAACCCTCCCATTAGCTGTTATACAGTCATCACTCTCTGAGCCCCAAGACATTTTATCCATGTATATTATTGATCTACTTCTATATTACTGCATACCAAATATTGATTCATTAATCAATCATTCACAACATATCAATGCATCACAACATATTAATGCATTTCATAACATGTCTGACATTGCCCAAATTGACACAAAACACGCATAGCCTAGCTTGTTGGATTCTGATTACACAAAACGCAAGCAAAATTTAATAATAGTTACGTCATCTCTTGTGAAATAATGTGGAAAAAATAACATTAGAACCAACACGTTCAACTAAGAACACAAATATAATTCAAACCAGCAATTACAGAATTTCACCCAATATCCTCTCCAAATGCTAATGCCATTAAGCCTAAGTTTAGAATCTTTTACCTACATTTCATAATTTTCCACCCGCTCCCCAAAAAAAATCAACTAAGTATATTGAATATTCATAACGAAATGACGCATTATTGACAGCAAACATGACGCATTATTGATTCCTCGAATGATGCATTATTGATGCCACAAATGACGGATTTCCCACCCTCACAAAAAACAAACCAAACCCCACAAAATCAATCCAGCAAGAGTGAACTTACCTCTCAAAGTCAATCGGGAGCTTCGAAGTCAGTCAGCTCGAGAGAATGTGGTGGACATTAGAGAAGATTCTTTGGTAGTGGAGACTCCATCTCTACCAAAATCGAGGAATAACTGCTGCTGCGGCGTCTAGCTACAGAAAGAGATATGCTACTTTGCTTTCATATGGAATCTCGTCTGCTGAACGAAAAAGAGAAGGGGTTTTCACTTGAGCCATAGAATCAAAACAGGGCAATAGCTGGGTAAGAGCCATTAATCGTCATACAGAGGATACCATAGATCGCAGGCCTCCCAAGGAGCTGATGACAATGGAGCGACTATAGGTTTGGGAGCTTTGGATCTTTCTAATTGTGGGTTTGCATTACATTCAAAAAGTGAGGATTGTGTTCTTGAGTTTTTCATAGAGAGGGAAATATCTTCAACTGAAGTTGGGTTTCCAACGGGTCAGATTTCAACCCAGTTCTACGTGCACCCTCTTTTAAAAACTCACCGTTGGATGAAATCCAACGACTCTTACATACCCCTCAAAAACACCCCTTATAACTTTCCACTCACTATAGAAGCCCCCTCTTTAAAACGAGCTATCTTGGGCCAGATTTGGAGGAGATTTGAGACCAAAACGTGGCTGGGCAGATTGTGGGCAGATTCTCCTAATCCAATTTGGACTTTATTTCCTAGTCTTATTTTATTTTAACTTAGTTTCCTTGTGGGGATTGGGTAGCTAAGTTTTAGGAGGTATTTAAGCTCCTTTTCACAGCAACTTTTGGGGACTTCCTTTTGACTTCTTTTTGGCTTTTGGAGCAATTGCTAGGGTTTTGGATTTTCACGACTTTCAGGTGTTTTCATTCTTACTCTTCTTAATGACATTTTATTGGATTTCAATTATGAGTATGCGTAACTAAATCTCTTTTGCTAGGGTGAAGCCTTGAGCCTTAGCACGAATATGTGATTTTTATTTAATTGCTTATGATTGAGTGCATGCATGTTTTGAATTGTTAATCACTGTTTTAAACTATCTGATTGTCTTAATGCCTGATCACCATTAGGATCTTTAGAAAAGTAATTAGATGCAATTTTGGTGGGAAGGTTCCCTGAAATTGATGCTAGCTTCCTGTGATTAATAATTGTAATTTCACTTAAGATGAACACCACGTCTTAAGGGTTGCATAGTTTTTCAAATTCACAAAACTTAATGAGTCTTTCATGTTCAGAATTGATCCAAACGTCCGGACGGGTTGCATGTTAGATATATGTTCTATGTTGGAGGTTCCAAGTAGAATATAAATTAGGAAAACCTAACCTTCAAAGTGGCATGTGCAAATCATAAGTAATTGGTAAATATTCATAGGATTGCTAGGTGATGGTGGAACCCTAGTGCTTTTATAAATTGATATTCAAAACTTCTTCCTTCAATCGTATTTGTTTTTGTTTAATATTTGTTTTTAGAATCAACCAACTTCATATTCATCTTTCTCTACTTTTAATTTTAGTTAGTTAATTAGAAATTATTTTCACATAAATTGCTAAATAGTCCTTGGGGAGAACGACTTTGCATGAGCATCTATACTACAATAGCCTTGTATTCTTGCAAGTATTTTACGTGATTTTAACCCTATTTGCACAGGTCCTAAAAATCCTATCAAGAAATTGGCGCCGCTGCCGGGGACTATTTTGGATAATTTTTGTTAAAACTTTTTCTGATTTATTTTTTATTTATTTATTTTTATTTTTGTCGAAAAAAAAATATTTTGAAATTTGAACAGTTTCGTTTTTGTTTCAGATTCTAAAGATTGCATGGTCCAAACCAGATTAGGAACTGCACAGCTTGCACAGTTTGATCCATAACCAGAGCGTACCCTGCATAAACAGCAAAAGTTGCAGATTTTGTTTGCAGCCGAGGGTACTATGTCATTAGCAATACCTGCAGCAGGCAGACCACTCAGAGAATCGTTGGCAGCCCGTGCCACTGATGTCCCCAATTGCATTGTGTATCCTGAACAAGAAGAAGGTGATTCGTTCAAGATCAAGCACCATATGCTTGAAATTCTACCCACTTTTCGGGGGCTGCCTAATGAAGATGTGAACATACATATTGCAAAATTTATTGTGGGTTGCAAGAATATTTTGATTTGGGGTTTTTCTGCTGAAGCTATCAAGTTACGTCTTTTCCCTTTCACTTTGAAGGACAAGGCATAAACTTGGTTATTCACTCTACCAGCTAATAGCATTACTGCTTGGCAGCAGTTACACACAAAATTCCTGAACAAATATTATCCAGCATCCAAGACATTGAATTACAAGAGGGAGATATTGACATTCATACAGAAGCCTAATGAAGAGTTTCATGCAGCATGGGAGAGATATACAGAGATGTACATAAAGTGTCCACATGTTAAGATTGATTCGGATACACAGATGAATATTTTCTTTGATAGGCTTAATCCTACATCTAAAAGCCATGTGAATGCATCAGCTGGAGGATCGTTGTCAAATAAATCTGCAAGAGAGGCATTTGAACTGTTTGATATGATGGCTACAGAATCTCAGCAATGGGTAGCAGAACCTTCACAGAAAAGAGGCATTTTTGAATTATCTGCAAGTTTTCCCAACATGTCTGCACAAATGGAAAAAATGGTGAAGAAAATTGATGCAAAGTTTGATATTCTTCTACAACATATAGCAAGTTCTAAACAGCAGCCACCTGCAACAATAGTTTGCACTATTTACGGCATGGCTACACACGACATAATGGGCTGTCCGCATAGAGATTCTTACCCAGAGCTTGTTGAACAGCATGTCAATATGATGAACAACTATCAAAGGCCTAGGAATGATGCATATGCCAATCATTACAATCCAGGATGGAGGGATCATCCTAATTTCAAATGGGGTGACAATCAGAATAATGCAAAACCATTCCAGCATGCCCAAAAACCTTTTGTTCCCTTCAAACCATCTCTAGATGATCAACTAGCTAAATTGGCAGCAACAACTCAATCATTCATCGAGGGCAACAATCAAAGATTTCAAAATGTTGAAGCATCAATTAAAAGTTTGGAGCAACAATTTGGACAGCTTGCTGCACAGATTTCAGACAGAGAAAAAGGCAAATTTCCTAGTCAAACAGTTCCTAATCCAAATGGACGTGAAGATTGCAATGTTGTTCGGACTTTACGATGTGGAAAAAGCTATGACAATCGTGAAAACAGCATTGAAAATGAGCAACAAGCAGTGGAGAATAATGCAGAAAATTTTGCAGCAGCAGAACCTGCCAAAACTGCAGAAAAACATAACCTAGCAGATTTGGAAATTGTCCCAAAACATGTTTTACAGCGTGTCTATGACCCTCAATTACCTTATCCTGAACGTTTGAAGCCTAAAGCGAAGGACCAGTAACTCAAAGACTTTATGCAGACATTATCTAAGGTTCAAATCAACATTCCATTGCTGGATGCGATCAAGAAAATTCCATCATATGTCAAGTTTTTGAAAGAAATTTGCAGCAGCAAAAAGAAGCTTGCAGATTTGGACAAAGTCGTTTTGACAGAACAATGCAGTGCAGTTTTGCTACACAAACTGCCACCTAAGAAAAAAGATCCAGGGAGTTTTAATATTTCTTGCACTATTGGAAATTCTAATTTTAAAAATGCTTTAATTGATTTGGGTGCAAGTATTAATTTGATGCCTATTTCTATTTTCCAGCGATTGGGGCAAGGAGATTTAAAGCCTACATCAATGATACTTCAACTAGCTGACCGTTCAATTACTTATCCAAGAGGTGTTAGTGAAGATCTCATTATAAAGGTTGATAATCTTTACCTACCGGCATATTTTGTGGTTCTAGACAGGGACGAAGACCTTCAAACACCTATTATTTTGGGGAGGCCGTTTATGGCCACTGCTAGGACTTTAATTGATGTGGAAGTTGGAACATTGACTCTACGGGTTCAAGACCAATATGTGGTATTTAATTTGTTTGAGAATGTAAAATGGCCTACAGAATAGCAAGACTGCATGCGCATTGACATGGCAGACAGTATGGTTCAAGACAGATTTTATGGTAGCTCAAAAACATATCAGTTGCTACATGTTTTACAAGGGGAACTTGGGGCAGATTCTGAAGATGAAGGTATTCCTAAGTACATTCAAGCATTGAACAATCTGCCAATAGTGTTGCCAAAGTTTAGAAATGTTTACGAGAGTTTAGGGGAACCTAAACAGCCCCTTAAACCGTCCAGACAACAGCCACCAAAACTGGAGCTGAAGCCTTTACCAGAACATCTGAAATATGCATATTTATGAGCTGTAGAGACGCTACTAGTTATAATTACAGCAGATTTAACACCTACAGAGGAAGATAAATTGCTTCGTGTGTTGAGAAAATATCAAGATGCATTGGGATGGACAATTGCGGACATCAAGGGAATCATCCCAACACTATGTATGCATAGAATATTAATGGAAGACGACATGAAGCCAACAGTTGATGCTCAACGCCGCCTTAACCAAATTATGAAAGAGGTGGTCAGAACAGAGGTTATGAACCAAACATTTAGTTGAGATAGCATACCTGTAGGTTGAGCCGAATCAATGTTCCCGACACTAAACTCAACCTTTGTCAAAGATGTTGCATTCACCTACTCATAAGATGCCGCCATGGTGATTCCATTGTTATTGTCATCCCATATAACTTCATTTGCCTCTCCCTCACTTCTTTTTCTTTACACTTTCTCTCCCTCACTTCTTTTATTTTGCACTTCATCTCCTTCAATCTCATCCTCTTCCTCACATCCACTAAATAGATGTGAAACAACATAACATTTGGTCTGATTTTTAAGTAAAGCTAGGTCCCTCCTTACTTTCCGCTCAAACTCAGGACCTAAACAAAGGTCCAATAGTTTTTCCATCCTTATGACCCTTAACTCAATGGCGTCCTTTTCTCGCTTTACTTGATCCAACTCGAACCTCAACAAGCTTACCACCTTGTTCATGTCATCAAGGTCAACACATGAAGAGGGAAATGACTCTGACAAGACAAAAGCTGGGCAATCTTATGGCCAACTCCAATACGGTTGTCTCATCTCCTCCTCACTCGAATGTATCACTCACAACTAAATTGACTGTTTAAGAATACAAACAAAATTTGTATTCAATTATTCTACTTAATAATTTTATTTATCCTTATAAACAAATGCAAGGCTACAAACCAAAACTTTTTGATATGGAAAAAATAATCGTTCAACTTTCTAAACTTGGAAACAGACATCGAAATTCTCCATTGCAAAATACATGGGACAACTGTTGAATCAACAACTTTACAGTAATTCAGGTCCGCCAACTTAGGAATTAATTCGTATGCCCAAATTTACACAATTCATAGGATATATGTCATTATTTAAGTTTTAAAGTTCACAAAGCATAACTAACATGAACATTATTACCACATACCTAGAAAACATACGTCAAACCTTTAAAACTCTAGCCGGGCCTTTGCACTTTAACATGCTTACCATTTTTTTCCCTTCTGATTTCTTTGGCTTGTTCCCGTTAATTTACATGAGGCCTTACTTTTCTCCTTCCCTATTCCATCTTCCCTTTCACAGTTTTTGGGAAACTTTGTTGGTGCAAACAATAGACTATCTTTGGGTTTTGTCAAAGGACATCAAACCGTACGGATACCTGTTGAACGCATCCAAGTGCTTTACAAGTGTCAGGTAATTGACATTAATGTTCAAATGCTTGTCCCTTCCCAAAACCACAAGCTAGCTTGTAGATGTCGTCGCCCTCTATGTACTTCACAAACGCTTGTTCTAAATCTGAATATGTAATTTCTTCATCTCGAAAATATCTTTCCTTAAGTCTGATTTCATCATTGTCTCCATTGGAAATTTCAGGCACTTCCCCAAAACGGAGCGCTATGATCAAACAGAAATCTTGACGAGTGAATTGAGCAATGTCACACCCTATTAAGAAACTCAGTCCATTCAAGTCTTTCACACCTTGTGCTGACAACTTGATGCAAAACAATCCCACGCACAATTTGCTCACTAAACTGAATCTTATCAATATTTGCAAGATGACCAAAGCATAATTTGTTGAATTGCTCTAATTGTTATTTCGTCAATTTCGATCGAATTCTAGCTAGGTATGGATTTTCACGCGAGCAGCTATTCACTTGAGAGACATATGCCTTTGATTTTGGCCATACTACATTTCTTGAAAGGATTCTTACACAAATACAATATGAAACAACGTGAGCACATATAGATATATTTTTTTAGAAATAGTTATTTTCAGTAAGGGTTTGATTGATGATGGTTGATAGATTAATTTATTGCATACATAATCTATCTATATTTGCTTTGTTTTTTTTTATGAAATTGGTTAGTTTAATGTGTTTAGTGAAGATTTTGTAGGCATTCGTTCCTAGCAATGGTTTGGAGATAAAATTATGATTTCGAAAGGTTAAGGGATCGAAATGGGTGGAATTATTAAACCAAAGAAATCTTAAGAACTCACTCTGTCATTTCATCAAACACCTAGAGTGCATCTGTGCAAGTGTCAATTTATACTCACAATTGGTCTCAGTTACCAACCCCAGAAAGATAGAGTTAGAGAAACTTGTCAACTTTTTTTGGAGCTGAAATGTATGAAGTTGATGGAGGTGCTATATTATGCCTTGTGCATCTGTCAAGCTTTGGTGTCAAGACCCATTTGCATTTGTTGAAGGTTGATGTTTCTGTAAGCACCAATGAGCAATTTAGAATCTACAAGAATGATTTTTTTAGCCAGAGAAGAAAGACAAAGAAACAACAGTCCATATGATGGGCACCACACTTACCACGAAGGTGAGGACAAAGGAACTTTTTGGGGACCCATAGCAGTGACGGAGGTACACACTTTTACAATCGTCAATTTAATTCTCTTCTAGCTAAATATGGTATTACCCACAAGGTTGCTACTCCCTATCATCCACAAACTAGTGGACAAGTTGAAGTTTTCAATAGAGAATTAAAATGAATTCTAGAAAAGACGGTGAATGCTTCAAGAAAGGATTGGTCACTGAAATTGGATGATGCATTATGGGCTTATCGAACAGCGTTCAAAACACCAATTGGCATGTCTCATTATTGTCTAGTTTTTGGGAAAGCTTGTCACTTACTAGTTGAGCTAGAACGTAAGGCATATTGGGCACTCCAAACACTCAATTTTGACATGATTGCTACGGGTGAAAAAAGGGAAATTCAATTGATTGAAATGGAAGAGTTTCATAATGAAGCTTATGAGAATGCCAAGATTTACAAGGAGCGTACGAAGAAATGGCATGATAAGCATATTCTAAGGAAGAATTTCTTTGCTGGTTAGAAAGTTCTCCTGTTTAATTCCCGCCTCCGACTCTTTCCTGGGAAGCTTAAATCGCGTTGGTCTGGACCATTTACAATATTGCAAGTGTTTCCTTATAGAGTTATTGAAGTTAGGCATGACGAAAAAGGCATTATTTTTAAAATAAACGGCCAATGATTGAAGCCATACTTGGAAGTCAATTTTGATTAACAACAGACTTCCATTCCTCTACATGATCTAGAGTGATGACCTTGCAAGTCGGGCTGGGGACTATAAACTAAGCGCTTGTTGGGAGGCAACCCAACTAGGTACCTACTTTCCTTACCTCTTTAATTTTCATTATAGTTTCCTTCATTCATTGCTGTTACTATTCTTTGTCCTTACTTTTATTTTCTTTTTAAATATTGATGACAATGTTTGGTTTAGGTTTGAGGTGGGTAACATTCGTTTTATTTTAAATTTTTTCATTTTTAGTCTTTTTCGAGTTATACAAAACATTAGTGTTTATGTTTCGTTGAAACTATTTTGTTCTCTAACAGTGACAACCGTTTTATACAACTATGCCTTATTCTTAAAAATCTACAGTGGACCATATTCTCAATTTCTTTTGGCAATTCTATTGATGTATCCGTACTTTAAACCTTCAAAACAACATGATTTAATCTTACTCATTGAACCTCATTGTCCATTTTCTTGACATCCAAAATATAACAGACATCTAACGCGGTCATATCTTTCGTACCTTTGATGGAACAAATATTCTTGAGAAGAATTGCATATGTTATGTAATTTGGCTGATTATCATATAACATCAATTGTCCATCAAAAACAAAATGTTAGTAACGCTTGCAAAACAAAATGATCTAAAAATAATTTAAATAATTTAGAAGTTTCTATTATGTTTAATTGATAAATATGAAACTACAATAAAGACAAAAGATTTGAATGAGAGAATACTTATTTCATTTCTTCTACAGATTGTAATTTTCTCATAAAGTTTTCAACTTTCATCGTCATTTAATGGACGAGATTGGTGAATGAAAAATAATTTTTATTTTAATGTAATGCTGCAAATTCGTTGCTAGTGATTAATATTCTTCTTTTTGTTTACTCATACAATGGAAATGCGCTTCCAAAGACTCCAATGTCTAGATGCTTCAAATGTCATCAAGAACTATCCAGCATCTACGTTCTTATAGACTGGGCTGAATGAGCCAAAGTATGGCCTGATGTTAAGGACCGCTCAACCTGACATCATCACTGGTTACATAGATATTTAGTCAACTTTGTCAAATGCATTAGTGCATGCATATGCATATTTATCACTAGGGTTCATCATTGGGTCGAACCCACCTAAAGCTTTTAGTTTCCAACCATAATCGGGATAGGTTTAAGAGTTTTTTTTTTTTTTTTTTGGGGTCAAGTAGGGCTTAGTCGGGCCTAACTGTATGTCTTAGTTGTTGATGCTTATCATACAAAGAAGTAAAATCGGTGATTTCCCTA
This sequence comes from Prunus mume, assembly GCF_000346735.1. The sequence continues at coordinate 22,331,445 of NC_024127.1, forward strand.
ATGTTATAGCTCTGCAAGCTTGACCTCAAATTAGAAAGTTGGGTGGTAATGTTCTAAATTTTTGACCCAATCTTGTGAAGATCAACTCATTACCTCAACACGCAACCAAAATTTTTCAGAACATTCTTAACCCCTTTTTGCCTCTTGGTAGCCACTATTAAGACGAAGATTTCTATGACATCCTCCAAATCATAAGCAACATTTCTAACTTTTACAACCAAAATACATATTATTTAATCATCTCGATATCTTACATCTGCATTTTTCAAAAACACCTAAATTAATTGCAGCTCAGTTTGTGCATGCTCAATTTAATCACCGACTCTGTACAAGAACTTTGCTTCTTGGACGATGAAGTGACCAAACCTTTCACCCGCAAAGGAAACTGCTGCCTTAGCCATATTACCTTTCATCGAGCACCATAAGCTTAGCAAAACAAGTAATTGACCAAATTTTCTTTGTTATTTAAGAAGATATTTGATAAGATTGAAGTATTTGGTAAAGTTGAAGTTCAAAGATATTGTCTTTCGTATTTAAGAAGATATTTGACAAGATTAGGTTATTGGTAAATTGAGTGTCTTTCATGTTTCTGAAGAAAATTCATAAAATTGAAGTATTTAACAACTTTACCAAATTCATCATCACTGGTTACAGAAATATTTACTCAACTTTGTCAAATGCATTAGTGCATGCATATGCATATTTATCACTAAGGTTCATTATTGGGCCAGGCCCACCTAAAGTTTTTAGTTTCCAACTGTGCTTGGGCTAGGTTTAAGAGCTTTTTTTTATTTTTTGGGTCGGACCGGGCTTAGTCGGGCCTAACTATGCGTCTTAATTGTTGATGCTTCTCATACAAAGAAGTAGCACCGGTGGTTTCCCTAATGTTATAGCTCTGCAAGCTTGACCTCAAATTAGAGAGTTGGGTGGTAATGTTTGGAATTTCTGATCCAATCTTATGAAGATCAACTCATTACTTCAACATGCAACCAAACTTTTTCAGAACATTCTTCTTGGTAGCCACTATTCAGACGAAGATTTCTATGACATCCTCTAAATTATAAGCAACATTTCTAACTTTTGCAACCACAATACATATTGTTTCATCATCTCGATATCTTACATTTGCAATTTTCAAAAACACATAAATTAATTGTAGGCTTAATTTGATCACCAACTCTATACAAGAACACCGCTTCTTGGACGATGAAGAACCCACAAAGGAAACTATTGCCTCATCCATATTCTCTTCGATTGAGCGCCACAAGCTTAGCAAAATAAGTGATCAACCAGATTGTCTTTCATATTTCAGAAGATAATTGATAAGATTAAAGTATTTGGTAAAGTTGAAGTTCAAAGTCTTTCGAATATAAGAAAATATTTGGTTATGCTTATTCTAATTGAGGTAAGCCTTTTTCATTTTAACCCAAGCATCTTATGATCTAGTCTCTTTGAGCATAAAATAGAAAAAAGAAGAAAAGTTAAGCTTTTACCTCTTGTAGCATAAGAACCAAGAATGATCATCTTGTTAGAAAGGCCTTCAATCTTCTCTTAGAATGTAGATTCATCAACCAAGAGGTTCCAAAGTAGAAGCCCTCTACCTCACCATACCAAAATGGACAAGAGATAGAGAGAAGATCAACCAAGATGCCTTAGATGCTAGACTACCTCTTAGTTGGTCCAATTTTTGGCTAAGAAAGATGCGAGGGAGGATGTCTCTCCTACACATCAAGAACTCCAAGTCAAGTTTGGCTTTTATAGGAAAAAGCATACAAAGGGAGAGAGAGAATTTCTCTCCCCAAAATTTGGCCAAATGGAAAGATGGGTCTCACTTGGGTCTTTCGGATTTGTGTTGTCATACAACACTTATCCATGGGCCCAATTGACTTTTGGGTATGTTGTAATTCTTCTTTTAAATCATATTTAAAACCCAATCCAATTCTTTATAATTTCATAATTAACTTTTAATTATGAATTATAGTTTAACCATTAAGTTACACTTATATCTTACTATTTCACTCAATCAAATGTTTCGGTCAAACATGTTGACTATGACTTTGAGTTTTGATTCCTAGTTTCTTTTCTCTTCATTTGTTCACCTAATCTCATTTATCGATGTGCGATCCGTAGATTCCTTTCAGCAAGATAGTGGGTTGACTCAACTTCTTTGAGTTGACTTGTGAATTAAATCTCACTATTTAATTCTTCATATTAGTGAAGGTCAATTATGATTGAACCTTTCAGGACTTCTACAAACCATGGTTGATGCCTAGCAACATATCATCGTTATCCGAGCTAAATAAGGGTAGGGAAGAACCTATTCAAATTGGAATGACCGTGCAATTTCATTCTCTTGATAAGATTTGAAGACCTCTTCTTTCAAATCTTATACATTACTTGGTGCAGAGATTTGATCAATCATATCTTTGGAGTATTCTCTCTTCTTACTAGGGTTAGAGATCCCTTGATGTACATTCATTTACCTCCATGACTTTATTGAGAGTACTGAAAACACCTTTAGGTCTACAACACAACTATATAGTGCCCTCAAAGACAAAAAAACATGTCTTAGGTCTAAAGATTAGTTTGCACCATTGTAGTCTATAAGTTCTAGTTTGATATGTGTGTAATGACTTCCATTCTAGAACTCATGTATTTGATCGCTTCAGTGTACTTGTTTTCCTGCAAGCACCTACACACATATCTTGGTATCACTATGCTCAATGACTTGAGACCTCGTCATTTTTTACATATAGATAAGGTACTGTGTGTACTGGTCTTGGTGGAATATCAACGTCCAATTGATACTCCTATGACCAGGAACATATTTAGGATTAGGAAACATGGTATGTCTCAATGTATGCATTCTCATTACACAGTTCTCATATCCACTTATATATTCCTAGGACTATAGTTGTTTTATTGTTATGATAATATACCAAATATCATGATTGAACCTTTATATTGTTTGTATGAAAAAAAAAAACTTCAAATTAAAATTCATTTATAACTAGCCTCTCCGCACACGCTTCTGCGCAGGCGAGAGGCTTTTTTTAAACAAAAATTAAATTTATTTTAGAATTAAAAAAGATAATGGGTAGTTGTGTTACATATAAATAGGATTCATTATTCGAAATTTTTTTTTAAAAAAAAATTCAATATGAAAAGGTGTGAATTTACCATATTATCCTCATTTAGTTAATAATTTCAATTCTTAATGTTTGCATTAACTAAGGGCATTTTCTGGAATTTTAAATGTTTCACAATTCTCTGCTTTTTGCTTTATATATATATAAATATATATATATTCTCCAAAATAAATTCATTTCTATATTATTTGCAGTATCCATAGCAAGCAATAAATGCAAGAATAAAAAGGATCGCAAATTGAGACGTGAAACAGTTGTGTTGCATTAACAAAAACTACAACTCTAAGAATATCTGCACCGTTGGATAGGACTTGATCTCCTCATAAACGAATTGGGTTATGAAGTGGTGCATGGCTTTCGCTGGCCCACATTGCTTATGAGCTGGGCTTTAATCATTGTTTTGTTTTGTTTTTTGTTTTTTGTTTTTTGTTTTTTGTTTTTTGTTTTTTCAGAAAGCCCAGCTCATTGTAATTGTAATTGTATATAAATATTTTCTGGAATTTGGAAGCCCCACGGTGGAAACGTTTTTACTTTATTTTTTGTTTCCAAATCCCAGCTCTTTATGCCTTTTGTATATAAATATTTTTTACTTTGGAAACGTGATCTTTATGCCTCTGTGTTTCAGCCTCGATGTATGGGTTTTTCTCTCAAAGACTGACTTTTGTTTTTTTGTTTTACACAGCTGGACTTAGGATTTCTCTCATGGCTGATAAACTTTTAGATGATGTCTCTATGGTTTTCCCCCTAATATCTTCATATAATTGCTGTTTATTTGTATGTCATGTCTCTGATATGAATTTAGCCCCTGACATTTTTAACTTAATTTTCTGATATGATTTCCTGAATTAATTCCTTTTCCCCTTCTAATATGAAATTAAATATAAGATTCTTTTCATTTTGATTGTTAAATTATTATAACCTAGCTAAGATCTATGACAGAGTACTCAGTTGAAGAGCATTCGACATAGGTTTGGTTAAATCATCTTTCGTTTCTCCTTTTCTAAAGTAGGGCCAAGAATCAAGGGGGTACTTTGATCATGTATGTGGTTGTTTGCACTGTTGTAGATGTCATATATGCTTCTGTTGGTTTCATTACCATTAAGATCACAACAAATTAATGCTAATCTTACATCGAACTCCTGTTGTGGTGATTTAGCAAGGTTTCTTACTACATATGTACATGTAATGCTTTTCCTGCATGTATGTTCACAAAGGCACATTAGCATCTACGTATTGTAAGTTAGGTAATACCGTTATCACTTTCGAGCGTATATTGTTTCAAAATCTTCACAAATTATTTTATGTCTAGTGTCAATTATATGATAACTAAGGTAAGTTAGGTAAAATACACACACATATGTATTGTTTTCACACTATATTCACAAATTATTTTGTGCTGAGTGTCAATAACATGATAATGATTTTACTGTTTAAATTAGAACAACGTCAATTGAGTCCATATGAATTATTTTGTGTCTCATGTCACTTTGATTGTTGTCGTTTATCTTTTGAACTATCTTTATATCTTTTGACCAAATTAATTGTTCTATCTCATTTATAATTTAAGATAACCCTTTGATTTTTCACCAATTAGTAAACCTTGGAGATATTGTTGATTCTTTACATCCCTCTATCGTGAGTGAGTTACATTTGAAAAAGAAAGAACAAGCGTGCCACATGATCTAATGTTTATAATGATCAAATAGCCACATTATAATGGTGTGTACATATAAGCGCTAACTTAATTTCATCATTTGACTTCCTTTATTTATTTATTTTCACATAAATTTTGGGATTGCATTTATAATTCAGCCAAAAAAGTCACTAGCTATAAAGGGTCAGTGCAAACTAGCCACAATTGACCATTACAATAACATAGATCTAACATCAAAATTAAGACACTCTGAGAACTCCACTAACAATTATGCAAGGTCGAAGAAACTCTGGCATAAGCATTCCAACTAAGAGTGCAAACTCATAACAACAGCAAAAATAATTGAAGTTTGAAAAAACCAAATCATAACAATACAAATAAAACTCTCACAAAGGAGATGTGAAAAACTATCACAAAAGGATGGGTGAAAACTACAAAAAAGTCTATGCGACTTATTCCAAATATGAAGAAATCGCAAGAAGGATGGTGGTAGAGATCCAACACCGAAACGCATGTAGAGATCTGACGTTGAGATGCATCCGCCTATGATGAGTGGAGAAAACTCATTACAAAATGAAGACAAATGGGGGAAACCTTCTGTCTCTTAAAATTGGGGAAAAGAGGAGAAGGGAGAAAGGGAGAAGGGGAGAGGGAGGAAGAACAGTGGCTTCCTTCCCCCTCCAAATGAAAATGGTTATTGAGTGTTTTTTTGGAGAGGGGACTAGGGTTTTTGAACAACTCTGAATTAAAGATGATTTGTGCAAATCATAAGTAAGTGATTTACATATACACCATAGCTTAGTAACTAATTATAAATTAATTTATTGTTAATTCAATTTTATTTATTTATTATTTATTATTTTTTGTAGATTCTCTAAAATGTATGTTATGCGATAAATAACTTGTCCAACCACACAGACCAACCTTATCTTGAACCCAAGACCACCTTTTGATCATTCGCAAGCCGTCGCCGACGTTATGGATAATAACCCTAGTAATTTTCAAGATGTCATCGGAGCAGCTGAAATATCCGATATGCCAATTGTGGAAGATCGTCGTCAAACAACAGAGATTGAGGAGGACAACGTTAATGTGAAAATTAAAAAAAAAAAAAAACAATAAATAAGTCAAGCTTAAAGATGTGATGTAGTGTGATCTGCCTTCGGTAAGGGCCTTCTTTCGGCAGGTCGTGGGCTATCTACAAAGAGAGAAAAAAAGAGCGGGGGATCAGACCTAAGATACTAGTGTGGTACCGGCCAAAAGCCATTCGATGCTAAAGTTAGTTGAATGAGAGTGAGGTTAGCTATTGACAATATAAGGGTATAAGTGTCAAGTCGCTGTTACGTTTCTCCCTTAGGGCAAGAGACCCTATTTATAAAGGTCTGGGGGTGTTTAGTTGGCAAAAACTTTCGATGTGGGACACATGATAGTAGCCTAAGAGGCTGCCACGTGTCCTAGCGTGTATGTCCAACGTGAAGCCTGGCCAAGTATCTTTGGCAAGGAGAATCGACAAAGAGTACCGAAGGTACTTGCTGATTGGCGAATATGGGCATCAGCGACTAGGCTAGTACAGCATGGGCTTTATGGACCTCATTTGATGTCAGGTTCCTTCCACGTGTCATGGCTTGTGGGTTCGGTCATATATGGAACAAACAGAAGACCCCCAAATTCCCGATTGAGAAGGGACTTCTTGGTTGGGGACTTACGCGTATCTTTGGCATTCTGACATGGAACTTGTCATATAGATTTTAGCCAATTCTTCCTGTTTGCTTATGATAGTCCCATAGTCCCCCAAGTCTCCAACCAAGGGGGTGCTTGGAAGAAGGGTACTTGGACTGTGTCTACCAAACGATAGGCTTAATGTGGAAGTAGTGGATGGGGGGAGGGTACGTGACCCTATGCACCTACAGTTCGGCATAGAAGGAAGAACGAGTGTGAAGGGGAGGATACTCAACCTTGTGCGTGTGTCGTTCGACATGTTTGTTGACTAGAATTGGTTTTCGAAACGGGATGCACTTCTTAGATATGCTAGGATTGGTGTACTAGGAGAGTAATCGTCGCTTGCCATGATGCTTAGACTTGTGTGCATGCATAGTTTAGGAGTTAATGCTAATAGGAGACACGTGTTAGAGGAAGGCTCCCATAATGATTGATTACGCCCTTTTGTTTCCTGATGCTAGTCTTCAGTATAAAAGGTGATGGGGTATACTTGAAGGACCACTTAGCATTTGAGGGTGAAAATTTCAGCTCAAAGGCGATTTCCAATGAGAGGTTTTTGGCAATTGAAGTGATTTTCTGGCGAAAGGCAATTTCTGGCAAGTTGCACCACTATGAAAAATAAGGTACGTAGCTTCTGCCCTGGTTCTTACATATCAAAGTGCTTGATTTGTTTGAAGTTTTGCATGAACATAGATGAACTTGCATGAACTTGGGGGAATGCATAAGAACATACGTCTTGATGAATTAGGATCAGTAGTTTGATTTGAGCATGGCATTTAGTTTCCTTTTGCTTCTATTTGTAGATGTCAGAGGGCTACGAGCATGGTACCGAATATGAGTGTGCCAATTCTAAAGGAATTGATGTGTAGATGCTGGCTAAAGAGGATCCGGAGGTGCCTGTCGAAGCTTCACACACACTGTGTCCTGCTTCAAGTTCTCTTCGGGCCGCTGATACGGCCCACTGCGTGGAGTTTCTTATGCAAGATACTCGTGTGACGAATCAGCATAAGAGTTATCAATCAGAAATTCTACATTTGGTCATGGTGATCAAGCGGCCGAAGGTTCGACGTCGATTCTTGCTGAAGGGATTTTGAGAGTTGTGATTGGTAACCAACAGGTGCCAATGGCCCAGCCAAAGGGTCTAGTCTTTAGAGCGAACTTCCTGGAGTCGAACATGCTGACAGATTGGGAGTTGGCCAAGATCTGGGCGGATTACCATATCCCGGATTCGGTAGTGATGCGGATCCTTAAGTTGTTAGAAGCATTAGGCAACCCTGAAGGTGAAGTCATCTTCTTTGCCGATGTGTTTAATTATGGCCTTCGGTTTCCACTGAGACCATCGATACAGTGAATACTAGCACAATGTTGGCGGAACAATATGAAATATGAATTTAAAGATAATAATAATTCTCAACAAAATTGTAATAATCAAATACAATAACAAATTTACATGAAATTAATGTAAATCAACAAACACAAGTAGAAATACTAACAACTTTAGCGATTGAGGCTTGCAAGAATTGCAATGTCCTAAAGACAGATTTCGCCCCTGCCCTTGTGCTCACAGTTCTATAGGCGTCCGTCTCCCAGGATTCAACAATCGATAATCCTAAATTGAAGCACTTCAATTTAAGACTCTGGCGAACCAATTATATATTTGTACTCTCAAAACACTTAGGAAGGAAACTTGAAGATTGATACTCTAACATATCATGGGTGGGGAAAAACTCCTATATCGTGAAGAAGAAGGTAATGGGTTTATATAGAACCCATCAGGTATCCATCAATAGACACAACTTTTGATGGCAAAAGATGCTTTTATATTTGATAACCGCATTCAACAAAGCAATTGCTTTTGAGTGCGAACAAATAATATCAATTACAATGCAATTGTTCGAGCAAAACGGACTCTTGTATATTTTCACTCAACCATAAATTTAAATATTATAATATTTAATTAATATTATAATTATTAAATTTCCAACAATCTTCTTTGCCGATGTGTTTAATTATGGCCTTCGGTTTCCATTGAGACCATCGATACAGTGAATACTAGCACAAATATGCTACCCGCCAGGGCAATTTAATCCATACTTCTGGATTACGCTCCTACCATCTAGACCCTTATTGTTTGCATTTTCTTCTCCCCCAAAAGAATAAAAAGTTAAGTATATATAAGGAAACTAACTATATTTAAGGGCTTTTTAGATTTATGTCCAAAATGATTAGCTGTCATTGGGTTTAGTCTACACGTTTATATGTAGGTCCTTTGACATTTATCACTTTTTTTGTTGTGTTGATTTTACCCTTTGAGGTAAATAAGGAAAACACATTGAAATTGAAATTTAATGGATTATTTCCTTGTAATTGAATTCCATAATTTAAATTTTGAATTCTTTCCTTGATAATATTCCTAATATATGGATAAAATACAATTTAATCAATAAAAAGTAAAGACCCACATATTATACCAATCAATCAAACAAGTAGCCACATTAAATTATATACCTAACATACAGGTAAATAGTGTAATTATTACCAACGAAAAAAACTTAGTGATGATAAATCATGTTACTTATAAGTTAGAACATAAATTAGAAGACTACCTATAAGTTAGGAACATAAATTAGAAGACTATCTATAAGTTATATACAAAAATAGACAAAATAAAATTGTATGTTACCTAAAAAAAAAAAAAAAAGGGAGCTGATTTTCCACTCCCATTTTTTCCACTTACACTCTCTTTTGCTTTTTAATCAATTTTGTTTTTTCTCTTTCCTATTCTATCCTTACCCTACATTAATTTCTTTTTTACTTCACTTTTATATTATTTCTTTTTCTTTATACTTAATTTTCTAACTTATACTCAATTTTCAGTATTAAAGGGGAAAAAAAAAACTTAATTTCTTACTCGATTAAAGGAAAAAAAATATTAAAAATGGTGTGCAAGTTGGAAAATTAAGTATAAAGAAAAAGAACTAATATAAAAGTGAAGTAAAAAGAAATTAATGTAGGGTAATGGTAGAATAGGAAAGAGAAGAAACAAAATTGATTAAAAAGTATTAAAAAGCAAAAGGAAGTGTAAATAGAGTAAATGGGAGTGGGGAAATCGTATCCAAAAAAAAAAAGGTACATAAAATACTATTACACATTGTCGAAAATATGAAAAAACATATATATACCTATGCAATAGGCAATATGACATAAAAAAATCATTTTTAAAATAAAATAATAAAAATATTACATCAAAAAATATTTAAAATGGAATGTAATTCTACGTGGCACAAAAGTCAAAGGACTTTGATCAAAGTCACTAAATCCTGGAATTAAACCAAACTCGTCAATGAAAATTTGGATCCATATCAACGTTTCTGTATATTTAATTATATATGTACCAACTGATCAAACCGAATCCATGTTAACAAAAAACTAAAAAACCACAACTGGAAAATTGAATACAGGCTGCAGGTTGCGAGCTCAAATGTGGCATGGGAATTAGGATTTAGATGATCCTCCATTAATGCCACGTTTGGGCTATAATTGATGTTGGATTGGATTACAACTAGGCTAATCCATTCCAATTAAATGTAATCCAAATCCTTCTAGGCTAAGGATGAAAGATTTCTTCACAAGAAACATATTCTTCACTAAAATGTCATTGAGCAATCACCAATTGTACAAGGGTTTCATTGATGAAATGTATTGCAAGCAGTCGAACACGGATATCCTTACGCTGCTAAAACAGTTAACCATAGGATTACACAAACTTTGGGCATACACACATACAATTACACTAGACTTGGAAACCAAAATGATTAACAAGAGTCTTAGAGATAAATTTCTGATGAAGCCATAGGTGGTAACTGCAGTAAGATCTTCTCCTTGTGAGAAGAGGGACCATGGGTAGAACTTACACTTAAAAATTAACTTGTATGGAAAGGGTTCTCGAGAGCTCTCAACTTGGGATATTTGGGTTCTAACATTCTACCACGCTTTTGTATATGACGTCATCATCGGTGCACTCTTATCGACATTGGCCCAATGGTGTCATCCATTCCTTCCTTTGAGGCAGCTTCGCTCATTTACCCGTATCGCTCTTTCTGTGAAGTCTGGCTCAGGATCCACCGAAACACAAGGATTTGAAGATTAGTAAATAATGAAGACCCTATAATTCGAAGGAGACAGCAAAAGCATAATAGCCTGACATATAGTACCTCAAAGCAGCCCCAGCATATTCATATGAAGAGAACAGAATCAAAACAGAGTACAAAGATATATTTGCACTATATTGAGGGCACAAGTATATACTGACTTCCATTTAACTGATCATCTAACATGCTTTTCTAAACATCTAGTTAGCTTCCCCGACATATATATTCATATGCCCTCACTTCTCACCTAAGAAAAATAGAATTAGTACCCTTTAAAAAGAGAACAAATTTGCAAATATCCTTTGGACACAAAAATACATTAGTTTCATCAAGTTATGATAGAATACTTTAAGATAATTATGTGACATTATGACATACCAAGAATCTCATGCCAGTAATTCAATTTCCATACAATCATCTTCGACCATCATATATGTAGAAAAGATATTGGTACAAGTGTAGTTATAAGAGGAAACTTATTGTACATCTGTCTATCTTTATCACAGTGAGCAGCTTTATCCTTATTTGGATTAGAGTAAAATTGTAAGGAATGGCTAACAATATATAAAGCACACGAAATAAGAAAGGAAAATGGTTACCTCAGCTTGTACTGTTGTTTTTTGAATGCAGTCCCTCCCAATATCAGGGAAACTCTCGGCAGTAAGTGTATGCAGCACAATATAACAAAAAGCAAGCAAAACAGACAACCACCAACTGCAGTATAACAATAAAAAAGAAAATTAATAAATGGAATAATGACGCAAAGATGCAAAATGAAGAACACGTTACACAACAAATGAATTAACCTCGACCGCACTCGGAAATTAAGAAGTACCTAGGCCTCCTCCATGTTGGCAAATACAATCGAAGGCACGTGTTGGATTTTATAGAAATCATCTCCTCCAACCTGAAGCCTACTATGCAATGTCCTAGACATCTCTGTGAAGCTTAATTCCCAGAGTGTAGTAATATGTCTCAGCCCATCTGGAAGTGTCGTCAATCCCACGCAATGTTTCATGCACAATCGGTGGAGGCTAGGCATGGCTCCTTCTTCCACCGTGAAGTCCCTTAATTCGTACATGCAAATGAGGGGAAGAGATTCAAGTTGAAGAAAGCTTCCTTTGGAGAAAACCAGTGTGTCTAATCCATCCTCAAAAGTTTCCTCCATAAGGCAAAGAGTTCTAAGATTTGGCTGCTTCTCTAGCACGGCCATCTGGTTGGCCTTGAGATCACAGCGACACAGTGTTAACTTAGTGAGGTTCGGAAAGTGTTCAAGGTCCGGTAACTCTACGGTTCGCCCATTCAAATGTAGCTTGTATATATGACGGCAACTTAACACTATCTGTGCAACTTCCGTACCACTATGAATTCCAAGTAAGTTGTGCACAAATAGAGATCGAATGCAATCAAGTGTGCTGCTTGTAGATTTTAAGGTTTCCTCCAAATTTTTCAAGGGGCTTGTCACTCGTATGGCCAGTTTTCTAAGACTGGTTAACTGAGTAAGATCCTTCAAGTCACAGCAGAGGCTTGAAACATGGTGTAGAGTCTGCAAATCATGAAGAGTGGACAGTCGAAGTTTTTTACCCCGAGCGGTGTAATAAAAGGGTAAATACAAATGCCTCAGTTGTTCCATCATCCAAAATACATCTGGAACTACTCTCGTTCCATTAATGCGTAAATCCAGAGTTTGCATACATATCAAATTACTTAAGGACGATGGCAACCATTTTATAAAACTATGCCTTAGACTTAAAAATCTCAAGTGGACCATATTCCCAATTTCACTAGGCAATTTAACTAATAGCTTTATACCTTCAACCTTCAAAACTCTAAGCAATTTGAAGTCCTTGAATAGTGGCGACACTAACTTGTTATTGTTTGGCATCCAGTATCTTGGGCCAAAGTATAACAGAGATCTAAGGCGGTCGTCTCTTTCATATCTTGATGGAACCAATTTATCAACATTATCATCCACATAAATGGCAAGTCTTCGAACCTTACCTTTTAGTGTTGCCTCGGTTGGAGCAGGAAGAGCATACATTGTCTCCCTATGCGACAAATTAACAGTTTGGAGAAAGTTCTCCTCTTCTGCCTTCAACAAGCACAAGTCTCGCATGAGATCATGAAGCCGACAAGATTTAATCTTTCTAATTGAACCCCGTTCTCCAATTTGAACCATACACCTTTCCACTAATTCATTTAAGTAACTAAAAGCTATCTCCTCCATTGTTTCCATTGAACCTTGTCTTTGTTGCACCAAGGATATAAGACCTTCTGCCATCCATAACTGAGTCAATCTTTTCACTGATATCTCAAAATCTTCAGGAAAATGACCTAAATATAAAAAACATAGTTTTAAATAATACGGTAAGTTATCATAACTCAACGACAACACCCACGATGAACCCGTCACTTCATGTTCATGGTCTTTGCCTCTTCTTATGTACGCATAAACATTCTTAAAGACTGTCTCCCACTCATTAATTGTGTCCTTTCTGGCGAGTAGTCCTGCGAGCACAATGACTGCTAATGGCAAGCCGACACAATGTTGAAGCATTTTCTTTCCTAATTCTTTCATCTTTGTGGAAACTTCAAAGGCTGAAAAATAATCAACACCAAATTCATTGTTATTAGCAACTTTGCATTGTAAAAGTAAATAATTAAAGAACTACACTAATCACTTGTCTAAAATAAAATGTTCATTTTTTTTCAAACAATTTTTACACTGTTAGTTTATGATTTTACTCAACGTATGCTAGATATATCAGCAACAAAAGAAAATAAAACACTTATGCTAGATAATTGACAAAACTAATATAATGACAACTGCACCAAGTTTAATAACTTGGAACACAAAAACTACTTTGAGAGGGGTTTCAACTGCTGAAGTTGGCTCACTTAAAGATGCAAAAATAGGAAGGAGAAGCAAGAAGTGACCAGTCACTTCTTTCAAAAACTATCGGTCGCATAATCCCGAGAGCAGAGGTGGCGATGTTGGAGAGAAGTTGGAGGTTCTGTGCAAACCGACCTGTCGCAAGTATTGGGCGATTGGTCACCCCGTGTTTTTCCTGCTATGCGTGATTGGTATTTTGCTAGTCTATTTGACTAGGTTAAGTCTTCTATCACTATTAGGTTTGTACTTAAGTCCTATGAACTATAAATAGGCACTTTAGTGCTAAGTTTTCATAACGTGAGAAAACCTTAAGGCATCAAATTGAGTTTAAGCCAAGGGTGAGAGAAAAAAGAGCTAGGGCTTGTGAGAGAGCAAAGAGGGTTATTCATTGTAACCATAACGTCGAACCTCTATAAATTCTTGTGTTCTTTGTGTGTGAGTTTACTTTTCAGTTTTGTGTGTGCTTTATCTTTGCATGGCTTGTGTGTGATAGTTACGTAATCCATCAACGATAATGTATTGGAGTGTTTTCGCACAACATTAATTTCCAGAAATAAAAAAAGATGGGTTCAGCGGACGAGTTTGAGATTCATTTTTCAATTTCTAAATGATAAGGTAATCAAAACCCGTACTCTTTTATCGATAAAAAATAATTAACAATACTTAAATAACTATAATTTATTGATAAACATGTTTTAACAAATGACAAAATTAAAATTAAAATCTGGGAGTTTATATTTCAATTTGGTGGCGTTAATTTGTTTCAATGTTTGTTTCCAAAGTGAAAATGGTTATAGCTAAGAATATTCGATCTGGAGATAAGACATAAAATATAAGGTTCTTAGAGCAAAGTTCTTATGAAGAATCCCATGTGCTATGTAATTTGGCAAATAATCATATAACATTTATCGTTCACCAAAAACAAAATGTTCGTAATGCTTGGAAACACAAAGTCTAAAAAATGATTGTATGTTTTTTCTTTTTAGTGCTTCTATTTTCACCCCCTTGTCTTATTTCCCCACCATTCTTATCTTCAAAATTTTAAAGCCAAATTTACCCCTATATAAAATGACTTCTAAAGACTTAAAAAAAGAACATTAAACATTCAAACCAATTAAAAACAACTAAAAATATTATTTTAAAAAGTATCAAAACCCTTCCCGCACAACACGCACACCCCACCCTCCTCTGTCCTCCCTCTTCCTCCACCGCACTGCAGCCATTTTTATTATAATCAATTTATTAATATTATAATCAATAGTGGCTCCTTATTATAAATCTTTTTCTTATTTTTAATTAGTTTTTAAAATGTTTTATTAATATTATAATCAATTTAAGTTTAAGAAAATGGGTCCCACATATGTCATCTCATCATTTAGTACTAAATTATAATTAAAGTGTATTTTAGGAATAATGGTAGGTAGAAAAATAGGATTGTGTTATTTTAAATGGTGGGTAAAAAGATAAGCTGTGTGAGAAAATAAGACAAGTGTGTGGAAATAGAAGCTTTTTTTTTCTTTTTCTTTTTTGTCTTTCTCAAATGTAGTGTCTAATGAAATATGAAAAGTTCTTATATATTGCTTTTAATTGACAAATATGAAATTAAAGTAGAGACATTGGGATGAGAGAATACTTATTCCTTCTCTTCCAAAGACTGCTATCTTCTCAAAAAGTTCCCAGCTTTCATCGTCATTTAATGGGCGAGGTTGGTGGATGAATCCATTTGAATGTAAAGCTACCTCTTTGTTGCGAGTGGTGAGTAATATTCTGCTTTCTGTTTCCTCATCATATAATGGAAATGCAGCTTTCAGTGACTCCCATGCCTCAATGCTCCAAATATCGTCAAGGACTACCAAGCATCTACTTTTTTGTTGTAGAAGATATATCTTCTTGGCTATTTCATCATCCCTTAGTTTTGCAAATTCTTCTCTTTGCGCAGTGGTAGCAGAAATAAGTTTAATTAAAATTTCTTCCCAAACAGATCTCACTTGGAATTGTTGAGATATACATACCCAAACAAAGCAACCAAAATGGCGTCTAACTTCATTATGATGATAAATTTGTTTTGCAAGGGTGGTCTTTCCCAGACCACCCATACCCCAGATAGAAACAATTCGGTGGCTAAATTCTTTCTTCACCAAATGCCTGACCAATTCTTCCGCACTATTCTCTAACCCAACAACATCACGTTCAATAATATGAGAATAAGTTCGCCTTACTTGCTGCTGCCTCTCATACAAAGAAGTGGCACCTCTAGAGTCCCTTATTTCCTTAATGTTATAAGTTTGCAAGCTTGACCTCAAATTAGAAAGTTGGATGGTAACATTCTCAATTTGTGACCCAATCTTGTGAAGATCAACTCCTTCCTTTAACACGCAACCAAACCTTTTCAGAACATTCTTCATGCCTCGCTTCTTTGTAGCCACTCTCAAGATAAATATTTCTATGACATCCTCCAAATCATAAGCAGTCTTTCTTATTTGTGCAACCCAAACACGTACCGTTTCATTATCTCGTTGCCTTATGTCTGCATCTTTCAGAAAACCTTGCATGAGTTGCAGCTCAGTTTGTGCAAACTCAACTTTATCTCTGACTCCAAACAAGAACTTCGCATCTTGGATGATGAATTCTCCAAGTCTTTCAATCACAAAGGAAACTACTGCTTCAGTCATATTTTCTTCGAGCGCACAAGGAAAACAACTTGCTGAGAAGAAGACATGACATAATCATTATATCAGACAACACAATCACAACTAAAAGAACACACACTAGCTACTGATATGAATTTGTCCCCTAAGTTGATTTTAGAGACAATAAATTGTCTTCATTAACCAATAGAGACTATGCAGCGACTATTTTATATCATGTATCCTGGTTTGGATTTGCTATTGCTTTTGGGTACCATTTATTGGCTCAGTCCTTCCCTATTTTCCATTAAAGATATACCTTTTAAAGATACAAGCCATTTAAGTTAAGCCAAGCCATGTTGAATGGCTCCAAACTTGGGATATGATATTTGGGGTTTCCATTGATTATAAGATACTGTTAAATCTTTTTAAGTGCCTATTGAAAAGGCACCATTGCTTATCCGTGCCAAAGTGAACAACAATTGTTTTAAAAATAAAATATAAATTAAAATTAAAAAAAAGGAACCATTTTGAGGTGCCAATTCATCTATATATATAAAAGCAAAAGGCAGAGAATGGTGAAACATTCAAAATATCAGAAAATGTCATTGGTTAATTCAAACATTAAAAATTAAAATTATTAATTAAATGAGGATAATAGGTCCTACTTTTATGGATCATAACTACCCATATTATATTTTCTTAATTCTAAAAATAAAATTAAAAAGAAAAAAGAAACGCATGTGCCAAGGGGCTAGTTTTTATAATTAATAATACATTTAATACTAGAAGCATAGTTTTAATAGTTTTATGTTCTCTGTTTTTCATCTCTTTTTTTCTATAACTCAAAATCAACCAATAGACCCAAATGAAGCAATCAGACCCAATTCATCTTCTCAAATATAGACCAAAATTACAAGATACCATGAAAAATATACAGAAGGAACCAATAATCTGAAATCATAAATTGCTATATAAAAAAATAAAAATAAAGATCAAGGATAGATTGAGATTAATTACCTTGATTGGAAGAGCAAACAACCTTGTAAGATTGAAAGGCAGGGAAGAGCGAGAATCTGAAAACCAAAGATGAGGTCTGGTTCCATCAGATAAAAAAGATTACTAAACCAAATGGCAGAAATGGAAAACCCATCAGATAAAAAATCGGAGATAAAAAAGATAACCAGAGATGTTGCCTGATTCAATCAAATAAAAGACACTGAAAACCCATTAGTATTCTCAAGGAAATATTATGAAAACCAAAGAAGAGACCAATTCCATAAGTTACCTTAATAAAAAAACTTCCTTCTACCTATCATGGAACTGATCACGATCCTGTTGAAAATTTGGATCTGCCCGTTGGGTCCCACTCTAACAACACCAATACTGTCCCCACTTTACCACCTGCCCAATCCGTCAGGTGTGGGGTTTTATCACAAAAGGCCTCGGTATTAGTTAGAGTGTGGTAATTCTATTTAAACCCATTTGTTTTCTTTCATTCCACCGATGTGGGATTCCAACACTCCCCCTCACGTGTAATCACACGTGAAGATCCACACATCGGCAATTGAAACTCAGAGGTCGGCTCTCGTTGGGCCCACTTGTTTTCAATGGAACTCAGAGGTCGGCTCTTAGCTTCGTTGGCATTTTTCAAGAGTCCGACTTGTTTCCTTTTTCTTTTTTTTCTTTTTTTTTAATTTTTTTTTTAATTTATTATTATTATTATTATTATTATTATTTTTAATTTTTATTTTTATGACAAGCGTCATTAGCTTGTACGGGCCTTGGCTCTGATACCATGTTGAAAATTTGGATCTGCCCGTTGGGTCCCACTCTAACAACACCAATACTGTCCCCACTTTACCACCTGCCCAATCCGTCAGGTGTGGGGTTTTATCACAAAAGGCCTCGGTATTAGTTAGAGTGTGGTAATTCTATTTAAACCCATTTGTTTTCTTTCATTCCACCGATGTGGGATTCCAACAGATCCCACAATACCATATGATGGAAGATCTACCTAGATCCAACAACTACACCTCCACATAAAATAGATCCAAAGGAGATCTACCACCAAACTCCGAAGTTTCAACAACACATACAACAAGGGTCCAAAGGTGGGTGATCTAGCCAAAATCTGAACAGGAGGCTGAGAAGCAGCCCCAAAAAACTAGGGTTGAGACACGGAGAAGAAGAGGCAGGCAAGGGTCTGGCTCTTTTTCGAAAGGTATATATGAAAATATCACTTTGTTCGAGAACGTATTGCCTTCGGCACTCACCGCGTTCAAATCTTGCCTTCTGCTGAATAGTTAGCTTATGTTTTTGCCGTGTTCAAACCTTGCCTTATGCTGAACAGTGAGCTGATTTTTTGCGGGGAAGTGTTGAGAAGAAGACATGACATAGTCATTATATCAGACAACACAATATTCTTGTGCATGTACATGGAGATGGACAAACGGTAGTGCAGGTGTGGAACCAAGACAACTGCATGTGGTCCTGACTGGTGCAGAATATTTATCAGATTAGTGATATAATATTTTATTCTTTAAGTGTATACCCACATGTGGATTACTTGTATATAAATATAGTCTGCATCTTGTAAATTGATGTGAGGAATAATAAATCAGGCTCTTCACAACTGAACCAGATTCTCTTTCATATTTCAGATTGATAAGATTTCTTTCCACTGGAAACAGTCTCTTCCGTCTATGTACGTGAAGTCCGATAACCAAAGTGAACGCAAATCGTAGTCAACTTTGTTATCCTTATTATTTGTTTCAATTGTATGACAGCTAATTAAGAACTTTGTTAAAGCAATTGCAACTTGCAATTCTATCCTCTTAAATGACTGGAGATAATTATCTTATAATCTTCTCCGTGTATTTCCTTTCATAATTTAATAGAAGCTAGTGCAAGCTCCAACTTGATTATAGAGTACTAATTGACCTAAATTTTCTATTTCGTTACGTCCTTTTCTCAATGGATCGATGTAGATGTTCGACTTAATTGCTTCATTTTTAATTTGAGATGCATACCAAATATTTAAATACTGTTCTGTTTGATTTCTCATATGTTGAAGAATATCAAAGACACATAGCAGCCCTTAGATCTGTGATATGTTACGCACAAGCAAGGCTATTACTATAGTAGGGTTATTTACTCAAATGGTCTTCAAATTTATATTCGAGTTGCATTTTAGTCCTTCAATTAAATTATTTGTTTAAATAGTTCACCAACTCTTTATTAATCAGCGCATTGGTTCTACCGTTACATTCTGTCAAGTGTAGGGGTAAAAGAGTCCAATTAAATAAAATAGTAAATAAATAAAAAATAAAAATAAAAATAAAAACCTATTTCCCTCTCCCACCTCCAAGCCCGATAACCATTGCAGAGCCCCCATCTTCTCCTCCTCACAGCCCACCTTTTCCTCCCCTCCCTCCATGTCCCTTCCTCCCCTCTCCCTCTATTTCTCTCTTTTTCTCTCTTCAAACGTTTATTGGGGCTGCAAGGCTCTGGGTTTGTTCAGAGAGAGAGAGGATGGGGAGGGTGGGATGCTGAGAGGCTGTTGCAGAACCTCAATGAGATGGCGGTTGGGATTAGAGTGGGGGAGGATGAGGTGGGTTGGTTTTTTTTTAGGCTTATTTTTTTATATACCTCCTGAAAGTGTATTTGAGTCTCACTTTACCCCCTGAAACTCATTTTGTCTCACTTTACCCTATATTTCACACAATTTTGTCTCACTTTACCTCATTTTTCACAAAATAATAATTAAAATTTTCAATTTCAATTTTTAAACTTAAAATCCATAAAAAAAAATTACCTGATTTTTCACAAAATAATAATTAAAAATTTCAATTTCAATTTTTAAACTTAAAATCCATAAAAAAAAAATTGTGAAGAAAATTAATATTTTAGAAAAAATAAGATTAAAACAAAAACAAAAACTACATCAAAAACAAAAACTCCCCCCCTCCCTCTCTCTCTCTCTCTCTCTCTCTCTCTCTCTCTCTCTCTCTCTCTCTTATCTTCCCCTATCTCCTCTCTTTCTCTCTCTCTCTCTTCCCTTCGCAAACGGTCCCTCTGTTGGGTCACATGTAAGGCTTGGGGGTAGGGGTGGTTTGGGTAGTTGGGGGGAAAAAAAACCAGAGGCACCATTCGCAAATGGAAAAGATAACACACATAGATAGATAAGGGGTATAAAAAAAAAAAAAAGGAAGATGAAGGAGAGATAGAGGGGCAGAGAGTGGGTTGTGGATGACGGGGAGGGGCTGAGGTTTGGCTTGGGGGTGACACAAAGAGAGAGAGAGAGAGAGAGAGAGAGAGAGAGAAGAGGAGGATGCAGGCAAATGGGGAGATGGAGGGGGAAAGGAAGGGTAGGGAGGTAGGAATAGGGATGCAGTTTTTGTTTTTGTTTTAATCTTCTTTTTCCTAAAAAAATTATGGGTTTTCACCCAATTGAAGAACATTTGGGTTTTCTACCAAGGCTTCAAGCTATTGAGTATCAAAAGCGCATTTTCTCTAGTGGATGGTTGTGAGATTTCTTCAAGAGTAGCCAAGAAAGAACCTTAAGAGGCATCACAATCATTGAGGTTATGAGCAAAGTGCCTAAGATCTCTCACTTGAGGATTGTAAGAGTAAAGAGAACGTTTTTGTCTCTGCAGAGAGAGCACATAGTGTTTGGGCTTCGCAGGGTTCAAACATTTTATCACCAGTAACACAAGGAATTGTAAAACTTCCTGGATCTTTTAACTTGGGAGGGAGCTTCCTTTGCAAAACAGCATAAACCTCTTCCGTTAGTGCAATCGTTTCATGATATTTGAATTTCCTCTTATTGGCACAAAGGTCCTTCAAGAACTTTGCATAGCTTGGAATTTGCTTGATTACAGGCCACCAATAATGCTCTCTTAGGGTATAGTACATTTTTGTGCTACCAGGATGCATGACGAAGGCCAAACAATAGGCCTCCTCAAGAATTTCCCTCTTTAGTGCTTCATCCCCGGGAATATACAATCTTGTTCCTACCATCAAAGCTCCATCCCTTCTCATAGAATAATTTGTTCTTGTACCATTTTCAACCTCCAACCTTAATGTGCAAATTAATGGATCATGCATTTGGGCTTCGATGATTCGTTCAACTAACACCGGTCTTACGTGGAGAGTAGCAAGCAAATCTCCCTGATCATCCATACTTAACCCAACTCTCGACTTTCTCAATTCAACCAACAATGGAAGATACTTCCCTCGGAGATGAGCCAAGGATCCAAACAACTTCCTGCTAAGAGCATCAACCACAGCATTAGCTCTCCCAATATGATGTTCAATGGTACAATCACATTCCTTTATCAATTCTAACCATCTCCTCTGTCTCAAATTTAATTCCTTCTGGGTGAACAAATACTTTAGACTTTTATGATCCATAAAAATTTGGCACGTCTCCTCGTAAAGATAATGTCGCTAAATCTTTAACTTGAACACTACCGCAGCAAGCTCCAAATCATGTGTAGGGCATTCAACTCATGCTTCTTAAGTTGCCTAGAAGCAAAATAGATTACCTTACCATGATGCATCAACACACAACCTAAACCCTGTCGTGATACATCACTGTAGATAATGAAGTTTCCACTATCGTCAGGAAATGCCAATACTGGAGTAGCTGTCAACCTGGTTTTTTACTCAGTAAAGCTTTCCTCACACTCATCTGTCCATTCAAACTTAACTTATTTCCTTGTCAAACGAGTGAGGGGTGTCGCTATGGTAGAGAAACCCTCCACAAAGCGACGGTAATACCCGACCAACCCAAGAAAACTTCATACCTCAGTGACATTGGTTGGCCGTGGCTAGTTTACCACTGCTTCCACCTTTTAGGGGTCCATATAAATACCTTCAGCAGAGATCATGTTCCCCAAGAAACTAACTATGTCCAACCAAAACTGGCATTTGCTGAAATTTGCACATAATTGTCTCATTTTTAAAGTTCTTAGCACAATTTCCAAGTGCTTCATGTGCTCCTTTTCACTTTTGGAATACATAAGGATATTGTCTATGAACACAATCATAAAGTGGTCCACATAGCGTCGGAACACTCTGTTCATGAGATCCATTAACGCTGCTAGTGCATTAGTCAACCCAAAAGGCATCACCAAAAACTCGTAATGGCCATACCTCATCCGGAAAGTAGTCTTAGGTACATCCTCTTCCCTGATTCGCAACTGATGATAGCTTGATCTCAAATCAATCTTAGAAAACACCTTAGCACCCTTCAATTGATCGAACAAGTCGTCAATGCGTGGCAACGGATATTGGTTCCGCACTGTGACCTTGTTCAACTGTCTGTAATCAATGCACAACCTCATGGTGTCATCCTTCTTCTTCACGAACAAAACTGATGCACCACAAGGAGAAAAACTAGGTCTGTGTCCATCAACTCCTGCAACTAAGTTTTCAACTCTCTCAATTCAGCTGGTGTCAAGCTATACGGTGCCTGAGAAATAGGATTTGTTCCTGGGACGAGTTCAATAGTGAATTCGATCTCCCATTCAGGAGGTAATCCAGGAAGATCTGGGAATACATCCAGAAACTCCTATACCACCGAAATATCTTCCAACCGCAATACATTATCCCATGTATAAATCAAATGAGCCAAGTATCCTGAGCATCCATTTCTAAGTAGCGTCTCGTCGTCATGGATGAAATGAGGTAAGATGGAAGAACTCTACGCTCCTCATGGAAAGTCACCTCAGGTCCTCCAGGACTACGGAATATGAACTCCTTTTGGAAACAGTCAACTAAAGCATGTATCCAAAGGGATTAGGTCCGCCTCCAAGAATACATCTCCTACTAAAACCAAACTATCCATGTACCTCGTACCAGCCATGAAAACATCTCTCGTGGGTACAGAGATAGCAAGCTTCTCAAGCAAGGCCGTGAGTCTCACATCAGCATTATGGGCAAAACTATGTGCAACAACAAAATGTGTAGGCCCGGGGTCGATCAAAACACGTTCAAGAATTCAAAAGTACCTATGATGACATCTGGCGACACATGCGCCTCTTGCTGAGTCATATTATAAACCCTGACAGTTGCTCTGGAACGTCCACTACGTCCCCTCAGTTAATTTCCCCTTCTGTTAGATGAGGTTCCCATATTCTGAGATGCGCCTTGAACTCGGCTCTGTGCATTACTCCCTTGAGTTGGCCCAACAGTGATCTCTCTACCCTGTAGTAACATCGGGCATTCCCTCCTGAAATGCCCTTGTTGCCCATAATGATAACACCCCGATGCACCCTGCTGACAAGGTACACCATGATATATGTTGCACAGTTCACACTGTGGGCGACTTCTTCCACTGTATACTGTCTATAACTATTTCCCTAAGTTTCTAATTATACCATCACCAGAACGAGGTCCATAACTAACACTCTGACTAGATCCCCCACTAGAACTAGCTCTAGCTCGAAAACCTCCATAACTCCAATAGCTAGAAGATCCTAAGATGAACCTACCTTTCTTGGATGATCCTTGACTAGGACCACTCGAATCAAACTAACGCCATCGAGAATCACCGCGTCCCCGTACCATCATCTGGTTGCTCTCAATCAAAGTAGCGAACATCACAAGATCACCATCATCTACCATACGCTAACCCACCATGATGTCACGAATGAATGGCTTTAAACGCCAAGTGAACAACTGGCATTTCTTCCTCTCATCTGCCACTAATAATGCGCAATACTTGGACCGCTCAATAAATCTCTTTTCAAAATCCAATATTGTCATGCTACCCTGCTAAATCTGTAAGAACTCCTCTATCTTCATATTCTGATATGTTAAAGGGTAGAACTGTTCATCAAAAGCAATCTGAAATACTTGTCACATGATGGACGACAAATCATGATATCGTATTCTTATTGATTCCCACCAATACCTTGCATTCTTAGAAAGAAAGAATGCAGCCAAAACTACTCTGTGTTCCGCCATTACATCTATGATCTTTTCCATCTTAATCCACTCTTTTGCTATATATGGGTCACCGTCACCATTAAACTCCATTGCTCCAATTCTTCTGGCTTGATCTGCATATGTCAAAGATAGATCTTTGGTATGCACGATTCGAGACAAAGCATGGGTTAACAACTCTAAGGTATGCTGAAAGTTAGGGTCGATAGGTTGGGTGGGCATCAAAAGTACTTTCCTTGTCGGATCTCCCATAACTGACTACTTGACAGGTTCCTGTGTCGGACCCGGAATAGGATAGTTCTTCGGCTCATGAGGGGCATCCTTCCACGAAGTCGAGACGACTGACGAGTCCCCTTACGAGTTACACCAAGCTTAGGGCTCATGATTCAATTACAAGAAACATGAATTCATCATTACATGAATTCTTTTAAGGTTTGACTTCTGCCGAAAAATCGGCAGAGTCTCCCATGTAAATTGGTCGTTTTCCAAAATTTACACCTGTACAAAATGCAATTCATATATCCACAATCATTCAGCATGCACAATGATAGAACAAACACAATCCAACTTCAAATCTGTGTGGCCTCAGGCCTTACAAAAATTTTAGAGCAATATCAGAGCATGCTAATTAATTTAATTTACAAAAATACTACGGTTACAGTTGAATATCCAATATAATGAAAGTGGATGAGTGGTGGGTGATGAATGCCTGGTGGTGGTGCTCCGGTACTCGATAACTGTCTGGAGGCACAAAACATTAAAAATGTGTGTGGACAAAAGAAAGTTTTGCAAAATAGAACATCAACATACTAACCCCACTG
The DNA here is from genome assembly GCF_000346735.1 of Prunus mume. The sequence continues at coordinate 22,356,412 of NC_024127.1, forward strand.
TTAAAACCATTTGAAAATTCATTTAATCCAAGTTCTATATTCGTACGAAAATCAACCATGCATATTTATATTCCTATAACCATTCATATATTCAATCAATTCAACAAAACTATTTGAAAACATTGAAAAATAAAAATTCCTTTCCACCTAGGTGTACCCTTCATAAATCCTTCAATTCCATTATTTTTTTTTATTTTTTCCCCATATTATATGTCAATTCCAAGTGTCACATAAGCGACACCTCCTCGTAGAACTCAGAAACACAAAGTTAACTCGAGCCGCACTCCTCGCAGAACTCATGAGACATTTGGTCAACTTGAGCCGCATCCCTTGCTCCTCACGGTCCGAGTATCCCTAGGACTCGTGGGGTAAATGTCAAATGTGCGCTGACTCAACCAAAGTAAACTAGAATGTCCGTGGACATTAATATATCCGAAGGAAACAATTTATTCGAAGGCAATATTTTGGGTACCTATGGTGATTTTAAAACCTTTCCTGGAAAATTATGATATTGTTTCTTGTTAAATCCTTAAATCTTGTTACCATTTCCTTTTCTACTTTCCAAGCCTTTCACATTTAATTAAAACAAAATTTTATAAAAGCATTTGAACTCAAACTGTATGCTTGGAAAGCAAAAATCATAAATAAATTATTAATGATCAATTTTTACAACTTTTACTACATAAAATTCATTTATAAAACACACGTTCACTCATTGCACGTCCGAGCTCGCCTGACCCTTCGAGGGTCCTTCCTATGGGTTTGGTGGAGCCCGAGTACCTATTTAAGCAATTAAAACATCTAATTAATAAAATAGCTCAACCACAAATATTTAATCAAAACCCTGACCTCCGGCCTTAAAGTGCGTGTACATACTTAAGTTATGACAATTACACTAGTCTGAAAAGACGCAGGATTAAATATATGATTAAATTCTTATACCGTGGGGCTCACAACCTCCGATTAATAATATGAAAGTTCCTATAGATTTAACAAAGTTTACTAAACACGTCCTGCAGGTTTGGTCCAGATCGAGCGGTCGGATCACTCACGGTCGCACGATCGAATAGTCACCATTTATATAATCTTTGAATCATTTATTCGGAGCATCCGGGACTCCGATTCTCGATCTGTAAGTTCTCACATGATCCTAGAGGTTACTAGATCAACATATTTGGAAATGGAGTCGATCCAACAGTTCGAACATATCGAACCTGAATTGCCTAATATGTAAAATCTGTTCAACTGTCAAATGATAACCAAATTCGGATCCAAGCATACCGTCGTGCTTGGGAAGACATGGGGATCATTTTAGGACCAAACAGGCCACCCAAACCTGGCGGCAGTGCCTGGGTGGTTTGAGAAAATTCCTGCAACCTGAAAATTCTCAAAACACCTAACAATACCTATACCTACGTGATCAGGACAACTAGTGGAGCAACTTTTGTTCTTGCGCCACAGCCAAAAAGTGGCCGGAGCTTGCCTGAAATTTGAGCCAAAAACCAGTCAAAACTTTATATCATAAATCGAGTTTCAAAACTTCAAAATCAATCCTAACCAACCCAACCCATCAACTAAGTCGTGTTGAAAGGATAAGCAAGCATACCTGGATCGACAAATTTGGTGGCTGGAATTGTAAGAAATGAGGAATCGTAAGAAACGACGACGGAAAGTTTTGAGAAAATTGGAACTTTATAGAGCTACCGCTAGTGAAGGAGTGGCTGGGCTCGTCGAAGAAGGGATGTATCGGAGAGAGGAAGTTGAGTCGGTTCTAACCTAAGTGGTCTCATGGCCAACAGTGGCCGGATTGAGTAGTTGTCGGCCAAAGAGTGGCCAGCTGTGTGTGTGTGTGTGTGTGTGTGTGTGTGTTTGTGAGTGAGAGAGATAGAGAGAGAGAGAGAGAGACAGAGAGACAGAGAGAGTGAGTGAGTGAGAGAAAGGAGATAATCTAATTGTTTTTAAAATCTGACTTCGACATATTTATGGTTGCACCACTGCACTTCTGTTAATCGTAAATTCTTTGTTAAAACTCTTATTTGAGCCCACTACATGTCTACAAACTCGTATCGACGCACTCTACGCAACGGTGTTACATAAATCCCCAAATTCTTTCCCGAACAAAAAGTCAACTTTAACCCATTAAAATACTCTCGGGATAAAATTATCTTTTACTTGAATAATTTAATAATTAAATTTTAATTTAGGAACAGGATGTCACATCGTTTTTATCACAGCTACCGTCATTTTACACATAGGCTAATTTCCTCGGATTTCCAACTTCACTTCTGTTCCATTTTTTACCTGTAACTTTCCAACCGTTAATCCAAATGCTACGTTCTTTATATGGTTGGATTTAGCACAAAAAAATGAAGAACCCCTAAGGCCAAGATACAAAAGTTAGCAGAATTCGGTGGAAAGAACACTTAAGATTTCAAACAACACACATACAAAACAAAACAAAAAGGGGAGGGGGGGTTAAGGTGTGATTCAAGTGAACTAATTTTAATGCTTAAAATGTAACTGGACTCTAATTTTAACAAGACCAATAAAAAAAATTATCAAAGTTCAAATTAAAATGATAACGAAAACTAATATTTTCGGATCCACCCTAAACAATCCTGCTCATGTCCATGGATACTCAAGTTATGAACTTTAGATACATTGATGAAGATGTTTGCAATCAAGACCGGGTTTAGTGGCTCAAGACGCATGATTCTCTCTAAAATAAGTGAGTGTTTAATGCTACAATACTCATGCTTTCCATAAAATCAATCTAGGTATGCTTAGTACTTTGATTTAATCATATGAAAAACTTATTAAGTTTGAAGAGAAGATGAACATCACAAGAATCCTAATAGCATGGTTTTTACATTAGGCATTCAAGAAACCAATTCACATGGATGATTCTTACTTCATCCATTAGTTGCTTAGGAAAACATGAAGGTACATATAATCCCAACAATCTCAAGAAGCATGCTTTCAAGGGTGATCAACCAAAGAAAAACATATATATCAAGGATACATTATTTTAGTAAAGATGAATTCATCATTTGTTGTCAAGAAACCAATTCACATAGTGCTCACTTAGAAAGGATTCAATCATTTGTTGCTAATTAGTAATTATGTTCTTGGGTATCACATATAACTTCTCAACTTTAGCTAGATGCATACAACCTAAGGAGATCGATCAAAGCAAGCAAACACATAGCATATGATTAATTTACCGAAAAGGAATTCATCAAAAATATCTAGAAATCCATTAACTCAAGCATGGCTTCAACCTAGGCCCTAGTTTTGGAGTTTACTTCCTCATGTTCATGGTAAATACAACTTGAAATAAAATTAGAAAGAAGTTACATATTTTGTGAAGATGAAGGCACAAGATCTTCAATGGTGGAAGAGTTCTTCTCCCCCTTAGTAGCCTCCTCTCTCTCTCTCTCTCTCTCTCTCTCTCTCTCTCTCTCTCTCTCTCTCTCTCTCTCTCTCTCTCTCTTGTTTCAGAAAATGTATAATGTTGAGAATGATAAAATGTGCCTTCTGATTCTTCCCCCCTTAACTACCCTCTCCTCCTTTCCAACTCATGCATCAATATAATACTCATTCTTTCATTCATGTCATGATGAGATTTGGTTTTATATTCATTAAGATGCTCCCTTTTGACTTAGAAAATCCCACTCCATCAAAGTAAGTTATTGTTACCAAAATGTATGGTAACAAGAAGAAATAAGATACCATCAAGTGGAGGTAAAACTGGCCCAAAAAAAGTTTCCAAAGCCAGGTTGAAGGTTAGATCAGTTGGAGAGGTTATACTAGTTCAATTGAGCTAAATTTTGGATATGTTGTAGTCGACACCCATTGGAATAAGTTTAATGAAGAATTTACTGCATATGAGCATCGAAACATGGTGATCCATGGTCAAGAAATTGACCAACAAAAATGAGCAAAAACAAATTTAATAATGCGCTTTTAGCTCATATTTATTCCCACCAAGGTAAAATATATATATATATATATATATATAACATACAAAGGAAGGAGAAGGCTATAAAATTTCAAGAAGTAACTCAAAATATTGGGTGAATGACATGATGAATCATGTACAAAAATGAACCCAACATATTGCCAATTGGTTTTGGGGTGAAACCTCGACTTCCTTCATGGTATCATAGTGGGTTAGCCCACATGTGAAAGCCTAACGGCTACACGTGCTCCACATCACCCAATATGCGTTGGCCACTTGTTAGGATTGAAAATTCACCACACATGTGGGGGCGTGTGAGAATATGAAAGTGAAAATGTCCCACATTGGAAAGTTAGAAAACCATGCAAGGGCTTATAAGGTATTGGGCTACTCCTCCCATCGCTAATATGTTTGGAGTGAAACCTCAACTTCCTTCATAGTATGAAAGTGGGTTAGCCCACGTGTGAAAGCCCAACGGCCACACATGCTCCACCTCTCCCAATATGTGTTGCCCACATGTTATGCTTGAAAATTTGTCACACGTGCGAGGCGTGAGAGAATGTAAAGGCAAAAAGTCCAACATTGGAAAGTTGAGAAATCTAGTAAGGGCTTATAAGGAGTCAAGCTACTCTCCTCATTGCCAACTTCCTTCATACCTCCTAGGTCATCAAAACATATCCCGCATAGAGAGCTTCTCGTGCTAATAACGTGTTGTGAAATGGATGGTATATGCGAGAATATTGAGATGCACATCAAGTAAATAGATACAATATTTAATGAAGTTCGGCCATGCCTATGTCCTCAGAGAGCAACATCAGTAACTTTTCTACTATATAAAACAATAGGGCTACAACTTGTTCTCTCTTAAAGAATTTCTCTCTGCTCAATTTTCTCTCCTATCATTATTCCTTCTTTTCTCACTAGGTGGCTTTCGACTCTCTGCCTGATGGTCTGTTGGAGTGCATTTGCAAAGGAGGGAAGGATGCCTATTTATAGGCTGAAGTTTAGTTGTGCATTGGGGAATCCGTGAAAGTGCAGGGAAGGAGAGTTGGCAGGCAAACCATCCCCTCAGTCTTAATTTCCTTTTGTGTAGGAGTAAAAAAAATATATGCATCGTCGGATCGAATTTAGTTTCCCTTTTGCACTTGAACTTTTAGGCAATCCTAGATCCGTAGACCCAAAACCAATTGCGTTATGAAATGGTGGCTTTAGCTGGCCCACATTACTTATGAGCTGGGCTTTAATAATTTTTTTTTTCTTTTTTTTTTTGGAGTGCAAGACGGTGGTGCAAGGAGGCATAAAGATCACGTTTCCAAAGGATTCTCTGGAATTTGGAAGCTACCTTCCCTTGCTTTGTTTACACCATTGCTATCGTGTCTATCTTATGATAAGTTGGGTAACAATTGTTTCCTACTTTTAATTTCTTCCCAATTTCTGTCCACCTATGTCTCTCATGTATAAGGATTAGTTTGCACCACTGCAATCTACGAGTTCTAGTTTGGTATGTGAGTAAAGACTACCATTCTAGAACTCATGTAAAGACTTGCAATCTATGAGTTCCACTTATATATTCCTAGGACTATAGTTGTTTTACTGTTATGATAATATACCAAATATCATGGTTGAAAACAACTGGTCTTGCCCATGAATAATTTAATAAGTTATTACATAAGATGTCCTCAACATTAATTATCGTATAATTAGTTGGCTTTAAAAGGCATAGTACTAACAAATGTTCTGAATCTTGTGAAGATTAACTCCTTCCTTAAACATGCAACCAAACATTTTCAAAACATTCTTAACTCCTCTTTGCCTCTTCGTAGCCATTCTTAAGACAAAGATTTCTATGACATCCTCCAGAGCATAAGCAGCATTTCTAACTTTTACAGCCAAAATACGTACTGTTTCATCATCTTATTGCCTTACATTTGCATCTTTTAAAACCCGAAATAGCTTTGGCCCATCAGGCCTTGGTATACTCACTTTGGCTTGCTGGCCAAATGATATCACTAAGTGCATTGATAGGCAACAACACAAGACCGATTTCTCGATTCCCTTAATGGGCCAATATGAAATTACAAGTTGTGTCCAATGCGATGTGAACTCAAACCCACTCAAAATTTTAAATTTTAAATTCAACCGAATCTCATTCAAATGTTAGCCTAAATTTGAGTCACAAGTAATTTTTTTTTAATGCGAAGTCACAAGTTTGAATCTCCCGTTTGTTTAATTAATTTAAATAAATTGTTTACTAGCATAAAAACCCAAACTTAGGTTAAAATTTGAATATGAGCCCTAAATTTTATACACACACGGAGAACAGTGCCTAGTGACCAATAAGGCCCATCAACTGTTTTTCAATAAAAAAAATTCTTTTTCTTTCTTTTTTCTTTTGTGCAAAAAGGCATGTTCTATTTTTATCACCTATTATCAAATTCAAATAGTGTTCTCTTTCAAACAAAAAAGAAAAATTATCAGCCGTCCAATATATTTTTAATAAAATTCAATGGATGAGATTTAAGGGAAAGGAAAATATATAGGACAAAATATCATATCCAACCCCCTCTGTAGTCATTCCACCTCTCCCCAATTGGCGCATCCCATAGTACTTTTGATTGGTTGTCCAATTGTCCTTGTTCTCAGCGCCTATGCTAAATGTAACATCCCGACCCAATTTTATCGTTTTATTCAATTTCATTTCATTTCTGAATTTATAATTTTGCCCTTGGGGTATGGTCACATCAGTCAATTTTTTATGCAGAAGGATTTTTGGGAATTGAGTGGCACCGTTGCATAGAGCTCGTCAATACAAGTTCGTTGACAGGCGGCACGTTCAATTCCGAGTTGTAATGAGCTCGTAAAGGTTAGAAAACCGAAAGGACATAAAGGGGATTCCAAAATTTTGTCAAAACCCCTAAATACCCAAACAAATCTCTCTCTCTCTCTCTCTCTCTCTCTCTCTCTCTCTTCCGTTGAGATGCTGCCATTTTAGTCAATGAATTCGTCACCATCCGACGACCAAATTCAATGATTCAAGTTCCAAAATTCTCCTCTCTCTCTCTCTCTCTCTCTCTCTCTCTCTCTCTCTCTCTCTCTCTCTCTCTCTCTCTCCCCTCTCCCTAACCCACCGCTTTTCCCATCTCAAAAACCAGGCATTTGGCGATGGCGTCGACTGGAAATTTCAATAGAAACCTCCGTCATCGCCGGCGATGTTTCCGGCCACCTCAGGCCACAACATCACTTGGAACAGGTACTTAGGCTCAACATGCTCAACATGTAGGACCAGGGCCAAGCAGCTTTGGACTTTTTGTGAGTGGACTTTGTTTTTAAATGATCATTACTTTCAAAGATGGATTGTCTTGCATTTATATAAATTTGATTATTTTGACTATTGAGATTGTGAAAGTATATTAGGACATTTTGGAAAAAGCAAAAGGAGAGAGAAAAATTTTAAAAGAAGCAAAAATGGACAAAAATGCCCTTATTTATTTTTAGATTTCCTAAGGAATCCAATACATTTGCATGTCTTTGATTTGAAAGTTGAGTGATTTTTTTGTCTTTTTTGAAAAAGCTTTGGCTTTTTTAATTTTTTTTATGTCTAAAACCTAAAAAACCTAAGTATATTATGGTTTTAATTGTGGAATATAGTATTTTATGGAAATTGCATGTGTAAACAAGTTTTGATTAATATTTGAATTATTTTGGGTTATGGATTATATGCTTTTGAGAGTTTGATGTCTACATTATGTATAAATATTTAGGTATTGAGTTATGGACTCTATTATTTTCCGATGTCTATGTATATGGAATTGGGTACATTGGAATATTTGGAATTTGGGATATGGTTATGGTATATGAGTTGGGATGTGGAATATGTTATATTGGAGTGCTGTTAGCACCACCCTATGTACCTCCTCGGCACTTAGATACTTGTATATGGATACTTGAAAATGTTGAAACCCGGGCACCTTTGATCGGGTGTACCATAGGCCCTTGCCAGGCAGTCTGCGCCCTTACAACTTAGTTCAGCAGCACGAGTATTGAGGATTCTATTATGGGTGTCTGGGAGCCCAATCTCCCAGTTGGACGGCTTGTCTCCAGACACATGGCTATTAAAGATTCTTCCATATGGTCTAGCCAAACAATCCTTGTGTTGGATTGTTTCCCAAGTACAAGTTTAAACCATTCTCTTCCAAGACACATGCTCATAAGCACAACAAGTGAGGAAGGCACAAATAAAAAAAATGATATATATATATATCACTTTTATTTATCCAAGTATCCAGGTTGAGTTTTCTGAGCATGTGCATTGAGACTGCTCTACACAGGTATGGATTTTTGAATGAGGTTTGGATTTGAGTTGGGTTATTTGGAAATACTTTGAATTTTATATGTTTGCAAGCATACACCTAAGAAAGGGTATGGTTGTAGGAAAAAGGAGTTATTTTGTTTATGTGATTATATTTTATATTAACGGAATTATTTTGGAAGTTTCGATTATATGGTTTTACAATAAGGACTAAATGTACAAGCTGGTGTTTTCCAAGAAATTGAGGAGTATTAATTAAATGGATTACTCTATCGTACATTTTGATATAAGTATACTGAATTGAACTATTTTCAAGTATCGAACGTTATATATGTACGTATACAAAAGGATTTCGTAGCTTAGTGCTTTGACATATTTTCTAAAATGAAGGGGTTTATTTATGTTGAATAAAAATTTATGTTTAAAGCTTGTTTTCGTCCACTCACAGTTTCTGTTTTGCCTCTCCTAGGTCCTAGATATCCGAGGTCGAGACCACCACGTCGAGGCATCACGGTTGTCTGCTCTATAGGAACTTTTCCTTTACTTTTCTTTACTTTCTTTTCCCTGAGTTGTAACCTTTAATCTTTAGTTGCTTTGTTTTCTCATTTGAGTTTGGGTAGAAGGCATGAAGCCCATTTCAATAGTCTTAATTATGGTGTGTGCTTTAGCATTGTGTGTGCTACCTATTGGGATTTTTCTCTGCTGTTTTGATAGGTGAAAAATTTGGGAAAAGTCCATTTTTCAGGGGAGATTCTGCAAAATTTTGGCAGAAGTCGATTTGTTTATCCCTTTAAGCTAGGGCTTTAGGGCGTTTTAGTAAAGTATGTCCAGCATCGGGTAGGTGTCGGATAGGAAGCAGGGTTTGTCATGGATTCTGAGAGGGAATCGAGGACAGGTTTTGTCACTAATGACTCTTTTACCCATAAAGTAAAAGATACATCGAGTTCTAGCTCCCTCTTTGTCAAAACCGATCAAAACCCATATAGGGGCAGTCTCGTCACAATAGCTATGAGCAGTTGAACCTTTTCAATTCATTTATTCAAACTACAATACAAGCCATGTGGGGAGATCAAATTATGGAGATACATATTTATCACAAAGCTTTGCACCAACTAGATTAGTTTAGTGATTTTTCTTTCTATAATGTTGAAATATGTCACAATGTCAAATTCCTCATTTTTCATTGATGTTTTTTAAAAAAACAAAAATTTATATGAAGCTTTGTTATTGCAACAAATAAACGACCTCAAAGTTTTTTTTTTTTTTTTTTTTTGGTAACAACCCTATCACTTGAGCATTGTATAAGTTAAGCGAGAATAAATGGGTTTGGAGTTAAAGTGGTTAAGAGCATTTTACCATGAGACCTGAGATCTTAAGTTCAATTTCTCCACCTTAATATTGTTTGTATGACAAAAAAAAAAAACCTTCAAGTTAGAATACATTTATAATTCTCCAAAATAAATTCATTTTTATATTATTTTCAGTATCCATAGCAAGCAATAAATGCAAGAAGCAAAGGGATCGTAAATTGAGATATGAAAAAGTTGTGTTGCATCAACAAAAACTACAAGTTGAAGAAACTAAGTAAAAGATATTTGCATAGTTGGATCGGATTTGATCTCCTCTTTTCACTCAAACTTTCAGTCATGCCTCGGGCCTTCAACCCAAAACCAATTGGGTTATGAAGTGGTGCATGGCTTTACCTAGCCCACATTGCTTATGAACTAGGCTTTAATCATTGTAATTTTTGTTATGAAACTAGAGGAATTGTAGAGAAAATTGAGGTATAGAGAAAACATAGAAATCTGATATTTTCATTGAAAGTTTCTTTCTCTGTTTTACAAATGGAAGGAAGCCTTCTTTTATAGGCAAAGGCCTTCCTAGAGAGAGGAAAGTTGTGGGCTCCACTTATTAGTTTTACAACACTCCCCCTTGAAGACCACAATGTATGAGATATGCCTTGTTAAAAAATCTTGCCGCCCAGTGGGACAAAAACTAGTTGAAGGGAAAAAGAGTACATAACCATGTGTAACATAAAATTCTGTGTACATTGACACGCGTGCGACACTGCCTCGTTAAAACCATGCCAAGAAAAACCTGGTGGGATAAAAACCTGGGCAAAGGAAAAAGAGTACAGTGTGTGAAGATCTTGATTGACAACACGCTCCTCCTGATGCTTGGCAAAATATCTTTTAGGCCATACTATTGATCATCTTTCTGAATGTCATAGTTGACACTGCTTCTGTGAGGCAATCTTGTAATATTGTTGGATGCTCCCCCTAAAGAATATCTCCCCCTGATATCTTCATGACTACCTTTCTAGGGGGAAGATTTTTCGGACTGAGTGAATGATATAGCCATTAACAATTCACGTAGTTGAGTAAGCAAATATATTTTTATTGAGCTATCTCTAAGTAAATCATAGAAATTTCCAAAAGTCCGCAAATCAAACAAAACCTGGGCTATTTGTAAGTTCACTTGAAAAGAATATGCCCTTTTTTTTTTATGCGGAGATGGCATCAAATATGTCTCACATCATCCCAAAGTGGTGGTGATGGAGCTGAGTTCTATCTGGAAAATACAATGTCTAGTCCAATATATTTCCGAAAAAAATCATTTAAATGCTTCAATACTTTCTTAGTATGAGCAAGAATCTCGTTGGCATAAATCTCGATCTTCAAGCCAAGACAAATATTTCTTGAACTCTTTACGAGTTTTAATCAATTATCAACTCTTCAAGAGGAGTAATGTATTGCAACCATATCATAATTAATGTACTTACTGAGGCAATTTATACATATTAATATTGAGTACAAAATTTGTGTTCCAGGCACATGTCATTCAGAGACTTGTTTCATGCAATTACAATACTTCAAGGATTTTATTTAAGGGATTACACTTCATGACACATTATATAGATTTATATCCAGCTATTTGTTCTACTTGGTCATCTTTAGGGAATCGCTTCTACCAGAAACATTGTGTCATATAAATTGAGTATATTTCTCTTTTATTCCAAACACCCAAGTATAACTTTCAGGGTTAACATCTTTTAGGGTTCATCCTATGGGTTTGTTCATTCACGTTCATTCTCATCTGTAATGGAATTGCCTCTTTCTATTTTTGGCCAATGATATTGCCGACATATAATAATAGAACGTGGTTCCAATCAACACAGCCCATTGATGATTTGAGTTGCTATTCCAAAACAAAAAATTATCATGCATCAATTCGTTATCCACCATTCTCATGTGCATGCGCATGCATTAATTATAAGCATTTCTTTGCTTTTGGGTACCCAAGCCACTTAAGGGGCTTTTATTGTCTCTTTTCTCGTAGACATCTCTTATAGGATGAATCATGTGAGAATATGAATCATAACCTCCAATGGAGCGTTATTTTACAGTAGGGCGTGGATAGTCTCCATTTAGGGAGTTGGAACATTTAGAACCCATATATCTGTCATGCTGCAGGCATGCTACAGATTAGTACATACATGTCAATTAATTGTCCTTCTAGGACTTTAAACCATATAATTTGCTACACATTAGGCGTGCACCGTATTAATATTGACATGTTAATAGATTGTCCTTCGGGGACTTCAATCCATATAATTTGCTATGCAACAGGCGTGCATCATATTGATTATTGCTACACCCATGTTATGTTCTTATGGGACTTTAATCTATGCAGTGTATTATCAATGTATTCAACTTGCAATGTGTGAAATTTGCATTAATAATTCATGAATACATATCAGAATGATATAAGCCATTCTTCTGGAATGGTCATAATACAAGTCGTTCTTCTAGAACGATCTATAATGCAAGTCATTCTTTTGGAATGGTCCTTTGCATGTTGTTCTTCTAGAACGGCCTTATCTCCCCATTTTGTTACCTTTAAAGATGCCGTACAAAGTATCAAAATAAGAGTACAAGCATGAAATGACAAAGTATTGCTTACATCCTTAGGTGGGAAAAACTTTTCAAATATCATTCAAGCTCGTATCTGCTTAGCAAATACAATGTAATGCTTAATGATCTAGTTTTATCCTGCAAGAGTAAAAATCACAATTCTTCTGTCCCTGTCAAAAAATAACCCTTAATGTTAAAATCACTATATGGATTCTTTATTCAGATGTTCGTTCTAAAGAAATAAAATCCCTTATGAACAGAGAGTTATAAAAGAAAGAAAAGATACAAAGAATTGTGATATTGAGTGCAAGGTAGGTAAGCAATTAGGGAAGGAAACTAATGAGGTAATAGACAACAAGTCTCATTTCTCCTAGCATAGAAGAATTTCATGAGATTAGAGCATGTGGTCGTCCTTACAGCTCCCCGACATCACCGAAACATGATCAGGGATAGTCTTGCTTCATGAATGGATGATCAGAGATAGTCTCGCTTCTCAAGCACATTGAGTGCTCACTGATAGGAAAAACAAATGGATATTGCATCATTAGTTATGGAGAAAACTGGATGTATTTTGCAAAGAAGATTTTGTTAGTAACATATTTATACACAAATTAGAAGAATAGGTAGATCCGGTGAATTTCAAATTAACCACAGAAATTTGTGAGGTTCTCTAGATGCTTTTGAAAAAGTAACTCCGTGAAATCCTTAAAGCAATATTGGCTCTGACGAAAATCCTTGAAAATCCCTAAAGTGCCGACAGACATTTATGGAGGCCGTGTGAAGTCTTGGAATTTGGAAAAGAAAATGAGAATATGGGGATCCAAGAAAATTTTGGGATCCTGAAAACGGTGCCACATTTTCATCTATAGATATTGCCTCTTCAAGGCCTGATTGGAGTAACTGCATTTCAACTCAACTTCCTTCCATTTTTAGAAAATTCGGCTTTTTAAATACTTTCCTCGAAACCCTTTTAAAATGGCCTCCTCTTCTTCTCCCTTAAAGCATCTCGATTTAAATGTTGCTCCCAAAATAACTCGTGACGCCAAAGTCTTGCGTCCATCCTTTGTATCCCAAAACCGTCATCTCACGGTTAATGATTCTGTGATGATGAATGATACAACCGTTGTCATAGTAGCTAAGAATTTCCTTACTCCTATGGATGAAATACTGTTAACAAGAAGATTTGACGAAGAGGCTATTGATGACTCAATGGCTTTTAGCATTCAAAGTGTTGCTTCTGTTTCTAACATGGCTGATCATGTGTGTGCCAGAGCAAACGAGATTCATGAGCTGAACATTGAAAATTCGTCTCTTCGGAGAATACTTCATGAGTCTCAATAAGAGGTTGAAAAACTTAAAGAGGAAAATAAGGCTTTGTTGAAACTGGTGAGTTTATACTCCATTGATACGTAAACAAGGCTTGACATGCTACAAATTTCCAATGAAAAGATTCTGGGAGACCACGAGAGGCTTATGGCTAAGCTTAAGAGGCATCGTCCTCTTCCTTCATAGGCTTCCAAAACATAATGGAATTTTATAGATTTTATAGAGCCTGCTCCTTCCTTGTAGGTGAAAAGAATTTATATGTTGTATGCTCCTTTCTTATTATAATAATTGGGTAAATTCTTAAACTTGCACCTGTGGTTTTTACGTCTTTTCAAAATGACAGTTTGGAACCTTGTGCCTTATAGGTTCGAATAACCACATCAAATCTCTCAAATTACATATTTCAATGCGTGTGAGTCTGGAACTTCTTGCCCGGGCTAAACACCACCTCAGAATTTATTTGCCCTTTTCAAATGGGCATGAAATATAAATTGAGTAAAAGCCATGATAATATTGCAATATAGTAGTCAAGAGCATTAACTACTTTCACTACTACGTTTCACTATTTGCGTGACGAAACATTGCGCGACGAAGATAAACTCGTCGCGCAAACCATAATTGCGCGACGAAAACACATATTCGTCGCTCAATGCACGGAAAATTTGCGCCACCAAACTTTTTCGTCACGCAAAAGGTATATGCGCGACAAACAAATTTTTCGTCGCGCAAACTGAGTTAAAAAAAGCGGGGGGAATTTTTTTAGCGCGAAACATTTGCGCGACGAGAAATATCGTCGCTGAAGGCAACATTGCGCGACGAACACA
>NC_024127.1:22381104-22400206 GCF_000346735.1 Prunus mume
GCAAATGCTTTCTTCACGACCTTTGCGCGACGGATTGCGCGCAACGAAGATTCTGTCGCGCATAATGTTGTGCGACTAAAATCGTTTTTGCGCGACAAAAACACTTTCGTCACGCAAAGACTAAAATGTAGTAGTGTTTATACCCAAAACTTCAGGTTCGGAATCTCTCATATATTTGGATCCATGGGTTTCCGGCCCAGATCATATAATATAACAAAATATGTGGGGAGCCTCAATTTATCCATTATCTTGATATTATCCATTTCGCGGTGTATTCTTAACAACCGGAATTCACAAAATATATTTCTTCCTTGAGGTGTTGATTATAACATAATCGAACTTTATTAAATTTATCATTTTCTTATGCCAAAGAAATATGTGGTGTACCACAATTAATAATACCTCAAGGGTCGTCCATTTAACTATTTGAACTACAGGTTCTCAATATTGTCATTGTTGAAGTTCATGCTGATAACGTGTTATGACACTAGAGGAATTGTAGAGAGAATTGAGGTATAGAGAAAACATAGAAATCTGATATTTTCATTGAGAGTTTCTTTCTGTGTTTTACGAACGGAAGGAAGCCTTCTTTTATAGGCAAAGGCCTTCCTAGAGAGAGGAAAGCTGTGGGCTCCACTTAATTTTTTTTTCTTTGTTTTTTTTTTAGAAAGAAGAAACGTACAAGACGGTGGTTGTAGAGCGCATGAAGATGGTGGTGCAAGCAAATAGGCATAAAGATCACGTTTCCAAAGGATTCTCTGGAATTTGGAAGCTACCTTCCCCTGCTTTGCTTGCACCATTGATATCGTGTCTATTTTCTGAGAAATTGAGCAACACCTGTTCCCTACTTTTAATTTCTTCCTAATTCCTTTCCAACCCATCTGTCCAATTCCTTCCCAATCCCCTCAAACCATATCAACCCTATCCCTCTTTCTCCCTACCGTCTAGACCCTTTTATTGTCTGCATTTTCTTCCTCCTCCAAAAACATAAACACTTAAGTATATACAAGGAAGCTAATTACATTTAATTATATATATTTATCTATATGTACAAACCGATCAAACCCAACCCATGTTAACAAAACAAAAAACTTCAACGGGAAAATTGAATGCGGGCTGCAGGTTTCAAGCTCAACTGTGGCATGGGAATTAGGATTTAGCTAGATTCAATGAACCGACACAAAATATGTGTAGATATAGAAATGGACGTTATAATTATATCATATATCATATATAAAATATTATTAAGAGAGAGTAATTAAGGAAAAATGGGATAGTGGTGGTGACGAGTACTTATCCCGGCTTTATGTGAGTAACCGTTGTCACTCAAATATCTGGTGATTGCCGAACAAGGCCCCTTGGCGTACACTGATCTTCGCATTCCCAGAAACTGACAATTCCAGCCAGGAGACCTTCTTCCCTCTTTCATAAAGCAGACCTCACCCTCTCCTGCATGTCACCACCCAGCTCATACACCTCATACTACAGATGCACAGAGAGAGAGAGAGAGAGAGAGAGAGAGAGCACTCTGTGTGTGTGTGAGTGTTTGTGGGAGCGAGCGTTAATAAATATTATTGAGAATTCATTAATTAAAAGGACCCAAAAATGGCCGGTGTTTCCAAGGAGACTGAGGTTGCAGCAGCAGCAGTGAGAGGCAAGGCAACTGACAAGCAGATTGTGATGGGGAACCAGAGTGATATTCATCCTGAAGCAAGCAGCAAATGCTCTTGTTCTTCTTCTTCTTCGAGGTCTTTGGAGAGCCAGAGAGGTAGAAGTGCACCGCGGGGACGATATCCATGTCAGAGAAGGCCGAGAGATTGCCTGCTGGTTTACCAACCACCTGCTCGCCCGCTACGTCTCCCTATTCATCCTCCTCCATCTCCACCGCCCCGTGTAAGCTTAGATCCTTCTCTTTTGATAATCTTGTGGCTATTTTTAATCATATATGTGGCGATCTATGTGTTTCAGCCTCGATGTATGGGTTTTTCTCTCAAAGACTGATTTTTGTTTTTTTGTTTTACACAGCTGGACTTAGGGTTTCTCTCATGGCTGATAAACTTTTAGATGATGTCTCTATGGTTTTCCCCCTAATCTCTTCATATAATTTCTGTTTAATTGTATGTCATGTCTCTGATATGAATTTAGTCTTTGAATTTTTTGAACTTAATTTTCTGATATGACTTCCCGAATTAATTTCTTCTCCCTTCTGATTTGAAATTATATGTCAGATTCTTTTCATTTTGATTGTTAAATTATTATAACCTAGCTAAGATCCATGACAGAGTACTCAATTGAAGAGCTATTCGACATAGCTTTGGTTAAATCATCTTTTGTTTCTCCTTTCGTAAAGTAGGGCCCAAGAATCAAAGGGGTACTTTGATCATATATATGGTTGTTTGCACTATTGTAGATGTCATATATGCTTCTGTTGGTTTCATTACCATTAAGATCACAACAAATTAATGCTAATCTTACATCGAACTCCTGTTGTGATAATTTAGCAAAATTTCTTAATACATATGTACATGTAATGCTTTCCCTGCATGTATATTCACAAAGGCACGTTAGCATCTACGTATTGTAAGTTAGGTAATACCATTATCACTTTTGAGCGTATACTGTTTCAAAATCTTCACAAATTATTTTATGTCTAGTGTCAATTATATGATAACTAAGGTAAGTTAGGTAAAATACATATACATATGTATTGTTTTCATACTATAATCACAAATTATTTTGTGCAGAGTATCAATAACATGATAATGATTTTACTGCTTAAATTAGAATAACATATGAGTCCGCATCAATTGTTTTGTGTCTTATGTCACTTTAATTGTTGTCGTTTTTCTTTCGAACATATCTCTATATCTTTTGATCAAATTAATTGTTCTATCTTATTTATAATTTAAGATAACCCTTTGATTTAAACTAATTTTCACCAATTAATAACCTTGGAGATATTACATTCCTCTATCGTGAGTGAGTTACATTTGAAAAAGAAAAAACAAGCATGCCACATGATCTAATGTTTATAATGATCAAATAGCCACACTATATGTACACACCATACTAATATGCACACATTTTAATATCATTTTGCTTATTGCTATCATTATTAATTTATTGATAGATATGTAGGTATTCAATCCGGAGCTGATGAGATTATTATTTGAGAAAAAATTACAAAATAGTGATGTAAGCTCAACTGGACGCATTGTTATACCAAAGGTTTGAGCACTTCACTAGTCTAAGTTAACT
Organism: Prunus mume; assembly: GCF_000346735.1. Next base: position 22,384,363 of record NC_024127.1, read on the forward strand.
AATTAGATGGCTTCATGATTTCATGTGATCAGGAACAATGTAATATATATACATATGAGACACAATATATATATATATATATAAGTTTATGAACAGACCCAATGTGTATCGAGTCTTTCTAATTTCCAAGCTGAATGTATATATAATAACAACTTATAATGAACATATTGCTTCAGAGAGAAGCAGAAGTCCATTTTCCTGTCCTGGAAGGAAGAGATGGACTCTGGATGCATTTGGACGACATGGACTTTATGCATGTTTGGACTTTCAAGTTCAGGTTCCCATTAAGCCAAGTCCTACTTATTTTATTATTTTTTTTGCTTTGATTTAAATAACGAACTATATATATTATGTGATCTTTTTCACAGGTATTGGCCCAACAACACCAGCCGAATGTACTTATTTGATAATACGAGTGAGCTCAATCTCCAACTTAATTGCATCATTTCATGTCTTTAAATTTAAGAATTATGTTATGATCTTTTTCTTATTAAGAGGGGCGATAATGTATTAAACTCACACATACTATACGAATGCTAAAACTCGAACTTAAAGCTTTTCTGAGAGAATGATCGCTCCAAACCACTATACTAGTAGATCCTTTGCAGAATTATGTTCTGATTAATTAACTATCATTTTTCACAGGGAGCTTAATTGAGATACATAACCTAGGTGTGGGGGATTCCCTTTTTCTGTTTAAAGATGATTGGCGCGGATCATATGTAAGTGTTTACATATACACCACAGCTTAGTAACTAATTATAAATTAATTTCTTGATAATTAGTTTTAACTTTTCTCCAGGTTCTCCGAGCTAAAAGGGACGCTATGCGAGAAATAACTTATCCAATCACACGGACCACCCTTATCTTGAAGCCAAGACCACCTTTTGATCATTCGCAGGTCGTCTCCGGTGTTATGGATGCAAACCCAAGTAATTTGCTGGATGTCATCAGAGCAGCCGAAATGTCCGCTGTGCCAGCTGTGGTACATCGTCTTCAAACAACAGAGATGGAGGAGGACAACGTTAATGTGAACATGAATATGGTGGATGCAATGAGTTTTCCAACTTTCGATCATCAAAGAACAGAGGCTGATGAGAACATTGACGTTGATGGAATAGCGTTTCCATCTTTGGATGAGGATATTGATCGGTTTTTCATTCGGCCGCCACTCTGTTCCAGTGATTCCGGCACCGATTACACTTACGACCACTCGGTCGACGAGTTTTTGGGTATCGGAGTGGAACAAATGGAGCCGTTCTATGGACATCCTGGACGATCACCAAGTATTGAGTTTGAGTCCATTAATTTCTCTATCTTCGACTGAAACTCTCATGTAATCGCGCATGAATCAAGACTACGTTATGTTATAATGTTACTTTGTAGCTTTTTCTTTTTCTTTGGTTCCATGTTGCTGTGTAGTGTATATATGTGATGAATAATTTCTCTTTTATTTATTTTATATAAAGTGGGGTCGAATTGTAAGTCAACTGGCCCGTCTAGCTCAGTTGGTAGAGCGCAAGGCTCTTAACCTTGTGGTCGTGGGTTCGAGCCCCACGGTGAGCGAAATTGTGGTATTTCTGTTCAAATTTTTTGGCTACTCTTTTTGTGCCAAAGTAGTGTAGTGCTGGTTTATTTGGGTTTTTGACCCTTTTATTGACTCAATTTTTTATGATAGCCTGGTATCCTTTTGCTTTATGCATTCTGCCAACTTCTGAAGTGTGAATGAGTAGAAATGGGGCCCAGTTGGGTGCTTTTATTAGATGAGTGCCGAAGGGCAGAAAGTACAATGGTAGGTTCGAGTCAAGGCTCAAGACCGAAGTATAAGAAAACAGAATGTCCTAGGGTCTAGGTATGTTTATTTGTAGTAGTATTTGAGATGGTCAGCGTTCCAAGGATGAGGCAAGGTTTTGCCCTTGGGATCCCGAAGCTGATAAGTCCTGGGACGGCAAACCTTGGTGATCTCATATGGACCTTCCCACGTAGGGCCCAAGGTACCTTCATTAGGATTCTTAGTGGCCAAGGAAACCGTGCGCATGACCCAGTCCCCAGTTGTGAAAGCTCGGGGTTTAACTCTGAAGTTGTAGTACTTGGCAATACGCTGTTTGTACGCGACGTTGCGCATGTTGGACTGGTCACGAAGCTCGTCAATGAAGTCGAGGTTGAGGGCCAACTGCTCGTTATTGGCCTCGGCCTCATAAATGGAGGTTCGGTATGTGGGCTGGCCAATCTCCACTAGTGCCACGGCTTCGGTACCAAAGGAAAGAGAGAACGGTGTTTCTCCCGTTGAGGTACGGAAGGTGGTGCGGTAGGCCCAAAGAACTTCTGGGAGTAGCTCTGGCCAGCAACCCTTGGCTTTGTCAAGCTTGGTCTTCAGGGTCTTCTTGATAATTTTGTTCACGGCTTCGACCTGGCCATTAGAGTGGGGATGGGCTGGGGAAGCGAAGCAAAGTTTAATCTTGAGGTTGGAACAAAACTGCCTAAATTTTGCGTTCTCAAATTACCGGCCGTTGTCCGTGACGATGGTTTTTGGGGATGCCGAAGCGGCACACGATACTTTGCCAAACGTACGCCTCAATGCGAGCTGCAGTGATGGTGGCTAGGGCCCCAGCTTCAACCCACTTAGTGAAGTAGTTGACGGCCATGACTGCGTACTTGACCTGGCCCTTGCCCTCGGGCATAGGTCCAATGAGGTCGAGTCCCCACTGGGCGAATGGCCAACGACTGACCATGGCTGTTAAAGGTTCAGCTGGGAGTTTAGGGATATTGGCAAATCGTTGACACTTGTCGCACTTCTGGGTGAATGCTTGGGCATTAATGTGAAGTGAGGGCCAAAAGTACCCTTGCCTAATGGCCTTATGCGCTAGTGAGCGGGCGCCTGAATGATTACCACAGATGCCTTCGTGGATTTCCCGAAGAACATAGTGACCTTCCTCTGGGGTCAAACACCAAAGGTAGGGTAAGCTGAATCCGCGTTTGTACAAGGCGCCATTAATGATCAGGTATCGGGCGGAGCGATAGCGAACACGCCGCGCTTCAGTAGGGTCAGCGGGTAGCGTCTGGTTCTGCAAAAATTGGAGGATGGGGTCCATCCATGTTGGGCTGTGATCGATGGCACAGATGAGTGGTGTCCGTGTGCTTGGCTGATCCAAGATTTCCATGTGGATATTGCGGCCAAGACCCTGCTCTATGGCTGAGGCTAGTCTCGCTAGGGCATCGGCATGGCTATTCTCCGAGCGCAGCACCTGGCTTATGAGATAAGCATTGAAGGTTGTAAGCAAATGACGGGTATGTTGGAGGTAGGCTGTCATGGACACGTCCTTGGCTGTGAAGTCCTGGTTGACTTGGTGGACAACGAGCTGTGAGTCGCTGAAAATTTGAATTTGCCTGGCGCTCATCTCCTTGGCTAACCGAAGGCCAGCTAAGAGTGCCTCGTATTCGGCCTCATTGTTGGAGGCGTGGAAGTTGAAGCAGAGGGCGTACTCAAGGACAACCTCGTTCGGAGAGATGAGCACAAGGCCAGCTTCACATTCCTGTGCGTTGGAAGAGCCATCCACATACAAGGTCCATAAGGTCTGAGTCAAGTCTAGGGTGCCATTGCTGTGGACGTGGACTTGGCTCAGGGTAGGAGTGGGCTCCATTGTAATATGTGGACTGGCCACGGCATGGGGTTCGGTGAATTCAGATATAAAGTCAGCCACGACTTGGCTCTTTGTGGCTGGGCGGGGTTTGTAGTGGATATCAAATTCGCCAAGTTCAATGGCCCACTTGACTAGCCTCCCAGAAGTCTCCGGCTTCTGCAACACTTGCTGGAGTGGTTGATTGGTTAATATATGAATGGTATGAGCCTGAAAGTATGGCCTGAGGCGCCGAGCCGAAACCACCAGGGCGAATGCCAGTTTCTCGATGTCCGGGTACAAAACCTCAGCGTCCTGTAACGCTTTGCTGACGTAATGCACTGGGTACTCAGCACTGTTCTTTGTCTGGATGAGCACAGAACTGACCGTTGTAGCCGAGACAGAGAGATAGATCATGAGGGTGTCTCCAGGCTCAGGTGTTGACAATAAGGGGGCCCGGCTCATATACTCCTTCAGCTCGTTGAAAGCCTTGTCGCACTCAGCGGTCCAGGTAATACTCTGCTTGTTACCCTTAAGTGCCTTGAAGAAGGGAGCGCAGCGATCAGTGGCCTTGGAGATGAATCTGGTCAGGGCTGCGACACGCCCGGTAAGACTCTGGATGTCCTTTATCGTCCTGGGTATTGCCATGTCCAATATTGCCTTGATCTTCTCTGGATTGGCCTCAATACCCCTCTAGCTGATCATGAAGCCAAGAAATTTGCCTGAAACCACCCCAAATGCACACTTGGTGGGGTTGAGCCTCATCTTACACTGCTTCAGAATAGTGAACATGGCTGAGAGGTTGGGGATTTGCTGGTCAGTAGTGCGACTCTTGACGAGCATGTCATCAACATAAACCTCCATGGTGTTGCCAATTAGGGGAGCGAAGATGCTGTTTACCAGACGCTGATACGTGGCCCCGGTATTCTTGAAGCCGAAGGGCATGACTTTGTAGCAGTAAAGGCCACGATCCGTGATGAAGGAGGTGTGGGCTTGGTCCTCAGGATGCATGAAAATCTGGTTGTACCCAGAGTAAGCATCCATGAAGCTGAGGAGGGCGTGCCCAGCTGTGGCATCAACTAGCTGGTCGATGCGAGGTAGGGGGAAGCTATCCTTCGGGCAGGCCCGATTGAGGTTAGTGTAGTCTACACACATGCGCCAACCCTTAGTGCCCTTTCGAACCATCACCACATTGGCCACCCAAGTGGGATAGTCCACCTCCTTGATAAATATAATGCTGTTAGCTTGTCCACTTCTGCCCTCATGGCCTCATATCGTTCTGGGTCATAAGTACGACGCTTCTGCCGAACGGGTCGGACGGTAGGATTAATGTTTAGCCGATGGGATATGATCTCAGGTAATATGTCAGGCATGTCATTGTATGACTAGGCGAAGACCTTAGAATTAAGGAGAAGGAAGGAGACAAGATCAGAACGAAGCTCCTGGGAGAGGGAGGTGTCGATCCTGACTTGCCGGTCCGGGATGTCTTCATCGAGAGTAACCAGCTCAAGGTCTTCCACAGGTTCGGCCTGTGGGGTGACAGATTCCTCCTTGGGGTCCTCTGGGTGCTCGGTACCAGCTGAAACCGGGGCTGGAGCCTAGGTTACCGCGAGAGCCTCGCCCCGATGTTGGCGGTTGGTGGATTTTACTGCTGAAGCATAGCAGCTTCGGGCGCCAAGTTGGTCTCCGTGCACCGTGCCTGTGCCATGAGGAGTAGGAAACTTGAGCAGCATCATATGGGTGGAGATGAAGACCTTCATTTGGGCCATGGCGGGGCTACCAAGGATGACATTGTAGGCTGTGGGGCAGTCGATAATGAGGAAGGGAGTGGTGATTGTCCTCCACTGGGGTGCCGATCCAATAGAGATTGGGAGATGAATGCTTCCAATGGGCTGGACCACCTCACCAGAGAAGCTCACCAGGGGTGTAATGCTTCGGTCGAGCAAGTGAGATGGGACCTGGAGCTCGTTGAAGGCTTCAGCAAACATCACACTAACCGAGCTGCCAGTGTCCACCAAGATACGCCCCACATCAAAGTTAGAAATGTCGGCGCGGATAATGATCGGGTCATCGTGGGGGAAAATAACATCGCGCTCTTCTTCCTCACAGAAGGTAATGGGAGCCCAGCCTGATTTATGGGTCTTCGGCAAGCGTCCCTGCTCGGCGCTGAAGACCTGGTGCGCATAGGTGGAGCGGACATAATGCTTGATGGAGTTGTTGGAGGTTCCAGCGATCACCACTGATAGTTGAGATCATGTTGATCTGCCGTTGGTGAGGGTTAGGTGGGGGTGGGAGATTGTGCACGTATTCATCCAGTTTCCCCTCACGAATAAGTCCTTCAATGATGTTGCGCAAGGCAACACAAGATTCGGTGTCGTGTCCACCGAACTGATGAAAGCGACAGAAGACATCTGTGTTGGGCATGGGCTTGCTGCCTGGTCTCCGGGGGGGCTTGGGTATGACAGGTGCCTCGTGCACCAGGGCATTCTCGTAGGTAGTGTTCAGGGTGGTGAAGACCTAGAACCTAGGCTTGGGTGAGAAGGGGAGTGGAGCCTGATCACCTGCCCTGTGTGGGTTGCCCCCGCTGGACTGGTGGTGGTTGTTATGCCTGCCCCGCTTGCTATTGTTGAAGGTATGCTGGTAGTTATCCTTCCGCTTGGGGTGCTGGGTACCCTGGGTACTTGGGGCGGGAGTAGAATGTTGAGGCGGGGCTGAGTTGGGTGCTGAAGCAGGTGAGGGATCAGCGAAAGGATAATGTGCCGGGGTGGCCTGGCCATGCTTGGAGTTGAAGTACTCAGCCTTGGCATGAACTGCTGCCTGCTTCATTAATTCAGCATATGTGTTCCAAGGGTTGCTATGCACTAGGTACCGAAAGTTAGACTCTCGGAGGACACTCTTGAAAGCACCAAAGGTGGCACGATCATCGGTTTCTAGGCAGCGGGAGTACTCGTGGCTGAACTTGGCTGCATACTCCCGAAGGGGCTCATCCTCACCCTGCCTAAGCATGTACAGGTCGTCTGCGGAGTAGAGGCGATCAGTCTGGATCATAAAATGGTCCAGGAAGGCCTGCTTCAGACTGTCAAACGTATTGATGGTGCGGGGGCTTAGCCGTTAGAACCAATTCAGGGCCGCACCGCTGAGAGTGGATGGGAAGAGGAGGCACATGCCTTCGTCGGTTAAGCCCTTGCATCCCAAGGCAGACTGGAAAGAATGTATGTGGTTGAGGGGATCGTCTGTGCCAGTGTAGAAGGCGATGCGGAGGGGCTGGATTTCCTTCTCCTGGTGGTAATTAAGGATGCGTTCGGTAAAGGGCCCAGGTCGTGGCTTCGCCCAAAGGGGTTGGTGGTTGCGCTGCTGCTCATTCTCCAGGCGCCGGACCTTCTCAAAGAGAAGTCTCATTGCCGGGTCGGCATGAGGGAGAGTCTCGGGTGCTGGAGGTCTAGTGTGTGGATGGCCAGGGGCTAGATAAGGGTTAAGTCCACCAAAATCCTTGGTGTGGTAAGACTCGTGCTCCTCTGAGTAATCATACCCCCAATCATCCGAGTCCCCCATACCCTTTCCCGCAGGCACAGGGGTTGGCCTTGGTGGGGGGCCTAGGTGTGTCACCTTTGGGTCTTGGAGATTAACGGGGATAAGAAGGGGTCCCGTCTGACGGTCCAGGATACGGTCCATGCAATCCCTGTAGACCTTCGTTGTTTCATGAGGCCGGTTCCTCTGCGGGGAGATACGGAGAAGCCGTGACTTGGTCGTCTCCGGATGGAGGGGACCTTTACCCTTGCTGGGCCTAGGCTGGATTGGGGGACTATGGTGGGAATGTTCCGGCTGGTTTGGCTGTGTGCGCTCAGGTTCCTGGGTAAGGCTGCGTTGGGAGCCTTGGGTTTGGTTCTTTTCCCAGTTACGCTTCAGGATGCGGTAGTTGTGCTCTAGCTCAACGTTCTTGGAATGAAGATGGTCACACCTCTCGGACATCTTGACGACACTGGCGCGGATGAGCTCCACCTCGACCTGGAGATTGACCTCCGTCGACGGTCCCCTCTGGGAGGTACCCTCCTGGGGGGTATTGCACTGGGCATCGTAGCTATCCTCAGTAGGCATGGCTGAGTGTGGAGTGAAGAAGAGGCGACGGGGCCGGATAGGTGAAGGAGCCAGCTGGGCTGGTAGAGAAAAATGGGTTTTAAGTATTCAAAGTTCCCACAGACGGCGCCAAACTGTTGATGCTCTCTTTCGGAGGGGGTCAATTTAGAGATAGGGGATGGTCTTTAGCAAGAGAAGGGCCTGGACCTTAAGTAAAGGGCTAGGCTGCAGAAGACAAAGATGGGAGAAGCAGTCGTTAAGCTTCGGACACCGGTGTGGTGCCGGGCGAAGGCTCTCCGATGCTTGAGTCAGCTAGGGGTAGTGACTATTGCAAAGTAACAGTAATAGTGAGAGAGAAGTTACCCCTTTTCTTGGTTACTGTTCTCTATTTATAGGGAAGTAAAAGTAGGAGGTTTGCACAAAGTTCCGATGTAGGACTTTGCGCAAGTTGCTGTGATGATGGCACATGTCTCCTGTGTTTAGGTTTGGCAATTCGGAGCTTCGGCAGGTGGTTGTCCCTTTGGAAGAGCATCTCCCTTTGACAGGGAAGAAGGCATGTCTGCCTTGGTGTTAGTCACTTTGGTGCTAGGCACGCTTGGTTAATTATGGTGTATACACAATTGACAGAACCCATTTGTACCCTACAACCCAATCCGTGTGGTGAATTATCATTTCAATTCTTGGGTCACTTTGTAAGCTCCATTAGTAGAAGATTTGCGAACATTTTACAAAAGTCTGGAAAATTGCTGAGCTCATTGCTTAACCAGTCATCATCTAATTACTTACCATATCTGCTGGCAACAAATTGGTCAGTGTCTCAGTGAAAGGTCTACAACACAACAACAGATGAACCTTTGGGCATTGACGTCAAAGTTTTAGAGTTTCTGTCTCATGACAAGTAGCTGATAAGGTAGTAAAGAAACACACATGATACATGCACGTCTGCCACATGACAACAGCGACATATCAATGTTGTCACTGGAAAGTGGCTGATTCATTTTATGAAAATAATAATAATAATAACAACTTGCAATCGATATCTCAATTTCAAAATGCAGAAAGTCAAGGGAAAACCAACATTCTCTACAATGCAGGCTAATTAATGACAATATGAAAAAAGGGGGCAGGTGATGCTCCTAATTAATTTTTAGCAGAACGGGCAGAGGACACTGGCCAAGTTTAATGCAGTTGCTTTTCCTCTATTTTCTTTCTTTTTCCTGGTTGCCTGAAATGAAAAAGATTCAGAAAATGACATAGGAAAGGACCTTTTTCCTAATTTGATAGAAGCTTAGAAGGTGCACGAGTGGTCTAATCCAGCAGGCTGCTTTCCAATGTCCTCAAAGCTTCCACCATCCTGAAAATGTTTATCAAATTAGGAGATCAAATCACTCAGTATTTTATTTTTTATTATTAATACCAGTCTTTGTTTGCATGAACTTTCGTCATCAAATTATTAAGTGTTACTACTACCTGAGGCTGAGGAATTAAGCTGGCTTTCTGATCCTCGGTGAGTAATAAGGAAGCCGAAGTACCCGGCAGTGCAGCGTCCGCCAAAGACCGGAACTGGACGGAGCTAGGAGGCTCTAGCACAAATGGCAATGGAGGTTCCAAGCAACATAGTCTCTGGGGGATTTATGTATATGTTGTTGGAATTAGTACAGTTAAAAGGAGATTATAAATGTACTTATGTTTAGCTTCCATGAAGCTACCTGATCTGAAGCACATGGATTTGTACCTGGGTTCAGCTCACAGTCATCATATAGCATGGCATCCACAAAAGCAAGCTTTGCTGCAAGGCACTGAGCAAGGAAATAGGCAGTGGTTACTTACTGGATCATAATAATAACAAAGCGAGCTGCTCCTAATTCTGTTTTCTTAATTAATGTTGGTACTAAGTAAAATTAGTAATGTATTACCTCAACTTGATTCTGTAGTAATTGAACATATTTGATGATCTCATCCAGTACATGAGCCTTGCCATTTATCTATAATCATGACGTAAAGCAAAAGATTTAAACTAAGATTAGCTGGTAAACTCTGATTTTCTCTGAGAAAAAGTCAGAAACATGAACCAATTGTCAATATCTAGCTTTTAATTGAGAGAATGCAATATTTTTATTGAATGGAAAGTGGCTTTTAAATAGCCTTTACAAAACAGAAAGCAGAGGAACACGACCCCATGATTAATCCCATGACTAACAGACAAGACCCCATGACTAATCCCATGACTAACAGTCCCTGAAGTCAAGGGATCCTCCTAAGGAAAAATTCAAACCTTATCTACTTCCTTATAACAAGGTTTATTTCAACTAAAACTAAACAAATTTAACAAATAGTAAATAACAACTTTTCACCCTCCCGTAAATTGAAAGGCAATAAAACTTTCAATTTAAAGACAAACTTGAACAGATCCCCAGCAATTTCCTCATCTTTACGAATGCCTCCAACTTTAATGGCTTAGTTAGGATATCAGCAACCTGCATATTGCTTGGACAATGCTCTAACTCAATTACTTCATTTTTGACAACATCTCGAAGGAAATGGAATCTGACATCAATGTGCTTGCTTCTCCCATGCATTACTGGATTTCTGGACAGCTTAATAGCAGAGCTATTGTCACAGAAAATCACAGTAGGCTTATCTTGTTTAAAACACAGTTCTTCTAGCAACCTTCTTAGCCAAACAGCTTGACAGGCACTTGAAGTTGCAGCTATGAATTCAGCTTCTGTTTTAGAGAGAGTGACAACTGGTTGTTTTTTCGATGACCAAGAGACAGCTGCTGAACTTAGCATGAATACATATCCGGATGTACTTTTCCTATCATCAAGATCACCTGCATAGTCACTGTCCCTGAATCCCATTAGATCATCCCCAGCTTCCTTCTTGTTTCTAGTTTCCTTCTTGTAGAATAGACCAAGGTCTGTTGTTCCTTTTAAATAGCGAAGCACTCTCTTGGCTGTCTGATAATGAAGTTCTGCAGGTGATTCCATGTACCTGCTAATAAGGCTCACAGCAAACATCAGATCAGGTCTGGTAGCAGTTAAGTACATTAGGCTTCCTACTATCTGCTTGAAGTGAGTGATATCGACTCCTTCTCCTCCCACATCCTTGTTAAGCTTTGTTCCTGGAACTATAGGATTTTGGATAGAATTGCAATCTTCTATGTGAAATCTTTTGAGAATTTCCTCAGCATATTTCTTCTGTCCAATAAAGACCCCATTGCTTGTTTGCTTCACTTCAATTCCAAGAAAATAGTGCATTTTTCCCAAGTCTGTCATCTCAAATTCTTCCATCATGGACTTCTTGAATTCTTTGAACATATTGTTTGTGCCTAATAAATCACGGTCATAAACCGACCGAAGGGACCTCCTCTCGGCCCTAGCACCTACTCATGAACTGAAACGGCCATGTTTCTTTAGGCATTTCGCCTTCCTGAAAACAAAAGAAAAGCTGCGAAGGCAGAATCCTCTCGGCCTCATGACCGCGGTATTATGGGCCAAAGTCGAGGGCCGTAAAAGACACGGCCAAAGATACTGTGGTCAAATCGCCATGTGGCCTCAGGGTCTCACGCCCCATTTAATGAAGTAATGCCTCTGACTATCGCAGCAAGCCCACTAGTCACAAGAACCATTTAATGCACGAGGGGAGAGGGGAAGTGACTGAAGTCAGGATTTGGTAATGGAAATTAGAGTGGTTAGGCACAAACGTTCTCACATGTATGCTTACAACTTGAGGTCAGATCACCAACCACCAGACCAGGGCATTAAATGCATTTCTACGGCCATGGGGGCAGAACCCACGATCAGGGAGGTGGCCGAGATTTACCCGGATCCATGGGGGTCACACCACCATGCTTCACGATCTCAAATGCCGATTTGACTACCCACTTGCCCCGACCAGGCTCCACCACGTAGATCTTTTCAGCCTCGATTGTCCCTCCAAGACTCCCCTTATAAATACTAAGCTCAAGACTACATTCAAAACACCAAACCAAAAGCCTCCCACGGAGCAAATTATATTTTCCTGTAATGCACTTTCAATACCTTTATTTGCTTTCCTAGGAGTAGTGGTAGATTGTAAGGAAAATTCATTCATCAATATATCATACGACCCTTGATTTTTAAGGCGCTGGAGCATCATCTCTGTTGTCATCTCATTCACCCCATATATCATACGCCGGGCGATCTCTGAGCAACGCGCCGGAGCACCGCCTAAAACCCGCCACCAACACCCCCATTAAACGGCCTTGTAGCTCAGGCCGTGAATCTGACGGCCAAGATCAGTTCCTCTCTCGGCCACAATCTTTTGATTAGGAGTCTAACTCGAAACAGGCACATCATTTAACCATCTTCTACCCAAACCTCATCACCATCTCGACGCACGGTAGACCGTGCTGGCACGCCCGCGCACAACCACACCGCATCCAAAAGAAGGACGTCACGTGTTAACGCACATCCCCTCAGCCCGGAGCACCAGGCCGTGAGATCTGCGCAGCCAACACTTTTGGCACGCCCGGTGGGACTCTTGTCAAAAACTCATGGTGGAAACTAGGGCACAGGCAAAGCTCAAAAACAAAACAGTCAAAATGACTTCCAAGGCTCCTGAGTCCACCTCACCAATCACTATCGCCGAGACCGAACACGCAGTCAAAATCTCAGCCAACGTTCCAATAACGACGGATCGTGCGGCCGAGTCCATGGGAGAGCAAGCAGTAGTGGAGGATCTGATGGCTAAGCAGGCCTACAGGATAAAGACATCCTTTATGGCCGCAATGGACAGATTCTCCTCAGAGCTACGGACGCTCTTTCAGGAGAGGATGCCGGTAACATCGTTCACGACGCCTCCCAAAGCCGGACAGAGAAGCCAAGAGTGCGAGAGGTTTGAGCCCTACGGCGAAAGCAGTAGCCTCGGCGCCTCTGCCCGCACCCAAGCGTCAGGCTACGGCCAGCATTCTCAGCCGCCGACAAATAGCTGGGGGCAATCTTAGCCAACATGGGTGAATCCCGGACTGACCTGCCCACAAGAAACAGCGTACGACCCACTCTATGCTTTGGCCGTATCACTGGGGCAAAGCAGCCCCACGCATTCCGCGGTCCAACAACTTGGCCCAGTTCACACCGTGGCCGTCCAGACCCATCCTGGCCTAAGCAACGCAACCGCTGCCTCGTCACAACAGTACGGTCAGAGCAATCCGACCGTTTCACCATTACAGGTGTCGTTATTTCCGTCAGGCTCCCACCTTCAGTACGGTTCGGCCATTCCAACAGCAACACCTGCACACCCCGGTCAAACCTACGACGAGTATCTAGTGCCGCCCGGCTCGATCGCAAAACGAGACCCAGCAGATAAGGCCGCAAAACAAGGGGCAACAAGTTCCGCAGCTGGTTGCTGCCCAGCAAGAAGCGCCCCCTCAGGGACTCCGGTTTGAAGACGTCCGGCGAATGATAGAGGACGGCTTGGCTCAGAGGCACCCGGAAGCGCCAAATTATACCAAGCCGTACCTACCAGAAATTGACCGAACCCCTCTTCCCCGGAACTATCGGTTGCCAGAATTCATTCTATTCTCCGGGGATGGGCAGACCTCCTCCATTGAACACATAGGCCGCTTCACGGCCCAGTGCGGAGAGGCCGATTCAGATGCCCAGAGGCTCCGTTTATTAGTTCACTCTCTGACCGGCGCGGCGTTCTCATGGTTCATAAACCTTCCACCGAATTCGGTAAGGGATTGGTCTGACATGGAAAGGATATTCCACAAACTTTCTATCAGACCAACCGAGAAATAACGGTCTTCGAGTTGGCAAAGATGAGCCAAGCATCAGACGAATCACCTCGCGCTACCTACAGCGGTTCAAAACGCGCAAGAACTGGTGCCGCACGAACTTACCGGAGAGGGAGTTTGTCAAGATGGCCGAAGAAGGATTGGAATTCGAATGCCAGAAGAAATTCCAAGGAATTGAATTCCGGGGACAAGCACGATTTGATCAACAAGGTGGACCGATACGCATCCTTGTTGAAAGAAGAGGTGCAGAAGAGGACGGCTTCAAAAAGGACTTACTATCGGAATCCCGTTGTCAGCTATGCCAAAGCAGACGGCCCCACATAGGCCGAGAGTGACGAAGTTGAGATGAGCTCAGCCGAGGTCAGTATAGACAAACCATTCGTCTGCAAATGACTCGTCAAGGCCGACAATAATCGCACGAAGATTCCCGACGCCAAGTTCGCGACTCGAGAAACGAAGGCCTACACTTTTGATTTGACCAGGGTTGAAGCTATCTTTGACCTACTGTTGGCTGAGAAAAAGGTTAAATTGTCCTTTGGCCATAAAATTCCGAAACCCGAAGAGCTCAAAGGAAAGACATTTTGCAAATACCACAGTTCTTGGTCTCACGACACCAACAACTGCGTTGTTCTACGAGACGTCATCCAGAAGTTGATAGACGAAAAGAAGCTCCAATTCCCAAAAAAGGCGGCCATGCAGTTGTTGCATCTACCCAAGTGCAAGTAGTCACACGTAGTAATAATCTTGGAAGTCCAAGTATCGTATCCTCAAGGAGCAGGTAGGCAAATATCTGCACACAAAGAAATAATTAAACGTACCACAATAAAAGTGACAAGCAAAATGGAAAAGTAATTTGATTTGATTGTTGTGGAAAATTGAGTTTAAAAATGAAATATCAATAATGGAAATGCTGAGGCATGCAGGTTCAATTCTTTAAACAAAATATGTTTCATGCTCTTTAATCCAAATTATAACTCGATTAAAATCATCATTGAGAAACTTTAACTGGAAGATAAAGAAATTAAAACCAATTTAATTTTTCAATGTAATCTTTTATTAATGATTGTTCAGAAAATGGAGTTGCTTAATATCTACTCTTTTAATTTAAAAGCATGACAAGTCAGTTCCTAACAATGAGAAAAATATAATTGAACTCATGAAAAGATAATAGCACTTAACATCAATCAAAATAAAAGGATATGAAAATATTGAACAACAAAAATAAAAGAATTTAGCAATTCATACCGTATATTGGATTAAAGAACAATTCACAAACTTACTCAAAGAACATTCCCTTTAGCCTTAGCTAGAGTTCTAGCAACTCATTACAAAGGAAAACATAAACTAAATGGATAAAGAAATCTGTCGTAGGGGTGCCCTTGCCAAATAAGTTGATGGGTGATTTATAGTAGTCAATGAGGTGAGTGGGAAGTTAATACATTCATGGTGGGTGATGAAGGGTTTAATTGAGGGATTAATTGGATTAAACATGTGTTGATGGTGAAGAGTTAGTGGAAAAGAAATAACGGTGAGGTAAGTGAGCGTTAAATGGCTATAAATGACATAAAATAGGCTCTTTAGCTTCAACGGTTTTGTCTTCTCTTCTCCCTCTTTACTTCTCTTTATAATCACAATAATCCCACAATCAATTCTTCAATTAAATCTGCCAGCAATTCTCTTCACACCTAGCTTGAACTTGGACAAATGTATGTCTTCATCTTTTGGCTTGCCAACTTTAAAGATGTAATTTGAGACTCTCATCACAACCCCCAACCAGCTCATTGCTAGTCCCTAGCTATTCAAGCGACTAAAAGAAACTCAAATTTAAGTAAAAATGACAAAATAAAACAAATAAAATAAAACAGCTAAACCACTTTCGCGGGATACGATTGCATTTAGCGTATGCAACAAGCCTTTAAACCCTTAGGTTACCCCTAAAGGACGAGTTGTAGTCTCGTGAGGGTTTCCAGGGATGATACCCACAAACATCAAGTATGAGGCTAGCACAATTATTCAGAAACATGAAATAAAATAAAATTTGGAAAATAATTTCAACATCTGTCACCAACAAAAAGGACAAAGCACAAAGTCCAAATTTTCAATTCATGAACAACGTTAAAAGAGAGAACACTTATTTAACATTTCAAGTTAATCCCACCTCGAAGTCCCAAATCATTTATAATTAACTAGCAAAATTTTCACATGTTTCCTTTGGTGTAAAGTGAACCAACACAATTGAGTGGCATTAGCTAAATTCCAATCACGTCTTTCCCTTGTGAGAAACAAACCAAGGTTTTTATTTTTAATATACTATTTTTTCCTTTATGTGGGCTGTGCAATGCTTAGCTCCATTAAGCTTTCTAATTAACCCATA
>NC_024127.1:22406848-22427374 GCF_000346735.1 Prunus mume
CCTTGCCAAATAAGTTGATGGGTGATTTATAGTAGTCAATGAGGTGAGTGGGAAGTTAATACATTCATGGTAGGTGATGAAGGGTCTAATTGAGTGATTAATTGGATTAAACATGTGTTGATGGTGAAGAGTTAGTGGAAAAGAAATAACGGTGAGGTAAGTGGGCGTTAAATGGCTATGAATGACATAAAATAGGCTCTTTAGCTTCAACGGTTTTGTCTTCTCTTCTCCCTCTTTACTTCTCTTTATAATCACAATAATCCCACAATCAATTCTTCAATTAAATCTGCCAACAATTCTCTTCACACCTAGCTTGAGCTTGGACAAATGTATGTCTTCATCTTTTGGCTTTCCAACTTCCTACAGAAGATAAATTCACCTAATAAGTTCACCAAATTAATATAGAAAATTCATAAATCCAGTTGGTGAGAATAAAATGTAACCACAAGTGAAATTATATTCATTAAGCCAAAATTATATCATAAAGTCTCCAAAATAATAGTAAAAAGATGTAATTTGAGACTCTCATCAGTCGACTCCAAGCCATTCCCTCCACCTATCATCAACATGGTGAACGCTCAGCTCCGGACCGAATATAGGGAAGTTCGTCGGCCAGCAAAAGGAAAGGAGTCGTTGGCCAAACCAGAA
The DNA here is from genome assembly GCF_000346735.1 of Prunus mume. Next base: position 22,407,497 of record NC_024127.1, read on the forward strand.
CCAGTACCGTGCAATTGGTGCAAGTACGAGATCGATCAGCTCAGACCACGAGAGAACAAAAGGAAAGCCGCCGAGCCATCTCGACCGCCTATGAAGAAATTCGACGACCAGTACCACCGTCGGCCAGCAAGCAGAGCAGCTTTCGACCGATTAAGGGCACAAAGCCCCAGTACCTCGGCAAGACACAAAGACGAAGCCGCTCTTAGGCCGATGAAGACTTTCAAACCACCGGTCGTACGGGATGACCGTTGGTATCATGCATGACCTGGGGGCAGCACCGAGCCACTGACAAAAACCCAGCTGAGAATGATGCAGAGACAAGTTCAACAGGCCAGGATACAGACGGCCCAGGTCAAGGGATTAAAACGCCCAAAGAAGATGGCGACCGCAAACGAGCCACCATCCGTACCAATCGTTCCCCCTATAGCGAAGGCTACCAGCATCAAGCCTCCAAGGACTCGGTGCCTTAGGCAGGACGGTTATCCCCGCGGAGTGGCGGCTGTTTCGGTTGAGCCAAAGGCCGCTGCCTTGGAGAAAACAGATGAGGGTATCATCGACGTCTACCACAGAAGGGACCCCCCTTTTTCGGCCAACGGTTTGTCCTTTCTCATTGAATTCCATAAGGACCACTCGGCCACCGACCTATACGGCATGACCCCCGAGAACCATGAAATCGTGGAGTTGGCTCTCAAAAAGGCTAAGGCGGAGGGGCTCCTCATTACCAGTGGATCCGACTCAGCCATTAAGGCCGTATACCAGGCAAACAGAGAGGCCAGGGCAAGAGGGATGCCAGGTTACCGACCCGATCAGGGAAAGTTGGAGGACAAGGCCCCTTTTAGCAGGAGCGACTTAGAATACCTCCGCCAATATTTTGCTGTGACTCCGGCCGACACTATCTTCGGTCTGACGACCGAGGAAAGGGCCTGAGTAAGCTGTCTGGATGACTACTTAACGGCCAGGGACGCGTTAGCTAAGGCTAGACAAGCCCTCGAGAAGGAGGTCAAGACCTCGGACCCCCCTAAGATCAAAGCGTCCATGGACGATACCCCTGGGACTGCAAGGCCTATGGTCGAGGGCCCCGGCGATCCTTTCTTTGGACACGAGGCCGAAGACGACTCCATATTGGGAATCTCCGATGAGGAATACGAGGAGGTCCTCGGGATAGTTGAGGAAAAAACCCTCGCCAGGGGCGGCTGTGAGGTCAAAGAGGAGGATGGTAGGGGAAACCAGCAGGAGCCAAAGGAGCTCAGCATGAACATGGTCTTGGTGCTACCATCCGAGTTTTCAGCTCCAGGAGGCCAAACCAACGGCCTGGATAATGACGTGGCCGAGGAGCAGCTTGATCAAAGGCCAAAAACAAAGGAAGAGTTGTTGGCCGTAGCTTTTAACGAAGGTAATACCCAGAGACAAGCCAAACAAATACCGACACCTCAAGCTGTTGTACATCTTCGGCTCATGTAGAGGGTGTGCCCGTGTCCAAGGTCTTCATTGGCTGTAGGGCGACGGTCAACATCCTTCCCTATTCCCTGATGAAGAGGCTAGATAAGTCAAAAGAGGACCTCATCCCCAGCAACGTGGTCATGAGCAGCTTTGTCGGCGATAAATCAAAGACCATCGGGTATTGCCGTTAAAAATCACCGTGGCCGACCAGACAAGAGTCGCGGCCTTCTATGTAGTCGAATTCAGTGTGGACTACAATATATTGCTCGGTCATGACTAGATCCATCAGTCCGGATGCATACCGTCCTCCCTCTTCCAACTGTTGTTCTTTTAGGACGGCCAGAGGGTATCCATACACCCGGTTGACGAAAAACCCTTCAAAACCAATGCCGTGCAAGCACGAATTTACGACGACAACATTGGATGGGTTGTTCTCACCGGCCACGATGCAAGCGGCCGACCAACTAGGACAATGGCCCAGAAAGTGCTGGAGTTAGGCACCGAGAATATTCGACAGGATTCAACGCGCGAAGTATTGATCGACCTCACTAGCCTTTAGATGACAGACAAAACCACTAAATAAGAGGGAGCGGCGGCCTTGACCGACCTGCTAGAAAGACTACTGGAACATTGGGCGGAGGAATCCTTACAGCCAAACTCGCCGATCAACCTAATCGAATTCCTCCACGAATCAGATAAGGCGGACACTTTAGCCTTTGACGACTTGGAAGCGGCGCCTGCCGAGATGGAGGATGACTACCCTGAGGTCCAGGACCCGTTATTAGAAATAAATGTAGGGACCGTGCCCGAACCACGGCCTCTTTTTGTAAGCCAGCTTTTGAACCCTGAATTAGCAGCCAAGATTATCGGCCTGCTCCATAAATATAAGGATTGTTTTTCTTGGGATTATCATGAGATGTCTGGATTGCCAAGAAGTTTGGTCGAGCAAGAACTAAAGATTAGGGAGGGGTTTAGGCCTTTCCAACAGTCACCGAGGCAATTCTCGACTAACGTACAGCTTAAGGTCAAAGAGAAAATTGAACGGCTCCTTAAAGCCGACTTCATCCGCATGGCTCGGTACATTGAATGGTTGGCTAACATCGTACCAGTTTTGAAAAAGACTGGGGCTTTGAGGGTTTGCACCGACTACAGAAATCTAAACCTCACAACCCCCAAGGACGAGTACCAGTTAAATCCTTGTTAATTGAAACCTTTTTGAATTGCTTACCATTTATGGCCCTTCAAATAATTCCATTTCTTCTTGGGAACGTGATTTGTGCCTGGCATTAAATCTTCCCTGTGCAATATATATATTGTCAATTTGTTTCCATCTGTGATTCAGAGGGTTCTTTTTTGTTTCTGGTTTTGTTTGTTTTTCTTGTTCAGGTTCGAGTATCACCAGGAAAACACTTAAACACGTTTTCCCAAAGAAGGCCCAAAATATTCATATGAATAGAAACAGGATCAAAATTGAGTACGAAGATAAATACCTACTCTATTGAGGGCACAATTATATACTACTAACTTTCACTTTAATTGATCATTGGATATGGTTTTCAAAACATCTGTTAACTTCTCCAACATATTCATATATCATTGGACACAAAACAATACATTACGTTCAAGTTATGATTGACAACTCATGATACTTATGTGACACTGACTAATCAAAGAGCATGCCTCATTGATCATCACAGCTATGCAGCCTGCCATAAATGGATCTCTCCTTCAGAAAATTTCATATTCTCTGCATTATTGAATTTAGGAATATGTGAGACATACTATGAATATCTTTCAAACATATAACAAGTAACAACACTGAATTGAATAAGTTGGTTTGGTTTTTGACTTGAGGGGAAGGCAGGTCAGAGTAGAAGCAGGAAAATAAAGTAGAAAAGAGCAAGCAAAACAGACAACTACCAACTGCAACACAACAATAGAAAAGAAGACAATAAACAAATATATGAAAAGTTGAGTAAAGATGCCAAATGAAGAACACATTTACACAACAAATGAATTAACCTCGGCTACCACACTTGGAAATTAAGAAGTACCTATTCCTTCGCGTGGTCATATACATACAACCGAAGGCACATGTTGGATTTTATGGAATTCATCTCCTCCTACTTGAGCCCTACTATGAAATTGGCTATTCATCCTTACGAAGCTTAATTCCCGAAGGGTAGTAATGTATCTCAGCCCATCTGGAACTGTCTCCAAGGCATAGCAACATTCTATGCGTAATCGGCGGAGGCTCGGCATGGCTCCTTCTTCCACCTTCAAGTCCCTTATTCTGTTCAAGTACACAAGGGAGAGCGATTGAAGTTGACGAAAGCCATCTTTGGAGAAAACCAGTATGAATATCCCATTCTCGAAAGTTCCGTTCCCTAGGCAAAGAGTTTTTAGATTGGGCACCTTCTCTAGCATGGCCATCTGGTTGTTGTCAATATAACACATACTCAGTGTTAACTTAGCGAGGTTTGGAAAGTGTTGAAGGTCCGGTAGCCTCCAGATTTGCCCTTCCAACCTCAGCTTGTATACTTGACGACAACTTAACACTATTTTTTTAGCACCTCCACCAATATCATTATCAATAATAGTCACAAATAGAGATCGAAATTCCATCAAGTGTGTTGCTCATAGATTTCAAGGTTTCCTCCAAATTTTTCCAGTGGCTTGTCACTTGTATGACCAGTTTTCTAAGACTGGTTAACTCAGTAAGCTCGTTCAAGACATCACATCTGCGTCCAGAATAGTACAGTGTCTGCAAATCGTGAAGAGTAAACAGTCGAAATTTATTACCACAATCTAAAGGAAGATACAAATGTCTCAGTCGTCTCATCTTCCAAAGCACATCTGGAAATGGAATCATATCACATGATGAAGTGCGTAAATCCATAGTTTGCATGCATATCAAATTACCTATGGACGATGAGAACCGTTCTACATCAGAACCCCTTAGACTTAAAAATCTTAAGTGGACCATTTTCCCAATGGCATTTGGCAATTTCACTTATATAGCCATATCCTCAAGCTTCAAAACTCTGAGCAGTTTGAATTGCCGAAATAGTCATGATACTAACTCTTCATCGTCAAAGTATAACAAAGACCTAAGGTGGCTTTCTCTTTCAAATCTTGATGGAAATAATTCCTCAACAGTCTCATCCACATAGATGCCAAGTCATCGAACATTACTTGTTAGTGTTGCCTCGGTTACCGTGGAAAAAGGAAGACGATCCTTTATATGCGACAAATTGACAATTTGGAAAAAGCTCTCCTCTTTTGACTGCAACAAGCACATGTCTCGCATGAGATCATGAAGACGACAAGATTTTATCTTTCTAACAGAACCTTGGTTTTCAATTTCAACCATGCACCTTTCCACCAATTCAGTTAAGTAACTGAAAGCTATTTCTTCCATCGTTTCCACAGAATCTTGTCTTTGTTGCTCCATTGATATAAAACCTTCTGCCAGCCATAGCTGAGTCAACACACTCGTTGGTATCTCATAATCTTCATAAAACTGACCCAAATATAGAAAACATGGTTTTAAATAATATGGCAAACAATCATAACTCAGCAACAATAACCATGATGTACCCATGCCTCATTGTCCATGGCCTTTGCCACTTCTTAGGTATGTATGAATATTCTTAAGTACGGTCTCCCACTCATCAATAGTGTCCTTTCTAGCAAGTAGTCCTGCCAGCACAGTGACAGCTAATGGCAAGCCAGCACAATATTGAAGCATCTTCTTTCCTATATCTTTCATATTTGTAGAAAATTCGGATGCTGAAAAATAATCAAACACCAAATTTATTGTCACTTGTTTAAAATCATAAATGTTATTTGTTCGAATGATTTTTACACTACAATGTAACTTTTTTGTTTTACTAAACGTATGCTAGATATATCAGCAACAACAACAGAAAAACACTTATGCTAGATAATTAAGAAAAACTAATATAATGACAATTATTGCACCAAGTTTAATACAGAAAAACTACTTTGAGATGGGCTCAGCGGACAAGTTCGAAATTCATTTTGCATTTTCTAAACATGCAATTTATTGTGCATATGATAAACAAACATGTTGGTACCAAATTACAAAATTAAAATTAAAATCAAGCAGTTTATATTTCAATTTGGTGGCGTTAATTTGTTTCCAAAGTGAAAATGGCTATAGTTAAGAAAATATAAGGTTCTTACAGAAAAGTATCCTAGAGAAGAATTTCAGATGTTATGTGATTTGTCAGATAATCATATAACATCAATCGTTCCTTAAAAAACAAAATGTTGGTCATGCTTGGGAAACACTAAGGTCTGAAATGCAGCTCAAATGGAATATGAAAGTTTCTAATTGTGTTCAATTGACACATATGAAACTAAAGCAAAGACAAAAAATTTGGATGAGAGAATACCTATTCCATCTCTTCTAGAGATTGGTATCTTCTCAAAAAGTGTCCAACTTTCATCGTCATTCAATTGCTGAGGATGGTGGATGAAACCATTTCTATCTGAATGTAAAGCTACCTCTTTGTTGCGAGTGGTGAGTAATACCATGCTTCCTGATTCCTCACACAATGGAAAAGCAGGTTTCAGTGACTCCCATGCCTCAATGGTCCAAATGTCATCCACAACTATCAAACATCTACTCTTTTGTAGTATAAGATAAATTTCTCTTGCTATTTCATCATCCCCCAGTTTTTCAATTTCTGTTCTTTTATCATTGTTAGCAGAAAGAAGTTTAATTAGAATTCCTTCCCAAACAGACCTCACTTGACATTGTTGAGCTATACATACCCAAACAAAAGATTCAAAATATTTTCTGACATCCGTATGATGATATATTTGTTTTGCAAGAGTCATCTTGCCCAAACCACCCATACCCCATATAGAAACAACTCGGTGGCTGAATTCTTCCTTCACCAAATGCTTGACCAATTCTTCCACACTATCCTCTAACCCAACAATATCCCGTTCTATAATATGAGAATAGGAGCATCTTAGTTGCTATTGCCTCTCATACGAAGAAGTGGCACCTCCGATTTCCCTAATATTATAGCTTTGCAAGCTTGACCTTAAAATAGAGAGTTGGGCAGTAATCATCTGAATTTCCGACCCAATGTTGTGAAGATCGATTCCTTCTTTCACCACACAAACAAATCTTCTCAGAAAATTTTTAACCCCTCTTTGACGCCTGTTAGACACTCTCAAGAAAAAAATTTCTACAACATCCTCCAAATTATATGCAACGTCTCTTACTTTTGCGACCACAACACGCACCATTGCATCCTCTCGTTGCCTTACATCTGCATCTTTCAGAAAACCCTGGATTAACTGCAACTCAGTTTGTGCAGAATCAATTTCATTGCCGAATCTGTACAAGAACTTCGTTTCTTGGACGACGAAGCCCCCGACCCTTTGAAACACAAAGGAAACTACGGACTCAGCCATAGTCTCCTCAATCGAGCAGCATAAGCTATTGGAAACAATACCCCACCCACGGTCATTATGTATACAAAAATAAGCACAAGAACAAATAGCTCAACTAATATATCATATTCTCAATGAACAAAAACTTAATTGTTCGCTGTCTCAGTAAACAAACACCACATACAAGCACAAATTCGCAGCAATAAAACTCTAAGAAAATTGGGCAGAAACAAGAAGAGAGAGTTCAAACAATTTCATACAAGGAGTTCCAATAATGTCCATTATGAGGAACAAACTTAATTGTTTGCTGTCTCCGTAAACAAACACCACATTCAAGCACAAATTCGCAGCAATAGAACTCTAAGAAAATTGGGCAGCAACAAGAAGAGATAGTTCAAACAATTTCATACAACAAGTTCCAATAATTTCTATTATGAGGGAAAAACTTAATTGTTTGCTGTCTCCGTAAACAAACACCACATGCAAGCACAAATTCGCAGCAATAAAACTCTAAGAAAATTGGGCAGCAACAAAAAGAGAGTTCAAACAATTTACATTATGAGGGAAATGCCATAAGTCAGAAAAATACCTGGTAGGGAAGGAGATAGATAATTTCCAGTGCCCAGTTCCCTTAGGGAAGATTGAACTGAAGAAAATAGAAAGATATTAAAACCTTTTTAATTAAAGCGAAAGGGGATATTGAGAATAAATAAATATAATATTAAACTTACATGAGTGGTGTGGCTTCAGCTTCAGCTTGCCTCTGCAGCTGTGAAAATGGAGAGAAAATTGTGTCGCCAGGGCCACTAACCCTTCAATGTTCTTTATCAAGGACTCACAAAGCCCTAAAATTTGGCACGAGCGAACCGTGCAGGTCGTCCTTGTTGTCAAATACCCGTCGAACGAACGACGCCAAACTGCACGTCCGTACATGGCGTTTTGAAGTTTGCAGAATAAAGCAAAGAACCACACCTAATTTATTGGAATATTTGAGTTTTATATCTTTTTCCTACCCAGTTTTGGTAATTTTCAAATTTGGGCTTTTGTGTGAAAGTGGATCTAAAATTCTAAAAGAGTCTATAGTCCTAGTTTATTTGATGGGCCCCCACAGTCCACAAACAACAGACTTAACAGGCCCAAATAATTTTTTTTTCCCTTCTACCCGATGATCATTTATTTCTGCGGAAATTCTATAATGCGGAATAAGTTGTGCGGGGCTACTTTATAGACATCAGATTGATCTCATAGTTGAACTCATTATGCTACAATTGGGTTGCAATTTCCCATTTTGAAAACAACTTCGTCAAGTGAGAGGAACGTGAGCATGAAATCTCCATCAAATCTTCTCATAAAAAAATAATTAAAAATCATAAAAATACACCGAAAATTGATACAAACTCCTTACGACATTGTCTTTGACTATGGAGGTCTAAAATCATGATTCCACATATTTATGTTCACAGTAATCGTCGAATCAAAGAACATGAGTGTTATGTTATAGAACATAATTTAGTGTTTTGGTTTGTTTTCAAACAAAGTTGATTTTTTGTTATCATTTTCAAATTTTATGACTCAAAATTATATTTTTGGAGTTTGAGGACATAGAGAATGTCACAAGGAGTTCATACCAATTTTCGGGATTTTTTTGGATTTGTATTTAATTTATTATCAATTTTATAAGTTAAATCCTAGAAAAATAATATTAAATCGTATGGGGCGACACATGGCTGAAGCTGAATAGGGCGCAGTCAATGTATCTGATGGTTGTCCTCCTGTCATTACACCACGTGTCAGTTCAGATACTTTTATCAAATTTATGTTTAAAAATTCATATAAAATTATTTAAAAATCAGAAAAATACACCGAAAATTTCTACAAACTCTTTTTAACATTATTTTCAATTATAAAGGTGTAAAATCGTGATTCTACATATTTGAGTTCGTGTTAAGCGTTAAATCAAAGAACAAGAGCGTAATGTGATAGAACATAATTTAGTGTTTTGGTTTGTTTTGAAATAAAGAATTGAGTTTTTGTTATCATTTTCAATTTTTACAAGTGAAAATTATATTTTTGACTTTTAGGGCGTAAAGAATGTCACAAGGAGTTCCTACCAATTTTCGTTGAATTTTTTGGATTTTTATTTCATTTATTATGAATTTTGTAAGTTAAATCCTAGAAAATTTTTATTAAATGGTATGGAGCAGCACATGGCGAAAGCTGAATGGGCGCGGTCAGTGTGTCTAACGACTATCCTCCAGTGATTGCACCACTGTCCATTTTGATCTTTTTTTGTTGTTTTTTTTGTTTAAAAATTTGTAAATAAATAATTAAAAATCAGAAAAATACACCTTAAATTGTTACAAACTCCTTATGACATTATCTTCGATTACAAAGGTCTAAAATCATGGTTCCACATTTTGAGTTCATGTTTTTGAGTTCATGATTCCACATCTTCAATTACAGCGACACATGTCATTTCTCTTATATTTTTATTATTTATCTTAAAAAATTCATAAACAATTAATTAAAAATCAAAAGAGTATGCCAAAAAAAGGTACTCGCTCCTTACAACAAATCCTTCGACTTTTTGGGTGTAAAATCATAATTCCATATATTTGAGTTTATAGTAATCATTGAATCAAAGAAATGAGAATGTTATGTTATAAAACATTAACTAGTGTTGCATGCAAGTAGGTAAGAAATTTTGGTTTGTTGCATTGCAAGTAAGAAGAGTCTCAAAAGCGATTGACTTGCATTGTGTTGTCTGTATATGTATACGATGTAAACAAAATTCACTCACTTTTATCTTTGGAAAGGTTGCCTATGAGTTTTTGGACACCCTCATTGCCTAAAGTATTCTTCAAGTAGTTCGCAGCAGCTGCAACCTCATCAGGAGTTACTTTCCCATCAAAATCCATGCACACATATTATAAACCTCATACCTTTAACTACATGGACAAAATGTCAATACAGTACCATCCATCAAAAGTTTAACATTACTAGTATCCCTCAAAATGAGTTTAATAACAACTCAAACCAACTACAGATTGAAAGAAGAGAAAAGAAGGATTGCTTCCATCCAGTAGGAAGTATGATTTCTAACATAACTCATAGGAAAAGAAAACCAAATACAAAACAAGATGAGTTCACCTCTCAAGTAATTGCCAACAATCACCAATATGCGCATCTACATCAACAATTTCCTTCTCAAGATTTTGAAGCATTGCATCCACCTGATACACAGAAGAAAAGATAATCCATCAAGTGAACGAGGGTAAGTATGTTAAAAGTAGATAATTCGGAATTTAATATCTAACCTTGTTTATGAGCACTGATGAAACCTCGTCACCTTTAGCCTCAACAGAAGTACTGCCACTTTTAGGTCTGGGCACGGTTTGGGTCGGGTCAAATTTTGGCCGACCCGTGGGCCAAACCGAAGGAGAGCTCGGTTCTCGGGTCGAGTCGGGTCTAGGGTGAAACTCGAAAATGGGCCAAACCGGAAATGGGCTCGGTTCTCGGGTCAGTTCCGTGTTCTGATCGGTTTGGGCTTGAGCCCATTTTTACTATTTTCGAAAGCTCAAATCGTATTTATTTTCAGGAAAAAAAAAGCCCAAATCATATTTTTTTAGCAAAACAAAGCCCAAATCAAATTCACTTTCAGCCCCAAAACCCTTTTTTTGTTGTCAAATTACCAAAACCTATTAAATTCTTATGAACAAGCCCAAAACACTTTTCAAAACCTGAAATTATGTAAATTCAACCTATAAAAATCCATCATCCCAATCTAAGTTTCTAAACTAAATAAATCTCACATACACACATTCAACCAACCAACCAAGGAAAAGAAATATAATCTCTTACAAACCATTACAAAAAATAATACACAAACCAAATTAAACTTATGAAATTAAAGATTACAACCGATCACAAAAATACACATAAAGATAATATCCTTGCAAAAAATCTGCTGCATCCATTCTTACAAAAGCCTTAACAAAGCAACCTACACAACACTTAAAAGAATTAACACAAAGTTTCACCATCAACAAATCATAATTAAAATAAGATGCAAGAAAAATACCTTCCAACATATCTTAATCACACTAAGAAGGGAGAGTCTTATTCAAATTTGTCTTGGATGTTTTACTCCCCATTTCTACAAAATATAATAAAATAAATCAAACCTTTGTCGTGGTGTTGGATTTTGTGATGCTGCTGTAGGAGGTACAACAGTATCACTACAAGGTAAAGAATAATCATTCCAATGTATTTGAGCCTCATTAGAAGCAGGTTCCTATTCATAAACATATTAAAACCATATTTAAACACAACCCAACAAAGTTTAACTACCCATAAACATATTAAAACATATATCCTATTAAAAAAAACACATTTAAACTGTCAAAACATATTTAAACTATGCATACAACTCCCTAAACATATATCCTATCCAAATATCAAATTTAAACACAGTTAAAACAGATTTTTCCTTTTCAAAGATGCAAGAAACAGAGTCAAAACATATTTAAACAGATATCAATCACATACATATTACAAATTACAAATTTAAACACAGTACAAACAAATTTTTCCAATCCAAAGATGCAAGAAACAGATTTAAACATGTTACAAATTACAGAATACTTCCAACATATCTTACAAAAACAGACTACAAAAACATATTACAAAAACAGATTATAAAAATAGATTACAAAAATAGATTTAAGCATATTACAAAAACATATTATAAAAACAGATTTAAACATATTACAAACATAGAATTAAACAGATTACAAAAACAGATTTACACAGATTACAAAAACAGATTTAAATAGATTAGCAGCAGCAGCGAATATTTACCTCCATTTAAGCAAAATTTTCCAAACTTTCAAAGCTCAGCAGCAGCAGCAACGCTAAACAACTGTGAATGAAACCAGAAAAAGGGTTAAGTTACAAACAAGCTTCACTCCTTTCATAAATTCAAACCAAATACCCTTAAATACCCATTGCTCTAAAAAAAGTCCTAAAATTAAAACCAAAATTTGAACTGCATGCCTTAATCTTTAATATGTAACTAACCATAATTCGTTCAAAAAAATTGAAGTAACATGCATGAACAATGTCAGATTGCAAATAAATCTTCACTCTTCCATCTATTCTTTAATAAAAACAGAAACTAACCAATCAAAACAGACCTAGCATGCAGCACAACCTATTTAACAAAAAGAAACATAAACATAATTAACACAGCAGCATAACAACAGAATAGCAGCAACAGAAACAGAACCTAGTAGTTTCACAGAACCTAATTTCATAAAACAAAAATTAATCGGTAGCAACCCTAATTAGAATAATTTAACAGAAGAACCTAAATGCTAGCAGCCCTAATTTGTATAATGCATGATACTTATAGTTCATAATTTCTTTGTCAATTTCAAATAATCATCACAACACAGCATAACCTAATTGGTGGCAGCCCTAATTCGACAACCCTAGATGCTAAAACCTTAATAGAAAAAATATATCATCACATCAACCTCAACCACCAAATCGACAAGCCTAATTTAACAGAAAAAATCATAAATTTAATTTAGAATAAACCCTAAATTCAAAGGAAGATGATGCTCTCACCTCTTTGACTGATATGAGAGAAAAACCCACAGAAGAAATCGCAAGAGAGGAATAGATGTTGTCGGCGATCAGAAACTGAGACTGGGAAACATAGAAAATCGAGATAAGAAGAGAGAGCAAAGAGAGAGTTCGCGGAGCAAAGACGCGATGGGAAAAAAATCAAACAAATAAGAGAAGAAAAGCTGACCTGCGTGCAGGGATGGAGGCGGCATGGTGGCTGATCGATTGAGAGTGAGAGGATCGAATGAGAGACTGTCGAGAGAGAGAGGCGTCGCAGCCTTTTAGGTCAAAAACAAAATGAAAACTGAAAAGAGGAGAAGACTGAGCGAAAGAGAAGAGAGAGAGTCACATGTGACTCACACGGTGTGAGGGAACTTATGGGAAAAATTAAAAAAATTCGTGATGGATCTGCTGCAAGCAGTCTCACATAACTATTTTTTTTGGCCAATCATACGACGCCACGTGTAATAATTATATAGATTTAAATATTACCGGTTCGGTTCAGGTGCTTTGGTTTTGAAAAAATGAGACCTGAAGGCCGAACCGTTGACCTTCGGTTCGGTTCAGGTTCGTTGTTGACTTTTTCGATTTGGTCAAAAAACACTCTTTTTCGGTTTGGTTTGGTTTAGTTTGGTTCGGTCAATTTGATTGGTTTATCGGTTTTTATGCCCACCCCTAGTCACTTTCATCCCGAGCAACTTTATATGCCTTCAAGGCACACCATCTGTACCCTCATGCTATTGTAAAGTTCAATCTGGAAAGATCAAAAGAAGCAACTAAAGTAAAATATTCCCAAAGACAATGCATTTGGACTAAAACAAGAACATACAGAAGTATTCTTCTGACTTGAACATGATGCTGAAGACAGTGTTGCATGCATGCATATAATGTGTAGAAGACAGCTCATAAGTAAATCACATTAAAAGTTAAAAGTCGTCAATCTACACATCCTTCAAACTAAAAAGGGCCAAAGCATAGTGGACATCAACATCATCCAAATTTTTCTAATACGTGCACGGTACAAGCAGAAACATGGAAATCAGAACTAGGAGCAATGAAGAGTTTTAAATTACCCCCTTATTGACAAGTCTCAGGAACTCTTCACGCTCCCTACTCACTGACTAAAATAATGGGTCAATAACATAAAAAATTAAAAACTGTTAAGCCATAGTGTAGATGATAGTGCTTGAAAATTTGGAAATGAAAAATGAAAAAAGAAAAATCAACAATCATAATCATTGTGAGTTATTAAGTCCAGTCCTTACAGATGCAGAAGCCAAAACAGCCAATGCACGACTTATTTCGTAGAGCTTCTCTTCCTTTTCTAGTGTCCTTGCCCTGGCTTGTTCTAGTTTCCTTGCCCTGGAGTTCGGTTTTCATAATATAATAATTTAAAATCTCTAGATGATAGTCATAATTGCAAGAGTTTGAATTCAAGTTGTATTCCTTTGTGTAAATATTACAATATTTATAATTGCACAATAAAGATATAAACGGTAAAAGCCTTAAATGGCAGTAAATACAAAATATCTGGAGAGCAAGTCAACTATTGTGATTAAGAAGAATCCATTTTAGATTCTTCTTCCTTGATGAGTGCATGCGGTTTAACACCCCCACACACCACACCCCCCCCCCAACCCAGTGCAAACTGAGCAGCCTTGGATAAACAAGTTTGGAACATAAGAGATGGTGTCGTGGCTTGTCAAGTGGCTTAGTGAGAAGATCCGCAAGTTGATCAACAAAGGGGATGAAGCAGACTTGATGACCCCCAAAGGCCACCTTCTAGCGAACAAAGTGGTAGTCAAGTTCAATGTGGCAAGTACGAGCATGGAATACCGGGTTTGTCGCCATATAAGTGGTGCTGAGATTGTTACAATGCATAAGAACTGGAAAAGACAGTCGAACACCCAGTTCATGTAACAGAGAACAGAGCTAAGAAGATTCAGCCAGGCATGAGCAAGAGCACAGTACTCAGATTCCGCACTGGAGCGAGAAACTATTGGCTGCTTTTTGGAGCACCAGGAAATAAGATTGGAGCCCAAGTAGATGAGGTAGCCAGCTGTCGAACGGCGATAGTCTGGGCACCCAGCCCAATCGGCATCTGAGTAAACGGTGTAACGTGTGGAAGGATCTTGGGGTGTAAAATGGAGGCCAAAGTCAATGGTGCCCTTAACATAGCGGAGAATCCTTTTGACGGCAACCATGTGAGGAGAGCTAGTAGAGCTCATAAAGTGGGCCACAGTGTTGACAGCAAAGGAAATATATGGGAGGGTAAGGGTGAGGTACTAAAGACTCCCCACAAGTTCACGGTATTCTGTGGGAGAAGCGAGCAAGTCACCATCACTAGCAGTTAGAACAGACTTGGCCGCAAGATGAGTGGAACGGGCTTGGCATGTAGGAGATTACTCTTGTGTAACAAATCATGAACATACTTGAGTTGATTGAGATGAAGAGCACCATCATGAGAGACAACCTGTAAACCCAAGAAGTAACTAAGAAGACCAAGGTTCTTTGATGTCAAATTGGCGGTTTAAAAGAGATATAAAATTTTGTAAAAGAGAGGAATCACTGCCAGTAATCACAATGTCATCAACATACAAGAGGAGAAAGATAGTGTGGGAGCCTTGCTGAAAGATAAAAAGTGAAGAGTCTGCTAAACTTCTTGAAAAATCAAGGGATAAGAGGAAGGTGCTGATATGATTAAACCATGCATGCGGAGCTTGTTTGAGGCCATAAAGAGACTAGGTGAAGTTTACAGACATTAGTGGGATGAGCAGGGTTCACAAAACCATGAGGCTGAACCATATATACGTCTTCTTGAAGGAACCCATGAAGGAAGGCATTCTGGACCTCAAGTTGTCGTAAGAACCACCGACAGGAAACAGCAAGACTGAGAACAGTGCGAATTGTGGCTAGTTTGACAATAGGGCTGAAGGTATCAAAGTAGTCAATGCCAGGGCATTGATGAAATCCCTTAGCCACTAGGCGGGCCTTGTAGCGTTCAATAGTGCCATCAGAATGACGCTTGATGCGGAAGACCCATTTGCAACCGACTGGAGTATGTGTGGGAGATGGAGGAACAAAAGACCAAGTCTGATTTCGCAACAAGGCATTAATTTCTTCAGACATTGCCGCGCTCCATGCTGGATTTTTGGAAGCCTGAGAAAAACAAATGGATCATCAATGATAATTAAAAGAGCACAAAGGACCGGGTACCGAACTATGCCGTCGGTGCAGTTTTTAGACTGAGAGATGCCATCACGCAGAGGTGTGCGCATGGGATGAGTAGGCACTGGTGGCCTTGGTTCGATAGGTGGTGGAGGAGCTGTGTCCGTAGAGGCAAGGGGAGCAGGGACGAGTGATGCCTACACAGGTTCTACAGATGATAGGCGAGGTCTTCTGGAATATGTATGGAGCAAGGGCTGGATTGGCTCAAAAAGAGTCGCGTTAGGTGGATTAAAGGGTGTTGTGTGGTTGGGGCCGAAACTGTGCTATGGGGCGGGGACTGTGGCTTGTGGAAAGATGGAGGTGAGGAAACTTATGGAAAGATGGGGGTGACGGAAGCTTGTGGAAGGATGGAGGTACTGGAAGCTTGTGGAAGGGTAGAGGTGCCGAAAGCTTGTGGAAGGATGGAAGTGTCAAAAGCTTGTGGAATGATGGAGGTGCCGGATGTGGCAATGTCTTGTGTCGGTGTTAATAGGACGTGCACAGGTGGAGGTGATCCTGGAGTGGCCACATGTGCTAGAGAAGGAGAGGCAGAGACCACAGGATGAAAATTTATTTCAGTATACTCCGGGAAGGATGAAACCTGCAAATGCTGAAAAGGAAAACTTATTTCGTTAAATAAAACATGTCGAGAGGTATATACACAACCAGTGGAAGGATCAAGGCAACAATAGCCTTTATGTTGAGTACTGTAGCCAAGGAACAGACATTCAGTGGTACGGTTGACATGTTTGTTTTCTGAGTAAGCACCAAGTTGTGGGTAACAAGAACAGCCAAAAATCCTAAGATAAGAATAGATATATAGGAGGTTGGTTAAAGGGTTTGGTGTATGGGGTTTGCCAGGATAGGATTGGGGTGGGTAGGAGAATGATGAGGTGTACAGCAGTGAGTGCCGCATCAACCCAAAGTGTGTGAGGGGCATGGGCTGTAGCGAGGAGGGTTCGAATTATTGTGGCAATGTGGCGATGTGTACGTTCAGCAAGGCCATTTTGTTGTGAGGTATGGGGACATGAGAACTGTTGTTGAATGCCTAATTTGTGACAGTAGTTAGTGAAAGAGTTGTTGACATATTCAGTGCCATTTATTGCTTTGAAGAAATTTGATGGAGGAATTGAAGATGTTATGTATCATGGAAACAAGAGTTTGAAAATGGTGAAAGATCTCACTTTTTCGACGCATGAGTTGAATCCATGTATACCTGGAATATTCATATGTAAATAAGACATAATACCGAAAACCAGTTGTAGAAGAAACAAGGGACATCCAAACATCAGAGTGCATAATAAAAAAGGGAGAGTGGACATGAATTTCATTAGTAGAAAATGGTAATTGAGTAGATTTTCCAAGGGCACAAGTCTTACAAAATTCCTTATTTAATTTGAAACCTAATGAAGAGGAAAGACGAGACAAAACAGCGAAAAACGGATGACCAAGACGACAATGCCAAGCAGTGAAGGCATGCTTGACAGGGAAGGCTGATGGAAAGGAGATAGGATATAGAGACCATCTTTACATGGGCCCTGAAAAAGAAGAGTACCAGTTTGTAAGTCATAAATTTGAAAAGAATTGGGATTAAATACAAAGGAGACAGAATTATCATGAGTAAAGCGAGCTACGAAAAGAAGATTAGTACGGAGGGAAGGAACATGATAAACATTACGAAGAGAATATACGAAAGAGCTTAAGGAAACAGGAAGAGTACTAGTGGATAAAATGGTTAGAGAATCACCGTCATTACCCATGTAGGATTGAGGGTTCTGAAGGTTGGTGGCAGTACCAGTCATATGATGGGTGGCTCCGGTGTCGAGATTCCAGGTATTTTCAGGAGGTTGGAGAAATGTGCACCTGCAAAAGGAGGAAAAGTTTTAGGGCCGCGGAAGCGATGAGGACATGTTGCGTGAGTGTGTTGGGCAGTGTTGCACGTGGGGCACCATGGGGGGCCTAGGAGGCCAGGAGCCTAGGACTGATTACTGTTGACAGTGCACTATAAGGAAGGTGACTGGGGTTGCTCCTGCGAGTTGTTAGCCCAGACGCGATTGGCTGCTACTACCAACCACGACATGGGCCAGATGAGCCATTGGAAGACTACGGTTGGAATTGATGCTGCTGCGAGTTCCAACCCTAACCTCCACAGCCGTGACAGCCACGACCACTGCTGCAGCCACGTCCAGTGCCATGATTGGAAGAGCCACCACAGTGAGAGAAAATTGGTTGAGACTAAGTGTCCATGAGAGCCATGGACTGGTTGGTGTGAATAGGATCAGTGCGAGGAGTTGGAGCTTCATATGAGAGGAATCGAGCACGCAGGTCAGCAAAATCAGGAAGAGGATGAAAATTTAAAAGAGCGATTACCAGCATTTTGTAATCAAGACCCAAGCCACGAAGAACGCCAATGACAAGATCCTTATTGGAGACGGGCTCATAGATGGCAGCAAGAGAGTCCGCAATAGATTTGGCTTGACGATGGTATTGGTTCATAAAATGGATGAATTCAACAAATATCTGTGGGGCTCTATATCGTTTGAGCACCTGAAAGATTCTCTGTTGTTTGCTCTTAAGAAGAAAGAGAGTGATGAAAACAATGATGGGAAGGGGAAATGATAGAGAAAAGGAAAACATACAGTGGAGAGTTCAGTGAAAAAAGATGAAGCATGAGAAGCGTAAAAGAATAACAGAACTTCACGGCAGGGACCAAATTGATGTGTGAAGTTTAACATAAAGGAACAATAATGTCAAAAAAAAAAAAAAACATAAAAGACGAAAGGTGATAATTTCGCAAACCTCGGGGACTATTTATGATTGAAAAAAAAAAAAGCCTAAAAGTAAAACATAATAGTTAACCTCAGTGGGCCACATCGGTTCGTTGAGTTCACCAACAGTGGCGAAAGGGTTGAAAACAATCTCTGCACCATTCAAGCCAAATGCTAACCAATTCAAAGGATATTGGTGCCTTCTAGAGCATATGTTAACAACAATTTTTCCATAAGCTGTCTCAAAGACTGGATGTCCAGTATTTCCTTCCATATAAATTATAAGGATTAACGTCAAAAGACCCCCTGAAGGTTTGGGGTCATTCCCAATATAAGTCCTCGAGTTTCAATTTAATCATTTTACACCCCATGGTTTTTAAATGTGACCAATTTAAGTCTTCAGTTAAGTTGACCGTTTGGTCAAACGTTACCTGATGACGTGTCTATTGTGAGACCCACAAATTCCTAAAAATAAATAAATAAATTATATAATATAATAAAATAACATTTTTTTAAGAAGCTTTTTAAAAAAACCTCCCTCTCTCTCTGCGTCCCCTTCTCTTCCCAGCTCTCCCACCCCATCCCCATTCCCCCTCTGATGAATCCAATCACTCACACCTCCTCTCCGAAGCACAGCTCCACCATCTACTGCTCGTCTGTCCTCGCTGAAACCAAGTCCATCATGTTGATGCTCCTTTTCGGGGAGGGTCAACTTAGAGAGAGGGGGTTGTCTTTAGCGAGAGAAGGGCCTGGGCCTTCGGTAGGGGGCTAGCCTGCAAAAGACAAAGATAGGAGAAGCAATCGTAAGCTTCGGACACCGGTGTGGTGCCGGCCGAAGGCTCTCCGATGCCTGAGTCAGCTAGGGTGAGTGACTATTGCAAAGTAGCAGTAATAGTGGGAGAGAGAAGTTACCATTTTCTTGGTTACTGTTCCTATTTATAGGGAAGTAAAGGTAGGAGGTTTGCACAAAGTTCTGATGTGGGACTTTGTGCAAGTTGCTGTGATGATGACACGTGTCTCCTGTGTTTTAGGTTTGGCAGTTCGGAGCTTCGGCAGGTGGTTGTCCCTTCGGAAGGGCATCTCCCTTTGGCAGGGAGGAAGACATGTCTACCTTGGTGCTCAATCACGCTTGGTTAATTATGGTGTAAACAGTAGTCCCCCAAGTTGTCAATCGAGAAGTGGCTTCTGGTTTGGGAACTTGTGAAGAGGTTGTGTATTTCAACGTGCCGAAGGGAGTCCCCTAGGCCCCAAAGTTTGAAAACTAGAAGCCCCCTTTTTTTTTTTTTTTTTTTTCTTTTTTTTTCTTTTTTTTTTTTTCGGTCATGGGGTGCCGAAGGTGGCTTGCCGAAGATAGCCTTCCGAAGGGAAGGAATGACGTCACAGGTACCTTCCGAAG
>NC_024127.1:22437445-22448765 GCF_000346735.1 Prunus mume
GCTCCTTTTCGGGGAGGGTCAACTTAGAGAGAGGGGGTTGTCTTTAGCGAGAGAAGGGCCTGGGCCTTCGGTAGGGGGCTAGCCTGCAAAAGACAAAGATAGGAGAAGCAATCGTAAGCTTCGGACACCGGTGTGGTGCCGGCCGAAGGCTCTCCGATGCCTGAGTCAGCTAGGGTGAGTGACTATTGCAAAGTAGCAGTAATAGTGGGAGAGAGAAGTTACCATTTTCTTGGTTACTGTTCCTATTTATAGGGAAGTAAAGGTAGGAGGTTTGCACAAAGTTCCGATGTGGGACTTTGTGCAAGTTGCTGTGATGATGACACGTGTCTCCTGTGTTTTAGGTTTGGCAGTTCGGAGCTTCGGCAGGTGGTTGTCCCTTCGGAAGGGCATCTCCCTTTGGCAGGGAGGAAGACATGTCTACCTTGGTGCTCAATCACGCTTGGTTAATTTATGGTGTAAACACATCACTCATCTCCTTCCGCTCCGCCGCAGCACTGTCCAGCCTTCTTCCTCATCCCCACCCCACCTCAAGGGATTAATAGTTTCAGTGCATGGGTGAAATGGATATAGAATGTTTTGGGCAAAGAGTGAGATGGGTATGGTGTTTTGATAAAGAGGGTGGCCATGGATGCCATTGAAGATTTGAATTAAGGCCTATTCTTTTTTGTCTCTGGCTCTGCTCAAAGTTCAAAGTATCAGAATTTTGATTTTGATTTTTGTAAAACAAAGTAGCAGATTTGATTCAGGGCTAGAAATCTAGGCATTAGAACTACCCTTCTATAGAGGAGATTTGATTTTGGAATGAGAGAAAACTGCATAGTTCTTAGGCAGATATTTAGGTGAAGCAAAAGAATTGGTATTATGCTTAAGCCTACTTTACTGCTAGCCCAGCTCCTCTGCGACCAATCATTGTAGGACCTTGGGGACCTAAAGTGGTTGCCCAAATTTGAAAACACCCTAAAATCTAGAGGAGAAGTTGGGCTTATAACTGAATCAGAATCTGTTAAACCCTTAGAACTCAACCCTACAAACAAACTAGGAACACTGAAAAAAGAGTTGCTTTTGGGATTGTGTCCCAAAACATCAGACCCAGCATCAGCAATTGGTCATTGGTGTTGATCCTTCTGAATTGACCTGCTTCTCTTCCTCAGCAATATCTCAACTATCTCCCTTTTAAAACACCGAAAGCCTCCCTTTTCCTCAGCATTATCTCAATTGTCCCCTATATCAAAATTGAAAGCCCTAGGATTATCCACTCTCTCTATCTCTGCAACTTTTCCAAAACTTCACAAAACCAAAATCACACAAAATCAAAACCGTAACCTTTCTGCAACCTATTCGAAGCCAAAATTTCATAGAGGCCAGACGAGTAGTAGATTGCAGAGCTACGCTTTGAAGATGAGGTGTAGGTGGCTAGACATGTCAGAGGGTGAGGGGGGATGGGGGTGGGAGAGCAAGGATGAGAAGGGGACGGAGAGAAAGAGAGGGATATATTTTTTTTAAATTTTTTATTTTTATTTTTATGTTATTTTATTATATTATATAATTGATTTTTATTATAGAGATTTATGGGTCTCCCAATGGACACGTCATCAGTTAACGTCTAACCAAACGATCACCTTAATGGAAGCAGTAATAATATAGATAAATGGGCTTTAAGTGTGTTTCTAAAGTCCATTTCATATATGGTATTTTTATAATTTAGGCCCCTATATTGGATATAATAGTAAATCTCCCTAATTTCTTCCCAATTCCTTTCCACCCATCCATCCAACTCCTTCCCAATCCCCTCAAAGTTCAAACCATATAAACCCTATCCCTCTTTCTCCCTACCGTCTAGACCCTTTTATTGTTTGCATTTTCTTCCTCCTCCAAAAATATAAACACTTAAGTATATACAAGGAAGCTAAGAGTTTTTCTATTTAAACCTCATACTTCTTCATTCACCCCATGTTCTAAGTTCACCTCAATTTCTAATTCAAATTTTCACAATTTCTAAGAAAACCCCACTATATCTTCCCAAACTACCCTTAAATTAAGTATTTATTTACACACACCCCACTTAACCCTCGGATTGATCCAATAACTTATTAAGTTCTCATTTCGTCAGTTTTTTAGTTTGCCCAATTCAATTGCAAAATAACCCACCTTTACAAACCCCACAATTTCTGGGAAATTTGGAAAAAGGAATTGGAATCCACTTCCCATACCCCACAGAACAATTCATGAATCCAAAGGGCTGGACCTTCATTTTTTAGTGAGATGAAAGCCGTGAATGTTGCTCCCGTAACTTACAATACTTCGATACAAGCGTACAACCAAGAAGGTAATAGCGAGATGGGCAGTAGGCTTTTTGAGGAGATGTCAAGGAATCAAGTAAATGCTAATATCGTGACTTATAATGCATTGATATTGGGACTCTGCACGGAGGGTAGAACAAAGAAAGCTGCATATATTGTTAAAGAACTTGATAGAAAGCGCTTCGTCCCATATGCCTTAACCTTTTCTGCCCTTATTGAAGGGCAGTGTGTGAAAAAGAACTCGAACCATCCCTTTGTTAATTATTTTGATTTAACTCCCGTTCTCTTGAGCCGTGTACTTGAGCTTGCTCCCGGTGAAGTGTGTGGGGTGTGTATATAGATGTACTAGGATTAAATATTAAGTTGAATGAATTTTTTTGTCTTTTTACACAATAATAAACTTAACAGCTTTACGATTTAAGAATTGGGGTGAACAAAGAGAAATGTGTGATTTAAATAGAAAAACTCAAAGCTAATTACATTTAATTATATTATATAAATATTTATCTATATGTACAAACCAATCAAACCGAACCCATGTTAACAAAACAAAAAACAAAAAACAAAAGACTTCAATGGGAAAATTGAATGCGGGCTGCGGGTTGCAAGCTCAACAGTGGCATGGGAATTAGGATTTAGCTAGATTCCATGAACCGACCCCAATATATCTGTATATATATAGAAATGGAAGTTAAAATTAAATCATATATGTAATTAAGGAAAAATGAGATAGTGGTGGTGACGAGTACTTTTCCCGGCTTTATGTGAGCATACGTTGTCACTCAAATATTTGGTGATTGCCGAGCGTCAGTCAGCAAGGCCCCTTGGCGTACACTAATCTTCGCATTCCCAGAAACTGACAATTCCAGCTAGGAGACCTTCTTCCTCCCTTTCATAAAGCAGACCTCACCCTCTCCTGCATATCACCACCCAGCTCATACACCTCATACTACAGATGCAGAGAGAGAGAGAGAGAGAGAGAGAGAGCAGTGTGTGTACACGTGTGTGTGTGTGTGTGAGTGTTTGTGGGAGCGAGCGTTACTAAATATTATTGAGAATTAATTAATTAAGAGGACACAAAAATGGCCGGTGTTTCCAAGGAGACTGAGGTGCAGCAGCAGCAGTGAGAGGCAAGGCAGCTGACAAACAGATTGTGATTGGGAACCCGAGTGATATTCATCCTGAAGCAAGCAGCAAATGCGCTTCTTCTTCTTCTTCTTCGAGGTCTTCGGAGAGCCAGGGAGGTAGAAGTGGGCCGCGGAGACGATATCCATGTCAGAGAAGGCCGAGAGATTGCCCGCTGGTTTACCAACCACCTGCTGGCTCGCTACGTCTCCCTATTCATCCTCCTCCATCTCCACCGCCCCGTGTAAGCTTAGATCCTTCTCTTTTGATATTCTTGTGGCTATTTTTGTTTACCCAATGGTTAGAGTTGGTTAGAGCTGTTAGAGTTGTTAGGAGGTTGGTTAGCTTAGCTGTCAGCTGTTAACAGGTTGGTTAGCTTAGCTGTCAGTTGTTAGCACGGTTATTTACTCATTAACCCAAGAGACTAAGTAGATATTTGTATATATATACTGTATTGTAAAAACGATTCAGTAAGAAATACATCATTCAGTTTTCTCATCTGCTCTCCAAAACTTCTAGTAAACTCTTTTCTCCTTATCTCTATTACCATGGTTAGCATGGTATCAGAGCCCTTCGTGGTTCTGAGGGCCTGAGTTCTTGCTTCCGCTACCCTATTCTTCCCTCTATTTTCTTCTTCCCCCTGATTTCTGGCCATTCCTTCACCTTTGTTGATTCTGCATTCCGATTCTGTCTTCGATTTCTTGCAATTTCTGCACTTTCTTCTTCGTGTCTGACATATAATTCTGCAATTTCTTCGATTTCTTTGTTTCTACAATTTCTTCAATTTCTTCGTTCTACAATTTCTGTGCTTACTCTCTCTCCTGCTTTCATTCTGCAATTTCTTCGGTTTCCTTGCTAGTCTTCGGTTTCTTCGTTTCTGCAATTTCTTCACTTTCTTCGGTCTGCAATTTCTGTGCTTACTCAATCTCCTGCTTTCATGGTGACTTCACATCTCAAGATTGACGGTATTCTCGGTCTTATCACGATCCGGTTGAAGGATGATAACTTCTTGAAGTGGCGATATCAACTTGAGTCAGTTCTAGACGGATACGATCTCTTTGGCCATTTTGACGGCTCAAACATTGCACCTCCAAAATTTGCAATTTTGGATGAGGAAGGTGTCACCTCTAAACTCACTGCAACCTACAAGGACTGGGTGCAGGTCGACAAAGCACTTCTTAGCTTGTTGATCGCCATGCTTTCTGATGATGCGCTCAAATATGTCATCAGTTGCAAGACGGCGCATGATGCTTGGATGAATTTGACGGATCGATATGCCACAGTCTCTCGTGCTCATATCAATCATCCCAAAACCGAGCTTCAGACTGCACAGAAAGGCTCTGACTCAATTGAGAAGTTCTTGCTTCGCCTCAAGCACATTCGCGATCACCTTGCTATTGCTGGTGTTTCGGTGTCCGACGATGATATGATGATTGCAGCCTTGAATGGCCTTCCTTCTGAGTATGATATGATTATGATAGTCCTAGTTGCTCGTGACACTTCGCTTTCCTTCAAAGACTTTCGTAATCAATTGTTGGCGGTTGAACAAGCTGCAAAGGCACACGTGCTTTCTTCTCATGCACCTATGGTTGGCATGCTAAGTCATTCCTCTTCTTCTGGTTCTTCCCATGCCTTCTCTGGTTCTGGTCATGGTGATGGTCTCCTTCCAACTCCTCCAATGCCTCTTACTGCCTATATGAGTTCGCAGCCTTTTGGTCGATCTTCTCCTCATGCTTTCGGTGCCCGAGGCAAATTCTCTGGTTCTAGACCTTTTGGCCATGGTTTTCAAGGCAGGTTTCACGGTCCTCCTAAGTCTGGTGGTGGTGTTGTTCCTGAGTGTCAGATCTGCAGCAAGCGAGGTCACACTGCGGTCAATTGCTATTTTCGCAATTCGAATACCGCTTCTCCTGGGTCCTCTTCCACAATTAAATGTCAGATTTGTGGCAAAAAGGGCCATGAGGCTCTAGATTGTTACCATCGCTCCAACTATGTTTATCAAGGTTCTCCACCACCTGCCTCCATCACTGCCATGGCAGCTCAAACTTCTTTCTCTCTTGATGCTGTCTGGATTGCAGATAGTGGGGCAAGTCATCACATGGTGCCTCATATGACTACAATGGACTCTGCTTCACCTTGCACCTCCTCTGATCAAGTCAGAGTGGGAAATGGGGAAGGTTTGCGCATTGATCATATTGGTTCAGCTCATATTCCCACTGCAACTTCTTCTCTATCTTTATCTTCAGTTTTTCATGTGCCTCAGCTTACGGCCAATCTCTTGTCTGTGTATCACTTGTGCTGGGATAATAATTGGCATATGATTTTTGATCAATTTGGATTTTCTATACAGGACAAAGTCACCAACAGGGTTCTGTTCCACGGCAAGAGTGATCATGGCTTGTATCCCATCCCATGCTCTGTCCCTGTTTCAACTCATGTAGATAATAAGCAGCCAAATATGGCTTTTCTTGGACAACAAATTCATTCCTCCTTGTGGCATAGATGATTGGGTCATCCTACGAATGAGGTTGTTCAACTCATGCTTAAGGAAGCACAGCTCTCGGTAGTTTCAGATTCCATATCTCAGATGTGTGCTTACTGCTTAAATGGTAAAATGCATCATTTACCTTTTTCTGCAAGGCGTGATAAGGCACTTCTTCCTTTCTATTGGATTCATAGTGATGTATGGGGGTCTGCACATTGTAAATCAGTTGATGGTTATCGATATGTTGTAAGCTTCATTGATGAATATACTAGTTTTCTGTGGCTATACCCTCTTTGTGTCAAATCTGAGGTGTTCTCTCTGTTTCGTAAATTTTTTGTCTTTATTACCACATGCCTCAGTAAAGTACTTTCAAAGTGATGGAGGGGGAGAATATATGAGTCATCAGTTTCAGGATTTTTTATCTACTCATGGCATTGTTCATCAAGTCTCATGCCCTTATACATCTCAGCAAAATGGGCTTGCTGAAAGAAAAAATAGGCATTTTGTAGAGATTGCCATTACTCTATTAACTTAAGCTTCTATGCCTGACAAATTTTGGTTTCATGCAATGGCACATTCAGCTTACCTCATTAATCGGATGCCTAGTAAGGTTCTTGCCAATCAATCTCCTTATTTTCGGCTTTTGTAGAAACTGCCTGATATCAGATATTTGCGTGTGTTTGGGACTGCTGTTTATCCATGTTTACGAGAGACCAATTCTCATAAATTGCAACCTCGTACTGCTACTTGTGTGTTCATGGGATATCTTATGGGCTATAAAGGTGTTTTATGCTATAATTGTACTACTCACAGATTTGTCATCTCTCGCTATGTCATCCACGATGAGTCAGTGTATCCTTTCAAGCATCCCAGCACTTTACACTCCAATATTATGTCCTCTGCATCTCCAACTCTAACCATTAATCTACCTTCCACTCGTGTCAATCATCCATCTTCCTCTCCCGGTCGTCTTGAGTTCTCTCCTCCCATCTCGTTTCTCCAGATGCATCTTTTTCTTCGATTCAGCCTCTGAAGGGTTCTTTTCCCTTTTCGTCAGATCAACATGTGTCTCCTATTGATCATGACATTTCTGGTTCTTCTTCTAGTCTCACTTCTTCTCGGAACATACATCCAATGACTACTAGGTCCAAATCTGGTCTGTGTCAAAAGAAGTCTTTTGAGGATTATCAATGTTTTACTTTTATGCATGATTCTACTACTCTTGATGAGCCTTCTACATTTCGTGTGGCTTCTTTCTCCCCTGCCTGGATTAAGGCTATAGAGGAAGAGATTTCTGCCTTAACCATGCAGGGTACATGGTGTTTGGTACCTCGCCCTACAAATACAAATATTGTTGGCTCCAAGTGGATTTACAAGATCAAAAGAAATTCAGATGAGACAGTTTCTCGCTATAAAGCTCGGCTGGTGGCACATGGGTTTAGTCAAGAGGCCGATTTTGACTACGATGAAACCATCAGCCCCGTGGTACGTCATATCACAATTCGTCTTATTCTCAGTTTAGCTTCTATTAATGGCTGGTCTTTGCGGTAGCTCGATGTCAAGAACGCTTTTCTCCATGGCGAACTTGACAAAGTGGTTTACATGAAACAACCATAGGGCTTTGAAGACTATTCTCATCCTGACTATGTGTGTAAATTACAGAAGTCTTTATACGGTTTGAAACAGGCTCCATGGGCCTGGAATGCCAAGTTCACGGGCTACTTACCTTCTCTTGGTTTCAAAATGTCACATAGTGATCCAAGTCTGTTTGTGAAGATTTTAGATTCAGCTATCGTTGTATTGTTG
This sequence comes from Prunus mume, assembly GCF_000346735.1. The sequence goes on from NC_024127.1 coordinate 22,445,159, forward strand.
CTCTATGTTGATGATATTATTCTCACTGGTTCAAACTCTCGCGTTATTCAAGAGGTTATTACAGGTCTTGGTTCAGTGTTTGATCTCAAGGACTTGGGTCCCCTTACCTTCTTTCTTGGCTTACAGATTTCGTATAAGTCGAATGGTGATCTTTTTATCAATCAACAGAAGTATGCCAAAGACCTTTTAGTCAAGGCTGGGATGGAATCATGTCGGTCTTGTCCAACTCCCTCTAAACCTCACACACAGGTTCTTCCCACATATGGTGAACCTTTAAAGGAGCCATCAGTATATCGCAGTATAGTGGATGCTCTTCAGTACCTAACTTTTACAAGACCATACCTCGCCTATTCTATTAATACTGTCTGCCAATTTATGAACAATCCCACGGAGGTTCATTTTCAGTTGGTTAAAAGGATTTTGCGCTACATTCAAGGGACTTTGCACTATGGTCTTACTTACTCTTCATCTGTTCTAGTTTCGTTGTCTGCATATAGTGATGCAGATTGGGCTGGTGACATTACCACTCGACGATCAACCACAGGATTTGTTGTCTTCTTGGGTTCCAATCCAATTTCATGGCAGTCTAAGAAGCAGGGGTCTGTCTCCCGTAGCTCCACTGAAGCTGAATACCGTGCTCTTGCTAATGCCTCAGCAAAAGTAGCTTGGATTCGTCAGATACTTGCAGATCTTCATGTCTTTCTCCCATAACCTCCACTGTTGTTTTGTGATAACATGTCAGCGTTAGCTCTCAGCTCTAATCCCGTGTTCCATTCTCGTATCAAACATTTGGATGTCGACTTCCATTTTGTTCGAGAACGTGTACAACGAAAAGACTTCTTAGTGCAATACATTCCTACTGATGATTAGGTTGCAAATGTTCTGACTAAGGGGCTTCATAGTCCAGTATTTGTTAAGCATTGTACCAATCTCAGTTTAGGCACCCTAACTGAGATTGAGGGGGGGTGTTTACCCAATGGTTAGAGTTGGTTAGAGCTGTTAGAATTGTTAGGAGGTTGGTTAGCTTAGCTGTTAGCTGTTAACAGGTTGGTTAGCTTAGCTGTCAGTTGTTAGCACGGTTATTTACTCATTAACCCAAGAGACTAAGTAGATATTTGTATATACATACTGTATTGTAAAAACGATTCAGTAAGAAATACATCATTCAGTTTTCTCATCTGCTCTCCAAAACTTCTAGTAAACTCTTTTCTCCTTATCTCTATTACCATGGTTAGCAATTTTTAATCATATATGTAGCGATCTATGTGCTTCAGCCTCGATGTATGGGTTTTTCTCTCAAAGACTGATTTTTGTTTTTTTGTTTTACACAGCTGGACTTAGGGTTTCTCTCATGGCTGTTAAACTTTAAGATGATGTCTCTATGGTTTTCCCCCTAATCTCTTCATATAATTGCTGTTTAATTGTATGTCATGTCTCTGATATGAATTTAGTCTCTGACTTTTTTAAACTTAATTTTCTGATATGATTTCCCGAATTAATTCCTTTTCCCTTCTAATCTGAAATTATATATTATATTCTTTTCATTTTGATTGTTAAATTATTATAACCTAACTAAGATCTATGACAGAGTACTCAGTTGAAGAGCTATTCGACATAGCTTTGGTTAAATCATCTTTTGTTTCTCCTTTTCTCAAGTAGGGCCCAAGAATCAAAAGTCAAACAAAATAGGGGAAAAAATTCAGATATTCTCATATTATTATTCTTCTTCAATATGGAGGTATTTATACAAGTGCAAAGATGTGTTAACCCTAAATAAAATGGAAAATATATCTAAATTACAATATAAAATAAATATAAATTATAATAGGAAATAAGAAAGGACTCGCCAACACTCCGACTCAAGTTGGGCAAAGATATTTCGCATGCCCAACTTGACAAGCAAGTCACTGAACACCATGCTTGAGAAGCACCATGTCACATCCAGGGATCGGCTCCGCCGTAACACGATATTGTCCGCTTTGAGCCTCCCCTCTATGCCATCACAGTTTTGTTTCTGGGAGCTCACGAGCAACTTCCCAGTGGGTCACCCATCTTGGGATTGCTCTAGCCCCCAACTCGCTTGTCACATCCCGGGATCGGCTCCGCCGTAGCACTATATTGTCTGCTTTGGGCCTCCTCTCTCTGCCCTTACGGTTTTGTTTTTGGGAGCTCACGAGCAACTTCCCAGTGGGTCACCCATCCTGAGATTGCGCTAGCCCCCAACTCGTTTAACTTCGGAGTTCCTATGACTCTGAAGCCAGTAAGCTCCCAAAAGGCCTCGTGCTAGATGGAGGTGAGCATGCACATATAAGGCACATCACCCCCTCTCCGTTGGTCGATGTGGGATGTTACACACCAATTGTAGAGAAGGTCTTTTAGTCAACCACGAGTGAAACAAGTGACAAACTAAAGCAAAGTTTACAGCGGAAACACAAGAGCAAACCCTATGAGCACGACAGTAGGTAAGGCAGAACACAGAAAAAATAGGGCACATAGCAGAACACAGAAACCCTGTGAGCACGGCAATAGGTAAGACAGAACACAGAAAAAATAGGGCACATAGCAGAACACAGAAACACTGTGAGCACGGCAATAGGTAATGCAGAACACAGAAACCCTGTGAACACGGTAGTAGACAAGGCAGAATACAGAAATCCTGAACACAGAAACCCTATGAGCACGACAGTAGGTAAGGCAGAACACAGAATCTCTGTGAGCACGGTAGTAAATAAGACATAACATAGAAGCCCTGTGAGCACGGAAGTAGATAAGGCATAACACAGAAGCCATGTGAGCACGGGAGTAGATAAGGCAGAACACAGACACGAAGGTAGCAAGGTATGTGGCAACACGGTAGCAAGATGGATAGCGGCGGCGGGCTAGGATTATAGGCTAGGTGTATAGTGCAACAAAAATAGGTAGTGTTTAGGGTTAAGGTAGAGATTAATCAAAACACAGCAACATCAACGGTGACAGTAGCGGCAACCGCAACAATAAATTCTTCCATATAAACTTGAGTTAATTAACGTAGACACAACTTCTCTTCACTCCTCCTCTCCCCCTGAAGAGAAGGGGTCGTCGGAGTTAAGAAATAAGCAACATTTTCGAGGGTATACATCAAAGTAATGGAGATATATCAATAAACATATCCATTCCACTCCCCCTCCCCCCTGAAGAGGAGGGGAGAAGAGCACTTAAATTTCAAGAAGAACGCAAGGACAGGTTACAAAAGAACCTGACTCTGATACCAAGTCAAACAAAGTAGGGGAAAAAATTTAGATATTCTCATATTATTATTCTTCTTCAATATGGAGGTATTTATACAAGTGCAAAGATGTGTTAACCCTAAATAAAATAGAAAATATATCTAAATTACAATATAAAATAAATATAAATTATAATAGGAAATAAGTAAGGACTCGCCAACATCAAAGGGGTACTTTGATCATATATATGGTTGTTTGCACTGTTGTAGATGTCATATATGCTTCTGTTGGTTTCATTACCATTAAGATCACAACAAATTAGTGCTAATCTTACATGGAACTCCTGTTGTGATGATTTAGCAAAGTTTCTTACTACATATGTACATGTAATGCTTTCCCTA
>NC_024127.1:22448793-22530648 GCF_000346735.1 Prunus mume
ACGTATAGTAAGTTAGGTAATATCGTTAACTTTACATCACTTTCACACGTATACAGGACCGGCCCTGAGATTTTGGTGGCCCATGGCAAAGTCAAAAAGAAGGCCCTATAAATGCAAGACTGCTTACAAATAAAAAATTTGTTTTCATTTATACGTGTGTATATAGAATGTAGACCTTTTACAACTAGTAACAAAAATTAGGCCTTAAAAAAAATTTCATTTTATTTGTGGAAATGTTTAAAATTTTTATATATAAAGCAATGATTGAACACAAGAAAAAAAATTGAAAGAGATTGGAAGAAAAATATGACATTTTAAGAAGTAAAATGCACCAAAGGAAGAAAGAGGGGTAGAACAATATATGTTAATTATATAAACCACAAATTAGTCCTTCCAAAATCATTTATAGTCGTTTTTTTTTTTCCAAAGATAGTCCATTTGATACATTTATAATCAGAACATCAACTCATCAAGCATCATTAAAAAAGAAAAAAAGGTTTTATTTCTTAATACTAGTAGGACTTGAACATAGATTTGGTTTGAATAAAATCAAAGAAAACCATTAATGCAAGATGGAACTTCAGAAATCTTGATGTTATTAGCTTCTTATATATACTAGTATACTACTGTACCTCATATTAAGAAACTATTTTAGAAACAAATTTTAAAAGAACAATAAAATAAATAAATATTTTGGGGCCCAGGCAGTAGCCCTTCTCGCCCTGCCTGAGGGCCGGGCCTGCACTTATATTGTTTCAAAATCTTCACAAATTATTTTATGTCTAGTTTCAATTATATGATAACTAAGGTAAGTTAGGTAAAATACACATACATATGTATTGTTTTCACACTATATTCACAAATTATTTTGTGCTGAGTGTCAATAACATGATAATGATAATTAGAATAACGTCTGAGTCCACATCAATTATTTTGTGTCTTATGTCACTTTGATTGTTGTCATTTATCTTTCGAACATATCTCTATATCTTTAGACCAAATTAATTGTGCTATCTCATTTATAATTTAAGATAACCCTTTGATTTAAAGCTAATTTTCACCAATTAATAACCTTGGAGATTTTACATCCCTCTATCGTGCGTGAGAGTTACATTTGAAAAAGAAGAAACAAGCATGCCACATGATCTAATATTTATAATGATCAAATAGCCACATTATATGTACACACCATACTAATATGCACACATTTAAATATCATTTTGCTTATTGCTGTCATTATTTATTGACAGATATGTGCGTATTGATTTCAGGTATTCAATCTGGAGCTGATGAGATTATTATTTGAGAAAAAATTACAAAATAGTGATGTCAGCTCAACTGGACGCATTGTTATCCAAAGGTTTGAGCACTTCACTAGTCTAAGTTAACTAATTAGATGGCTTAATGATTTCATGTGATCAGAAACAATGTAATATATATATATATATATATATATATGAGACACAATATATATACATATATATATATAAGTTTATGAACAGAACCAATGTGTATCGAGCCTTTATAATTTCCAAGCATTCAGTTTCAGTGCTGCTGAATGGATATATAATAACAACTTATATATGAACATATTGCTTCAGAGAGAAGCAGGAGTCCATTTTCCTGTCCTGGAAGGAAGAGATGGACTCTGGATGCATTTGGACGACATGGACTTTATGCATGTTTGGACTTTCAAGATCAGGTTCCCATTCAGCCAAGTCCTACTTATTTTATTATTTTTTTGCTTTGATTTAAATAACAAACTATATATATTATGTGATCTTTTTCACAGGGCATTGGCCCAACAACACCAGCCGAATGTACTTATTTGATAATACGAGTGAGCTCAATCTCCAACTTAATTGCATCATTTCACGTCTTTAAATTTAAGAATTATGTTCTGATATTTTTCCTATTAAGAGGGACAATAATGTATTAAACTCACACACACTACATGAATACTAGAACTCGAACCTAATCCTTTTCTGAGAGAACGATCGCTCTAAACCACTACACTAGTAGATCCTTTGCATAATTATGTTCTGATCAATTAACTATCATTTTTCCAGGAGCTTAATTGAGATACATAACCTAAGTGTGGGGGATCCCCTTTTTCTGTTTAAAGATGATTGGCGCGGATCATATGTAAGTGTTTACATATACACCACAGCTTAGTAACTAATTATAAATTAATTTCTTGATGATTAGTTTTAACTTTTCTCCAGGTTCTCCGAGCTAAAAGGGACGCTATGCGAGAAATAACTTATCCAATCACACAGACCACCCTTATCTTGAAGCCAAGACCACCTTTTGATCATTCGCAGGTCGTCTCCGGTGTTATGGATGCAAACCCAAGTAATTTGCTGGATGTCATCAGAGCAGCTGAAATGTCCGCTGTGCCAGCTGTGATAGATCGTCTTCAAACAACAGAGATGGAGGAGGACAACGTTAATGTGAACATGGATATGGCGGATGCAATGAGTTTTCCAACTTTTGATCATCAAAGAACAGAGGCTGATGAGAACATTGACGTTGATGGAATAGCGTTTCCATCTTTGGATGAGGATATTGATCGGTTTTTCATTCGGCCGCCACTCTGTTCTAGTGATTCCGGCACCGATTACACTTACGACCACCCGGTCAACGAGTTTTTTGGTATCGGAGTGGAACAAATGGAGCCGTTCTATGGACATCCTGGACGATCACCAAGTATTGAGTTTGAGTCCATTAATTTCTCTATCTTCGACTGAAACTCTCATGTAATCGCGTATGAATCAAAACTAGGTTATGTTATAATGTCACTTTGTAGCTTTTTCTTTTTCTTTGGTTCCATGTTGTTGTGGAGTGTATATATGTGATGAATAATTTCTCTTTTTTTTGTTTTATCTAAAGTGGGGTCGACTTGTAAGTCAACTGGCCCGTCTAGCTCAGTTGGTAGAGCGCAAGGCTCTTAACCTTGTGGTCGTGGGTTCGAGCCCCACGGTGGGCGAAATTTCGTTTATTTCTGTTTTAAATTCTGGCTGCTCTTTTTTGGGCCAGAGTTTTGATTTCTTTGGGTTTTGATAGTTTTATTGGGTCAATTGAGAAGACCAGCACTGTGCCGTCTAGCTCAGTTGGTAGAGCGCTAGGCTCTTAACCTTGTTGTCGTGGGTTCGAACCCCCCGGTGGGCGAAATTGTGGTTTTTCTGTTCAAATTTTTGGCTACTCTTTTTGTGCCGAAGTAGTGTAGTGCTGGTTTCTTTGGGTTTTTGACCCTTTTATTGACTCAATTGACAGAACCCATTTGTACCCTACAACCCAATCCGTGTGGTGAATTATCATTTCAATTCTTGGGTCACTTTGAACGCTCCATGAGTAGAAGATTTGCGAACATTTTACAAAAGTCTGGAACATTGCTGAGCTCATTGCTTAACCAGTCATCATCTAATTACTTACCATATCTGCCGGCAACAAATTGGTCAGTGTCTCAGTGAAAGGTCTACAACACAACAACAGATGAAGCTTTGGGCATTGACGTCAAAGTTTTAGAGTTTCTGTCTCATGACAAGTAGCTGATGAGGTAGTAAAGAAACACACATGATACATGCACTTCTGCCGCATGACAACAGCGACATATCAATGTTGTCACTGGAAAGTGGTTGATTCATTTTATGAAAATAATAATAATAATAACAACTTGCAATCGATATCTCAATTTCAAAATGCAGAAAGTCAAGGGAAAACCAACATTCTCTACAATGCAGGCTAATTAATGACAATATGAAAAAAAGGGGCAGGTGATGCTCCTCATTAATTTTTAGCAGAATGGGCAGAGGACACTGGCCAAGTTTAATGCAGTTGCTTTTCCTCTATTTTCTTTCTTTTTCCTGGCTGCCTGCAATGAAAAAGATTCAGAAAATGACATAGGAAAGGACCTTTTTCCTGATTTGATAGAAGCTTAGAAGGTGCACGAGTGGTCTAATCCAGCAGGCTGCTTTCCAATGTCCTCAAAGCTTCCACCATCCTGAAAATGTTTATCAACTTAGGAGATCAAATCACTCAGTATTTTATTTTTAATTATTAACAGTTTTTGTTCGCATGAACTTTCCTCATCAAATTATTAAGTGTTACTACTACCTGAGCCTGAGGGATTAAGCTGGCTTTCTGATCCTCTGTGAGTAATAAGGAAGCCAAAGTACCCGGCGGTGCAGCGTCCGCCAAAGACCGGAACTGGACGGAGCAAGGAGGCTCTAGCACAAATGGCAATGGAGGTTCCAAGCAACATAGTCTCTGGGGGATTTATGTATATGTTGTTGGAATTAGTACAGTTAAAAGGAGATTATAAATGTACTCATGTCTAGCTTCCATGAAGCTACCTGATCTGAAGCACATGGATTTGTACTTGGGTTCAGCTCACAGTCATCATATAGCATGGCATCCACAAAAGCAAGCTTTGCTGCAAGGCACTGAGCAAGGAAATAGGCTGTGGTTACTTACTGGATCATAATAATAACAAAGCGAGCTGCTTCTAATTCTGTTTTCTTAATTAATGTTGGTACCAAGTAAAATTAGTAATGTGTTACCTCAACTTGATTCTGTAGTAATTGAACATATTTGATGATCTCATCCAGTACATGAGCCTTGCCATTTATCTATAATCATGATGTAAAGCAAAAGATTTAAACTAAGATTAGCTGGTAAACTGTGATTTTCTCTGAGAAAAAGTCAGAAACTTGAACCAATAACTTAAAATAATTTATCAGTACCTGATCACAACCAGGAACAAGAGACTGCAAAAGTTTCATTCTCTCACTGATTTTCTCTCTTCTTGCCTGGAAACAGCCATTTGAGAATTGTATCAATTTTCTGTTCTTTTTAAGAGAAATATAGGAGATGGATGAAAGGACTTGCAATTGCAAATACCCTTTCAGCAAGGCTGTGACTGTCAGTTGCTTCACCCCTTCGTGCTTTCACACGGACGCCATCTCTTTGGACCCCTTCAGCAGAAGCAGCGGCAAATTTGCTCTGTTTCTTTGCTTCACTCCCATTCTGCTTCCTCTGTTTCTTCCCTTTGCGCTCTCCTTCTTCCTAACCAAGATTAACCGACACAAAAATAAAAAATAAAAAATAAAGCCACCCAAATAGTGAGGAAAAAAAAACACCCAGTTCACCAAATGCAACATAAAATGCATGTAAGGTACCTCAGAAACCATTTTCTTCCCCTTTCTCTCCACTTGGGTTTTTTGGAACAGCCTCAATCAATCCTGATCACCACCCCACCACCACATATATGTTTGAACTTTCAAGTTTCAAGATTTTCAACGATGAAGGATGATGAGTCTCTGTACTGTGAAAGTGACCATTCCAATTTCCACAAGAGCTACTTTTAAGAAGCTCTGTTTATTAATTAATAAGGTTTCATGCATTTGGGCATGCAGGGGAATCTCCTGAAGTGTTTTCTCCCATCTGAGATATATAATTGGAGAGAAATAGGCGGTGATATAGATGGTTGCTTTATTTCCCAAAATAAGCTAGACAATTTCTTGGCTGTTGGCGCACGAAAGACGAACCAAGAGCATCAGGGAAGGAGATATTGGCAAAAGGCGAAGAAAAGGCTGCCATTTGAGTACTTTGGGTTTGAATTGTAAAGTAGATGGGTCTGGTTCTTCATGATGAAGGCGTTGGCTGGAGCTAGAGTGGGCCTTGTTTAAGGATGAGAGAGAGAGAGTCTGAAAGAGAAAGGAGCTCATCATGTAAAATCTTGATTCTTGTTCATGGCTCTGTCCAAACTCCAACAATAAACTTATTTCTCTCTGTGTCACTTTCAGTTTTTTTTTTTTGGTTTGTCTTTTTTCCTTGGATTGAGATGTTTCTACTTATTTCCAACTCATGACTCAAATAGCCCATTGGATTAAGTCATCAGCCCAATAAAGTAGACCTCATTTGTTTATTTCTTAACTATGGCTATCACATTTCTAAAACATTTCTACTAGAGATGTTCTATATGCTCTCGAGGTTGATTCATGGGCCTTTTGAAACTCCATAAGTTCATTGCTTTCTTTGATAAAGCGATATTTTAAGCTACTCTAATATACAAAGAGAGGATTGAACTTAAGTGCAAGAGGATCGATACTTTACCTAATACATGTGTGCATCACTATTAGTTGGTGTGGTTTAGTCCATTTATCTTTTCCATTTTGTCCTTGAAATTGAAATTCTTGGCAAGGCTTTGTTTGCCCCCATTCGGATTTGCTACACCAATTGTGTTCAATGCTGTTAATTCAATATGATGGGAGGAAAATGATGGTGCTGAAAAAGCAAAGCAAACATCAATTCGGGAATGTCGAATTTTCTTTAATATTTCTTGGCACTATTTATGTCTTTTATTACGCACTCGGGCAAGTGGGGGTGTTAGTGATTGGACATGTTGAATTCTCAGTCAAAATGGCCTTTCGTTTTAGGGATGCACTGTGCATGCCTGTTCGGTAGTGGCTTGACAATGGCTACCTAACAACAGACAAACCTTTTACTGAGCATAACAAAAAACATTATGTAAGAAATCCGACATAAGCTTTTTTTGGTTAAGTTTCTTAAACAACATAATAAATTATTATTCAAAAATTATTTATAAACCTCTACTCTGTTGGAAGAACTCCGAATTCAAATAGTTATTTAAGAGATTAAAAGTAGTTTATTTGCTATTAGTGGGTTGAAAACGCCCCTTATGGGTTTTCTACTCTTTTTTATCACAAGTATTGGGATCTTTCCTCTAAAGATATCCTTTCTCTTGTTAAGGATTGTTTTGTCATAGCTTCTCTCCGTGAGCATCTTAATGATACTTTAATTGTTTTGGTTCCTAAGGTTGAAAAGCCTCTTAATAGGGCTCAACTTAGGCCTAATAGTTTATGTAATATTCTTTATAAAGTGATTTATAAGATTTTAGTTTCTAGGCTTCGTCCTATTATGACTAAAATTATTAGTCTCACTCAAGTCAGTTTTGTGCCAGGGAGACATATAGTTGATAATGTTGTAATTGCTCAGGGGATGCTTCATAAGTTCAAGATTGCTAAAGGACAAAAGTTTTTTATTGCTTGGAAAATTGATCTTTTTAAGGCTTATGATTGTTTAAATTGGCCTTTTATTAGAGAGGTTCTTTGTGAAATTGGTTTTGGGGGGAGAGTTTTGGAGCTCATCATGCATTGTATTAGTTATGTGCAGTATAAAGCTATTTTAAATGATGAGTTAACAATTGATTTCTCTCCTAAGTATCGTATACGACAAGGAGACTCTCTTTCTCCTTACATTTTCGTTATGTGAATGGAAAAGCCCTCCCATATAATTCAGCAAAAAGTTATTGACCAAAGTTGGAAGACTATGCAGATTTGTCGGAGGGCCCTTTGTCTCTCATTTAGTTTTTGTTGATGATTTGGTTTTGTTTGGGATGGCCTCTATAGAGCAGGCTTTAGTGATGAAGCAGTGTTCAGATGATTTTTGCTCCTTTTTTGGTCAGAAGGTCAATTTTGAAAAGTCTATGGTTTGTGCATCCCCTAATACTTGTCCTGTTTTGGCTCAGAATATTGCCTATATTAGTGGTTCTCCTTTACCAGATAATCTTGGTAAGTATCTTGGAGTTCCTTTAATTCAAACTAGAGTTACTAAACATACTTATCGGGAAATTATTGATAAAGTCCAAAAATGCCTCTCTTCTTGGAAAAGTCACACTTTGTCTATGGCTGGCTGGCTCACGTTAGTGCAATCAGTCACCTTTGCTATTCCTATATATTCTATGCAAATTGCTATGTTGCATGCTTCTGTTTGTAACAAGCTAGATCAGTTAAATAAGAATTTTCTTTAGGGGCATGCCTTTGATAAGATTAAGGTGCATCTTGTGAATTGGGAAACTATGTGTAAGTCTAAGTGTGCTGGTGGTTTGGGAGTGAAGAAGGCTACTTGGATGAATTAAGCTTTATTGGCTAAATTCAGTTGGAGACTTCTTCAGAATGACCAAGGGCTTTGGGCCAAAGTTCTTAAGGTTAAATATTTAAAACACTATGATATATGTGTATGCTAATGAGCATCAGTTTCATAGTTGCTCTAGCAGCTAGAGGGGGGTGTTGTTCAGTGCTAAGCTTCTTCCCTTTGGTGTTAAATGGAGAGTAAGTTCTAGTGATTCCATTTTATTTTGGACTGATGTTTGGCTGGGTTATGGTGCTCTTATAAATTATGGCCTCATTGATTTACTTGAGGAAATGCTCTAGTTGAATGTGAGTGATTTTCTAGAGGAGGGTTTGTGGGATATTGCTTGTTTGCAAGAGTGTCTTCCTCTTGATATTGTGCTGATGATTACTAGTATTCATGATAGTTTCATTTATGGTGGTCTTGATATGTGCATTTGGAGGTTTACTTCTAATGGAAATTTTTCTGTGAAATATGCCTATCAATTGTTTTGTCCAGTTGAGGCTGGTTCTAATTGGCAATGAGAGTTTATTTGGAGGTTGCAGCTTCCACCTAAGGTTAAGACCTTCCTTTGGGTGCTTTGTCATAAAAAGCTCCTTACTAATGCTCAAAGGCAATGTAGAGGTATGGCAGTTTCTGCTTCTTGTCCTCGATGCATTTATCTAGTCGAATATGTTGATAATTTGTTTAAAGGTTGTAGTTCTTCCTTTTTAATTTGGAATCAGTTTGGCAGTTGGTTTAAGGAATCTAGTGTTTCTTATCCTAATTTTGATGATTGGCTCTTCCATAATCTGCATTCCAAGAGGTCTTTTATGACTAGTTTGGCTTGGAATTTGGTGTTTCCTGTTAGCCTTTGGTTCATCTGGAAATGGCAATGTAAGTTTATTTTTTGAGAGCAGAATTTTGTTGCTGATTCTTTGGCTTCTATGAGCCATGATCTTCCCTTGGGTTTGCATGTATTGGATTTAGCGCCTTGTGTGGTCGTTAAGCTTCTTGCTGTTGATGCCAGAAGCTTGGCTAATCCAAGGATGGTTGTTGTGTAGTTCTTTTTGTGTTGTTTGAGCTTTGGGCCCCTTTTTACCCCCCAAAAAAAATCGTTGTTTAAGAAAAAAGAATTATGCTCAATCGACATCGTATTTGGATAGAAATCTAATTAGTACAAACTATCAAATTTAGGTCATGATAGAATTATGACTCATATATAGCTTTCCGTATTATATTTAAATAAAAATCGGATCACTAAAGACTTGGTAATATAAAAAAAAGAAAAAAAGAGGAGATGGAGAGCTTTATTATTTTTCTTTAATTTTTATTACTTTTTGAGAAAATTAAAGCAATTAAAGGTAAAATGAGCCAAATATTTGAGGATGCGACAAGGAGTGGTTGCAATTTGCATCTACGTATTGATGGCTTTTGAACTATTCACATGAAATTTCAGACTTGAGAGGAGGGCAAAAAAGGAAAAAAAGAAGAGAAAATAGTGTTCGGGCGGCCTGTCCATCCAAAAGTCCAGGTCATGAGCCACAAACGAGTCAAATTACAAACAAAACTTCCACCACCACAACTAAATTACCAATTCCTTTCGTAATGGGGTAAATGGCTTTTGTCATTAAAAAGCTCACCAGGGCCCTCTGTATCTTTTTCCGATTCATGACGTGTACGGCTCAGATTCAAACTCTTCCGTGTGCTAGATTCCCTCGTCCTTATAAACTCGTCCCTCTTCATCTCCCGTTCTTTACTCTCTCATCGTCTTTCCTCTTATTTTTATGTATTTCTTTTATTTTTTCTCCTCTCGATCCGAATCGTAAATAATCCCTAAGATCGCGATCTGTAAACTCTGCCAAACAGATCTGAAACCAAAGTTTCCACACAAAAATTCAATCCTTCTTCTCTTCTTTTTGTTTCTTCTAATCCAATCTAATTTACCGCGCTAATATTCAGATCTCTGGAAGAGAAAAAAGATAAAAGAACAAAAAATAAACCCTAAAAATTCAATTTTGTAAGAGATTGTATAAATACTTCGTGAAAATCCTTTTTGGGTGTTCGTAGAAGTTGAATAATTTACACCTATTTATGGTCGTTGCTGGATCTAATTGTACTGGGTGGAACAATTTCAAAGAAATCGAAGAAACCCTAGGGGGTCTGATGGGCAAAGATGAGAGTGCCAAAGTTGTTGAAGATGTAGAAGAAGGTGAAATTTCCGATTCAACTTCAGTGGAGGAGATCAGTGAAGAAGATTTTGTTAAGCAGGAGAAGCAGGAAGCTAAGGTTCCTCCCATGGAATCCAAATCTAATGGTGGAGATGCTTCTAGGGTTTGGACGATGCGCGACATCTACAACTACCCTGGATTTCGGGGCTATGGTTCCGGGTTGGCGAACCTCGCTTGGGCTCAGGCCGTACAGAATAAACCTCTCAATGAGCTCTTTGTAATGGATGTCGATTCCGAAGAGAAGTTGAAGCGATCGTCGTCTTCGCTGTCTCTGAATTCTTCTAGTAGAGAAGATAGGAGCAATGCGAAGGAAGTGGATAAAGTGGTGATTGTTGATAGTGGTGATGAAATGGATGTTGAGAAGGAGGAAGGGGAGTTAGAGGAGGGTGAGATTGATTTGGATTCGGAGCCTGCAGATAACGAAAACGCTGCGGCTGGCGAAGCCAAAGATGGTGTTTTGTATTCCAATAATATGAACATCGATAGTTCAGTGACTGATTTGAAGAATGATCCTCCTCTTTTTTCCCCTGAGCAGATGAAAGAGGTGAGCTTTTATTTAATCGAGCTCAGCAACTTTTAGCTGTTTTAGCGTAATCAGTTTAGGATAATTGTTGATATTTCAGAAAGTATTGACATGGTTTCTATGTTTTTTCTCAGATAGGGGTGATGATATCGTCTGTAGATTTCCCTGATGTTTTAGTCCGAACTAAAGCTGGTATTAAAGAGAATGAGATAAAGATTATTGATGAGGTTAATAATGAGGATTCTGATGCTTCAGCTGTAAATGCTAGTCACGCACTCACTTCTACAGCTAATTTTGCTTCAGACTCTGCTGTGGTTCATAATAATCCAATTATGTTGTCTGAAGTTCCAAGACCAGGAGTGTCTAGTTTAAAGGGTAGAGGGGTCCTGCTTCCCCTCTTGGACCTTCACAAGGATCATGATGCAGATAGCCTTCCTTCGCCCACACGAGAAACCCCTTCATGTTTTCCTGTTCAGAACACATTGGTTGTTGCTGATGGGATGGTAAAATCAGCGTCAGATACAGCTACCGCTAGAGTGGCGCTGAATGCAGAAGATTCTAGATTGCATTCTTACGAAACTGAAGCTCTTAAAGCTGTATCTTCCTATCAACAAAAGTTTAATCGGAGTTCTTTTCTCATGAGTGAAAGACTTCCAAGTCCAACCCCTTCAGAAGACGGTGGTAATGGGGATGATGATACTGGTGGAGAGGTTTCTAGTTCTTCTGCTAGCAATTTAAGAACTTCATGTTCTCCTATGTCAGGACGGCAAATTGTTTCTCCTTCCCCTATCCCTGTAGGCAGCTCCAGCATGCAAGGACGGGCTACTGCTAAAAGTGCTGCCCCTCCGAATTCTGAGCCTAGTATGACCATAAAAGCTTCAGCTAAGAGTAGAGACCCCAGGCTTCGATTTGCCAATTCTGATATGGGTGCCTTGAATCTTAACCAACAACCCTCGACAGTAGTGCATAGTGCACCTAAAGTGGATTCTGTTATAACGTTAAGCTCAAGAAAGCAAAAACCCCTGGAGGAGTCTAGATTTGATGGTCCTGCATTAAAAAGGCAAAGGAATGCATTGGAAAACTCAGGGATTGTTGGGGATGCAAAAACTGCTTCTGGAAGTGGTGGCTGGTTGGAGGACATTGGTGGCGTTGGACCTCATTTAAATAGCAAGAACCAGACTGTGGAGAATGCAGAAACTGATCCCAGAAAAGTGGTTAAGGTTTTAAGTAGTCCTAGTATTGTTGATGGCAACACCAATGGCCCAAACAGTGCAAATGAGCATGTGTCGTTGATGGGTGCAAGCACGGCTTCCCTGCCTGCATTATTAAAAGATATCGCTGTGAATCCAACCATGCTGTTAAACTTACTTAAGATGGGACAACAACAAAGGTTAGCTGCAGAAGCCCAGCAGAAGTCTGCTGATCCTCCAAAAACTACGACGCATCCTACAAGCTCAAGTTCGATACTGGTATCAGCTGCATTAGGGAATGTTCCTTCAAAGACCTCAGGGATTTTGCAGACACCTGCAGGAACACTTCCCGTTAGTTCACAAAAAGCTCTAATGGTGAGTGCTTACTTATATCCCTTCTCCTAACTAGATTGAGCTAAGTATGTGCTTCCTTTGCAATTTTTCCCTACTTTTGATGATCTCTATGATTATTCCAGTTTCTTTTTTTTTTTTAACTCGTTAGATATGAATTTTAGAATAATTTCTTCAGCAGTAAACCCAAATTCCGTTATTTTAGTCTCATATTGTAAAATTTTATTTTTATTTTTTCTGTGGGAGGTTTGTTAGATTTCTTTGTTTGCTATATTTATTCATGAGCCCCATTACAAGTGATGCAGAAACTCCTTGCATTTTTAATAATTTACAACTTTTGCAGGATGAGTCCGGAAAAGTCCGCATGAAACCACGCGACCCTCGCCGTGCTCTCCATGGTAATGCACTTCAAAAGAGTGGGAGTTTGGGACATGAGCAGTTCAGAAATATTGTACCCCCATTGTCGAGCATCCAGGGGAATAAGGATAATCTGAATGGTCAGGCGGATAAGAAGCCAGTGACTGCACAATCATTAGATGCCCCTGACATTACACGTCAATTCACAAAGAATCTGAAAAATATTGCTGATATTATGTCTGTTTCTAATGTATCAACAAGTCCAGCAATAGCTTCTCAGAGTGTTTCTTCCCAACCAGTTCCAATCAAGCCAGAGAGAATAGATCTGAAACCTGAGGAGCAGCGTCCGGAAAGTATTTCTGCTTCTGAAGCAGCTGCAGCAGGTCCCTCTCGTTCGCCGGTCATGTGGGGAGATGTTGAACATCTGTTTGAAGGATATGATGACCAGCAAAAAGCTGCTATCCAGAGAGAGAGAACAAGGAGGATAGAAGAACAGAAGAAAATGTTTGCAGCACACAAGCTCTGCCTTGTCCTAGATCTAGATCATACACTTCTTAATTCAGCTAAGGTAGTGTCTTGTTGATGTATGGAGTTGGTCTTTTGTGGCCTGTTATTCTAAAGGGATATTTCCTCTATAATTTTGTTATAACTTAGTTTATCCTTTTCAGTTTGTTGAAGTAGATCCAGTACATGATGAGATTTTGAGAAAGAAAGAAGAACAGGATCGTGAAAAACCACGGCGACATCTCTTCCGTCATATGGGAATGTGGACCAAATTGCGGCCTGGGATCTGGAATTTTTTAGAGAAGGTAATTTTGAATATAATTTTATGCATAAATTATGATTTTATGGTTGATTTGAAAGTGGAGTCATTGCGTTGCCTATTTGGACATCAGGCTAGTCAACTTTTTGAGTTGCATCTTTACACAATGGGGAACAAGCTATATGCTACGGAAATGGCAAAAGTGCTAGATCCAACCGGGGCCCTTTTTGCTGGACGAGTTATTTCTAGAGGCGATGATGGGGATCCTGAAGATGGTGATGAGAGGATTCCCAAGAGTAAGGATCTTGAAGGAGTTTTGGGTATGGAATCAGCTGTTGTAATTATAGATGATTCTGTGAGGGTCTGGCCGCATAACAAACTGAACTTGATAGTTGTAGAACGGTAAGCATTCCTTGATTTATGATATAAACTTTACTGTCTTTGTGTTTTGATTGGCTTGCTTTCCTTGTTACCCAATTCTTACGTATTGTTATTTTGCAGGTATACCTACTTTCCTTGTAGCAGACGACAATTTGGGCTTCTAGGTCCTTCTCTTCTTGAGATAGATCATGATGAGAGACAAGAAGATGGGACTTTGGCATCCTCATTGGCGGTGAGGATGCTGTTCAACTCTTTGAGATTGCAAATAATTGGACATCTTTCTGCTTGATTATCTGTTCATTTTCTTCTTTTGGTTTTTAAGAGGATACATAATTATCTGTTGTTCTGGCTATAGGTTATTGAGAAGATACATCAGCTCTTTTTCTCCCATTCCTCCCTAGATGAAGCAGATGTTAGAAATATTCTAGCCTCTGAGCAACGGAAGATTTTGGCCGGATGTCGTATAGTATTTAGCAGGGTCTTTCCAGTTGGTGAGGTCAAACCTCACCTACATCCTCTGTGGCAGACAGCTGAGCAGTTTGGTGCTGTGTGTACCAACCAGATAGATGACCAGGTCACCCATGTAGTTGCCAATTCCCTTGGGACCGACAAGGTACTGTTTCTCATAAGCTTCTGCCATTAGAACCAACTTCTAAGACTTGAAATATTATTTAGGGGGATTATTTAGATATCTTATGTGAGTTATACCCAGCCTCACTCACAATAACTGAAAAAGAGAAAGAAAGAAAGAGAGAGAGAGAGAGAGAGAAGAATAACCCAAAACTCCATCACCTCTTCCCGAAAAACCCTAAAAAGGGAAAGAAAGAAAAAAAGGGACTATTTAGAGATACTATTTCAGTGTTTTCCCTTCTTCCCCCTTTTCTGCTTTCTTCTGAGTTGAGGCATGACATTAATTGTTTTGATCAGGTGAATTGGGCTCTTTCTTCTGGAAAATATGTTGTCCATCCTGGCTGGTGAGAGATTAGACCTTTGCTTATTTATTTGTTTATTTTTCATTTCCTTGGATTTTGGAATTTGACATGGCCCTTTCTTTTCCATTATGAACCAGGGTGGAAGCATCGGCTTTGCTGTATCGGAGGGCAAATGAGCAAGATTTTGCCATTAAACCATAAACAATCACCACCCTAACCCTTTTGATAAACTAAAACTGATTAACAGAGAATCAAGAATCACCCCCGGGATGGAACAACCCCTTAGGTCATGCTGGGAGCAGCCAACCCTAAACCTGACCCTGCTTTGCCTTGTTTTGATTCACATTTTCCTCCCATGAAGTGGCAGTTGCACATTAAATTGCCTGCCAGTTTTCTTAAGCGTGGGAATGAACCTTGAGTCCCCAAAGTTTGCCTTCATGATGGGTTGTATCTCCAGAAGAGGAATGAGGTGGGGAAACTCTGGTTGAGCTTGGTGGTTCTGGTTGGGCGTTGAGGATTGTTTCCCTATCAAATTAGGGGTTTCCCTATTGAATAAGAGAGATTGCTTGCCTGACAAATCCCAGTCACTTGGGGGAACAAAGATTGTGTACAGAATGCAAGTTTTCGAGATCCAAAACGTAAAATAAGAGATTGAAATCCAGAGACAAACCCAAGTGATGCTGGTTGGAACTTGGAGGTAAATTACGGTAGATGATGACAACGGCATGAAGAGAAATGTGGGGATAGAAAACTGTATATTGGGGTTGGGGAGATAGGAAGGGAGAAATGGTCATTCAAAGCTTGAGGCAAGTACTTGGATATATGGTCGGGTCATTTTTGGGGAAAATGACCGGGCTGGTTTGTGATGGTTGCCTGGTTGAGCTAACTTTTCATTTAACTATTGCATCCCACCTAATTAAATTGGTTTGCCAAAAAGAAAACACCCTGAATAAACGAATTTGAATACACAAATTATCCAATGAAAGAATTTCTGCCTGAATTAACTTTTCTTTCTTTTTCAGTATCTGTAGGCAAGAATATCCTACCTGAATGCTTCTTTTTTTTTTTTTAATAACTTTTTTTTGGGGTTTTGTTTTCTGCCCAGAGCCTCGGCTAGCCTACATGGGTACTTATTCTAAAACGAGTAGTTGTCAAGAATTCAATGAGATTACCTGAATAGAAAAGTCACCCAATGGGTTGCCTAAAACTTGTTTGGTTGGTGAGAAACCCAAAGAAAATAATAAATTCCCATTGAGGCCAAACCTGTGGACCCGAGCTGAGCTTGGGATGAGGAGGAAAGTGAAATTAGCATAAAATCAGTAGGGATGTGAAGATCAACCTCTTGTCTATTTTATGTGATCCCCAATCACCTCACATTCTATTCTAACGGGCCATTAAATTCTCAAGAATCTGCATTTAAATTGGCAGTGAAAATCTAAGGGATTCGCATTTAATGCGATAAATTAACTTCTAAAAATAACAAAGACTTCTTGTGACTTGTCAATTTCGTTCAAATCAAAACCCATTGATTATTCCAAATTAATTTAAAAAATTATAAAGTTTGATTCAATATAATAATATATATATATGTCAAATTTCTAGCCAAATACATTTTTTTTTAAACGCATGTATAATGCATTCATTTGTTAAAGGAGGAATTTAACTTTCAAAATCATAGAAGACTGTTTAAATTCAAACTCAAACTCAAGAACAGTTTGCGCCCACAGGAAGTTTGAGGGTTTCTAAAGATTCAACGCTATTAAGTTGTCGTATTTTAGATGGATTTTATTTTATTTTTTTGAAGTCCTGAAAATCAGGATAATGTTGACAGAGAGTGTTATAAGTCAATACAGATTCAAAGAAACAGGGTTTCATATATAGCTTATTATATATATAGTGCCCCCAGCAGAAACAAAACCTCAGTGGAGGGAGAAGGTTTTATTGTGTAGAAGACGATGGGTTCAATAGAGACGAACAGAGAAGACCAGGCTGCCGCTTTTTCATGGTGGTGGGATAGCCATAATCATCCCCATCAATCTCAGTGGCTTGAAGCTACTCTCTCAGGTTTCTACCTTTTCATCTTCCTCAATCCTCATCTAGGCTAGGGTTTCCAGTACCCCACCCAAAGTTCATTAGTTTTTGCACGTTTGATTTGTTACATTATGCACACAGATTATTTTCTTTGTTTCCTCCCGTCTCTAGATTTACATTAGAATTCTTTGATTTGGATGATTTCTTGCATGCTTAAAATTCAGCTCTTCATGGTGCAAATGTGCATGGCTCATCATACAGTTCTAGTTCTTCTTCGATATTGTACAAACTTAAGAATCCGTTTGATCTTGCCCGCGGTTTATCAACCGTGGGGAGCATAATACTCACAATCTAATAGCAGGATTATTGAATGGGATTTTGATTCCAGTTACATGATATGTCACCCAAATGAAGGAGTGAATTCTAACCATACAGAGATGTGATATATTTTTGCAGATTTGAACGAGAAGACTAAGCTCATGCTAAATATTATAGAAGAAGATGGAGATTCATTTGCAAAGAGGGCAGAGATGTTCTACAAAAGAAAACCTACGCTGATAAACTTGCTAGAAGACTTCTACAAGTCGCACCGCTCGCTCGCTGAGAAGTATGATCAGCTTAGGTCTGAACTAATTCAAGCCTCCCATCTGAGATCATTTTCTTCCTTACACTCCTTGAAAGTCCAAACCATCCACAGGTGTGAAAAGGAAGTCAAGGCTTTGAAGACACAGCAGGCTGAGACAGACCAAGAATCCTATGAAGAATCCGATGGTGAGAAAATGTGGGACGAAAAGATCTCAGAACTCATAGATGAAAATATTCAGCAGCAGGCTGAGTTGATAAGGAGAAACAAGTACCAGAATGAAACAATTCAGAAGCTGAGGGATGAGAACAAAAGGTTGAAGAGTCCTCTCGCAGGGCATAAGGCCGATGATCTCAAAAGGCAAAACCAATCTCAGTTTTCAAGGTCCAAATCCAAAGGGCCTTCTTTCCTCGGAAGGCTCACTGGATGCACTGGCTCTTGATCTTGATTAATTGGATAACCTTTCAATTTTAAACATACATTATCTATTATCATCATACATATGCAGGTTCTTAGTATTTGACCAAAAAGAATGAAGCTTCTTAGTAAATTTGAATGTTCACCTTACCAAAATTTTTGCTAATATCTAATTTCTTAGATATTACTAACACTATGTGACGGTGTTATAATCAAACTCAAAACCTACTCGTAGTGGTTAACTTTTGGTATGCTTTTGCCGTGTTTGTTTTAATCTATTGTTGATGTTTTCCTACCGGGCTTCTTGTTCATTTCTTTGTTTGCTTTCTTTCCTAGACCCGCGATTGCTGCGGCTTAGATCTGTTTCTTGATGTCGGGCGGGCTTTGTGGTATTTTTGGTTTATAACTAGCGGAGTATAGTACTAGCAAGTACTAGAGGGGGAGTCCAATTGGCTTTCTTTTTAACTTTGCTAAAGTGAATTCTCATGTAAGATTCACTTCTCCATTAGGTTCAAATTTCAGCTACAAGTTCTTATAACCAGGTCAATATTTTGCTCGAAATCAATTATATCGATAATCCTATTTTATAGATATCGAGTCTAATTGCTAAAAGTATACATGGATCATTGTCGATACGCTAATAAATGGGTTCAGTTCGGTTTTTACAGTTTGAGATGTAACGAGGAGAAAAGAGATTTTCAAATAATAACGATGACAACGACAATAACGGTGAGAAAGACGATTGAAGAGGAGGGAGGGAGATCTCTAATTTTAGTTGGTGGTGGTAGCTAAGAAGAATTTAAGGGAAGGAAAATTTGAGGACGAAAAATAGGTGCAAGGACTACGGTAATTTTTTAGTATAAAAAAGAAAAAGAAAAAAAGGAGGACAGTTTCGATTCGGCAGTCACTCGTTGTTTTGATATTATGAATTGATTTCTAAAATTATAAACTAAATCGGACTGGCTAAAGGCAGGTAAAATGTTATTAGACGACCCAAAAAAATTGCTAAAATGTAATTAATCCTATGTAATTTTTTTTGGACTGAAATTTATAATACTGAGGTTATAGTATGTTACATAAAACTGCATATTCAATCTAATTATCATGATTTCCAAAATCAAGCCCAACATTACCATAATTAATCACCCTTATTTACTCTAGTTTTACCAAAATCACACTTGGACCGAAAAAAGGATAGCGTATAGTAGAGTTTACAGACAGCGGTCTGGCCAAGGAGACCCAAAAAATCTCTCTCTATCTCTCTCTCTCTCTCCTCAGTCTCAGCTTAAAGCTCCGAACTTGGAGCCTTCCTGTCTCTACGTTTCTGCAAACCGACGATCTAGGTGCCCATTGCCTATATTTATATTTAACTAACTAACTGACACTATATGGACCGGAGACGAACCGACAGTCCGGTCTACGCCCGCCAATGGACGAGCGAGTCTAGCAGCACTCTCGGCGGCGCCACATCTCCGGCAATGTCTCCGGTGCGTGGTCACCACGCTCGGTCATCCTCCGCCAGCGGCATCTCCAACATCAAACGCACTCAGAATTTTGCCGCCAAGGCAGCGGCTCAGCGCCTCGCTCAGGTAATGGCCTCTCAGACCGCCGACGACGACGACGACGAAGAGGACGACCTCGGATTTCGATACAGTGCTCCGCCGCCACTCTCTCTGTCAAGAAATGTCAACAGTCCTGGTGCGAAGCCTGTAGCTCCGTCTTCCAGGACCACTACTAGATCGCCTTCGCCCGTGGCGGTAAATCTCTGAGCTCTCAATTATGTGTGTATTTTTTTTTCACCTGAGATTTTCAAAATTGAAATTTGTCTGTGGTATAGTAATTAATTAGTAGTTAAATGAGTTGGTTGAAGTGAAAGCTTGAGTTTTTGAGGCAGAAGAACATAATGTGGATTTTAGTTGCTCTTTGTACTTGAAAGTTCTGGTGCCACATTGCTCTTTGTATTCTGATTTACTCTCAATTATGTCAAATTCTGCTCTTTGAGTTTAAATATGATAAATTTTTTTTGTTAGTTTAGTTTTTTTTTGAGAAATTTAGGATCTTTTCTGGGTTCAGAGGATTTTACTGAGTCCAATAGTTGATTGACTGTGAATTTAACCGGCTAAGCCCTTTTTCTGGGTTGGTTTTGGAGGGGATGTGTGTGTCTATGAACTGGTGATTTGAATGGTTGGGGAGGTTTTGGTTTCAATGTGGGGGGCTGATTGCCTTTTCTGATATTTGATTAGTTAGCACAAAACCCTGTAGAGGAAACTCCACAGGTTCGCTCAACATCAACTGGAAGACCATCAATGTCTCTCCGTGCAGCACCTCCATTGGCACCACCCAATAGAACATCAGTTAGGACTGCAACTTCCATGCCACCATTGGACCCTCCCACCAATAATAGGAAAAAAGAGAATCGGTAAACAATCTTCTTTCTCGTGTCATTTATATAATTGAACAGTTGAAGGTCTGCCATTACTGTATACTACATGTATCTAAAAGGTGTAGGAATAGGCTATAGGATACTTTCTTTGCATTCTATTAGTGTTTTTGCTCATCTCGTAATTTACCTTAATTTTCATTGTCATTCTTTTTCAAGCTTTTGAATGCACGCATACTACGTAAGCAGCCCAATGTTTTGCTAATAAGGTCATTTTTAAGGCTTGATATAACCCCACACACTCACACATGCAGACTAACTAATATAATTTGAATTGTTTTATGTACCTATTCTGTTTCTACCAGAGCCAATCCTTGCAATCAGCAGTAATTCTGTTAAATACACATTTTGTGTTAGCTTGACTGACAAAGTTTATATGATTAACAATACTGGATATAACGGTTGGGAATGAATTGCAGATTTTTATCAGAAATGGGACATTTCAAAGCAAAAGATTCGGGAGATCATCGAGAGGCTTCTGCACTTCATGATGAAGTATGCACATGAATTACATCCATTTGAGTTTGAATGCATTGGATATGTGTCATTTGTATCCTCTTTAAGATAAAGCAGGATATCATTTTCTATTTCCTATCCTTGAAGTTGTATTTGGAATAACTGTTTACCCTGCAGCTCGATATACTACAAGAAGAGCATGAGAATATTCTTGATAAGGTGCAAGATTTTGTCCTTGTATTTTCTTAACTTAGTAATTAGTTTAATATAATCTATCTGTAATTTATCCCATTCTGGAATTTATCTTACAGCTCAGACAGGAAGAAGAGAGATGCGACGAAGCCAATGCTAGAGTTAGGGAACTTGAAAAGCAGGTAATTGTTTTGCTATTATGGTGTGCTGCATAACGTATAAGAGTGTGCTTATCACTAATTATGAATTTGCCATATTTTTGTGAGTCTTCAGGTTGCTGGGTTTGGAGAAGGTGTGTCTTTGGATGCTAAATTCTTGAGCAGGTGTACTAAAGTTCAAATAATTTTCAGGCATGCACCTTTCCTTCTCATTTTTCTTGGGTGATACTGACCTTATCTGTCCCTGCTTTGCAGAAAGGAAGCTGCCTTGCGACAAAAAGAGGTAATTAAGTAAACTTGAGATGCTCTTTATCTTACCTTAAATACGAGTCAATCAACTTACAATTGTTCATAGGTCACTCTATGAGTGGAAATGTTTTGCTGGTAACTAAGGTCTACCATGAGTTTACTAAACCATAATGTGCATTAATTTGTATTTGTATTTGTATTTATTTAAGAAAGACCGTCTAATGAGTTTTTTATATTGTTATAGGTTGCATTTAAAGATGCAAAACTGTCAAAGGATGAGGTAGATACAGAGGCTGCATCTCTTCGGTCTGAAGTTGAGGTACTTATGCTACCATGCTGGCATTGTCAATCTGCTAAAAGGAATTGCTAAATCCAAGTCTGATGCATAACCAAATATAAATGTGGCATGCAATTTGATAGTGTAGTGTTTCTTGTTTGAACCAGAAAGCAAAAGAAGCAAGTGCGGTTGTTATGCAACAACTTGATGGAGCTGAATCTGAAGTGAAATCCCTACGACTAATGACACAAAGAATGATATTGACTCAGGAAGAAATGGTATGTGTATGCATAGTTGCATGGAGCCTATAATAGTCATCTGGTGATTAATTATTCAGTATATGCACTCTTGCATAGAGCATATGAGTAGCCATCTGGGGATTCATTATTTGGTATATCTGTACTTCAGGAAGAAGTAGTTCTCAAGAGATGTTGGCTTGCACGCAATTGGGGCTTAGCTGCAATGCATGGTATGCTATGTCGTAATTTCTAGCATATAGAAAGGAACTCGTAGTACTTTTATATGTTTATTTCTTTTCAAATTAATTCCGACAATTAATTACTCATTGATATTTGGTTTTTGTTTGCTTTTGCTTGCATTTTGTTCCATAGGAAACAAAATGAAAACTAATACAATGGAGGTGAACAAGCAGTTCCCCTAATTAACAGCTAACTAGAGTTACAACACGATAAAAGGAGAGCAATCTCTTAAGTTGTCAAAGCTTTTGCTTGCACAATATGTTTTTATGATACTCGCGTATCATCTTTGGTTCAACTTTAAACAATTTCTGTTATGCCTTGTAGGTATTTGTGCAGATATTGCAGTAACTAAGTACGAATACTGGTCATCACTAGCTCCTCTTCCATTTGAGGTTGTCATTTCTGCAGGACAAAAGGCTAAGGAGGAATCCTGGGAAAAAGGCTAGTAGTCATCATAACAGAGTTTTTTTTTTTTAGTATATATGTTTGTTTTCTTTTCTTCAGTGACAGGAAAATTTCATTGGACTTATTGCAGGCTCTAATTCTTATGTTGAACAGGTTATGATGATCTTGAGAAGAGAAACAAACTTGTTCAAGACTTGAATGATTTAACTGGAGAAGGAAACATTGAAAGTATGCTTGCAGTTGAAATGGGATTGAAGGAGCTGGCGTCCTTGAAGGTTCCATTCTAATGCATTGCTGATCTTATTTTATTCTTATATATTGTTTTTTCTGATGTCATTTTCCAACTCAGGCACACCATTTGCTCTACTGTTGTTTCTTCGTGAACCTGCTGGCTTTTTTTTGTTTTGTTTTTTTTTTCTGTGGTTAATTAATGATGTTGCTGCAATGAAGGTTGAGGAGGCTATTGTGCTTGCATTGGCCCAGCAACGGCGTCCAAACTCTAGTCGGCTATCCTTTTCAGGTATGCATTGTATTTCTGTAACATATTGACATGTGTGGTTCCCTTTTCTTCCAATGTTTGCTATCATCCAACATTCCTACTGTGTTTTGATACATACTGTTGTTATCAGATATCAAATCGCCTGCTGACCCAAAGTTTATGGAGGCTATTGGTACGTCTTTCTTTTTTCAGAAATTGAATCGTAAGGTGATCCATAATTTACCATATTTGATAAGAAAAAATAAAACTTTGAAACTGTTACTACATTATGGAATAGGGAAAATTCATCATACATCAGCATCTTATCAAATTAGCTTGACAAGATATGCATTAACCAGAAACCATGTCCTGACAGTCATTAATTCTGTCCTTTTTTAAGCATTGTGTGATCCTAATCAACAAGTTCTTCAGTTTATATGTCATTATTTTATGATTGATAGAATTCCAAAATTGTTTGTCGTAATGATATGAATGTGATACAGATATTGTTGTTTTCTTGCAGAGTTGAGTCCAGAGGAGTCTGAGGATGTACTTTTTAAGGAGGTTTGAAATTTCAGTTTGAGTTATTTGTCTTTGCATCTTATTGATTTCGAAACATGCTTATTTGTGTATATGTATTTAGTTAATTGTCCATCTTCAGTTGTATGTACGAAATTATATGTGCACTTAAAATGCTGAACTTCTCTTTTAACGGATGTTATTTTGAGCCAACTATGTGGCTGAAATTTTCAACTTAATAATATGGTTTCTAGCCTATTAATTAGAAATATACCAGTTTGTTAGTCAACTGACACAGGCATTTGAATTGTAGCCAACTTAATAATATGGTTTATGTCACATGGTTCAAGTAGTCTCTTATCATAATCTTCAAACTTAATAGTCATCATCTTTCTTTTGGTACAATAAACATATTAGTCTATGCATTTGTTTTTCACAAGGACAAGTTATTTATATCATGTTAATGCAATTATTTTGAATATATCCAACTGTCATAGGCATGGCTTACTTATTTTTGGAGAAGAGCCAAAGTTCATGGTATAGAGGAGGAGATTGCCAAAGAAAGAGTTCAGTTTTGGATTAACCGCAGTAGGCATTCACCCACATCACATGACGCTGTTGATGGTGAGTTTTAGTTTGCTGGCAAGAATTTTGTGTTTCACTGAGTTTAACGATGGTGGAGTTGCTATCTTGGAAGAAAATTGCCTGAACATCAATTTTAGTTCTCATTTTTTATATTTATGTTTTTTTTTTTTTTTTTTCTGTTTCCCATTCGGGATTTTCACTGGTCTTGCATACTCAATGGTGCTCTTTGAAATTCCCTCGCGTAAATCCTTGAAGAAAATCTTAGGCACAATAGATTCTTTGTATTTCTCTTATCAGCACACGTGGTCCTTGCACACAAAATCAATGCATTCTATTTGAGATTCAATATGGCAGTGTTGTAGTTTTGCTTATATGAGTTCTTTTTATCAGTCGAGGAAGGGCTGATGGAACTCAGGAAATTGGGAATTGAGCACCGGCTGTGGGAAGAATCCCGCAAGGCAATCGATCAAGACCCTTCCATGCCTATTGCACAGAAATCCGCTCCACGGTGAAGAAGCTATGCTTGATAGTAAAGATCTCTTAGATGTATGTGCTGTTGTATGCATTTTTCCTTTTACTTCATTTATTTGTGTTAATTGGTTTTGTTGAAGCACAATCGAGGGGTACCCTTTTTTATTTTATTTTTTAAAATTTGTGCTTTCAAAGGGACTCTGTCACTGTCAGTGTTCATTACAATTGTACAAAATCGAATCTCAAATATGCCTTTTATTTTTCCTTCTGATTTGAATTCTGATATCACTGGAGCTAATCTAAAATTGTATCAAATATCTACTATGATCATTGGGAACCTCGCAGCATAGAGTTCTCCAAAAAGAGATTACCACCAGGATTATCATTTCCGACATTTGATAAATGAAACAATATCAGCTGATATCTTTGGATTGAAGCTTCTGTGTATATTTGTTTGAAACTTGACCATTTAGGCTGCACTCTCTGGTTTTGAAGCCCTAAATAAGAATGTGGCCCATATCGTAAAGTCCACTATCTTTAACGGCTCTTTCTGGTTTGAGACAAGGAGTCTGGAAAGTGGACCATTGACATCTTTTTCCCCACATACTCTCTGAGACTCTGACTTAACATGGAGGCAGTTGAATACTGCCATTGCAATGTTCTCACAATTTATGTTCAAAAATTACGTTCTGCATTGAAATTATACATATGATAACTGAACTGGACGTAATGGCCTGTGAAATTGTTTTGACGTGAGGGCAAGTTTTGACGTGAAATTGTTTGGATGTTAATGGCCTCTCTCTCTCTCTCTCTCTCTCTCTCTGGTCTCTGTCTCTGTCATGCGGTCCATGGCACTTAGCACGCGCAGCAGGTTTTGTTGAAGGCCTGTAACTAAAATATTGTAGGGCCAAACATAAAACTTACCACAGGAGCATGGGCAACTGAGCAAACAAGAAACCAAACAAGGAGAGATGTCTAAAACTTATCGAGAATGGATGGGGCATGTGAATATAATAGTGTGGCCCATGGCCATGGCTTCTTGGTGCACACCCCCAGCAAAAAAAAAAAAGGATTCTTTTGGTGAAAAGGTACGCATAGGAAAGTAAAAAAAGAAGATAAAAGACACCAGAATTCTAAAGGTGATTTTGACCCAATACCCTTATCTAACAGTTTTTCCCTTTCTATTTTGTGACATGGGGGGACCCTTACCCATACGCACCTACCTGTTTTACATTTGTTTAGAATCTTCATCCACTACATTAAAGAATTACACATTTGGCAAACTCACCTTGAAATTCAAACAAGATTACCCTACAATTGGACGTTTCTATATCATGGTTTTCCCCATAATTATTACATTGAAATCATTATATTGGCTTGCATTATTCTTTGGATTAGGAACTTAGGAGGAAGACTTGGAGTTGGAACTCTCCTCTTCTGAAAAAACACTTTTCTTCTTCTTCTTTCCAGTTGTGAAAGTTGCTATGGAAGTTAGTTGAGATGGGACTGCAAAAAAGAAAAAGGCAACGTGGTGGGCGGAGGAGGTTTCCAAGATGAAAAGAATTGTAGGCATGGCATGGTGTGGGTGGCAAGGCAGGACCTTTCGATAGGTTTTGCCTTTTGTCTAAACAAAATGGTGTGGGTGGCCTAGCTTGGTTAAAAAAAACTAAAAAGCAAAATCATGTAGCATGTTTTGGCAGGTACGAAATTAAATGTTTTCTCCAACATACTCGAGTGAAAATCATTACCCTCTTGACCCCATCATCACCACACAAACACATACAGAGAAAAGAGTTTCGAAGTCTCAATGTCTTTTTTCTTGTTTTCACTTGTGTCAATAATTCTTCCATTTTGTCAAGTCAAAAGTTTTTCATGGAATTCTGACTTTCTATACATATTTTTGCTGAAACAAACCACTTCTAGACTTATTGTAAAGTAACTTTGTAAGTATTAGAATGAATCAAAACTGAAACTTTCATACTAGAGGAAAAGAGGCTCAAACCTCAATCCATTGTCATTTCCACACACAGAAACCAAATGAAAAATGAAATCAAACCACCAAGAGTGGCACAGTGGTTTGTCCGCCATTTAGGTAAGGCTTTGGGGTTCGGTTGAGTTTACTCTCCAATTCGAGTCCCAGCAATTGCAACACCTTGTGGCTAGCGGCAGGCTTAGTTCCACGAGTGGAGATTAGTCGAAGTGCACGCAAGATGGCCCGAACACCTCATAGTACTTACCAAAAAAAAAAAAAAAACATGTATGGGTTCTAACATGCGTGTCTAATCTAATCCAATATGAAAAAACAAACAAGAAGAAAAAGAGATATTACCAATTCAAAAGCTAATCAGCTTTTCCCCATATAAACAAAGTAAAATATAATGAAAAGAAACCCATCAATTCCTCAAGGAAAACAATTGATATAAGAAAAAAATAAAGCTGAACAGAAAAGTGAAACCATGCTTCCATTTCAAGACTCACAGAGAAACATCACAGAATGCCTTATGCCCATTGCTGCACTTCCATTTTAGGCACATTTCCCAACTAAACTTTGCACAGGCACTTTTCATTCTTTCTTTTTTTTTTTATAAAAAAAAGGTGACCCGAAATGGCAGAGATGCCACAAGCAAGTATATTTTGTTTGCTGATAACACAAACAAAAATTTGCATGCGGATTAGGATGTAATTGTGTGTTGTCCTGAGCAAGATTGAGACCTTACCTCAGCTAGCTGAGAAATGAGAAGAAAACAAGACACGGAATAACGGAATATGTTTTTGTCGTATTTCGCAGTTTCATAAACAAGACCATGGAAAACAGGTGCCCAGTGAGCAGCCTGCTGCGTCACGCGAGTAATAATTTAATAAAATAGTTTACTATATTGGATTATTAGCCAATAAACCGTAATTAGAGTCTGGAATTTTGGATGCAAAATGTCATCTTAAAGTTCAACCCAGATCACGGGTTTTTACAAGTTTTTCTTTTCAAAAACAATGTCTTTGAGACTGGCATGGCATGCATTGAGCTCCACCCAAGTCATGCTTCCAAATTTACACGCCATATTTCTTTCATGTAAAAGTTGAAAGAAATAAAAAAGTTTGTTACTTTGTTTATGTTTACGAGTGATATCGGGAGAAGGGGAAATCGATTCACTTGAGCTTGAGCTACCATTGCTTGCCAATAAATAATGTTGTTGGCTAGGAGGAAAATTCTTTGGAGACATTATTACACTGGTCGGATGTCACGTTCAGCTATATAGTGAGGAGAATAAAAAGTCGTCCCCCTAGAGCTTCTTTTCGTTTCTATGGAGTATGGAACAGACTAATTAAATATTTTTTAGATATAAAAAAAAATCTGAATGGAACAGAGTTTTTAGTGCAGTGAATCCAATTGCAGCGTCTGTTGTAGATTTTGGAGTACGTATTGGCCAAACACAAAACAGACAAATACAGTACTTCTGAACAATCTGTGAATTAATAAAGTGTCTTAAAAGCACATTCTCTCTTTTCATTTTCAGCAACAGTAACACCCCATTTGCTGACTCAGCCAAGTCATCCCCCCCAATAGGCAAGGGGAGAGAGAGAGAGAGAGAGAGAGAGAGAGAGAGTGAGTGACCAGTTCACACCAAGGAGAGAGGCCAGCATGAGTCTCTCACATGATCGCATACATCTCTTTCAGGTCCAAAGTCTCTGATGGGACAAAAGTTTCAAATAATAATAATTACAAAAAACAAGATCTCCCCTCTTTTATCTTTATATTTTGGGAGTTTCACTAAAACACCCAAAATGGGAGTTGAAATTATAAAAAAACCCAAGCACTATTTAAACATATAAACACACCCAAAACTCATCATTACACACACTCAAAACCTATTTATAAACACACCCAAAAAGTTGACTTTGGGGTTGATTTTGGGTGTGTTTATATGTTTAAATAGTGCTTGGGTTTTTTTATAAATACATGTTTAGGATTGGGTTTATTTATAAATTTGTATTATATTTTCCCCCACTCCGGGCAGCATTTCAGCTGAGCTGAATCTTTCTTTCTCTCTAGGCTCTAGGCTCTTTGCTCTTTCTTTCTACTGAACCCATGATTTCTCTTTCTCTACCATGGAGGACCATTGTAGTGGCTCTGGTTTTGCTCCACGTAACTTCTTCTTCCATGAAAGCACGAGCTTCTCTTTCTGAGCTTGATATAATTGCTCTGTTGCCGGGTCAACCCCAAGTCGGGTTCCAGCAGTATTCGGGTTATGTGACCGTTGATGAGAAGAAACAGAGAGCTCTGTTCTATTACTTTGCTGAAGCAGAAATAGATCCGGCTTCCAAGCCTCTTGTCCTCTGGCTCAATGGAGGTCCCTACTTCTTACTCAAAACTCAATTTTCTATCTTTTTAATATATTTTTTAAATTGGGTTTTCAGAAAAATGAAATCTTTCTGGGTCTTGATGGTTTGTGATTTCAGGTCCTGGTTGCTCTTCTCTGGGAGTTGGAGCGTTTTCTGAGAATGGGCCATTTAGGCCTAGCGGAGAGGTATTGGTTAGAAATGAACATAGCTGGAACAGAGGTAAAAGAATGCTCCTTTTGATTTTCTTCAATTCATTACTGGATAGTTTCAAAACAATCCAATGCTGCTGATTATTTAACATGCTCATTGATTTGCAGAAGCAAACATGCTCTACTTGGAGACACCAATTGGAGTGGGGTTCTCTTATTCAACGGATACTTCTTCTTATGAGGCTGTAAATGACCACATCACAGGCACGCCTCACCAATTTGATTATTCAATTTCTGTTAATTGAAATTTTATTTACATTCACTGTATTTGAAATTTCTAATTTTATTAACAAGTAGAGGCCTTGCTAGATGAGAAAGAAAAACCTTTTGCAAATAGTTTAAAAACAGCAGAAGAAACACAATTTGTGTACTGAATTTCAAGTCAACTTGTCTTCCTATCATTTTCCTTTGTTCTTTTTCCCAAAAAGAAAGAGAAGAAAATATTCTTTTTTTTTTCTTCTCCAAAGTTCCATTTGAAATCTTTTCATTTCTTTTTACACCAAAGATTCAAAATAATATTTCATGATGGCCTTGCACTACAATTTTTCTTAGTTCACTCACTTTACAGATATGCCATGTGTGATGCGTACTGTTGATGTTTTGTATTTTTGCTTCTGAGTTGACAAAAGTTCACCTTTACAGGCCATCTATGATTTCTGAACTTTGTCCTTGTTATCTACAGCCAGGGACAATCTGCTGTTCTTGCAAAAGTGGTTAGAAAAATTCCCACAATATAAAAATAGAAGCTTGTTTATTACAGGGGAAAGCTATGCTGGTATCATCTTGTTCCTGAGAATTGCTTACTTCTTAATCAAGGATATAATAAGAGATGGAATTATTGATTTTATTTTCGCTATTTATATCCAGGTCACTATGTTCCCCAGCTTGCAGAACTCATGCTCCAATATAAGGATTATCAATTCAATTTGAAAGGAATTGCGGTGAGTGATAAAATCTCAAAATTACCATCTTTGGATTTCTCGTGCTTTCTCCCCCTCTATTTTGGTCTAAAATATTTGTTCTCTTTGCAGTTGGGTAACCCAGTCCTAGAATATACCACTGATTTCAACTCCAGAGCTGAGTTCTTTTGGTCTCATGGATTGATATCAGATTCAACATACAAAATGTTCACTTCTGTTTGCAACTACTCACGTTATGTGAGTGAATATTACAGAGGCTCGGTTTCACCTATTTGTTCAAGGGTGATGAGCCAAGTGAGTAGAGAAACCAGTAAATTTGTTGACAAGTATGATGTCACTCTTGATGTTTGTATATCATCTGTGTTCTCCCAATCCAAAGTCCTCCTTCCTCAGGTGAAAACCATCTTTTGCAACCTGAAATTTTGATTCATTTTCGACAAGTTCGTATCTATCTTCTAATTGTTTAAACTTGTTCATTCTAGCAGCAAGTTACTGAGGCAATAGATGTATGCGTGGAGGATGAAATAGTTAATTATCTGAACAGGCCAGACGTGCAGAAGGCACTGCATGCTCGACTTGTTGGCGTTCGTCAATGGGCAGTTTGCAGCAAGTAACTTTCTTCACCGGATATAAATTTTGACTGCATCTCAAAGTAGTATTTTGCTTAAATCATCTTCTGTGTTCATGACAGCATACTGGATTATCAGCTGTTGGATGTGGAGATACCAACAATCACAATTGTGGGCAAACTCATCAAAGCAGGAATACCGGTCTTGGTTTACAGGTAGATGCCTCTTCCCTTTATAAGTATTTTATGTATTTCAGACCACATATTCTCTATTTTCTAAAGGTCGTTGCAGTTGACTTACTTTCTTGTAAACTTTCAGTGGAGACCAAGATTCTGTTATCCCATTGACAGGAAGTAGAACATTAGTTCATAGACTTGCAGAGCAATTAGGACTAAATACCACCGTGCCTTATAGAGTCTGGTTTGAGGGGCAGCAGGTGACTCTTATTTGAGATTACTAAAATTTGATGACTTTCTGGTGCTTCTGTTAGGAACTTAAAAAGTGTTAAATGATGCTCCTTTTTTTCCTTACCTGCAGGTTGGTGGGTGGACTCAAGCTTATGGTAATATGCTTTCCTTTGCCACCATTAGAGGAGCATCACATGAAGCGCCATTCTCACAGCCGGAGAGATCACTTGTATTGTTCAAGTCATTTTTGGAGGGCCAACCTCTACCCGAAGTATTCTGATCTACTGATCAGTTAGACTGGGTCCAGATTGAGATTGTAAGAAATTTGATTGTAAGGTTCAATCATCTGACCATGAAAAGTGCATTTGTTTGTTATTTGTAACATGTTACACGGGGGGTTGTCCATGCTATGGAAAGTAGAAATTTTTTGTAAACACTTGAAGAAAAAAGAAAAGAAAAGAAAGGAAGTGCTTTTGGCAAATCTCAAGTTTCCATATTTGTAAAATAGTTTCAAGTAATTGATCTGTTTCAATGGTCTGTTCGATAAATCCAAGTGAATACGCGAAGCTTAGATGCGAGATGTTCTATTGACAACAAGTTGATGTCAATGCCATGGAAAGTAGAAATTTTTTGTAAACACTTGAAGAAAAAAAAAAAGAAAAAAAAAGAAAAGAAAAGAAAGGAAGTGCTTTTGGCAAATCTCAAGTTTCCATATTTGTAAAATAGTTTCAAATAATTGATCTGTTTCAATGGTCTGTTCGATAAATCCAAGTGAATACGTGCAGCTTAGATGCGAGATGTTCTATTGACAACAAGTTGATGTCCTACTCAAAGTTGCAAGAAGCTGAGACTAAATTCTTACTGTTGAAATCACAGCAAGCCAGAAGAAATTATTTGGAATATTATAACAGATAACACAATCAAGAGGTTGCTAGAGAGTTGTTAAAGCTGTTGGGAACTACAACTGGAGCTTCAACCTGCATTTTCATACAACTGAACTTTAATGCCAATATAGGCTTTGATGACATCACAGCTACACAGAGGTTCTTGCCATTATCCATGAATTCTTCTGTCGCATGATGGATTTCTGAAGATTGTTCTGCCTCGCTCTTTGGCATCGAAGGTGGTCCTGATACCTTTGCTGGATGCACTGCTCGCACCCTACAGAATTTAATCAGAAGCAAATTAACAATCATATGTTGGAAATCCATGTAAACCAACGAAAGATAACACATTTTCCCAATACCAAGTTGTCACTCAAGTTTGGTGGAAAAGAGTTTAACATTAACGAAGCTTGATGAACATAAAAAGGTAAATGAAACTGAAAAAAATGAAACCTGCACTCAATCTGGCAAGAGTACTTGAGAAGGTTGGGATAATATTCTGTACGGCCACTGCAATTTCACAGCACAAGGAAATACATAAGGGAAAAAACGAACTCTAATAGCATCGGGAGTATGCACAAAACAGAAACCAAGGGAGAAACTTACCTAAAACTTGGAAGTGACATTTTGATCGCTGGCCCCATCCAGTTGCCAATATTTGATGCAGGCACTGCCATCACCAAACTCGTAATTAGGAACATCGATGATTTAATCAAGCAGAAGGATGAAAACTACAGAAGAAAAAAATCCAAACATAAGAGTTATGAACTTATGTTTTCCTCTCTAAGATGAAAACTCCCTGCTCTATTATCTTTGTTATGTAGAAAAGCTATGACAATAATGCCAAGAGAGATGTTTTCAATAGAAAATTGATGAAATAAGCAAAAATTAAGTGGCCACTCTACAAATCAGATGTTCAGATTAACAAACTTACCAAAAGTGGTAAGGTTGATATTACAGATATCTTTTACAGTTGGATTGTTGATTTCAGTCACTTGAACATCCATACAATCTCTTGGTTCACAGAAAACAGCATTCATGCCAATTGCATTTAGAAATCCAATATTTTTGCTCTTTGATTTCCCTGAAACTGCTGTAATTGTCTGCATTATGCAGAAAACACATTACATACTACATATGGATGACTAAGGAAACAGTAAATGATTTCTCGAATACTTAATGTAGGTGAAAAATGCATCCCTAGTCCACCTTAAGTATGAAGAGTTAGCTATATGCAGAAGCATATAAAAGCAGGGTAACTTCAATATTTTATGCAAGCTGACGACAAATGAGGATTCAAGGGTACCTTAGAAAACCTCGCAACGTGACTTGGAAGCCCCACTTCCTGCAAGAAGCGACTACAAGCAACATAAGAACTATAGATGAACAATAAGAAATTGTGACTAGCTCTATTGCAAAATGCCTTATATGCTTATGCAGCCTCCCACCTTTCGTCCATGATCACAAGCTTCATCACTATTCACCAGCACCTTAGCTGCCCATCTGTTTGACAAAAACAAGTCAAACTGCTTCTGTATAAGTACTTCATAACCAATGTTTCCACAACAGTTTTATTTCATCTATATTTCAAAACAAGAACAAAGTAATTATTTAGATATCATTAGACATAGCTCAGTAGTCAGACCTCTCTGCTAAAGAGGATGTACCAAGTCTAAAAACCCTTTCACAATGTCACAACTGACACAAAAGAAAATAAAAAGAAGAAGAAGATATAACTCAATTGGTAGCCGCAGAACTTGTCTAAAGAGGGGCATAAGTTCGTGAGATATTATTATTCAGTCCAGTTGAGAAGAAAATTAGGTGCTTTAGATGGTTGAAGTAACTTTGTTTTTGTTGCTTTAGATAGTTTAGGAATTGGGGTATTGTTGCCTAACAAGATTGTGTGCTCTTGATCTTATTATGAAGAAAGATAAGGTTGAAGGAAACATACGCGCAAGATGTTGGTGGGCTCCATACAAGTCCAGCAATTACAACGAGCTGGGAGGGAGAAAACAAACGCAGTCCAGTTAGTGACTGGTTGAATAAACTTGAAAATTATTATTTTCCTCATCTTTGCTAAAGCAAACATGGATCACTCCTACAATAAACCAAGTAATGAGAAAAAAAACTGATATATTAACTTTTTGTATCAAGGCCAAAAAAGTATGAAGATATGAACCTCATCAAAGACTCCAGCTGGACTGTCATCATAGTTGGCAAGAAAGAAGCCACCAAGGGTATACCTGCAACGTGTAAACACATGTTTGGTAATCAAATTCTTAAAACACCACGAAACATATGAACCATTTACCGGAGGCTAGTATCAGGAGCAACATATAAAAGTGATGAGAAACCAACAAATCTATTTAGGTTGGGAAAGCAAATATATGGACAAGGTCTTATTACTAAATATGTAGGGCTCTCACGTTATGCTCCTGTACCGCTCTCAATCATTTAAGCCACAATGTTACTAAGTATACTAACCCAAATGCTTCAACTAATCTGAACTCTTTTGGGATGCATGCACGAACAGTTGCTGCTTTGACAAGATGGAATTGATACAACGCACTGATTAGAAAAATCAGGGCAATCAGTCAGCAGAGTCCTTTTTCATGATTGGGAACAAAAGGCGAAAAAACCCCAAGTGTTGTTGGACACTTACCTGCCTTTGAATATCCATGGAGGCTTTCCATAATTCGAGGAACATTTCATTTGTCCAATATCCATGACCTTTACACTACTACAACAAAAGTGCTTTATCCAGAAGCAAGTTTGAAACTTTGAAGATGGAGAAGATCATGTGATTTAAATTGCATCCAGGGAGCTCCTAAACAAAATTGCATCTTTTATTAGAAGCACAGAAGATTTTCTGTGACATAATGAAAATACAAGGGGCATACGCACCTCATGGTGCTAACAAATATCATTTGCCCCGTTTTGTTGACAGTGCAGAGATTGTCTCAGCCATGTTGTGATTTTGCCCTGTTCTCTAGCACATACATTCTTGAATTGTAGGGGTGGGAGCACTTCTCTTATTTATTTGATGTTCAAGAAGCAAGTTTGAAACTTTGAAAAAATCAAGTATTGCTAAACTCAATTGATTAAATCTTCAAGACATGCAGAATTCAGAAAACCATGAGAAGATCAAAAGCACCAGACTTCGAAAAAAGGAATACAAATGTATAGCTCACCTTAAAGAAATGAAGCCAACCAAGAAAAGCTGCACATAAAAAAGCCCATCTTCCTGAGAATGAGAAGAAGAAAGCAAGCAGGCAAGCGAAGGCTTTTTTTCACTCGAGTTATGGGAAGAGAGACGAAACCCAGAAGGCAACAGAGTGGAAACAGTGAGTTGGAGTGAGGGTGGGTGAAAGAGGGAATTTAATTTAAGGAGGGGAGAAAAACCAGCAGAGATGACTGGGATTGGCTGGCTTAGCTGATACATGAGTTGCCATAGTAGGAGTGGATTTGTGGATAGGATTTTATTTGGCGCCAACTGAAAATAACAATTACCCATAATACCATAAAGTACCAAAACCATTACCCTTAAACAGCAACTTGCAAACTGCCATCAAAAGCACCTTGTTTCTTTCTCTTTCGTATATGGTTTATTTTTCATAATAATTATCCAAGTGATGAATGATGATGCAATCATAGGAGGTGGGTTTTCGTTTGTTTCTGTTTCTTAATTCTTTAGATCTAAGCAGATTTCCTGGATCCCAAATTCATTATTATACTGGTTCTTGTGCATCCCTCTGAATTTTTCAATATATGAAACTTGATATTCAACGACTTTAAAAACTCATATTCTAATACACTTTGGGGAAGTTGGAATTCTTAATAGTTATTTTCTTTCTTTTCTTCCCTCTTCTGCTCATAGATATATATGTTTAAGTGTCTAGATATTTACTTTCCCGTAGTGTCCAGTCCATTTGTCAAATGAAGGTTTTCGTTCTTCTATGGTGATGCTGGTTTGGAGACCCACTAAAAAAAGCAGAAAGAAATAATATCTCTTGCTGCGCTCGCTTTGCCAGCGACTTCTTCACACAAAATATTGAGATTCTCATACACAAGACGTGTCAACAGGATCAACACACATATTGTCACTTTAGCCCCCACTAAATTATTGCAAGAGGCAGTAAAAAATAACTACTATTATCACCACCGACTGCACCAATCCTCCGTTTTATTGGGTATCGCTTCTGTTCGTCCCCATGCACTTGGAGGTGACTTGGGCTTCCTCTTGATGCAGCAGGCAGCAGCAACCAGAAAGAGACACATGGCAAGAAGCAGTAACCAAGCTTGTCATACACAGACACGTGTGCACTCGCATGCAATGGTGGCTAGAGGAAGACCAGCCCCACTTGTGGGTAGTGAGATTGCAGAAGTTACCAATAATCTCTACAAGAACACTCCCCCAACTCAAAGTGATGAAATCTACTAGAATCTCTCACAACAATTGCACGCCCTGTTACCACAGAAACATGTTTTGCAAATTCATGGCAATCTTTGCAGGCCCTGATGTTCTTGAAAACCACAATTGGGACATTACTTGGTGTGGATATGAGCCCAAAAGCCAGAGCAAGTCTCTCACTATGGTCAAGAAGCTGTTCTTTCCTCTCAGGAAAACCATTCAATACATCCTCTTCAGTTAGAAGGGAATCTTCAGCCTCCCTGAAAGAAATGCTCAGCTCCTTCAGTTTTGAGTATATTTGCTCTATTTGAGGATGGTGTTGATCACCCACTATAAACCGGTGCTTTTCCCCCTTGACAGTGATCCAGCTGCATCCTATTTCTTTTCTCAAGTTCCTTTCAGCCATCATTCTTCTAAAAACTGCAGCTTCTTCCCATTTTCCAGATGAAGCATACAAATTAAACATGATTATGTAACTAGCAGTATCCTCTGGGTCCAACTGGAGGAGGTTCTCAGCTGCAAACTTCCCGAGCTCGAGATTTCGATGTATCCAACATCCCCCCAATAAACTTTTCCAGCTCATTGCATCGGGTTCAAACGGCATACTCTTTATCAGTTCAAGTGCCTCTTGTAGTAGCCCAGCACGAGAGTATACATCAATCATACAATCGTAATGATCGATGGTTGGTTCTACATCATATACACAGCTCATTGAATCCAAATACTGCTTTCCTTCTGTGACCAAACCTGAATGGCTGCAAGCAGTTAAAACTGCTATAAACGTTACTGAATTTGGCCTTACACCAGAATCCTGCATTCTATGGAAAAGCCTAAGAGCTTCAGAGGCATTGCCATGATAAGCATAACCGCTAATTATAGAAGTCCAGGCGACAGTATCAGGTTTACCTATCGATTCAAATGCTCGATAGGCATAGTCCAATCTGCCACATTTTGAGTACATCGTAATCATTGCACTTGTTCCATGCAACAATGCAACCAGCCCTCTTTTTATCGCATCAGCATGAACTTGAGTGCCCAAATTTACATCTGCAATTGCAGAGCATGCTTGAAAAATGCTCGTATATACGAATGAATTTAAAGTAACACCTTTACAAATTAAAGACTGAAAAATCTTGACACACTCCTCAAATTTCCCACTCTGGCAGTAGCCTGAGATTATAGCACTCCATGAAACATCATTTGGTTCATGTATTCTCTCAAACGCTCGGTAAGCAGATTCAAAGTTTGCACATTTGACATAGAAGTCCACTAGAGGAGTTCCTACAGAAACCTCAGAATCCAACCCAAGTTTAACACTATAACCATGGATTTGCCTTCCCATAATCAGGTCCTCCAAACCAGCACATGCCTTAAGAATTATCGAAAACACAAAGTCATCCACTTCTACACTTTTCCAAACCATCTCAGCAAACAATTCTAGAACCTCCTCCAGTTTCTCATCTTCAGTATAGCCCACCATCAACCCAGTCCAAACCACAGCATTCTTGTCAGCCATCCTATCAAAAACAAGCTTAGCACCCTCTAACCATCCACACTTTACATACATGTTTGCAATTGACGTGTCAATCGAAACATTACTATTCATCCCTGTTCTTATCACATAAGAATGTATCTGTTTGCCAAGTTCTAAAAGCGAATGCTCAGTCAAGGACTTTAAGAGGCTCGTAAAAATAGACGAGTTCGGTCTAATCCCAGACTCTAGCATATGCGAAAACATCAAAATAGCTCTCTTCAAAATACCCTTTTGCGCATAAGCGGATATAATTATAACCCAAGAAACCAAATTCTTGTGAAGCATCTCATCAAACATTTTCTGTGCATCTGATAAACTCCCACAATCGCAATACATCTGAAGAGCATCATTCTCAAGAAATTCAGGTGGGCTCTTAATTGTTTTTCGCAACCAATCGTGCACAAGTTTTCCATCTGATAAGGAACCCATTAATCCACACTTTTCAAAGAGGCATTTATAAGATTGAGGACTGACGGAGACACCTGCTTCGTTCATGTGTTTGAGAAAGTCGCGAGCTTCTTTGAGCCTCCCTTGCTTAGATAGAGAAACCAAGTGCACATTTTCGACTTGACCACTTTCTATTTGGCGGGTATTGATCAAAGGAGCGGTGAATTTGAGAGAGACCCACGAAGGAATTTGAGCAAAGTTTGCAGCTTTTGTAGATGGAGTCTGATCATGATGATGTAAACCGCAGGAAGGTAGCAAAGAACATTGGACTGTGAAAGAAGAAGACATTCAAAATTAAGCTTTTAATTCAAAAAAATCTCTAGTTTACAGGTTCAGGATTTCGTTACTTTGTTCAGACTTTGTTGCAGCCCGTTTGAGAGTCGATAGATAGTCCTTTTGAAGGCTTAATGGTAATTTTCCATTTCTATAAGAAGTAAGGACAAACAAACGACACCGTATCCATTAGGGTAAAACGACATTTATAAACAAAAAACGCGGTGGGGAATGATTGGTGTTTTCCCCTTTTGCCTCCCCTTCGTTCCCGATACAGAAATTTCACTCATGCGTTTGGTCGCCAAGAAACGTCTGGAAAACAAATGAAAATCCAATAAACCAGAAACCCTGAATTTGATAATTCGTCGAAGCAACTTCGGTACAGAGTCAGATAAGCAAATGGAGGCTTCATTGCATTTCCACGGGGTTAGAATTCCCTGCTACTCACGAACTCCAAGACTCTCACACTTGTCGAGCAAGCCATGGCTCTCTTCAGTGGCCTCACCATCACGATCATTCCATGCGGCAATGGAAAATGCATGTAAAGGCAGTAGCTTGAGAGGTAACAGCGAGAAGAAAAGAATTGAAGCTGTGCTTGGAGGAGGAGAAGAAGAAGAAGAAGAGAATGCAACAGAGAGCCATGGCTCTGATGTAGCACCATTCACTTGCGTGATGAAGTTCGGAGGATCGTCGTTGGCATCGGCAGAGAGGATAAGAGAGATTGCTCAGCTCATTGTCAGTTTTCCTGAAGAAAAGCCTGTTGTTGTGCTCTCTGCCATGGGGAAGACCACTAACAACCTCTTACTTGTAATGAACTTTTCATTATTATCTGATTAAGTTATTTAATTGTGTGATTTGATTGCTTAATTATAATGCGATTGGATGGCTGTGATTTATGTATAATGTATGCATAGGCTGGGGAGAAGGCTGTCAGTTGTGGGGTCTCGAATGCGTCAGAAATTGAAGAATTGAGCTTTATAAAACAACTGCATCTCAGGTTAACTCATCATTTGCCTTTTTCTTTCTCATTTTCTTTTTCAATTGTGCCTTAGAGCTGTTGTTAAAAACTGTGTGATTGCATTTGCTCAG
This sequence comes from Prunus mume, assembly GCF_000346735.1. Next base: position 22,488,257 of record NC_024127.1, read on the forward strand.
GACTGTTAGAGAACTTGGAATTGATAGCTCCGTGATTTCTGGTAAGAACTTTAAGTGAAGGGATGAATTTTTTTTTTAAATGTCTGAATTTCCTCATTTGGTGTGTTGAATTGTTTTAATTTTATTAATAAGGTCAAGGATCAGTTGTTAATTGGAAACTTTGGGTATTTGCCCCCTTTTTTCCTGGGACATGTTGCAGCACACTTAGAAGAACTAGAGCAACTGCTGAAGGGAATAGCTATGATGAAAGAGTTAACTCTCCGCACAAGAGACTATCTAGTTTCATTTGGAGAGTGCATGTCCACACGGATCTTTGCAGCTTATCTAAATAATTTTGGTGTTAAGGCACGCCAAGTATGTATACTCCATCTTTTGAAAATATGCATTTGACATTATTTTCTTTCTTCAGATTCTTTTGGATTATTTTCTCTAGTGCATCGTTACTCTCTTTGTTAGTAGCCACTTAAGATCTTTTCTTGATGATGGTTGCTATTAATGTACTGCAGTATGATGCGTTTGACATTGGTTTCATAACAACAGATGACTTCACCAATGCTGACATCTTGGAAGGAACTTACCCATCCATTGCTAAAAGATTAAATGATGATTGGATTAGTGATCCTGCAATTCCGGTTGTTACTGGTTTTCTCGGAAAGGTCTTTCCCCTGGCTAGCTGCCCAATCAAATTCCTGCTCACATGTTTGATTTGAAGTCTCAGTTTCTGATGAAATTAATATTTAGTGGCTGGGCTTTCAACATTACATCTGTTTTATTGATTGCAGGGCTCAAAATCTTGTGCAATTACTACCCTGGGTAGGGGTGGTAGTGATTTAACAGCGACAACCATTGGTAAATCCCTAGGCTTGCGAGAAGTTCAGGTGAGATTAGGCTCTGAATGCATGTATCACCAGAACTCAAGTAGATATGCGCCCTATCATGCTTGCATTCATCACTTGTGTTTATTCTGATTGCATGCTGATGGTTGTCTGTTATTTTATTGATGTAGCTAACATGGCTAGCATTTTATTGGAGATTTTGTGCATTTCTTTTTCTAATTAGCAGGAACTATATGCTAGTATTCATTTTGAATTTATTAGGCAAACACATATAGAAGCTAATTTAACAGTTTTAACAGGTGTGGAAGGATGTTGATGGTGTTTTGACCTGTGATCCTAGTATATGTCCTGATGCAGAACCTGTTCCCTATTTGACTTTCGATGAGGCAGCTGAGCTTGCATATTTTGGTGCTCAGGTTGATTCTGTTTACTCTTGCAGTTTAGATGTTATTTTCTAATTAGAGGACTCAACCAGTTGGTTGAAATTTTAGTCTTAATATTATCTCTGCAGCATGTGTTTATGAGAGAACCTATGGCTAGAGACAGAGTGTTAACATAATGAAGGGATACTGCAGAGTTTTTTTTTTCAAGTATTTATAGATGGGTATAAAGTGGGCTTTGGATTCCCATCCATGAAGTGCGCATTAGACTCCCATCCCATCCATGAAGTGCTTTGGACTATGTTTGTGGACTAAAGACTTCCACTAAAGCAATATTTGTATTCAATGCATGAGCATCTTTTATTCAGAAGATGAGCCCCACTTTTTTTCTTGTATAATTGTGATTAGACAGACAAAGCATTCATCTAGTAATTTGTATGATGAAATGTAGATGGAGTCTTGATGAGAGCTAGCCATTTAGCATCGGTAGTAGAAATAGAGCACTTAGGTAGAAAGATAAATATAATTGCACTGACAATTGCGCAGGTTCTACATCCACAATCCATGAGACCAGCTAGAGATGGCGAGATTCCTGTTAGGGTCAAGAACTCTTATAACCCTAAAGCTCCTGGTACCCTCATCACTAAAACAAGAGATATGAGCAAGGTTTGGGCAGCTTTATCTTCTCTTTTCTTTTCTTTTTTTCTTGAGAATTGAAGTGTGTGTAAGAATTCAAACATTCTTGATCTTTTATTTTTACCCCAATCTATCCCTTGAAATCAACTTCAGGCTGTTCTAACCAGCATAGTTCTGAAGCAAAATGTCACCCTGTTGGATATTGTCAGTACACGCATGCTTGGTCAAGTTGGCTTCCTCGCAAAGGTGGGAAACTCTTTGTTTCCTTGGTTTTGTTTTGCAGTTGCCATATTGCTTTTCTTGTTTTGGAATTTCTGATTGTAATTGTCATGATGTCCCCCCTATGGTGGGATTCATCATCCAAATAGGTGTTCTCAACCTTTGAAGATTTGGGCATTTCTGTGGATGTTGTTGCAACAAGTGAAGTCAGTTTATCTTTGACATTGGATCCATCAAAGTTTTGGAGTAGAGAACTAATTCAGCAGGCAAGCATACAATCTTATGTTCTTTATGTAGGATTTGTTTGTTGTTCTAAGTTGTAATTCTTTTAAAGCTGGGTATACCTTTTCAAGGTCCCTGTGAATAAGAGGCATCCTTTTGTAAGGATGCACAATGTAAAATACATAAAGATACACGGTGTGAAACTCATAGACAATAGATATGCATTGTCAGTCTTTGACGTTCATGTTAGTTAAGAGCCAACACTGATACATCACTAGTTGAAAGATTTGTCTGTGCTCTTTCTAATTTTCTGAATGCGTACAAATTGGTGACATATGTAACAGGAACTTGACAAGATGGAGGAGGAACTCGAAAAAATTGCATTCGTGAATCTTCTGCAGCGTAGATCAATCATCTCACTCATAGGGAATGTTCAGTATTCTTCATTGATACTAGAGAAGGTGTTATGTTTCCCTCTGCAATGTTCTAGAATTTGTCCAGAAGAGATTTTTTCTTTTCCTCTTCTTTCTTATCTCATATAGTTGGCTTTCCTTCTCGCAGGCATTTCATGTTCTCCGAACCAATCAAGTCAATGTCCAAATGATCTCACAAGGGGCATCTAAGGTCTCTCAGTCATAACTCATAATATTTCACTCATTCATTATTTTTCTTTGCTGTCTAATAATTGATTTGTTATAAATCAGGTAAACATCTCATTGATAGTAAATGATAGTGAAGCTGAAAAATGCGTCAAGGCCCTTCACCATGCCTTTTTTGAGAGCGATGACCTGTCGGAGGTAGTACTGGAATCTGGATTTGGAAATGGGTCAGCTGCGCTATTGCCAATAGAAACATGATGATCTGAGCCAATGTATTCTTATGAACACAATTTTCTCCTTTGCTGATTTAGGCCCTTTTTCTTGTAACCGTAGTTGCAAACTTATGAGTCACCTCCGTCTGAATTTCTTGAGAAGTTGTTTTTCTTTTTTCTTTTTCCTTTTGCTGAAATGAAACTGGAAATTCAAGGTTTTGCTATGCTTATATACTTCCCATCGAGTATGTCTTGCAGAGCAATTTACATTGGTCGAACTTTTTGGAGATTGGACTCTTTCGGTAGTCCGCAATGTGCTCTCTTGACTATTATGCCATTCAATGCATAACATGCATTGGAAATATTTATATTAGTTAGAGTAGATTTTGAAATTCACTGTAATAGTAGGCAAGGCATAATTAATTTCAAATATATTTGCGGGAACAAAAACGCATATATAAGTGAAAGTAAGAGCTAAAATCCATATACTAGGCCTTGGCAAAATATTATATTTCTAACTGGAGGGTTCCAAATTATTGTGGGTGCCTCTATTTTCGTATAAATAATAAATAATAAATTTTTTGGCGCCAACTAAATTATTGTTCATGAAAAGAAGAAAAAAAAAAAAAACACAGAAAAAGGCGCGCCGGTAAAATCCAAGATGGGTTTTTTTATTAGGCCCGGGGTTTGTGATTTGGACCAAGTATAAATTTCCATCCGACTGTTGACATTGTAGCTTCTGGCTTCAGCTCAACCATGGTGCAGAGATTTTTCTCAGTGAGGCAAATGGACCTCCAACAAAACAGCCAATCCCACCCTGTTATGCTTCTCTCTGGCCCTCCTTCCTGGTATTCGTAATTCAACTTTCCATATATCTCTCTCTCTCTCTCTCTCCATTTCTCTCTCTAACTGCTCTGTGTCTTTGTTTTTTTGCAGCGGAAAAACCTCCTTAATATTCCAGTTTGCATTCAACTCCGCAATGGAGGAGGCCCACCATGGCAATACTAATGGTAAAGTGATGTTCATTTGCAACCGCCGCAAGTTAGAGGCCAAGCCCCCCTATCTTTCCCAGGCACCTCTTCTCTTTCTTTTTTTTCTTTAAAAAAAAAAAATCTTTTTATTATTTGAAATATTTCAGTACTCATAAGCCATTTTTCTGTGTTAAACATTTTCAGGGCGTTGATTCATCCTCTGAGACATTTCAGCGCATACAAATGAAGTGAGTTTACCCCTTGAAGCTTTCTTGATCATAACACTTCTAAAGAATGATGATGTATAAATGGGATTTTTGAGACAAGTTTTCATCTGTATAGGTATGTGGATGATGATGAAGGAATTACGAAGTACTTCGCTGCATTTCACCTGCATGACACATTTCCTGTGGCAGTTGTTATTGATGATTTTGGAGATTTCTTTGACGAAAGGTATTTCCTTTCTTCTTTTCTTGTTCACTTGTGTCAATCTGTTAATTTAATTTAATTTAATTTTTTTACTTTCAATTAAAGGAGCTGCCAAGAAAGATATGGTAACCCACGAGGAAGAGACTTAGCAATGGTTCGGACACTAGCTTTATGTCACAATGCCATGGTTCATGCCAAGTGAGTAATTAACCTTTTTAAATTATAATTAGTGACTTAATTTGCTCTGTTTAGTAACAATAGTAGTATGGTAAGCTTTAATTTTTCATGGTAGTGAAACGAGTCCTTGCAAGCTTCTGCTGTCTGATACACACCATGGAGACTCCCCAAGGTTGCTCTTCATCTACAAAAGATGGGTTACAACCATTTTTACAATTCAAGGTTTGTTTAGCAATGGGACGGTTATGCATTATAATTTTATATGGAATATTAGAATAAGTGTTCTTTTTTCTTTGCAACATATTATAATTGGGTGTTTGTGTGTGTGCTGAAGGTGATGGCTCTGGATCGTTTGTTCTAAAAGACTATAGCAATTCAGGGAGAACAAAGACTGCTAAGTATTCCATTGCTCTCCAGTATCTTTTTCTGGAGGAGATCACTGAAGCGAGTGAATCGTAGGCGTATCGAATTTAGGCTCAAAATTACTCGAAGCTCTGTGACATTTGATGCCTAAACATGTCAGTGTTAATATCTGCTTCATTGTTCTTGTTCATAATGTGAGTTCTGTAGAAACCCTTAAAAACTGTGTGATGTGCAAGCTCTGAAACTTGATATGATCAGTAAATAGTATTTCAAATTTCAAGAAACAAATCTTTTCTTAGTTCTAATCATTGGAGAATATACTGATTCATCAATTTTCTGGTTTCGGAGTCGTAGGTAGCATCCCTGATTCTGAGTTTTCCAAATATTGAAGCAAAGAAAATTGTGAAGATCAGAATTTGCAACTAGAATTTCCCAACTGGGCTATATTCTTACATGTTCATGTTCATTATTTATTATTCAAGAACATTGCCAGCTACCCTTCCAAATAGTAATTATTCACAAAATTATTAGAGTCAACAATAGAGCTGAGATGAGAAAAGAAAAAGATCTCAGGGCCTAGTGAACCCCTCTCTGATACTCAGGCTCACAAAATTCTCCTCCCAGATCATCACAAGCCTCTCCAGGAAAGACCCTGCAGCAATCATCAACATAAAACCATTCTAGGCAATCAAAAAGAAAACACAAAATATCAGACCTCAAACCAATAAAAGATTATTCATCTTACGTCTTGGGGCTGTCATACTCTAGATAATCTCTATCCAACTGCTCAGAAGTAGTCTTGGCTGTGTTGTTCCTGTCTTCTGGTTTGAGCTTCACCTCAGGATACATTTCGGCATCACAAGCTTCTCCTCCGATTGTGTCGCAAGCCTCTGCCGGAAAAACACTGTAAATTTCACAAATTAATGCTTATGCTTGAGCAAACAGTTGATCAGAATATTAAGATAAAAAAGAAGAAAGAGCTGAGAGTGGTATTGACTTACGAAGTGACGGAGCTGTAATCAACAGCAGAAGGGTCGTCTGTGACATTGGCTGCCTTGAGTGGGGGGCACCTTGGGGATTTTAGTAGCCTTGGAATGGAGGAGCTGCATGGCAAGGCAAGGGACTTGGTGGTGGTGGGTGTTGCAAGGGCAAGGGATGATACAGATAGTGGTGGTGGGAGATGTAGAATGGCCTGCATTTTGTTGGAAGTAAGTTGGTTTTGATTTGCTCGAGTTAAAGAGGGGCAAAAGCTCAGCACTGTAATATATCAGCCTGGGCAATGACTTGGATGGATATTGGATAAGGTAGCATAGATTTTTTGAGACCGGATAAGATATTAACTTCCTGCTTGAACCGGGAATTTGGTGGTGAACTAAATGGATTGAGATTTCGTCCACAAAAACAAAACTAAATGAATGGATTGAGAGATGCTCATACTTGGATTTTTCTCCCACACTCCGGTTTTCCAACTCCAGTTTTGTCTTTCTTCTCTTTGGCGACTCGACATTTCACCCACAGCCCAAAGTGAGACAAAGCAAATACCTTCCGGCCCAAACACTTGCAATTTTTCCCACCACTAATTTTTGTATATAACACGAAGCCCAAGGCCCAAAAAGCTAACAAACTATACCCCTGACCCTCGAAAAAAATTTAGTTGCAACAAAAATAGAACTATTTTGCTATCTTCTGCCAATAATGATATGTCATGTAGAAGTGTTATCCCGTATATCATAATGTTATTGACTAGGACCCGAAAATAGAAAAATAGTTTTATTTCCGTTTTATGAAAGTCTTTCTCCCACCCTCACCTTGTGACTTGGGGGATTTCTCATCTGTTGAGGAGAAAAAGAATTCCTCTCCTTTAAATAATTTTCTCTTAATAATTATCTTTCAATATATTTATATACCCGTAGAGCATCCACAATCATACTCCCTTTTTTCTTTTTTCTTTTTGGGTTAAATTTTAGTTAAAAACATATAAAAGTTATTTTAAGAGCTCTTTATAAAATTTAAACTCTAATCGTGCTCTCTACTTTAGGGAGTCATAAATGTTATAACTCTTTTTTAATTAGTCAATTTCTTTTAAAAAATTATTAGCATTAATTAAATGTTTGAAATATTCATTAAATTATAGGGAGCCACTAAGAATCATCTCTCTCTCCTTAAATTTATGAGGTCCTAAAGATCTCCATATTTTAGGAGATGGATACGGAGCATGATTAGAATTGTATTTTTCTAATTTATCCTTAAAATTTGTCTAAAAATATAATTTAGGGAACTCATTATGAATGCTTTTAATAATTAAAAGAATGGAAGGTTGGGTTCTACTTGCAGTCACAGTGGAAGTGGTTAGGTCATCTTTTCTAATCCCTCTCATGCTTTTTAACTCGCTTTTTTCCTTTTTTCTTTTCAAGCATGCTAATTTTGGGCCCAAATTGCATGAGCTGCCTGGTTTCTCAGTATCCCCACCACATGCTTTTTCTTGTCTCTTCTTGCTTCCTAGTCATGTACATGACATGTGGATACAATTTGTGACACACTTTAGGCAAGACAAACTCAACCAATAATGGCTTTTACATCTTCCAAAATAGAACCATGGGGATGGGGATCACAGCAAGAAAGTAAAAGGAGCCTTGAAAAAGAATTATTAATCCAATAAGCAAGGTTATCGAAAGACTTATTAAATACTCATATTGCTATTTGATATGAAATATTAGTTGATTTGTAGACTGCTTGTTAGTTGGTTGCATCCACCAGAATTTCAATCCATACCTACAAGAACACTGAAGTTCGAAAAAAGAAAATTGTATATCACGAAGATAGTACTGTTTTGATATTTTCAACCAATCACGTTCCGTCATGCATTATAACTATTCCATATAATATAATGTGATTGGTTGAAAATAATAAAACAGTATTATACTCTTGACATGCAAGTTTTGAATCTACACACAATGGTTATTGAAGCAGGCATGTAGAGAATGGTCCAACTTCACAGGTTGAAAAGACCCGTGATTTTGAAAAAGGTATTGTCCAGAAAAAGACAGCCAGCAAATCCCTACCATCAGGAGGTGAAAAACACAATAATAGAGATGTGCCCCACATGGGTTATCTGCTCATTCTTACTCCAAAGTTAGAAATTTCCTTGACTTCTTTACCACAGTCAATGTACATACATTACAACAGGGAAGCTTACAATTTGAAAAGACGTGCAGATTGCAGACCAAAACCTGAAAGCAAACATTTCTGAAGTCTAGTTCCCCCAAAATCTACAGATTTAGAAGCTTCAACTCGACAAAATACTTACATTTGATTCAAAAACTGTGCAGTTGGGTTAGCATGTGAACAAGCTCATCACTTGAGGGTCTCTCTGCTGGCAAATCTGATAGGCATACAACAGCAATTCTCACTGCCATCAACATCTCATCTTCCTCCCCCTCTTCCCCTATTATACTCTTATCTAATGCTTCCCGTGCCTCCCCGGCTTGCTGCAAGTGCCGCAGCCACCGTCCTAAACTTCCACCACTAGCTGCTTCCCCAAAGAAGGGGTCAGTTGGGTCTCTACCAGTTAATAAAACACCCAATATCATCCCAAAGCTGAAAATGTCGCTCTTATCACTGTACCTGTCAAAATTGAATATAATGCCTTCAGTGGAAGAGTATATCTGTTTTCAGTAAGGAAAAAGAAATTATCTACTCTTGGTAATTGTTCTTTCCATTCGTTCTTCCTTTCTAGAGAAAATTGGAGGGGTGTGGCTTGGGGGCGGGCGGGTTTCTCTATTTTATTTCCATACTACAAGCTAGTCAGTATAACACAACTGCTACATATACGACCCCATAGCACCGAAGTTAAGGCAAACAACCATCAATATTCTGAAGTTCTACACAGCCTTATCTTAACAACTATGAGAATAATCCAGCTCCAAGGGAAACTTTCAGAATTCCATACAGGGGCGAAAAAAAGTGTGACAAAGGGTGTGGGATTGCAATCCCACCCACAAAACACACACCCCTGCATTGGCCGTGAGCTTCGAGTATCCATCACCTTGTGCAGGAGAGCGAGACATTTGAAAAAGAAGAAGCTAAATGGCCAATGGAAATTAAAAGGTAGCAGACCTAATCCTATCCTGCCCCAGACTAAACATTTGTGATGTGGAATACCAAACTCCTGATAAGTATTGTAAAAGCAAGAAAATTAGTAGGAACTGTGCACAAATATCATTAAACCCAATTACAAGTTCCACAAATATATCAATATAGCTTCCTCAACAGAATAGCATAGTAATTGTACAAAACGAAACATTACCAAGTTTGGATATTATCAAAGTTTGATATGTGTACCTGCCATTCTGGAAACACTCTGGAGCGCTGTAGCCAGATGTTGCTCCATCCAAATAAGGCGTAAGCTTGGCCAACCCATAATCTCCCAATCTCGGTTCAAACTCCGAATCCAACATAACATTTGTAGGCTTCAAGTTGTAGTGCACAATCTGAGGAACATACGAGTGAAGATACTGAAGCCCCTTAATCACCCCAACTGCAACCCGAAGCCGAACTTCCCAACCAAGCTGCAATTGGTTTTCTCTAACTCTATTCATAGTATCCTCTAGGCTCCCATTGGGCACAAAATCATAAACCAAAGAGAACCTATCGTGTTCACGAACATAAGCCCTCAGGCTCATCAAATGCCTATGCCTCAGGCCAGCAAGAACTTCAAGCTCCTGCTGTATTCGCCTCTTCACCGACTTGCTCTGAGACTCTGGCGAGCTACACTCGGAGAAGGGTCCAAGCTGCTTGACTGCAATGATAAGCCCATTGTCAAGAACAGTCCTGTAGTACTTGCCATTTGGGCTAGAACCCAGTAACTGGTTTTCATTAGTTAATGCCAATTGGAGCGTCTTGGGATCGATTTTGGGAGAAAATATGACTGGGCCTTTTAGAATTGGGGTTCTGCTAATGTAGCGGAGAAAGCAGCGGACCAAGAGAGCAGTGAGAAGGGCACAAATTAGTCCTGTCACTACTCCGAACACAATGCTGAGAATGATTCTTTGAAGCTGGTTCTTGAAGTGGGGTTGCTTTGACGACGATGGAGGCTCAGTTTCTTGGCACTGCACAGTTTCTTGGCGAAGGCAGAATATGAATAGCAAAAGGAGAAGCGTAGTAAGCCTACTGTTCAATTTTGAAGTATTTCTTCTTCTATCCATTAGAGAGTAGAAAGCCACAAATCTCAAAAGCAAGACAGTGAGAGCAAAGGCTCAGAAAAGCTAAACTGAAACCCACATGTTACATATAGTAGGCAAACCAAGAGCTTGAAGTTAAATAACCCAGATGAAAATAAACAAAACCAATCTTAAAGCTCAAATCTTTCTTGAGTATTTGACAACACAAACTCAAGAGTAGCAGCTGCTTTGGCATCAAAGCTCAAATTTTTGCTTTGTTTTTCTTAAGGCTTTAGTCTCCATGGAGCTTGGAGACGCAGAAAATGCAACCCGGTCCAGAAATGCTTGAAGTAGTGGGGAAAAGTGCGGGGGGAACCCATGAGAGAAGCTTCAAGGGGCACATGAAAGAGGAGAATATCAGATAAAAATCGAATTTTTTGACGCAAAAATCCTCAGAAGAAAGACGCAAAGAATCATTTCGTCACCGATTCGCATCTTTTTCTCTTCAAGCCCCTCATTTACACCCCTTCAACATGCCCGAAAATACAAATAACAAAAACAAACCCCCACTACTCATCAGCAGAGACACAGAGATTGAAGAACTTAGAAGACCCAAAGTGCTCGCCAAAAATGACAAGAAGAAAAGAAAGGGCAAGTTTTGAAACTTCGCCGTTTCAAAGTTAGAGACAGTCGCACAGAGAGTCTCACAAAACAAAGTAAGTTCTTTTCTTCACAAACTACACAGCAAGTATACAACAACCCGGTACTCTTCCTGCCTCTGGCTACTACTATTATTATTGTCCCTTGTAAAAAAATTCAAAATACAAACAAAAATCACTAGCTCTCTCACTGTATTTCTCTCTCCCTCTCTCTCTCTCTCTCTCTCTCTCTCTCTCTGTGTCTGAGAGGAGAGATACATTTTACACGCACTTTCTCTGGCTCTTTTTGCTTTTCTTTCTCTCTCATGCGGAGGACAAAACTGGGCTTCCCGCCTTTCAGACTACCAAGCCCAGGGGTCCACTGCGCCACGTTGGCACTGTGTAGCTATCACGAGGGCCGAAAGCGAAACATCGTACCGTGTGAGACAAGCCCGAGCAACGCCAAATACATATCCGCCGTTGGCTGGTCCGGGAAGAGATCCCAACCGTTGAGAAGGAACCACCGGGAATTTATTCCGATTATATAAAAAAATGGATGGGGGAGATTACAGATTAGCCAAATGCTGATTAGTGATTAGTAAAGTGTTTTTCTTTTTGGCTTTTGGTTTGTTCGTTGTTTAAATTAATTAAAGTAATACCCAACAACAACTAAAATTTAATAAACTGTTGCTTTGGAATATAATTATTAATTTTTGTGGGGATGGAAATGGAATATTATCTTTTACACGTTTGCTGGGGTCGTTCCAGTCGTTCATGGTTGGTCTGGTTTCCGGTTTCCGCTTTCCGGTGGTTCTAAAGAATCGATGGGTCTCGGGACGAGTGAAACACCAACACGCGTGCACTTGTGGGCCTTGGCCTTTTCAGGCCCAACAGGAGCAAGGAGGGCTTTTCACCTCCATTTCATTTATAAAATAAAAAAAAGTAAGTCTTGAAAATTGAAATGAGAAAACATTTTTTTAACCATCTTGTCTTGTGTTTCATAAATCAACGGAATTATTCATGGCAGTTGAGTTAGTACCATCACTCACCTGCTTCATTTGTTTCTATCCAAATTACTTGAAACAAGTAAATAAATAAAAGGCATAAAATTACTTTTAGTTCTTATATTTGTTGGATTTTTCATTTTGATCTATGTGGTTTGATTATACCCTTTATATTTAAAAATACGTCAAAAATTTCTTTTAATTCCGGAATATAGTAAGTGTGGAGGGTATTTTGAACGATATTGAAAAGAATTTGACAAATTTATTATGCATTGCGAGGGATTTAAAACTACAACGATAAAATTACATAAATGATGCTACGAAGATTATCACAGTTGTAAAATGGGCGAACGACAAGAATGAAAAACGACATTCTGCCTAAATGTAGTGAGTGCTGGATTCAGTAGCCCTTTGACTTGCAGGGAGAACCGCAGACCAAGCTGTCTGTGGCGTCTTACGTGATGGGTTCTGCTGCATTTGACTGACATGCCATGAGTCATGACAAGGGAGCGTAACATCATAGGCTCCGCTCACAGGCTTGACCCATCAAAAGACATGTTAGTGCAGTCTTTTCGTCATTTCAGATCTGTGTATCTTAGTCTGACGTGGATAAGATTGGATGATTGAAGATCATCATATTTATTTTCTATTTTCTTTTGTTTTCACAAATATGATTAAGGAACTCTTTTACACAAAATCAAACCCAGATAAATATTTCTTGCCTCCATATCATAAATATCCTTCCTTGCAAAGAAAAGCATCACAAGTCATCAATTTCTGGGAAATTTTTTGCTTTCTTTTTGGGGTATTACTTTCATCTTCTCCCTCTTTTCTCCTCTTTCCATCTTCGGAATCTTTAAACTGGAATAACATTGGGTTGGAAGTTTGTTCAGTCAAAAGAGTTACAACAACCAAAAGCTTCACTAAAAGAAATCAATGTACAAATACACAATGGCCTAAACTAAATCCTCACAGCTTCACCCAAAAGGAAGCAGAAAACTGAATAAACAAAAGACAACAGATTACAGAGCCCTTGGCGGAACGCTACCAGATGCCTTTCAGCTCAGACCACAGGAGCCATTTTAAATTACAACCCTGGACAACATTTTGCAACGGTGCCCCCATGGGGCAGGCACGCCATTCTACCACTCTTGAAACCCACAAAACACTTTGTGCCATTTCATTCAAAGGAGAACAAGCTTTCAAATTTATGAACTATAATTATACAAATGCGATACCTTTTGTTTCTTTTAATGAAAATTATCCAGCATCCATGCCGTTGTATTCGGATGGTTGCTAATTCGATAGTTTCATCCATTGGATTCCGATAATATAGCAAGGACCTCACCATCATCAAAGTTTGACTCGACTGCCAGCTCAAGGGGTGTTTTACCATCCCCATTTAATGCTCGTGGATCAGCTCCCCTGCAGATGCAGTCGAACCCCTCAGTAGCGAATCATAAATAAGAGGTAAAAATGAAGCACTTAAAAGAAATTGACAGCTAATTAATTAAATATGCAGAAACTGGGAAATATGTAATAAATTTGTTTTGAAAAACAGCAAATCTAACCATAAGACAATAGTCACCTTGAAAGAAGCAACTTTGCGAATGTGTTTCTGCCTCTGAGAATACAACGGTCAAGTGGTGTTTGACCTCTTGAATCAGTCGCATTCACATTTGCTCCATACTGTAAGAGGAGTTCAAGCATTCCAATGTCTGCAGTTTCACAAGCAAGGTGAAGAAGAGTGCACCCATCTAGATCTTCCACAGCATGGCCTTCACTTGTACCACTCAAGTTTGAAGAGCTAGGAGACGACCTGTCCAATGAATCCCCAGCTAAGCAACTAGAGGTTTGGTCATGGCCAGTCTGCTCATGCATCAGCATTACTTTGGCAAGGGTTAATGAAGAGGCACATGATGCTTGCTCATACACCGCATTCAAATCTGGTTCAGAATGAACTATGTGACGATATACAGCTTTCTTGTCATTAGCACGAACACCCTCCCAAATCTGTTGTGCTATCAAATGAGTATATTGTGCATCTTTTGGCTTCCGAACAAAAAGCTTTTCTGCATACTATGATCGAAATAAAATAAACATTTAGTTCCACATCTCTGTAGTCTGAATTACATCAACTAGTAGTAGCAGGAAGCATAGGAGATCTTCAAGAACACTCATATATCATAAAGTTGATAAAAATTGGTTCTCAAATCATTGGTATTGTGAGAACTACGATGAATTCAAGCTAGCCTCATCCACGTTATGGAGGAACAATGAGGTTATGCCTTTATACACTACGTACAGCCCTTCTTGCAAGATGCCTAAACCATGATCACCTAAAAGCGATAAACGAGAGGATAACAAGTATTCCAATAAGCTGATAAGGGTTCACAATCTCAAACCACTCTCCACATCTTAGAGCTAATCAAAATATATTCTAGACAAATTTTCTGTCATTAATATTAGAAAATATGTGTTCTTTAGATTGGGCTGATGTTCTAAAACTATTGCTTCCCTATCCAAAGAAAAAAAAAATTCCAGAAAAGGAATTGCTTCCCTATCAACTTAGTATGTAATACTAGCAATCTTAGCCATTAGACCAAAAAAATTCTAATGTCTTGATGTATCAACTTATCTAGATCATATTCACACATTATCCATCATAATTTAAATTTAAAAAAGGAGAGCAATTCCTTCTGTTTTCAAATCATCCAATTAGCAACGGCGAGGGACATACCTTTGCATGAATGAATTTCTCCTTTACTGGTATAGAATCACTCTGACTGGGTTTGCTGATAAAAACTAGCTGTTTTTTATCAGACTTGTATGACCTTCACCAGAAGAATAGCAGTGAATGCTCACAACAGTCAAGTAAAGATGAAACATATACGATACTCGAAAGAGTTGTAACAAAGAATCCCTACCCTGTGGATACAAGATCAACCTGAAACGCATTTCTTGATTGCAAAAGTTCCTCCCAGACCGAGTTGGCAAAGGCATTACCCAAAGACTGAAACAAATTTATAACAGAAGGCTCCCACGCTTTGACATCCAGTGTAAGAGACCTTACCTGCAGTAAAAGTCACCAAGAAAAAGAGTTGCAGAAATGAGCAACTGATACATATATCATTTTTTTAAAGGGCCAGTACATATATCATTCCCATGGACACTTTACCCAGATATAAACAAAAAAGTTCCTATGAAGATATTACAGTCCATACAACATACAAACCAAAACAAAATTTAGTAATTTCCAGCAAATAATAGTTTCCACTTTACCAAGTCATCATGTCAACAATTATTGAATTCTCCTGTAATTGTACACGAATTCATGGTCAGAGGAGAGAGAATCTCAGAAAAAGATTTAAAAATATTATTGGACAGTTTACACATTCCATGCTAACATGAGAGTCGTTTCTTAGAAAAAAAATGTCTCAAATTATTCTTATTGCCTTAAGAAAAGTAAACCACATTACTGGTCAGTTAAAAAATACCACATAGTAAAAATCATACGAGGAAGGTTCTTTAGATTCCTACTCTATAAATATTTGAGATTGTACAGGTAAAAAAGTAGAGGAAGAAAGAACAGGATAACATAATAGTTATTTGATAGGCATGCCTACACAACACTATTTTAAGAGAGCATGGCTCACAGATATAACATGTAAAAAAACTAAGAAAATAGAATGATTACCTTTGAGATATGTACACCAAGATTACGATGAACACCAGAACATTCTATGCACACGAGAACACCAAGATTTAATGATGCCCAATCTGGCTCTGGGGCACCACAATCAGCACACTTATCATTCCCACATACTCGTCGTAGCATGTCGATTGTCTTTTCGCTTTTTAAAGAAGACCGTTGCTGTTGTGAGCTTCTACATGGGCGGTCAGAATGTGCAGTAGGAAGACTCCTCTCAGATGCAAGTTCTTCGACTCCAGTGTGATCAAAATCAGAACTCTCAAATGAACTACTCTCACTGGCTGAACGACGATGGCTTCCCATGGGACTAGCAGGCAGAAACTGAAAAAGAATTGGACAAAAATCATCAAACCGACTGTGAAAATCAATGGCATCATAATCATGCAAAACTTAACAATAATTACCCTCTCAGGAGCCTGAGAGCTAAGTAATGACGCAATAACCCCTGTTATCTTCTCAATCCAATCCATTTGATCAAGTGCACTCTCTGCCTGCACTGACAAGCATAAATAAATATCATTGCAGGAACCCCTATATACAAATAACCATCACAGATTCGCCATATTAGCAGAATCACCAGCTAAAATTGGTTGAGAAACAGTTCAGAAACTACATAAATACAAAAAATTAAATCCAAGCTCACAAGGGACAGCTACACTGAATCGAACCTGCAAAGTATAGTTCTTTGTCGGTGAAATGATCCTGAAACAAAACCTCAGATCTGACTGGTCAGCATCAACTTTGATAGTTGATGTAAGCAGATTCACTGTGTGATGAGCAACAGATTTCTCATCGTGCACTCCACCATGATAATGAGAAGAAAGCCACCGACTCAGAAGTCCAGAACCAAGCTCAGAACTATTCCTCTGACCAGAAAGTTGGCTACCAGACCCCTACAAGTTATAGACAAACACAATAACAAAACACTGATATTAACATCAAGCCCGGGACAAACTTCAAACCTTCTGCATCCTAACTTCTTTCTTGAAAAAATTACTTACAGATGGTTTACTGCATTGTTTTCGATAGTAATACAGCATTCCTCGGCTATCAAGAACAAAAAACCTTCTTTTCCAGTCACCCCTCAAGTTCGAGGAACGTTTTGAGAGATAACCTTGCCTAATGGTTTGAACCTGATTATTGATTACTGTTAAATTTTGTCTGTAGTATTAAATGTAGACATGAAACAAAAGCAACTGCAATATCAAAATGCATAAAGAAGTGGAACACAGATAACGTAAATAAATTAAAGGCAATAACTGGAGGAAAAAAAATGAAGCTACTTCAAACCTTTCCCTTTGCAGCAGACTGCATAACGGCCTCTATCATTTTATGTGAACTTCTACCAATGGCTTGTATTCCGTCTCCATTAGGAGATCCATTAGAACCATTGGAAGACCACCTACTCTCTCGATCAACCTGTCTTTTGTATTCTTGCATCCTTTCGTTAAGAGCTGCCTGTTCATAGTTGGATCTTTCTCTTGACTGTTGAGCATAAGTCAAGACCTATGAAATAATAAGAGGTCAAAATTTCAATTATTCTCATTACAAACAGAATAGAAAAGTTAGGAATATAAGAATCTCAAAACTGATTTAGATTTGGCTTAAATATTACACTAACATACACATTTATAACAAACCTGATTAATATATGGCTCCATTTGATGCAACAACTCATAACCCTACACATGAAAAAGGTTTAAGGCCAACAAACTAGTGATAAAGCATGTGAAAAGGACAGAAAACCTGGCTTCCAATTCACCTGTTTGAAGTAACGAAGATGTGCATCCATTGTTCCACTGACCGCTTCCAGAAATTCAAACCTCTTTTTTGCTTCAACATTAGAAAGAGCAGTCACCTGCAAATAAAAAGGTCCAAATCATAACGCCAATGTTTCAATTACATGAAATCATTGATTTCGAAAAGGGAAGCTTCGAGAAACTTACCAGATTAAAACGAGCTTGCTCAAATGTAGACCTTGCATTATGAAGTTCCTGCAATATCTCTAAGCTGTATTAGAATGTAAAGAATGGATAATTTTCAACACCATAGATAAGAATATATATTAACCAATACAATTAGAGTTTGCAATGCATAGTACCTCCTCTAGCGTGGAAGCTACATCATTCTTTGTGCCTTTTCTCAATGAGAGAAATTTCTCGCGAGCCTGCGGTAACATAAGTATCAAACTACGTATGACATACTCAATTAATTTCAAAGAGTCTTATTAATCCCAAAATAGCTGCAAGATCTATCAATGATTTCGAATCCCAGATAAAATTATGAAAAACAAGGTCGTTATATACAACTTAAAAATAAAAAAAATAAAAATAAAAAAAGGACAGAATAGAAAAAGGCGAGCTCTAAAAAATCAAAGATACGGGAAGAAATTACACCAATAAATCTCTCCCAAGCAAGTTCCCAAAAAATACAAATGAATCTGGTGTGGTTCTACTAAATTTCAACTAACCTACAGAACTATCTTTCAAGATACCACAGACTTGATTAGAACATGAAAAATAAAATAAAAATCTTTCTACAGTTGCAGGAGATCCTGCATTTATTTTTTTTAAAATGCTAGCAATATTTTACTGGTACAGATCATTCTATTTTCTAAATTCAACACATGAGAAAATAGTCACTAAATGCATGGAAGTTCCTTCAACAAAAGAAGCAAATTAATTTGGGATCTGCAGCACACCTGATCATAAATAAGGCTAGCCTTGTCAAAACGTTTCCGCGCCTCCTGCACAAAGACAATACTCCATTCAACACTAACTACAAAACACAAATGATACTGACAAAAACAAAGAGATAAACCTAAATCGCCTGATGCAGGAATTTTTCACAATACCTTGACCTCATGCAAATCAATATTCACAAATTGTAACAGTCTGTCATTTAGCATAAGCTCAACCTGTAAGGGAGAGGAAAAACAGGTTATACAATAGCTTGACATTATGCATGACATAAAATAAACTACTAATCCAACTGGCAACGAACACAGAGAGCTACAAAAAAAGGATCATGGAAAGCCATTTGACTAGGGAATCTAAAGCATATTAAACTTCCTGTGACGGCATAAGCCACAATGTGTTCTGTCAGCCATAACATGTATGCAGTTAAGAGTTACTTTTGCTCAAGTAAAACCTCATAGGAAAGCAAAAACTTAAAAAGATGGAAATGATATCAAGCTTCAAAATGGAATTCTTCACAAGCCTGAATTAAGAAGAAACCACTTCAACTAATAATGAACATCTCTCAAACAGCATATTGAATTGAGATTCTGGGAACTGCAGCCAAGATATTGTGATTGCAAAAACAGAAGGAAGCCTTTAGCTTGCAGCAACAGATAAAACAAAGTTATCACCTGAGATCGAAGAACTTCCTTGTATGTCCCAATTTCTCTCAGTGCTATCGTAAATTTGGTCATAACAGGGCCTAGAGAAGAAGACAGGAGCCAATTAATAAATGCCAAAAGCAGCTTATACCTGCTTCTAATAGTCGTTTCAACAACAAGCACTATCTATGAATTTTTTTCCTTTTTGTTTAATTTTCTTTTGGCTAACACACACAATCCTGATAACAAATAAGATTATAGTTCAAATTTGGTCAGAATGGAAAAGAATTGGGTGCACTTGGGTGACCCCAATGCACCCACCAATGAAGCAACTAGAAAAAAAAAATCACCAATGTTTGATACTCTTTATGACGACAAATTGGTATACCTCCAAAAGCCACACTAATTGGATCATTATGCCCCCCGCCAAAAGTTTCTAGGGCACTAGCAAAAGCAATGTCCCCATCATATGCTTCCCCAAGTCCTTCACTGCAAGCAAAAACAAAAAAGAAAAAAAACTTTAAGTAATTCCCCGACAAACAAAACATGTTTAGCAAAGGTCGATTCCATCCAGCAAAAATAAGATAAGGAAGATCCAAAACCACCTGACAACATGTATTTTAAATTATAGAATTTTCATATGCTCTGCATATTTCAGAGTTATAGGAAGTGCAAAAAGCATAAGATACTAAGTGGTCAAGTCTTTTATGGTGCCAAATGAAATTTACATTTTATATCATCAGCAATGTAATTGAATACACAACAATTGGTAAAGTCAAAAAATTCTGTCGAACAGTTATTTGTAGACATACGTGTATTTTCGGCATCCTTTGTAGAACCTTAAACTTCTCTCCCTCAATGATTCAGCATTTTCTTCCATGCACAGTATCTGCTCCACCAAAAGAATTATCAATGACTGCATACCGCAGCAAAGTCCATAACTAGTAATTATGTCACGAACATCTGATAGCAAAAGTTCACTGCCCATGTATAATGGATATAACAGAATGCAGTGACAGGAATGGTGATAGCAACATTATTCACATGCATCACAAAGTAAATACGATAAGAAGGGGAAGGGGGGGTTGCTATTTAACATTCGCTAAACTCGACATTTTCAGAGCCTGAGTAATATAAACCCCGAGCAGGGTATAAGCAGATTTAAGAAGTCATGAAACTATAACACACACATCTTTGCAAAGCTTCATAGTTTCAGCCCTCTGTAGAGAATATAAATACAACTAACTCTCTGTTCTTCTACAGAATGTGAAATCGGTGGAAGTTAAACGGAGACATATTATTGAAAAAATAAATTAGGTTGGGCCGTCTTGCAACTCAGAAACAACAGGATCAAACTAAAACCTTTTCGCATAACTCGCATCAATTCATTTCAAATTACACAAGTGGCAAATGCTAAATACTTCAGCAATTTAAGGGATGTGGCAGATGGCGATTGTGCCAACTGTAATTCACTTCTCTAAAATGTACAACTGTCGGCAGCACATGCTCCATTTCGTTGCAGAGAAATCACCACCACCAAGCCAGCCATGAGATTCAAATTCCAAACTTTAGTTTCTCTTCCGGAATTTCTCAGCAGCCAAACATGGCATTGGAATGAGGAACAAAATGCGATAACCAAACCACGCAAACAAAGAGAGACATAAGCAGCCAAACGGCACAGAGAGAGAGAGAGAGAGAGAGAGAGAGAGAAAAAAAACCTGCTTGCGGAACATAGGAGAGTCATCGAGCTTTGTGAAATGCATGTTTAAGAGCGCGATTTCTCTTCCAACTTGCCAAGAAATATCAATTAGTACTAAGACAATGCTCCATCTTCGCTGATTCTAAGCACTTAACCTCGTTCATCAAGATCTTGCACATTTTAGATTTCGTTCCAATCTACCAAAACCCACGATTAAGGAAACCCAGTAGAAATCACATCCAAACAAACCCCAGCATCTATATCATCAGGTGATTCAGCTCCAGCTGCATGGATTTCAACCCCCCACTCTCAAAGCTACAGAGCCTCCAATCTCTTTTTTTAATTTTTCCTTTTTTACTATTTTTGTTTCAGCTTCAAAACCCTAGAAGTAGCAGTACGGCCCACCCCAAACAAAAACAAGAGAGAGAAAGACAGAGGGAGTGAGAAGGAAGGAACCCTAAGAAAGAAAGAGGCAAGAAAACATTTTCATGAGGCTTTGAGCCCTTTTGGTTAAGCTTAGCGCCACCCCCACTTAATTAACACTAAACTAATTAAGATTAAGATTTAGAGCACGGAGAAGCTCAGTCTCTTGGCAATTTCTTTAAACCTGAAAATGTCGAAAGAGACAGACAGACACAAAAACCTCTCTTTGATAAATGCGAGAAATAACACCTCCTTCCCCAAAAAGCCCTTCTCTTTCCTTTTTTTCTCGCTTTCTTTCACTTTCTCTTTTTATCGCTCTGCTTTTATTTGCGGGGATTTGACTTCCTTGTTACTTGTTGGGAAAGAATGAGAAGAATCGGCTGCCCATTTTGGGTGGGGGGGGGGGACACGACGACGTCGTTTCGGGCCCTTGTATTCTCTTCCAACAGTTTTCTGGGACTCTCTCACCGTCTCTCTCTCTGACACTGGTTAACTTTACAGGGGTACGAGAAACGAGGACGACTGGTCGTACCAACGCAACCTTCTCCGCGCGTCGTTTGAAATTTGTAAGGACGACTCGTCGTTTGGATCTAGCGGCAGCTGATGGAAGTCCGTTGCTGAAACGCGCCGAGGCTGGCAGTTGAGGAGCGTGGGGATGGGACACTCAATCTGAGAGATGCTTCTGTCAAGCACACTATGGGCATTTCATTGAGGTGGGGCCCGCCGTAAAATTTCCCTCCATATCCATGCCCGACAGACAACACTGGACTGGACTTTCGAACAGTATACAGGAAACCAATAAAAGTGTTATGCAATTACCAATAATAAAATATCAGACAACCAAAATCACTCTTTTTTTCTCAGATCTAAAATTTGGGGGAAATTGGAAAAATAAAATGAAATTGATTTTTTTTCTCAGGTGTCCCATGACCAGCGATGTGGTGGTCCTCATATGGGCTGGAAAATATTCCCGGCTAACGCTCCGACGGACCACGCTTTCGCGTACAACATTAGAGTACAAGCAACATATCACCTGTCTTCTTTTATCGTCAATTTAAAATCTATGAAATTGAAAAATGTATGATAAGAACATTTGTTATATTGGTGACGCATGATGAACATAGGGAGGTTTTTAATAATGATTTTGCTACGAACTAGTTAATAAGTTTTAATCTTAATCATTCATCAGATATGTTAGCTGTGAGCAAGGAAAGGAAAATTACAACACAAAGCCACAATGACAACCAACAGCTAAGGAATCCCGACTAGCAGCTCTTTTTGCAGATGAATGCAGTTGATTAAGCCAAACTTGTCAATAGGAAATATGATGATCGATAGCGGCCAAAGCAGAGACTTTTCCGATGGGTATATATATTTGTGCACGGTTTATTTTTGGCCAAGGGTGGTAAGCTCAAAGTTTTCCATTTGGCACCTAAATGAATCCAAACAAGAAGGAAAAGAAAAAAAAAAGGGCATTCATAGTCTTTTCCTGTAATGGTCCGGCAAAAATTGGGTTTAAGCCTTTGCACAAATTTATTAAAATGTTTGAGGATTAGCTAGGGTTTGTAGGGTTGTAGGCTTATAGCAGACCAGAAGAAGCTTTTGCCTTTTGATGAAACAATATATGATGGCATAAATTGCTGCACAAAATGCGTTGCTTTTGATTAGTAAGAAATATGTATGTCATTTAGGAATTGCATCATCTATTAATTTCTCTATCAAAAGCCACATCGATATTAACAATAACCCATCCAGTCAGATAAGCTGCAGAAAAGTAAGCAGCCATGAAAATTATTTGGAGAAGCACTTGCAGAAGTTAGCTGTGAGTATATGCTTTTTTTCACAGTGGATGGCAATTTTCTTCGTAAAAAGAAGAATCGAAATGGAAGTACTTTTTAACTTTATGATCACGACTATGGCCTCTTTTTGACCATTTTGCCATTCTTTTTCTTCGTATAGGTTAAGTTGCCTTCACTTTAGTGTTCATTTACAATTAAATATTCCGGTAATATTATTTTCTCTGCATTTTGATTAATACTTTAACAAAAAAAATCAACAAAATGACTGAATGTGAAATAAAACTTACCACTTTGTGCGGGTGGACAAAACAATTGAACTTAACCAAGCCATGTGCAATATGACACAAGGGTTTAGAGAATCTTTTGTACAATTACACAGGCAGAAAGTTGCCGAGGAGCAGCAAGTGTTATAGACTTGGTAGTCATGTAGTGCACTGATCATTGCCCCCTTTGAATTATTATATAGATGTAAGGCTAGGTTAGTACAATACATCATAGTGCACTATCTTTTTCGACTTGATAAAATTATTAATTGGGATGCTTACGCTTGAAAAAGTAAAGTCGATTATCTGCGCATGAATGAGCAGGTGATTTTCAATCACATTCATATTAAACACATCCATACGCACGACTGTTCTTAACATTTCTCGTTAACGTCACTTAAACTTTTATAGTTACCCAACTTATAGCAATATTGCTGGGCTAACAAAAGAACATACACACTGCAAAATGATCCATGAATCATCTTCTTTTGGTATGGGATTTAGGAGGAGGAGCCAGAATTTAAATTTAAACACATGTGATGCATTAAGCGACAACCAATACCTGAGGACGTACACTCAAAAGCCAATGGATCGATGCACATAAATTGAAATGAAAAAGAAAGGAGAAGAAGAATAAGCAAAAGAAGTGGAGGAGAAGCTAAAGCACCGACAGACAGGGACATCCCATATGAAGAAGGAACTAAAGTGAAACATTGTGTTGCTTTTTCTTCTCTTATATATATGAATATGATCAACTAGTTGCTTTCAAACCTTAAACTACTAATCCCCGCCTAATCAGGCTGTAATATTTCAATTTGCCTTCGCCTCTAGCTGCATATCTTCCTTGAGATGATGACATTGATTAAATATGTTTTAGTTTTTAAACCAACTTTTATTTTAATAGGTGGTCTAGACCACCTTCTCAATATCAAATTGAATGCATCGAAAAGTTGTTGTATACGATTGTTACATGGTTATATAGTGTTATCAATTCATGTTAGATTTATTATTATTATTATTTTAAATTAATAAATAAAACACGTGTTATAACATAAGGGTGGTATACGATTGTTACTTAGCCTTGTTCTTTTACCATGACAAATGAGTGAAAAATTGCTCTTAGTGTGTAACCGAATAACTTCTCCTATGCATCGCTAACTTTCAAACTATTTGAGCCCCCTTAATATGGCCGGATGGGGTCCTAAGAATCCCTCACTTGTCGTTCATGGACTAGATGAAGAGCTATCTCAAATCTCAGCGGCCCTTCTATTATGTTATTGAGCCAATTTTACGGACCGAACCAAAGAGTCTCATTGTCCTTATTCAATTTTTTTGGCAGAAGAGCCTCTTTGCAAAACTCCAAAACCAAAACCAGAATTATTAGGCTGCTTCTGTAAAGGTATGGGAGGTCGTATTCTCTCCAGCCATGTTTGGGATCCCAAATTCTTATCAACCAGAACAATATTTTCATTTTGGCAACATATAAATATTGTACCAAAACAAAAGCATGCACCAAAGGTCCCCTCACTCGACATGATTTGTGTACAAAATTTGGGCCTCATATTTTACTTATTTATTCTAAAATTTGGGCCTAATATTATTGTCTATGATTTGTGTACAAGCTGAGGGTTGGATTTACTTTCTGGTTTTACTTGGAGAGGAGCCCTTCTTTCGTAAGCAGACAGGATGAAGAAGGCCATCCCTTGTTCCTTTTTGTTTTGTATTATTTGTTTGGAGTGTTGTTTAATTATCCCAGTTTTGTTTTCTATTTCGTTTTTCAAAACCATCTCCATGTTAATTGCTCCGGATTAATGCTTATCTCCTTTGTACATGTTCTGCATGTTATTTCTTTATTTATCTTGATACAAAGGAGAGAACATGTAACACAAAAGTAGAACACAACAATTTATGTATAGAGAACATTAATTAGTACTTTCTCCTTCTTGGATAAAGGAAGAGGTGCCAAGGACGATGTAGCACAACTAAGAGCCTTTATCATGCCAATAACTATGGGCTTGACATTAGAACACAGAGAGATAAGAGGGCGTTGGTCTCCACCGTAGGTGAGATTAATGTTAACCAACTCCACATTCTC
Source organism: Prunus mume (assembly GCF_000346735.1). The sequence goes on from NC_024127.1 coordinate 22,513,433, forward strand.
ACAGAGTACGCCTCTGCTACATACAAGCTTGACTGCAAGTGGAGTGAAAGATGAGCCCTTAATATTCTTGAAGTTGACATTGTTGATCTTAACTTTTGAAGGAGGCATTTGGTCACACCGAGGGTATGGACAGTACAATTGGTATATGAGGATAGGGTTACTGACATTAACCATGATAATATCCTCATAGTGTATATCTGAGGCAGTGCTAGGCGAAGGAGAATCTGGCTATGTTTTGATTCTCACACCATTCTACGCATTAGTCAGGGTGTAGTTCTTAACTATGGGCCTAGTCACATCCTTTTCTTCCTTATATCTTCCAAGGCTTCCAACGTAAAAAAGATGGAAGCATGTTTTATTCAAACCATTGATATTGATATTATGGTTTTATGTGGCCAATGTTATTTTAATAATTTTCTCGTTTTCCTACTTATCTGTAATGAGCTATTATATATATATATATATATATATATATGTATGTATTTGTATATACACATATGTGATGGGTGGTAGATTGTTCTGAAATCAATATCTTTTGTTGAAGTTCTAGTAGATTGATTAGAGTTGAAGCTTTTGGTTTTAGGAAGGTGTCGAAGGAATATTTAATTCATGTGCTTACATATGGGTTGAACTTTGTTTTCTTGTATGAAGAATACGTGTAGCTTAATCCCTCAGTAAGGGTACGTAAGCAACCTAGGTTAACCTAGGTGCAGCGCAAAATAAACGGTTGAGTTATGCTCTGGAATTTGTGGCTATTTATAAAGTAAGAAACATCTTAGTAGATTACGTTGATATTGCCCTGGTAAGGTTGAATTTGAGGCTGGAGGCCCATCTGGTAAAGTGTGTGTGTTAGCATTGTGCATGCTAAAGTTGAGAGATATTAAACTGTAATTTTTATAAGTGAAAATAATTTGGTAAATGTCCGAAGGGGTATTTTGGACACTTGTGCCGATACCTGCTAGGTGTTGGTCACGCACATGGTTCGACACATATTCCAAAGTGGAATTTGGATCGGGTCCTGTCAAAGCGGATCGAGGAACCTACATTAGTCCCTTGAATTTGTTGGTGGGAATCCACAGATAAAGTGTCTGAGTTTAGAAATCTGAACACTTATATATTTCAAAGCAAACATGTGTTTACTTAATAATTTATTTGAATAGTATGTTAGTTTCATGAGTAAAGTTGTTTAGTATTGTAATGACTTGTTAACTTTATATTTTTGACAACTTATTATATTGCGCCTCCTAAGACCAAGTGCATCGGAGATGAGTTAATCGTATTGGAGTTGGGGATCAGATGTTCCTAAATATGATGCACCTAGTGTGGGAGCAAATTTCCCCACGAGAATATTCGGTTGCAAAGATTCCCCTTCCTTCTTCGCCTCCTCTTTCTCCCTGCAAAATAGAATAAATGAGAGGGCCACACCCAGGGGGTGTTGGCCAAAGGCCCTCCGATGCCTAAATTAGTTCAAGAGTTTGTAAAAAAAACACTAGCTAACTAGGGTATGGAGATGTGTTTAAGGTGTAAACCGGGCAACCGGAGCCTTATGTAAAAGAGAGAGAGAAAGGAGGTGGCTAGGGTTTGAGAGGAATTTTCTGCAGAGTTTCAGTAGAGATTTTAGACGTACCTCAACCCTTATGTGTGACCATCCTTTTATAGTGGTCTTGGAGGCTAGGGTTTCAGAGGACTAATTTTGTAGATGGAAAGGAATTATTCCTCCCTCATTTGGAATTGATTTGATTAATTAGAGAATTGATTTATTAGGGTAAATCAAATCCCTAATTGTGGTAGGTATCAAATCAATTCCTAATTTAATTAGGTAACTCCTCATTTAATTGGGAATTGTGGTAGGAAACAAATCAATTCTCAACCTAATTAGGTAACATTCCATTTAATTGGGTAATCCTAAATAAAATTGAGTAACTCCCAATTAAGTTGAATAATTCCCAATTAGGTCAAATAATCCTCAAATGGAAGGAATTATTTGACCTAGGGTATAATTTAATTCGGTTCCCATACCTAATGTAGGCGTATGTAAGGACCTTGATGAGTTACTCAGTTGTGCAACAGTTGAGGAATGAGGTTGAAGTATTGCAATTAACTAAACTAAATTAAGCCATAAAGAATAAATGACATAAAATCTCAAACTCATTCAAAACCATTATCTTTTTATGGTTTTAACAATTCGTTATAAACCATTAGTTTTTTGTTTTTTTTTTTTGGTGACAAAATTGTAGCAATGGTCCCTGGACTAAGCCCCAACTTTACTTTTCGTCCCTCATATTGCTAAATTGTAACCGTGGTACTTTAATTATGCCTTCAGTTTCAGAAACCGTCATTTCATCTCAGTCAACTTTTCCGTTTAATTTGATGACATGGCATGGACAAGTCCTACTTAGCATGGGCAAAAATGTATTTTCACACAAAAAATTATTAAATCTCACCTCATCTCTCTCTCTCTCTCTCCAATTTCTTATTTCCCCCACCTCCACTCGATTTCTTCTTCTCTCCACACCCATTTCTCTCTCTCTCTCTCTCTCTCTCTCTCTCTCTCTCCAATTTCTTCTTTCCCCCACCTCTAACCGATTTCTTCTTCCCCTCCCCCCCACACCCATTTCTTCTTTCCCCCTCTGTCTCTCTGTCTCTCCAATTTCTTCTTTCCCCCCCACTCACCCCACCAATTTCTTCTCCCACCCAATAACCCACACCAGACCCCGCACATCACAATTTTTGGTTTTTTGTCCAAATCAGTTTTGACAGTTGGGCTCTCGCCTAGTGGCTCCTTCAGATGTGGAATCTTTGGTATATTTTATACTCCTTTAGATATGGAATCTTGGCTCCAAGTCTTTCTCTCCCCCACACCCATCTATTTGATGAGGTAACACACATCAAACCCAAATCCTCCAACAAAACCAAACAACAAAGGAAAGGAAAGAAAAGAAATTATAATTAAAAAAAAGCCTCAGCGGATGAATTTTTTTTTCTTTCCTGTAGTTGCTGGGGTTCTATGGATGATTTTTTCTCTTTTTTTGTTGTTGGGGGGGGGGCTGGGGGGTGCTGGGTTCTGGGTTCATGGGGCAGGTGATGGTCATGGGGAATGGGGGGAAAAGAAATCGGTGGGGAGAGAGATAGAGTTTTTTTTTTTTTTAAAAAAAAAATATAATAAACATTTTAATCAATTTAAAATTAATGAAAAACAAATATGCCTTTATTTTTAACAGAAAAGTTGACTGAGATAACGGAAATGACGATTTTTGAAAGTGGAGGTATAATTAAAGTACCACCGTAACAATTTAGTAATGTGAGGGATGAAAAGTAAAGTTGGGGCTTAGTCCAGAGACCATTGCTGTAGTTTTGCCTTTTTATTATTTATGGTTTTAAATAATTTAATATGATTAATTATTATTATATTATATTATGTTTATTTCTATTGATAGATCCTCCTGGATCAATATGAAAACTAAAAACACTGAAATATGCATTTATATATATTTTACAGATAAATAAACAAAATATCGTATGAAACATTAGTAAATAAGTATTTTACATATAAGAATCAGTTTTAAGTCTCTGGTGAAACATTAAAGAATCTACAGATAAATTAACGTAACTCATGCTGATGCCCAATACTAAAATTGAAAAATACAATATATCACTTACCTCGTAAGTAATTTCGAACTTCAAAATTTCAACAAATGACAATGTTACCCATTTAGATATGAACGTCAACCCCAAAAGGTTTTGACTTTCTCAACCCCAATTTCGACCGTGCTCAAGGAGTTCAAAACCAAGAGAACTGAACCACAAGGGTCGCAGTCACCAATTTCCAACTCAAAGCCAATTTTGACATTACTCAAGGATTGACGAATGTTCGGACCAGAAAGACCAAACCACAAAGATGAAAATATAAAATCGAATTACAGTGGTACATGCGCTATTTAGGAGAATAGATTGCTTTGTTTCGCCTGAATGCAGCAGCGGACCCAGGAATTTTCCAGCAAAGCTGCAATTTTCAAAAGTTAAGAGCTCAAAAAAAAAAAAAAGACAACTAAACATCCTTTTAATTTAAACAATACTAATGTTATTCATAATAAATTCTTTCTCTTAAAGTACCGTTCCATAACTATACAATTAAAACAAAATAAGGGTTTTATATCTATACGTATGACTAATTGACTATAATTTATCAATTAAATAAACAAATCAATATCAAATTATCAATGAAACAAATAAATAAAAATTAATTATGCCTCGAACAACGTGTCAAGTAGCCTCTTCCTCCTTGAGTTTGCTACTGATCTTACTAATACAGAGAGCTAAATAAGAAAAAAAAAAAAATTTAGTAAAAAAAAAAAAAAACAAAACAAAATTGGCGTTTGCTCAAGAAAAAAAAAAACATTCGACTTACTTTGGATTGGCGTACTCAAGAAGAAGAAAAAACGTATGATTCTTGTGATGCACACTTTGATGAAATTGGGTAATGTTAAATGGGTCCTTTATAAAGAGAATTCCAATCCCAATAATGGAATTCCCAAAACCTAATTGAATAAAAATAACTCCCACTTAAAACCCAATAAGAAATTATAGAAATTGGAAACCCAATTAAGTAAGGAATAATACAAATTCGAAAGCCCAATAGAATGGCCCAGCAACAGCAACAGTTTCTTTTTTCTTTTTTTAATATTTAAAAAAAAAAAAAAACCTGGTCCAAAACAACATCGTTTTGGCCAGGTTTAAAAAAAAAAAAACAGCACCTTTATTAAAAGCCTAGTCTAAAACGACATCGTGTTGGCCAGGGATGTTAAAAAAAAAAAACAAGGCGCGCGCTGCGTGCAGCAGATGCAGTGCCCAACCCAGGTGGTTTGGGCATTTCGTCGAACACGTTGCGTGCATCTCTTGTCTGAAGTAGAGGTGCAACTTCAGCTGCTCAAATGGACTTTTCTGACGACTGGAGGTGCAGGTGCACCTCCTTGCCCCTGCACAGGTCCGCAACTGGCTGAATGAGCAAGCCAAAAAAATGAAAAGAAAAAGGGGAATTAGAGGAGCGCTCTTCAGTGTTCTTCCTCAAAGAGAATATAAATAAAAAGGCCTCATAATTGAACAAAGCGAACAATTATTTTGGAGGGAGGAGAGAGAACAAGGCTGCATTCTAGTACAACAGTTTCACTTACTATTGCTTTTGGCGCAGCCGTTAGTTTAGATCTAATAGTGTTATCATGAAATGTTCTCATTAGATAATTGCCCATATTTGTTAGCACTATTGAAAAATGGCAAAAAATATTTGGGCTCGTTAGGTCTGTTGTTATTGGACTGTAGGGCCCATCAAATGAACTAGGCCTATATAGACTCCTTTAGAATTTAGATATAAAACTAAAATATTCCACAAGGCGCGGTTCTTTGCTTTATCCTGCAGTTTGCACGATCAAACTTCAAAACGGCCTGTACGGACGTGCATTGAACAACAAGCACGACCCACACGGTTAGGTCGTGCCAAATTTTAGGGCTTTGTGAGTCCTTTATAAAGAACTCTCAAGGGCCAGTGGCCCCTAGCGGCACATTTTTCTCTCCATCTTTTTCACTACCGCAGGCAAGCTCAAGCTCAAGCTCCCAACCAAGGTATGAAGCTTCTTTGCTCTAGCCTCTAACCATTTTAATTTGCGCCTATGTAGACTGTAGTAGCTGTATATTGACAGATAATGTAACTATATATAACCATGGTGTTTTGGATTTGGAACTGTGTGAGTTTTGCTCTTAGTCTTAGAATTTTATGCCTATTTTGATCTTGGTGTTTCATATAGGAGAATTTTAATGTGAACATCTTGGTCTTAGATATGGTATTTTTCATTTCAAGAAGCAGGTGATCTGTGATCATGTCTGGTTCTAAGCATTTTAGTGAAATAGATTTCGACGGCATAACCTTTTCAGATGAGGACTCGAAGGGAGTTGAACTCCCCCACAACGATGCACTTGTTGTTTCCATGATGGTGGCAAACGCTAAGGTGGACAAGATCTTTGTCACCTCTGGCTTTGGACCCTGTCTTCTTTACCTTTCCACTCTGGAGAAAGTCTTGGGGCTCAGCCGGAACGATATTCTTCCCATTAAACAGACTGCTATGGGAAACTATGGGGAAAAGACTGAAAGTATTGGGACAATCACTCTCCCTGTCACAGCTGGTGATAGGCCCCCGAGAGTCCGTACATTCATGGTGGATTTTATGGTTGTGGACTGTCCTTCAGTGTATGACATCATCTTTGGATACAGAGGGCTGAAAGCATTGGAGGCAATTGTATCAACATGCCATCTTTTACTCCGCTTCCATACAGATACTGGAGTTGGAGAAGTAAGAGGAGATCAGAAGAAGGCTAGAGAGTGTGAGAAGGCTCTCCAGAAACTAGCAGAGCGCAAGGCCTCTCAAGGAACCGCTGGAACCAAATGAAGACTAGTGGTCAGTCAAGGTGGAAAGATTATAACTCTGTTATGAAGTTACAAAAACACACTTTCTTGGTTAGAAATTTCAAAACTTATATCATATGTCATCTTAATTAGCTAAATCAATGTTTTCATTTGTGTTGGCCTAAACCCTGCTTTTGTGTGCCAACATTATTTTGTGAACCCTGTTTTTGTGTATTGTGCCACTTACGACTTAACTACGTTCCCTAGAGCTTTATTTGTGGAATTATGTACGGGTTATCAGACAATAGTTTGTTGAGAATGCTTGCTTGATCCTGTGGAAGTTTTTCTTTCAAATATTAATCTCATTGCTTTTGTGTGTGGATGCTTGTGCATGTTAGATTCTTCCTACTCTTGGTTTTTATATATTTCATGACAGAATCAAGGTTTAGTGACTACTGGTTGGGTTTCAACCCCAAACCCCTACTCTCCTTAAACCCTAAGGTTTAGTGAGTCTAGTAGTGATACAAAGGTATAGCATCATCTTATGCATAGGTAGAATCTCCATCCATTTAGCTTCTTTTGCTGTTAAATAACATTAAGGCTATAGATGATCAGCTACTTGATTTGGTATCTATTTATTCACTCTCAATGTCCAAGGAGAGACAAATTAAGGCTTCATCTTCATGATCATGAAGCTAGCATTTCTACTGCCCTTTCTCATTGAAGTGCTTTTAGCTAATGGGTTAATTACATTTCAACTGTTAATTCGGGGATGACAACAACTAATTTTGGAGTGTAGGGACGAAAATGTAACTAGGGGGTATAGTTTAGGACCATTGCTACAATTTAGCCTATTTGGTTTGTATTTCGTTTTTCAAAACCGTCTCAAGGTTCTTTGAGTTGGTGTGCCCAACAATTGTATACAATAGAACTTATAACATGATCTTGGAAATTACACTATTAATGTTAAGACTCAAGGGTAACTTTAAACAATACAATAGTGCCCACAACTCAGCACATAGAACTTGACCAATATGTATACCATATAATTTAGCTGAAAATCCAGCAACCCAATTGTCATTTATAGTTTCATTTAAGACCACTTTATAGCAGCGATAATATGTCCGAAGGAACCGAGTCTGATATATTTGGATTTGAAGAACATATAATATGTCCATTGCACCTAAATTGGCCCTTTGTATGGTAAATCATCTATATGCGTTGTGGCAACATGATCTTGGCTTTACATGAATCCAATGGCGTAGTCAGAAATTTTTATAGGAGTGGGCAAATTTTTTATTTTTTATTTTTTATTTTATTTTTTTTGGGATATCTATTAACGGTGGTTATGTTTTTATCCCCCATATAATTATGGTAACCATCATAACATCATTAGATAAGCCAAGCTTTAGGAAGTAAAAGTAACTTGAAAGAACCATAAATTCAGAAAGAACACATAAGAATCTCAGCAAAATTTATATGTTCAAAAATTTAGTAAAGAAATATATGAGAAATTACAAAAGTATCGAGATTGGCTATAATACCATCATAATAATATGGATTAAGGTTATGTTACAAACTCAAGATTGTAGCAGAAAGAAAAAGAATTACAGAGAAAAGGTTCATAGAAAAAAAAAAACCTAAACCTCATGCTTATATTTTTATTTTTATTATAAAAATTAGGGGTGGTATTTTAGACCGAAAAACTGAAAAACTGCAAAAACCAACCGACAATTTACTGCAATGGAACTGCAATTGCGGAAAACCGAATCGTATTTGCAGTATGAAGAACCGAACCGCATTTGCGGTTGCGGTTGCAGTATTTGATTTTCAAAACTTGCGGTTACCGCAAACTGCGACTATATTTAAAATATTAAAAAAAAATTGCATTTTGTAGATAGCAATGGTGCTCAAACAACCCAACGAGGTCCTTCAAATCCACTCACCACCACCAACACTTGAGTTTGTAACATTGGTGCATTGCATTTTCCTTTTAGTTTGTAACTTTAATTAACTTTGAATTGGATTTTTCCTTTGGGTTGTAACTTTAATTCATTTTGCATTGCATTTTCTTTTTGGTTTGTAACTTTAAAGGATTTGGAATTGGAATGCTTGAGAAGTTGAGGTTGTGAATGCTTGAGAAGTTTAACTTTAATTAGAATGCTTGGAATTGTAACTTTAATTTTCTTTAGGTTGTGAATGCTTGAGAAGTTGAGGAGGTTGTGAATTTATATATGCTTGAGAAGTTGAGGTTGTGAATTTATTTATTTAGGTTGTGAATTTATATTTTTGGGTTAGTCGGTTTGCGGTTTCAAAAATCACCATACCGCAAATAGTTGGTCGGTTTGCGGTTTGAGCAAAAATTCACGGTTACCGAACCGCAACTACCCCTAATAAAAATGCATCACACAGGCTCCAAAGTTGCATCATATGGATTTTAGTCAATCCAACGGTTGAGATTTATACAAAGGTGGACTTATTTCTACATACAGGGGTAGGCTAATTTTGGATTTACCTACTTTAGGCTTAGACAACTTAGCCTAAGTTGTATAATCTAAAAATTTAGCACTGGGCTAGAGCCAATTCTAGCCCACACCTACATCCGCCCATGCATGAATCCCACTCAATAGTCTTTTCTCTCACTCAACTCAATCTTATACAATTACATTTGTATCTCTTCGATCACATATTAAATAAACACATGATTGTATACAATCAGTAACATAAAAATATTTCATTAGTAAGACCTTGTCCAGTCGGTATCAGTCACGTCACTTATAAATTATATACAAATTTAGTTATATACCCAATTTTTGACATAGTCTTATACAGAAACCATATACCATTTAAAAACTATAAACATACCTATTAAAAAAACTCAAAAATTGACAACTGTTTACTTTTTCAATTTAATAGCTATTTTTTAGTTTATTTGTATGTGTCAAATACATATATTGCCCGTGTACTATGGATTTGAGAGAGAAAAATCAAATTTGCCTATTGTTCATTTTGATATTAATATTAAATTGCCAAAAAACCAAATCAGATTTATTTTCTCCTTTTTCACTAGTGCTTTCTTGGTGTTGGAGCAAGATGAGCTTCCATTGAAGCTCAATCTCAGGTCCAACTACATTCTTCATCTCTAATCTACAATTTTCAATATTTCACCTTTGATTTCTTGTTCTAAAATCGTGCTTCTATTCATATTTTTTTTCTTCGAATTGTTTGGATTCGCGAACGAACCTCGATCAGATGCTGCTAGCTCTACTCCTCATCTTTGAGCTTTGATTTTCAAATTTTTTGCTTCAAATTCTCGTTATGAAATCTTTCTTGTACTTAGATTGTTCAGAATTTTAGTTCGTTGCGAGTAAGTGAGATTTTTGTTTTTTTGACAGCGACTTGTCATCTTCAGTTGTGGAGGAAGATGAGGATTTCACCGCGTCGTCGTTGTCATTGTTTGGTTTGGACTTGAGATTTTTGATCTTTTACTTCAATTATATGTTTCTCTTCAAATTTTAGTTGATTTGAGGAATGTATTTTAAGCTTTGATGATCGATTTATCTTTTGTTACTATTTCAGGTATGGATCTCATTTTGGTTTAACAATGCACTTCTATCACAGAGTATTAACAAGATAGTTCTATGACAGAGTATTAACAATGTACTTCTATGACATAGTAGTATTAACAAGATAGTTCTATGACATAGTAGTATTAACAAGATAGTTATATGACATAGTATTAACAATGTACTTCTATGAAGAGGCCCTATTTGGTTTTCATGAATTTTTTTTTTAATAATAAATTGTTTAGGGTTTTTTTTTTAAAACTGGGCGACGCTTGTTATCATGTAATTTATAGGAACTTCAACACCCATTTCTTATGTAATAAATGAGTTTTGGGTGTGTTTTTAAAGTGCATTCTATATGGGATTTTTTTTATCATTTCAGCCCATATTTTGGGTATAATAGTGAAGCTCCGTAAATTATGATGGTGGACATATGTAATACACAAAGTTTCTAAAGTATATGTCATCGGCGAAAATAAATTACCAAAATTGATTTACTAATATATTTGGACCTCAATTACTTCCTTTTAATAAATTGTGATTTTCCCGGAAGAAAAAAAAAAGTGTCCTTGTACATTCACTTTAGACTCCAATTTTTGTTAGCACCATTTGGATTTGATGAATCTCTTGATGGATAAATATTGATTTGGTTGATTTGGATATTGAATATGTTGATTGGGATTTGGATATTGAATATGTTGATGGATATTTAATATGTTGATTGGGATTTGGATATTGAATATGTTGATGGATATTGAATATGTTGATTAGGATTTGGATATTGAAATTGAATATGTTGAATCTTTGAATTTGTAACTTAGGCATCATTTATTTTGGTGTTGAATATTGAATTGGTTCATTTTTTAGTTGTATTATTTTGGTACCGAAATGGTACCGATACCGATTTGGCACGGTACGGTACGGTACCAATTTTGGCAAACCATAATCCCATACCGTACCATACCGATTTAAATTTCCGGTATTGGTAGCGGTACGGGCTCAATACCGTACCATACCGTACCGTGCCCACCCCTACTATTGGGGAAGAAAAAAGAAATATTTGGGCCCATTAAGTCTGTTGTTTGTGGACTACATCGAAGGAACTAGTTAAATAGACTCTTTTAGAATTTAGATCCACTCTAAATCAAAAGCCCAAATTTCAAACTTACCAAAAAAATGCGCAGGAAAAAGATATAAAACTCAAATATTCCAATTAATTAGGTACGGTTCTTTGCCTTATCCTCCTGCAGCTTGCACGATCAAACTTCAAAACGCCCTGTACGGGACGTGCAGTTGGGCGTCGTTCGTTCGACGGACAACCCACACGGTTCGCTCGTGCCAAATTTTAGGGCTTTGCTTTGTGAGTCCTTTATAAAGAACACTCAAAGCACAGAGAGATAAGAGGGCGTTGGTCTCCACCGTAGGTGAGATTAATGTTAACCAACTCCACATTCTCATAGAGTACGCCTCTGCTACATACAAGCCTGACTGCAAGTGGAGTGAAAGATGAGCCCTTAATATTCTTGAAGTTGACATTGTTGATCTTAACTTTTGAAGGAGGCTTTTGGTCACACCGAGGGTATGGACAGTACAATTGGTATATGAGGATAGGGTTACTGACATTAACCATGATAATATCCTCATAGTGTATATATGAGGCAATGCTAGGTGAAGGAGAATCTGGCCATGTTTTAATAAATGAGTTTTGGGTGTGTTTCTAAAGTGCATTCCATATGAGATTTTTTTAAATAATTTCAGCCCATATTTTAGGTATAATAGTGAAAGTCCCTAAATTATAATGGTGGAATTACCAAGGCAAAAGGACCCCGTGCTCCAAAAACACTTTCCAAAATCAAATCTAGCTAGAGCAGATGGTGGGCTCCACTAAGATTGGGCAGGCCCCGAAGCAAGAACAATAAGAGCTGTTGCCTGAGGGCGTTGACGTCAGCGAAGAAAAAAAATATATAAAAAAAAAGAAAAATTACCAAAAATATTTTTTTTATACATACCTAGCAATTTTTATTTATTTATTAATCTCATACATATAAATAAAATAAATCCCATGTGAATAGTAATGGCCTTTGGGTTGCTATGGCAATGGGTGAAAAAGCAAAAAACTATTGTTAGGGCAAATAATGTTTACATGAAAAATAACCATCCTGACTTGGCCTTGTCCTTTTACCATGACAAATGAGTGGAAAAGTGCTCTTAGTGTGTCACCGAATAACTTCTCCTATGCATCGCTAACTTTCGAACTATTTGAGCCCCTTCAATATGGCGGGATGGGGTCCTAAGAATCCCTCACTTGTCGTTCATGGACTAGATGAAGAGCTGTCTCAAATCTCAGCGGCCCTTCTATCATGTTATTGAGCCAATTCTACGGACCGAACCAAAGAGTCTCATTGTCCTTATTCAATTTTTTTGGGCAGAAGAGTCTCTTTGCAAAACTCCAAAACCAAAACCAGAATTATTAGGCTGCTTGGTATGGGAGGTCGTATTCTCTCCAGCCATGTTTGGGTTCCCAAATTCTTATCAACCAGAACAAGATTTACGTTTTGGCAACATATAAACATTGTACCAAAACAAAAGCATGCACCAAAGGTCCCCTCACTCGACATGAATTGTGTACAAAATTTAGGCCTCATATTTTACTTATTCATTCTAAAATTTGGGCCTACTGTTGTCTATGATTTGTGTACAAGCTGAGGGTTGGATTTACCTTCTGGTTTTGCTTGGAGAACAATTCGTTTCGTACTGCATATATAAGCAAAGGAGCCCTTCTGAATTCGTAAGCAGACAGGATGATGAAGGCCATCCCTTGTTCCTTTTTGTTTTGTTTTGGTCGAAAATGTCCATCCCTTGTAGGCTCTCTGTGGCAACCCTAAGTATTATTTGTTTGGAGTGTTTTTTAATTCTCCCAGTTTTGTTTTCTGTTTCGTTTTTCAAAACCATCTCCATGTTAATTGCTCCGGATTAATTCTTCTCTCCTTTGTACATGTTCTGCATGTTACTTGTTTATTTATCTTAATACAAAGGAGAGAACGTGTAGCACAAAAGCAAAGTAGAACACAACAATTTATGTATAGAGAACATTAATTAGTATTTTCTACTTTTTGGATAAAGGAGAGGTGCCAAGGACGATGTAGCACAACCAAGAGCCTTTATCATGCCAGTAATTGTGGGCTTGACATTAGAACACAGAGAGGTAAGAGGGCCTTGGTCTCCACCGTAGGTAAGATTAATGTCAACCAACTCCAGATTCTCACACGGTACTGTTGGAAATACAATAATCAGTGATTATATAAAAATAACTATATATTAACAATATGAACTAGTAGATACAATCTGTAATACAGAACACAATAAATAACAATTAATAAAACTGACTTGGATTCGAGATAGAGACTTGCAGATTTGATGTAATGTCCTAAAAACAGTCATTTCACCCATTCTCGGTGCTTGAAGTTCTATAGGTGACTGTCTCCCAGGATTCAACTATCTGTATTCCAAGCCCTAACACTCGGACTTAGAATCTGGCGAACTTTGTTTGTTTTCCTCTCAGACAATGTGAAATGCTTGTAGAATGCTTTTTCTGTGTCTAACAAATGGGCATTGTTCGATTTAAATAAAATTCTGAAACCTTATCAGAAGAGTCACAACTGTTAGAAAACAATTAATTTAACTAATCCGAATTAATAAAAAATTAATTTAAATCTGAAAGTGCCCCAAGGCCCATCTTTTTGACCACTAAATATTATATAATTTTATATAATATTCAAAACCCAAATCGTTTTTGAAGTCCAATGTGCTTCCACTTGTCCCACTTCCATTTACTAAGTGTAGGACTTCCACACTTATAAAGACCTCACTTTTCCTCACTTTTTCTACTTTCTACCGATGTGGGACAAAGGTTCTTGAATTTCATTTAAACTTCCAACAATACCTGACTTGAACTTACCCTAGTGAAAACATATTAGATTTACTTGGTGACGCAGTGGATATAATTGATCTTGAACTGTTCACCGCTATAGTAAACCTAGACAATATGTCTCACACATATGACATCTTAACAAATGTTAATTCATACCTTTTTGTTCATTTTGGTCCTAAACATATCCCTGGTTTAATGAGAGCTTTAGAGAACTTAGCCTTTTTTTTTTTTCGTCCTCATAAATGAGACCCTGCATCTACTCCCATATAGGTGACACCAATTTAGAGTTTTCTGCCTAAACTCCTCTTAATAAGATATTAGTGTCATTAAATGCAAAGCATAACCTTCACATCAACAGACAACACACTAACCATAATAGGAATGAGTTGAATTGTGTGTTCAACTTTTGAATCTTACCCAACCAGTTTGCTTATTGAACCTAGACCATGGGATCTTCAATCAACTAGGTTAGGTTTCCGCCATGTTTGATTCATTGGATTGGCTCTAATCTCATTCCCCTCAATGTAAATTTGATTTGCTCTCTTGGTAGGCCTTTTATTAAGGGATCTGCAATATTTTCCTTTGACTTCACGTAGTCAATGGATATAATTCCATTTAAGAGCAATTGTCTAATTGTATTATGCATGCGCCTGATATGTCTTGACTTGCCATTGGTCGTCTGTAATGTACAAGAACTGGGTCTTTCCTGAACAAGCGCTTCCCTTGGATCTCATCAAAAGGTAATTAAAATCTTATGATCATAACGTTTTTCATCTAAAAATTTCGGCAATGGATGCAACTCAAATATTAGAGCGAAGACACAATGTTATAGGGAAAAATGAATACAATTAAATGGTCTAAAAGATTTGATGAATGCTGTCATTATGTTCTAAACTCTAGTCTCAAAAACAACAAAGAAGAAAGGCTTGATGGCTTTTAATTATCTACCCTTTGCTATGTTCAGAGGAATGGCGGTTAAAGATCCAAAATCGTCACACAGTGTACGCTTACTGATAGAGGACTATCCATATGCTGCGGATGGGCTTGAGATATGGTCTGCAATTAAAACATGGGTTAAAGAGTAGGGAACTGCTAGAATGCAGAGGTTATTATGAGGAGGTTATGTGCGGAATGATAACAACCGTCGGTTTCAAATGAACGGTTCAGATTTAAGTAGGAAGTTTTGTTACAACCGGGTTAAAATTACCCATCACAAAATGAGCAACCCGGAACTTCTCTCTCATATCTCCTCTTTTCTTTGAAACAGAGGTCCAAAGTCCTATGTCTGAAACTTCCCCTGGAGACAAACAAGAGCTGCCCCTTTCCAACTTCCAGAAGTCGAATTTGCTGCTCTGAAAAGAAAAAAACGAGGACACTCAGCTGTGGAGGACGCTGCTGAAGGAGAAGGAACAAGGGTTGAAACCCATAACTCAATTCTTTCAATGGTATGTGATTTTTCAACCCTATTGCAACCCTTTTATTCAAAAAAAAAATATTCTGTTTTGTTAAACCCGTATCATTAATGTTGCAGAAAATGGTTCATCATTACCCATTAAAACAACTATAACCTAAGAGCTCTCTTATTCTGTCTTTGTGTCACAAAAATTATTTGCTAGATCTTCATAGTAGAGAGAAAAGAAGAAAAAGAGACACATGATATGTTGAAAGAGTCTCCAGTAGTCTCTCACTCGCCTAACTTTGCACTCCGTTTCTGAACAAGTAAAACCCAAGTTTTGAAGAACTTGCAGAACTCTCCTTCAACTCCAATTGCGATGGTGAGTCAAACACTGCAAAACCACTTCTCTTTATTTCTTTGTTTCACTGATTATGCTTTTAATGTTTTCCAATTTCTTGTAATCATTTTTATTTTTTTTTTCTCTTTTGTATTTATATTTCATTTGAAAAATTAATTTTTACAGATTTTATTTTCATACATAAATATTCTTTCTTGCGTTTAACCCCTTATTGCTTTGGGTTTTATTATGATGCTTGTAGTATATTGGCTTTAAGCTTTGTTGAATCAATAATTAATAAATAATGAAAAAAAAACACGTTAATCTAATGGTGATCTTTATGGGTCTTGCATACATATAGTAAAAACAAGTTCTCTAAAAATATCTTGGGGTTTGTCCTGCCTCAATTTATTTTATGGTTTTTTTAATAATTGATAATATGCTACAAGTTGACACAATTTTGCATCTTAATTTTCCATATGTGCTCTTATGGAAAAGTTTAATCGAATCAACATGGAGGAGACATTAAATGGAAAGCAAAAAACAGAAGGATCAATTTTGCTCCATAACATAGGGGTGTTGCATTCAAATTCTTGGATTTGTTGCTGGTAAGTTTTTTTTTAAAATCATTATAAATGTCTTTGTTTTCAACTGATGATGGTACAAGATTTAAATTGCTTTCATAATTATTTTGTTTTGTTTTAGCTGTTTCTGAAATGTTTGATTCAAATGTTATCTAAGGTATCAATAATCTATGTGAGTAAAATGGTTGGGGACTCAAAGGAGAATGATGATTGTGTAATCGCTGATGAAATGATTTACATACCTGAAGTCAGAAATGAGGAAAGACCAAAAGTTGGGATGAAGTTCGATTCACTTGATTTCGTTTATGATTTCTACAATAGATATGCTTTATTGGCTGGCTTTAGTATTCGACGTCATTCTAGCGGGAGGGAAAAATACAGTGAAGAAATTCTAAGAAAAGAATTTGTATGTTGTAAACAAGGTGTGTTCAAAAAAGAAGAGCCTAGGGCAATAAAAAGACATTGAGGGATAAGTAGATGTGGTTGCAAGGCTAGGATTATTGTTGTGAAGGTTTCTGGGTGCAAGCAGTATGCTTTCTCTCTCGTTGTAAAGGGACACAATCATATGATGACACCCCTAGAAATAATGCATTTTATGAGATCACACCGTCATATTTCAGAACCTGCAAAGCTACTCACAAAACAACTTGGTTCAGCTGATATACCTACTCATAAAAAGATGAGTATTTTGGAGGTGCAATCTGGAGGAATGGAGAAAATTGGTTTTACCAAAAAAGATATTTACAATTTCGAATATTATGAGAGTGACCTAATGAAGAACCATGATGTTGAACTGGTGACTGAGTATTTTTTAGCTGAACAGAAAAACAATAGATCATTTTATTTCAAGATTGAGGGAGATTCCAATGACAGGCTTACTCGATGTTTTTGGGCAGATGCAACTTCTAGACGAGCATACGGGTTTTATGGAGATGTTGTCGTGCTCGATACCACATTCAACACAAACCGATATGGCTTGCCATTTGCACCAATGTTGGGGGTTAATAA
>NC_024127.1:22530658-22542532 GCF_000346735.1 Prunus mume
TTGTTTTAGCTTGTGCATTTTTAAGTAAGGAAACGACTGAGTCATTTATTTGGATGTTTGAGGAGTTTAAGAAAGCCATGCCAAGTGGTGAGCCAAAAATGATCATTACAGATCAAGATGCAACTATGGCTAGAGCGATTTTTGAAGTATTCCCCACTACATTTCATCGACTTTGCATATGACACATCACAACCAAGTTCTCTGATAAACTACCACGGACTGCTTATGAGGAATATTGGAAAGAGTTTAAGGAAACCATCTGGGAGATTGACAATATAGATGAATTTGAAGAAAAGTGGCATGCAATCGTTACAAAATCTAGTTTGACTTACCATCCATGGTTGAGTTCAGTTTTTGATTTGCGAAAATCATGGGTTCCAGCCTATGTAAAACATCTTTTTTCCGCTGGAATGTCAAGCAGTCAAAGAGCAGAAGGCTCTCATGCATTTTTCAAGCAATATATATCAAGGAGAAATTCATTAATGGATTTCATAACAAGATTTCAAAGGGCACTTTCCCATCAACGTCAAAAAGAGTTACTTGCTGATCACATTGATGCATTTGAAAAGCCTCAATGTACTCTATTGATAACAATGGATAAACAAATGACTGAAATATACATAAAGGCAATGTTCCAAAAGTTTGAACATGAGCTAATGCAAAGTTTACCGTGTTTTATGGAACTGAAAATGGAGGACGCCTCCAAAGCTATCTATAAAGTGAGTGAAAGGAAAAGGGGGAAAACAAGAATTACAGGAGTTGTATATGATAAATATTCCGATAAATGGTCGTGTAGCTGTAAAGGATTTGAATTTATTGGAATTCTTTGTTGCCATGCGCTAGCATTGTTAAAAAGGGAGCAAATTGAATATCTGCCCAATAAATACATTTTGAATAGATGGAAGAAAATTGCAAAATTTGGACTTGTGTCAGATTCAAATGGCAATGAAATTAAAGATCGTGAGAACAATTCTCTCCTAATAAAGCGAAGTAGAATGCCAGACTTGCTTCAGATGTAATTGAGCATGGCTTAATGTCCGAAGAAGGTTGTGAGCTATTGTTGAATAATCTAAACGATACGCAGGTGACGTTGAGGTTATTGAATGATGGGGTTGGTCCTAGGGAAGTTGGAGGGTCTAGCTCCCAAACACGATATTTGAAGGACCTTAAGAGAGTAACGCACAAAGGAAGCTGGAAACGAGTAAAGGGAGCAAAGGAAACGAGAATGGAGCGAGGGATCCGACATTGTCAGCAGTGTGTACAAACTAGTCATGATATAAGACAATGTCCAAGAATGGCGAACACACCGTAAGATTGTACAAATATTTATAAATAATAGCTAAAATTCCAAGTGGTTTATTTTATTGTAATATTATGCTTGGTGTTTATGTAGGACATCCCCATCAAACAATGAAGAATCAATTCCGATCAATCTTAGTGACCCGTTATTCGATGAATTTGATAGCATGCATGGACCTACCAAGTGATTTATATTTTTACTATACGAAGCTCATTTGCCATCAATATTGGTGAGCATTTTGAAATATGATTCAATATGAAGAAATCTTATTATTTTGTGTTGTTTCATTTTGTATCAGCTTTTGTGTTTTTTTTTTATTGATTGGTTTTGGTTTTCTTTGAAGTTTTTTTTGTTTCTCGATTGGTGGTGTTAATTTTTTGGAGCCTTTCTTTCTTGCTTTATTTTGCCTTTGTATTTTTCTGATGTTAGGTGTTTTAGGATTTTTCTTTCTTTTAAATAATCTCCCTCTTGAGATATTTGACAATTCTTTTTTGTGGCAGTTGGACCTAGATTTTTGGCTTATGGAAGATTGTTGTCGTTGAGAACCTTCATCAATTTGGATTTTTTTATGACAGTTGGACCTATCAACTCTTAATTTTGACAATGCACATGAAAGGCTGTCACATCCTTTTTGAGAAAAGACATTATATACATTCAGTGTATATTGTGTGTATATTGTTCGTCTATTGCTTATTATTGCAAGCTTATTAATTGTGTATTGATCGTTCATTGTCTTTGTATAGCCATATATTGCCTTTTATGATAATACGGGGACAATACAAGGTAATTGAGGGCAATACAGTGGCAATATAAAGGCAATTAGGGGCAATGCAGCGGCAAAATGAAGGCTATTGGAGGCTATATAGTGCCAATACTAGGGCAATATGAGGCTATACATTGGCAATACAAAAACTCCAATAGTCCACGATTTTGGTGCACGATTATGTAAACATTGCTATCTGAAGGATACGTGAAATTTTGTGATAAGGCTATGGGATTATTTCGTACTAGTTATATGTTGTTGTTTGTATTTGTTCTTCTGCTACCTTTGCTATATTTCTTTATATTATATGTTTGTGGAAGGGGAATAATAAAACCAACATGAAAAGACCCATCTATCCCATAATATAACCAACAAAATTGACAGAAGTAACGGTGGGACTAGTTGTCTAAACGAAACTAAAGTTAAAGGACCACGTGAACCATTTTGGAAATTTAGATACTGAAATGCAAATCAGGTTAAAGTTCAGGGACTAATAAAACGATTAACCCTAAAATTATTGACATGGCAGGGGTATTTTTGTAATTTTAAACACATGGGGTATTTACCCACCAATTTGATAAGGCAAAGTGGATCCCACACATCCGGCATGACAAAAAAACTAATAAAACATTTATTTACCTTAAAAAATAAAATAAAAAACAATTACATACCATAATTACACAATTACAAAATTACAAAATCAATTTCCTAACCTCCCTTAGTAGCACCAACCTAACCCTAGCCGCTTTCCTATTCCCAACTCTCCCCCACCAATCCAACTGCATCCCATCCCCACCCCTCTCTTCCCCTTCTTCTCTTTCTCCCTTTCTAGCCGATGAGGCACATTCATTCAAGAAAGACTCTGTTGAGCTCAAATCCAAGACGGCCTCTACCTCTAGGAGACGAGTGCGACCCACGAGCTCTACGAGCGCCCCACGCACTGCATCATCAATGAGACGAAGCAAACCTTCGCCAACGATCTTATGAAGCTCGTCTTCACCATTATCCCCGCCGTCGCTTTCCCCAAGACCTCGCATCTACTCGAGAAATCCATCAGCGATGTGCCATGGCTCCTCGCGTCTCCACGCCCTCAGATGACCGCGACGACGAGTACCTTGTTCTCCCTCTGACAAGCTATATTTTTAATTGAATCCAAATAGGGGGTACTTTCTTATTTACATTGTAAACTTAAGTATTTGAGTAATATAAAAATAAGGCAATAAGCGGGCCTACTCGGGGCCAGCTGGGCATGAGAGGGCCTTGTCGGGCCGGAGGTTTTAAAACGTACGCCCAAGCCCTACCTAACCTTAGAAATGGCCGGACCGAGAGAACCTAAGTATTAGATTGGGCCGGACTTTGACCTATCGGACCTCGAGCTATCCACTTCAGCTCGCAGGCTGCGATCCAAATGATAACCCTAAGTAATGCTTGTGTGCCCCTGAAGGCAGATTCACCAAGTTGAAGATATTACTCATGTCATGTGATGAACTTTATTAGTTGGTAGCGTTGAGCAAGTCCGAATTGATATAACAATTATCTTTCTCTTAGATTCTTGCTATATTCTGGAGTGAGTTTAGTCCATTTTTACTTAGTTATGTGTTTTACTAGGTTTGAAGAGTAAAGATGGAAAAGCAAGCAAAATGAGCAATTTTGAGATTGAAATATGTGAAATCCTAGGAGCATAATTTCCTGTGCAGATCAGTCAACTTGACAAAATATACTGTTCTTCCTCAAAGCGAATTCCATCAGTTCTGCCTAAAAACAGTTTAAATTCCATCAGTTCTGCCTAAAAACAGTTTAAATTCCATCAGTTCTGCCTAAAAACAGTTTAAATTCCATCAGTTCTGCCTAAAAACAGTTTAAATTCCATCAGTTCTGCCTAAAAACAGTTTAAATTCCATCAGTTCTGCCTAAAAACAGTTTAAATTCCATCAGTTCTGCCTAAAAACAGTTTAAATTCCATCAGTTCTGCCTAAAAACAGTTTAAATTCCATCAGTTCTGCCTAAAAACAGTTTAAATTCCATCAGTTCTGCCTAAAAACAGTTTAAATTCCATCAGTTCTGCCTAAAAACAGTTTAAATTCCATCAGTTCTGCCTAAAAACAGTTTAAATTCCATCAGTTCTGCCTAAAAACAGTTTAAATTCCATCAGTTCTGCCTAAAAACAGTTTAAATTCCATCAGTTCTGCCTAAAAACAGTTTAAATTCCATCAGTTCTGCCTAAAAACAGTTTAAATTCCATCAGTTCTGCCTAAAAACAGTTTAAATTCCATCAGTTCTGCCTAAAAACAGTTTAAATTCCATCAGTTCTGCCTAAAAACAGTTTAAATTCCATCAGTTCTGCCTAAAAACAGTTTAAATTCCATCAGTTCTGCCTAAAAACAGTTTAAATTCCATCAGTTCTGCCTAAAAACAGTTTAAATTCCATCAGTTCTGCCTAAAAACAGTTTAAATTCCATCAGTTCTGCCTAAAAACAGTTTAAATTCCATCAGTTCTGCCTAAAAACAGTTTAAATTCCATCAGTTCTGCCTAAAAACAGTTTAAATTCCATCAGTTCTGCCTAAAAACAGTTTAAATTCCATCAGTTCTGCCTAAAAACAGTTTAAATTCCATCAGTTCTGCCTAAAAACAGTTTAAATTCCATCAGTTCTGCCTAAAAACAGTTTAAATTCCATCAGTTCTGCCTAAAAACAGTTTAAATTCCATCAGTTCTGCCTAAAAACAGTTTAAATTCCATCAGTTCTGCCTAAAACAGTTTAAATTCCATCAGTTCTGCCTGAAACAGTTTAAATTCCATCAACCATTTTGGCCAGAACAGCCTGTTTATACTGAGATAAATTGTTAAAGTCCTCACCAGTCTGAGGCGAGAAAAGAACTTACTTGGGAGATATTCCTCACCCAAATTCACAATCGTTTGTTTGCAGAAATCAGTAACTTGGGGCGCAAGTTATCTATTCCAAACTAAGTCTGCTAGAATTTTTATTGCTAGCAGTGGCACGCTCGCACACCAAAGAAAGCTGACTTGTCGACCAGTTTATGGTTCTCAAGGCAGTGGGGAACTTTGCCCTTCCATCACAGGAGTAAACGCAAAACGGGCAAACAGAACCAGATGTTGACGTTGTATTGTTGGAAAGATACAGATGTTAGCTTTATGTAGAATTTTACGGGTCGTGATTCGGACTTGTGTGGAGAGAGTTGTGGCCATTTTAGTACAGACAGTTCGTGCTGAATGTGTTTTGTGGGTTTTGCAAAATAATCCTTTTGAAGTCCAACCGTTGGAGTCCAATTTATATCAGTTGCGTTTGGGAAGTGTCTACAAGGATGTGGAGTTATTTTCTAAGGCCTGGTTCTATATTTAGTAGGATTTTGGATGCCAACTCATCAAAGACAATTGAAGGCAAACTAGGAAAGCATAATTACCAAGTCAAAAGAGGATGGGAGAACCCAACAAACGGCAAGAAGTTGAGAGTAGGAGTTCCTGTGAAGGATGGTTTTACGGAGTTGGATAAGGTAACGAAGGATCCTAGCACTAACATGACAGATGTGCAGTGGAAATGTTACCGTATGCTCTACCTTATGATTTCATTTGCAAAGTCTGATGGAACCAGTGGTGGCACTTACAATGATTTGTTCTACCAAATATATCTTAGGGTAAAATACTTTGTTTTTCGTTATGGACTTCATCCACATATGTCATTTTCTGATTTAACTTTTGATTCAGTTTCTTAATTTGTATGCTGAAAATGATTAACATGTATGTCAAATTAATTTACTGCAGAACCTTGATGCTGTGGTGGGAGATACAACAATTAGAGGAAATGGGTCATTGTATGTAGACTTTACCATGCCATACACAGAATCTGGTGTAGTAATGGTTGTGCCAGTCATAGACATGAGAAACCAAAATGCGTGGGTTTTCTTGAAGCCTTTGACATGGGACCTTTGGCTAACAACTTCTTGTTTCTTCTTCTTTATTGGTTTTGTGGTTTGGGTTCTGGAACATTGAATCAACGAAGACTTCCGTGGCACTCCATCACATCAAGTTGGCACCAGTGTCTGGTTCTCTTTCTCAACCATGGTTTTTACACACTCTAATTCTCCATCATCTCTTTCATTTTTAAAAGAAAAGATTTCAAGTATCAAATTAAAGTTGTTCAATAAGTCATATTGATAATAAATTTAACAATTTTCTTTTCTGTACGTCTCGAATCTGCACTTTACAGGAGAGAGAGTGGTTAGTAACTTGGCCAGATTTGTGATGCTAATACTGACTCAAAGTTACACGGCTAGTCTAGCGTCACTATTAACTGCCCAGCAACTCCAGCCTACTGTTTCAGATATAAAGGATGTTCAAAGGAATAGGGATAACGTGGGCTTCGCAGAGAATACTTACATCAACGAACTCTTGAAACAAGGAGGTTTTGATGATTCCAAGATAAAGATGTTTCGATCTTTTGAAGAGTGTGATGAACTTCTTTCAAAAGGAAGTGCAAATGGTGGTATTGTTGCTGCTGTTGATGAAACCCCCAGCATGAAGCTTTTTCTTGCAAAATATTGTACCAAATATACATGATCGGACCCCCCCTCTTTAAAGCCGCTGGATTTGGTTTCGTAAGATCTCTCTCCTAGTACACACAGTAATTGGCTAATGTATTTCTCATAGTTGCATGTTTGAATTCTTTGATGTAGTAATTCTCTGAGGTGACTTCCTGCGGGCCTTTCCAAAGCGTTCTCCTCTTATACCCGATCTTTCACAGGCAGTCCTAAACGTGACCCAAGGAGAGGTGATAATGAACATTGAAAACAAATGGTATAGTGTAGAAAAGAATTGTGCAGATAACTCAAACCCAAAGGTGGCTAGCTACAGTCTTGGCCTTGCTAGCTTTTGGGGCCTCTTCCTCATTGCCGGGGTGGCTTCAATACTAGCTCTCATCATATGTGTAGCTTCCTTCCTTCACAAGCATAGACACATCTTGATGCACCCTGATGATTCAAGAGCTTCTGGATGGAGAAGGATTCGAGCCATGTTCAAGATGTTCAACGAGAAAGAACTCAGCTCTTGTATGTTTAAGAGCCCTCAACAGAGAGATGGCATCGCTGGTGCTGGTGGTGAAGTTAATGCTACTGCTTCACCAAACAACAACTGGCCAGAAAGTCAAGGCAGCTATATTTCGAACCATGCAGACTTTGCAGAGCAAGCAACACCATCTAATGGTCAAGTATCTCCAGAAATAGTTTCAGCTGTTAACCATGAGTATCACAATTGCAAGAACTTGCTGAAGCAGCTTAATAACACAGTTAATATAAATTTTCCCACTTCTGGTGTGACTTGTATACACAAATATCATCCATGATTTTGTATTAATACATTAAGTCAGATGGTGTTGATATACAGAGCCTCCTGGGAAAAGTAGTATTGTATATAACTTCTTTGAAGAAAAAAAGAGACTCCTGTTTGGCTTGTGGAGGGTCACCTGCCAATGCCGAACGCGGAAAAAGAGTGACGGCGAAAAACAGAAAAGAACAAATACAAGGTTTGATGACTTCAAGCTTAAGGTTTTTAAATCTGTGGAAGAATGTGATAAACTTCTTTGAAAGAAGGCGAGTGAGTGCAAATGATGGCATTAGATGGGTTCACATGCTTGATTTCTTAAAAAAAAAATTAAAGGAATGAGTTTGGCCTTGCATTGTTAAATGATGGTAAACAATTATATTATAATGAATGATCTATGAAGTTTCATTCAGTCACCTAACACTTATCCATATTTAGAATATGGTTTGACTTCAATCTTTATCACATATGAATAGTTTCTATTTTATTATTTTCTTTGGGAAGAAGATGTTGAAAATAAGATTCAATTTTTAAAATAAATCCTCTAGTTGACTAAGATTAAATACAAACAAAAAACGAAAGAGTTTTTTTCTAGGTGTTTGTCATGACACTATACTATATAGATGATCTCAAGACGAGACATCCGTTCACTCTATCATTATTGCAAAGTTGATATAAATTAATGAAGATGGTTTCTTCCTTGTTCAAAACTCTGTTTCTTCTTGGGTTAATTGCGTTGATCGCCTTTGCCGTGCAGACCGCTCAAGTTGGTGCAGGTAATTTCCATGTAGAGCCCTTTATTGAGCTTGAATGTTATGATCAATTAACAATATATATGTGTATGGAGAAAAAATTTGGTTGCAACAGCAATAGCGAAAGAGTATTATTCCCGTTGCATGAAAAGTCTTTCTCATGTGTGTGGGGTTTCTTGACATGTTATATATAAGGCCCTCACTGTAGAATTCTTATAGCGTGTGCTTTTTACAAATGCCAAGTTGAGGAAACTGAGCCATTTACCAAGTCCACCACCTCCTCCAAAGGGAGGCCGCCCAATTCAGCAGCTGCCACCTCCAAATGAGTAGTAGCTAGGCTGTAGATTAGTCTTGTATTATCAACTCATGTTAATTTAATCCAAGTTTTTAATCAAAGTGTGAGAGTTTCGGCTTTTCCTTGGCTGCCTCAATTCATATTTGTTCCATCCTTGAAACTTTGTTAGTCTTTTTGGGATTATATGGTGATGAGCAAGGCAACATCATTGTATAGAAAGAAATTTCAAATAAATTTAATCATGTCAACGCCCTCTATATGAAGGATTTTTTATTTTTTATTTTTTATTTTGGTGTGAATAAAAAAATTCTAGAAAAATAATGAAAACCCTTTGTGGTTTTTATTTTTTATTTTTTATTTTTCATAAAAAAACAGGTGGACAAAAGCCCTGTTTCCGCTCAGACTATAATGAGGGGTAAGTTATAAGGGGTAAGTTATAAGGGGTTCACTTTATAGTCATTGGATCAATCCAAGGGCTGGGGAGAATTGGGATAAAGTTGTGCAATCGGGTAGGTGAGGAACCCAAACCCGAATTTAATATCCAGCAATGAAGTTGGTTCAAAAAAAAAAAGAAAAAAAAAAGAGGCAAGTTCGAATTTTGAACAGAAAAAACCCATTGATCTCAAACTCATAGCTCAAAGAAACCGCTAAGCTCTAAGAAACGGTTGAAGGCAACAGGCAACGACGGTTGAAGACAAAGGTTAACGACGGTTGAACGCAACTCCACTATCTAAACTGTGAAAAAGTATTTATTTTGAGTGGAAGAAGGCAAGGTGTGGATTCTGAAATAGTGAAAAGACGAAGCAGTAGAAGGAGAAGGAGAGAAGCCGTATTCGTTGGAAGTGATAGGTTCCATTTGTGGAGCAAAGCCGCACAAAGACCCAACACAGACACCTTGCGATTGTTCAATAACCAGCATTTGGTGAGTAATTTATGGAATTTGAGTTTAGGGTTAGAGTAACCGTTTTCCCCAATTTGTACCATGAATGTTGTTAGATTTGGCATCTCTTCTTTGTGCTTCACTTGCATGTTAATTTTTGCTTGGGTATATGTTAAAAAACGAATGAATATAAAGTCAATAACATGTCAATAATGATATGAATAAGGTAATGGTGTTGAATTGGAGGAGGCCCTCAAAACCTTCCACATTTGAAGCAGTGCAGAGTGCAGATTATTGCCCTTAAATAAAGTCAATATATATAATTTTTGAAATAAATATTATTTCCGTTGTTACTAAATTTGCCTGTTAAAAATGAGAACAGATAATAATAAACTCATGAATAAAAGTGCAAAGCATTTGAAAAAAGGTTGATCTATGACGATTATGGCTGACTGAAGAAAAAGCTAAAAAGAAAGAAGGATGTGGCAATGGCTTAACGAGCAGATAGCAGAGCAGATGCTTTGCTTTGCTTCCTTCCACCATCTTTCTTACTTATTTATTTATTTTGTATTGTGTATGAGATGACAATAATTGTCATGTGTGTGAAGTGCAGAACTTGCCTAGATTGCACTCACACTCACTCATGCATCAACCATTGATTGGAGTTTGGATCCATAAATAAAACACATGCTATTGCTTGTAATTCACAAAATCATTGCATTAACAGGTATTTGCACAAAATATGTCATATTGCTTTGATGATGTTAAAGCCTGTGATCAGTAATCCCTATGCGCATGTACTTTGTAAAATTTGTAATGTGCTGGTTGACTAGTTGTGTAAATACCAATGTGATTGTGCAAATACGTGGTAGTATATGGAGTGAGTTGAGGGGGCAGGTTGTGCATGGGGTTGTGTTGCGTAGAGTAGCGGGGCAGGGTGTGAAAAACTTGGATGGACTGAGTTTCTTAATAGGGTGCGACGTTGCTTAGTTCACTCGTCAGGATTTCTGTTTGATCTCAGGGCTTCGTTTTGGGGAAGTGCCTGAAGTTTCCAGTGGAGAAAGTGATGAAATTAGACTTCAGGAAAGATATTTTATAGACGAAGGAATTACATGTAATGTTTTAGAAGAAGCATTTCTGAGGTGCACAGAGGGAGATGATGTCTACAAGCTAGCTCTTGTTTACTTTGCTGAGTTAGTGGTTTTGGGAAGGGACAAATATTTGAACATCAATCTAAATTACCTGACCGGGGTAGAGGACTTGGATGCGTTCAACAGGTATCCATGGGGTTCGGTGTCGTTTGACAAAACCCAAGACAGTCTGTTTTCTGCACCAACAAAGTATGTGAAAAGCTTTGAAAATGAAGAGGGAAGAGGGAAGGGGAAAAGTAAGGTAACCGGAATAAGGTGGAGAAATGAGAAGGGCAAGAAGGATAATCATGGTGAAGTGCAAAGGGGTGACTAGAGTTTTAAAGGTTTAACGTATGCTTTCCAGGTACATGGTAATAATGTTCATGTCGTTATGTTTTGTTGACTTTAAAACTTAAATAATAACTTGTGTCCTGTGAATTGTGTAGATTTGGGTATATGAATTAATTCCTAGAATGGCGGACCTGAATTACTGCAAGGTTGTTGATCCGACAGCTCTCCCGCGTATTTTGTGATGGAGAACTACTACGTCTGTTCCCGAGATGAGAAAGTTGAACAATTATTTTTTCCAGAGCAAAGAGGTTTGGTTTGCAGCCCTTGGAACTATTTATAAGATTCAATGAAATTATGAAGTAGAATGATTGCATATGACTCTTGTATGTTTTCTGAAATAGTCAGTTCAGTTGCAGGCGCTATGTCCAAGTGAAGAGGAAATGAGACAACCATATTGGAGTTGGCCATAGGATCGCCCTGCTGTTATCTCGGCAGAGTCAATTCCTTCTTCATCTGCTAACCTTGATGAGTTGAACAAGGCGGTAAGCTTGTTGAGGTCCGAGTTGTTTCAAGTAAAGCGGGAAAAGGACGTCCTTGAGTTAAAGGTCATACAGGTGGAAAAAATTTTGGACCACTGTTTAGGTCCTCATTTTGAGCAGGAAGTGAGAAGGGACATAGCTTTACTGAAAGAGAGGACGAAAGCTTTACTGAAAGAGAGGACGAATTGTTGTGTTGTGTCACATCTATTTAGGGGATATGAGGAAGTGGATAAGGGGTGAAGGGGCAAGTAAGACAAATGAGGGAGAGGAAAAGGAAGAGGAGGGGATTGAAGGGGGTGAAGTGCCAAGTAAGAGAAATGAGGGAGAGGAAAAGGAAGAGAAGGGGATTGAAGGAGGTGAAGTGCAAAGAAAACCAAGGGAGGTAGAGGAAGCTCAAAGGAAAAGAAGTGAGGGAGAGCAAGTGAAAATAAAAAGCAGCAAAGGAGAGGAAGCGCAAAGAAAGAGCATTGAGGGAGAGGAAGAACTGCAAAGAAAAAGCAGTGAGGGAGAGGATCCGCAAAAAAAAAAGAAGAAAGGGCAAGGAAGTGAAAACACAGAGAAGTGAGGAAAAAGAAGTGCAAAGAAACTAAT
>NC_024127.1:22566901-22608269 GCF_000346735.1 Prunus mume
TTTATTGTCCTTCATTGCCTTTCACCGCCCACAAATGCTCCATCAAGTCCATTTGACGGTGTTCATGAATACATGACAATTGCATCTCCGTGTAGCGCTCAATCATCCAATGCATGAAACTACCGTCTCTAACTAACGGATCATGCTGCACTGGTTCTCTATTTGGCCCCATAGGTTTTTCATAAATTCGTGTTAAGGCCATGTTCATGCGATCTAGTTCATACACTTCATTAGCATCGTAATCATACTCATCTTCCACAATCATGTTGTGGAGGATGATACAAGTCATCATTATACTCCTAAGCACCTCCTCATCAAATAGATGTGCCGCTCCCCTGATAATTGCCCACCGGGCTTGAAGGATACCAAAACACCTCTCCATATCTTTTCTGTACCCCTCTTGATAGGCAGCAAAAAAAATTTCCTTGTGGGATCGGGGATGTGGAATTGATTTCACAAATGTTGTCCACCTTGGGTAGATACCATTAGCTAGATAATACCCGTTCTGGTAGACGGTATTATTAATTTGATATGTGATAGTTGGGCCTTCACCTCTTAGAACATGCTTTTCTGCCCTTTCCGATTACCATAATCCCCTTGCCAAGCAGATGGACAATTTTTCCATTGCCAGTGCATGCAGTCAATGCTACCAATCATTCCAAGAAATCCACAAGACTCAGCTTTTTGTAGAAGCTGTTGCAGGTCTCTGGGAGTAGGTCTGCGCAGGTAGTCCCTGGTGTATAGATTTTCTACTGCATCACAAAATCGCACCAAGCTCTCCAAAATAGTGGACTTCCCCATCCGGCCAATCTCATCCACCTGATTAGCAGATGACCCATACGCCAACATTCGTATCACAGCTGTGAACTTTTGCTCGGGAAGCAGCCACAAATCTCCAGCGCAATTTTTCTTTTGAACAAAGTAGTCATCATAATTGCAAATATTATGCATGACTTTATTGAACAAATGGGGTTGCATTCTATATCTTGCTCGAAAATGAACATCAGAGTACAGAGATTGTGGGATAAAATAATCTTCTATAAGATTCTTACCCCGAGAATATCTATGTCTGTCCACATTCAGTGCCCGACCTTCTCATGAACCACGGCGGCTCTGATTTTCTTCCTCCAGCAAAGCAACGGCCACACTAAGTTGATCATCTAGTTCTCTCTGCGCCCTTTTGCTTGCAGCTCTTCTACGCATTCTTGCTCGCCTTTCTCGCTCTTGCCTCTATAAAACCTCTTCCATGTCGTCTGACATTGAGAATGGAGAATGAAATCTAAAATATGAGAAATGAAGATGTAGAGAATATATGGTGTGGGAGGTATGAGCTGAGTCTCTGCTTTTATAGAAAAATTTAGGCAGATAGAGATGACACGTGGCTCAATTTTAGAGGATGAAAATCTTATCTGAAATTTGAAATTCACATGAAATTTGAAATTTGAAATTTATCTAGAATTTGAATTTTGAAATTTATCTGAAATTTGAAACCGAAAATCTGATCCGATATGAATAGTATTGACACGCAGGAACCCAAAAATCTTATCCGAAAATATTATCCAAATTAATTGTTTAAGTAAACAAAGTTGTGAAAAAAATAAAAAAATGAATAGTATTTGCCATCGCAAGCCTTGCACTGCTGGAAACAATTTTTTTTTTTTTTTTTTTTTGTGCTAGGGCAGTCACTATTCACGTGAATAGTAGCCGCCCTAGGGCTCCCCTTGCCATGGCAAGGGGCTAACTGGTGGAAGTGCTCTCAGGCTTGTACCATTTTTACACGCCTACGTATGAAAATCTATACCCTAGATTCTCATTTCTCCAAAATTTCTTCTTCTCGTCTCTGCAGCCTCTTCATCTCTGGTCGCTTACCTTCCGGCACCGGCGGACGCCTGTTCTGGAACTTCAGTTCCAATGGAAGCTTGATTCAAGTCATTCAGTTTTTCCGTGGTTTTCATAGGACAAGGACATTGAAATGACGGAGGTTGGGTATGGATCAAATCAGTCTAGAGGAGCAACAAGATCCGCCATCCCATTACGGCGTTGCAGCCTCTCAAAAGTTCCAGAAAGGTCGTTGATATCATTGAGGTAAGTTTCAACTTTCCCCTTTTCTTTTCTTTGTTAATGCTGGGAAAAGAGTATTTTCTTATTTAAAAATAAAAATAAGTAATTTGTGTAGTTTCCTATTTAAAAAAGGGAGTATTTATTGGAATTTTGGTTACTTATTCTTATTATTTTCTTTTTGCTGTGGGAAAACAGTTTCCCTATTCTTAACCAATTTGTTTTCTATTGTTCGTATAAAGAGGCCACTTAACATCACATGCGTACAATTATACCTGTAGTTTCTTCGCTTGTTCTTCTATTCTCCCTTTTGTTTCTGTTTCAAAGTATAATTTCGTAAGAATTCAGCATCATGTCCAGTTTTAACTCTAATAAGAACCCCTGTTGTAGGACCCCAGTTGTCAGCTTCAGCTGTGGGGGATGGGCAAGTCTTCCCGTGCTCGTATTTTTGATTCTGGATAATTTATTAGAACCCATTGACCATGTTTGTTTTGCTGCTGTTTGCAAGCAATGGCGTTCTATGTCCAAACTCTATAATCAAGCAACGCAACGGTGGCGCAATAAACAACTTCCCCCCATGCTCTTGATCCCAAACCAGGACAATGACCACCGAAGAGTAGTGTACAGCATTTCTGAAGGAAGAGTTTATAGCAATATTCGGCTGCAAGTACCTTTTAGCAGGAGGTGTTGTGGCTCTAGCCATGGCTGGTTGGCCACAGTTGATACAACAGAGCAAGGATGTCCCGTGGTAGTACTCAGGAACCCTTTCACAAAAGCAAAGCCCATCTTTCTCCCTCCCTTGGATATCCTTATCGCAAAGTACGAAACCTCTTACCATGAGCATTACGTTCGTAAGGTTATCTTATCCGTTGACCCCACTATGAATCCAGAGAATTATGTGGTTGTAGCACTTTGCGGTCGCTGGCCTATGTTGGCTTTCATCAAGGCAGGTCAAAACACTTGGACTTACCCCAGCCCAAATGGTAACTTTGGTGATGTTATATTTTATAAAAGCAATGTGTACGCACTTGAAGCCATGGGAGACATTGAGTCATTGGATGTTTTTAGCAGTGATAGTAACCCTTCACAGCCGCCACAGCTGAAGCCACGCACACATTTTCGGCCATTTGAACCTTATTGTTTTCATGCATATCTTATGGAATCAATTAAGGGAGATTTGTTGCATATCTTAAGATTTTATGCGTTAATTGATGGTAGGTTCAACTATGGTGCTGGGCGGCGGACTACGCACTTCATGATTTATAAGTGGGTGTTTGACAATGAAGATGAAGGATCTATTGGGCACAATGTTGAGGTGAAAAGCATTGGAGATGAGGCTCTGTTCGTGGGCGACAATCATTCAATCTCTATTTTGGCTTCTAACTTTCCTGGATGCCAACCAAATTCCATATATTACAGCGATGATTACATATCAAACTATCCATCCTTAGAGGGTGATGAACCATATGATATGGGTATCTTTAACTTGGAGGACGGAACCATCACACAACATTACTCTCTACACTCCAATTCGCAGAGAGCGATTTGGGTTGTGCCACCATTTAATGGACTATTTTAGCTTCTAATTCATATTACAATTGCTATGTTACGATGTTTTTGGAGTTCTTACATTATCTGTGTTATACAATTATAACTCTTTGCTTTATGTGTAACAAGGTTTAAGTATTATGTTTGTTTCTAATTCATCTTACAATTAATGGCACACTTAAGTAGGGATCATTGTTAAGCCCTAAGCCCATGGGCCAAAGTGGGTAGAGCTCGTCTAAGCTTTTTAGCTTTTATTTTTATTTTTTATTTTTAATCTTCTTGTAGACTTAATCAAAATAATATAATTTGTAGCATAACTTAATAAACTTTTTATTTTGTTTACATATGTTATGAATTAAGTTTTTTTTTTTCAATGTTGTCTACAAATTTCTAACAAAAATTTATAAAAGACATTAAACTACAACCTACATCCAAGTCGCTCCTTAACCTTTTGTATACTTCATTGAAATAATGTAATATGTATCATATGTCTAACAAACTTAAATGATTATGAAGTAACTCTATTTATGCATCACGTATTTAATTTTTGAAGTTCTTATCCATACTTAGGATTGCAGAGTACAGTATGAAAATCTTCCCATGCTCTTGATTCTCAAGCAGGAAATTCGAAGAGTGTCATATGACATTTCTAAGGGAAGAATCTAAAACTACATTCAAGTATTTCGTTTAACTACCAACCCGATGCAAAAAGTATGCAAACTAGTTATCTTTTAGGCTCCCTTAGGTTTGAGTCGTAATTTGCGTAGGTTCTTTTTCCTTTCTGAACGTATTTGGGAATTTTGGTTGCATATTCTTTATTAGTTCCTTCTTACTTTGGGAAAATGGTTTCTGCATTCTCAAAGGATTTGCTTTCAATTGTTTATATAGAGTTCACTTATCTTCATCAATTACTATCAAAGCATTGTTCTTCCTTTTTCTTTATGTTTCATAAGAATAATTCCTTTATCGTGTCCAGTCAAGGGTGGAGTTGTCGGTTGGGGAAGAGATAGGAAAATATTTAATTTCCTCCAGTTTCCATATCGTACATTAATCGATCCATCACTTACCAAAGATAAAACAGTTGGCCTTAAATCCACCATGTTTTAGTTTCTTCATAGGTTCATAGGCTAAGTATTTAGTGCCAACTTCACTGTCCAACCCCTGCAAATTGGAACTAACTAATATGAGAAAACCACATAAAATATGTTGTAGTTCAAAGCATGAACAACCATGCATGTTACTTTACTTCTTTTGCTTTTGTTTAAAATTGTAATTACCATGGCCAAGGATGGTAGAGACTTCTGGGAGAAGAAGAGTGCGTGAGGAGAGAGAGAGAGACAGGGCTCCTGGTGTAAATGGTGAAGGAGGTTCCAATTAGATATATACATATATATAACAGAGTGAGCAGCATTGTACTTCATATAATAATAGGCAAGGAATTAATGTTTTGTTAAGAGCATAAAATATTACGCCATCATCCCGATGCCAATGCCATCTAATTAGTGGTAGCATACAAAAACAGTGTCACACTTGCAAGACCAAACCAGCATAAGCCGACGGACCGGCCGTGAAAGATCCAACACCGATCTCAATCAAGGTAGCTTCGACAGCGAACGGCTCTACCTTAATTTATACACCAATCATACGTTCTACTATACAGAAATTTAAAAAAAAAATATATATATATATGTTAATTACAAATGTCGTTTTCAAACATGTGATGTGCAACTACAATGGGCAACATTAGACGACAAATTACTGAGCAATATGAAAGGTAGAAGAAAGATAATTAGTTGGAGAGAAGTCCCCAAAGGTGACCACAGTGAATCTTTGTTTAGATGCCCTTTTTCTTTTTTTGTTGCTTTTGGGGGTGTGAGATTCTGGCTGCTCATGAACGGCCTTCAGGGCATCAGATGCTTTGGTGGCTTTCTCATTTGAAGACCGTAGCTACCCAACAAAAACGTCCAAATCTACCTCCCCTCGCCCTTCACATGTCTGAGTTTACAAGCGGATCTTCCAAAATCTCTTTGCCTCCAAAGTTCATACAAACTGAGTTGCATCATTGATTTCACATTCAGTACTTATCACATTTGTATTTTCGTCAATTTTTAATGCGCTTGGCCTTCTGAACCAGTATGCTGTTTATTAAATCTCCACATACAAGAGCTTCAATCAAGTTGGTTGTAAATATTACACAATATTCCTTTCTAATAATGCCAGCATTTGGTTGTGAAGTTACAGCAAAATTTTCGATGCAGATTTCTAATTTACCTCACATGAATTTGCTACAATATTCAATAACAAATGTAGACAAAATTTTGGAGTTGATAACATGTAGGGTTTTTTGTTTTTTGGTAGACAGATGTTGTAGGGCATCGTCTTCTACTTGACTGAAATAGTAATGTGAGGCCAAACAAACGAGCATATCTGTGAGGATCAGACCCTTGGGAGCAAATAAACCCCATACCTGCATTTAAACGTATTATGGGTTTTGGATGTGCAAATATTGTTGTGGAAACAATAATAAAGTTGTGTTAGACGGACGGCTTTACCATTAAATGCCACCTATGCATCGTAACACAAATTATGGTGGCTGTGACTGAAGTTGCCATGATGAGCCCATAAATCATGTACACCTAAGACATCAACAATATCAACAATGATCAATTAACTTTCAAAATGATCCCTTTTACAAGAACAAAGATTACAACAATCATCGAACATATGATCTATATGCACGGAAGAAACTTACCAGATATAGTCGCGTGAGTATGAAATTCTTCCCTTTCTCGCTCTGACCCAAGCGTGCGACAAGAAATGGAACTCCAAATATTGGAAGGATGAGAGAAAAACCAAATGTGTCCATTGTAAGAAGGATTGTTTGGGGAACTAGGAGGAACTCTTCAAACCTGAAAATAATACGGGGTTTTTATTTTTTAATAATCTACATCTACAGGGCAATGGATACAAGCCCTAGAATGTGAACAGTAACAAGGGCAAAAGTGGGAGCCAATCACTACTGAATCTTGAGCTTACAAAAGATAATAGGTCTATGTGAGTGCTGAAATCTCTAACGGCACATGTTCAACATGACCACTTGTGGGCTTCCTCAGTCCCTTGGATGTTACAAAAAGTTAATAACTATATACATGAAAGCGGATACCCATGACTCACCCAACAAATGCAGCACCATATCGGAGGCCATCAAAAGCACACCTGAAGAAAAGTTTGTTTTTGGGTCATGAAACATAAGAGCGCAAAAGATGAGAAAACAAAGTCCACAGAGAAAACAAATTTATTACAGAAAGGTTCAACTCTAGATAAAAATGAAACTACTACTTTTTGTAGGAACAAAAACCAAAGGTATTACAGAACCTAACACAAAATGTGCTGAAAAGAGAAATCAGAAAACATGAAAGCCTCAAAGTGGGAAACAAACAACAAACCAATGACCAGTGCAGAAAAACAGGCACACAGCAAAAAGGCTCCACTGTGTTACAGGAACAGGATCAAGCATCCTATTCCAACTGCCTCCATCTTTGACATCCAGTTCTATGTTATCCAGCCTCATTATGCATTGGCCTGTCAAAAGGTGGAACAGACTTCTTACATATACCGAAAGTTTCAGAAAAAGAGCAAAAGTTATTTTTAAAAACCTAACGTGTAATCCAATGAAACAACTTCTATGACTGAACAAATATCAAAATTTAAATAAATAAATAAAACAAGCCATGCAGAAAGGTGAATGCAAAAGTCTTGCATTCATGCAGAAAGAGAGTTCATTGGCCAAAAAGATTCCATTCATTAGAAAACTAAAACCCAGGGCCCCTGTTTTCCCAACAGAATAATGATTGTTGAGCTCCATGCAGAAAACATGGCGACTGTTTTAATATACAAGAGATTGCTGTGATCTGAGGATTTCCTTTTACTGAACAGCTGATTAAATGTCAATAATAACAATTGTCCAAATCCAATGGCATATATTAGTCTAGGAATATAACTTCTTCCAGTGCCTTTAAGCACCCAAGCCAGATTCAATCTGTCACTTTCTGAAGCCCAATGCACTGCTATTAGTATATAACTTAAATTAGTTCCCATGATAATATACTTCCAAATACCCTTTGAAGAGCTTCCAGTAATGGCCTCACGCAGCAAGAATGCCAATAAAAGCAGGGCAACTACCGGTAAAGCTTCAGCAACAAAATTCCAAATTGGAAACCCTGCAGCAATCCCGAGCATCCATGAAGGATATGCATTCATAAATTCAGAACTAGGAGCCTGCTTCGACAATCCAACTTCAATAGTAAATCTGCAAATGGTGATCAGAAGAAGGAAAACAAATGCCTGCAATTATATCAGTGAAAAATGATCATTACAAGAAACCATATCTCTATTTTTCTGTCAGTTACACCATCACATATTTCTTCATATAAAACAATATGTTTGCAATATTCGATGAGAGGGTCTCGGTGGGGGAACAATTATAGAAAACTGAGGTAAATAAACAACTTACTTCTAATATCATCTTCTTCTTCATGATTGAATATCGCATCTTAACTAGTGCAGTTGTGGCCAAAAGAAAGCACGCCACTTTTCCTTCTTCCACTGCTCTCAAAGTTCCCATCAAATAAAAAAAGAAGAAAAGAAGAAAAAGTTAATTGCCCAATGTGAGCACTAACCATGGATTCTGTGCATCATACAGAAAAGAACAGTACCTATTACTTACAGATGAAACTATTCAAGAGGAAGCTGCATGCACGTATGACCACCATAAAACAAGAAAAAATCAACCCGAAGGAAATCCCAGAATCTCCAGATGAAGTAAAAGAAAAACCGTATTACTCCTTCACGTTCTTAATTGCAAGGAAGTGGATAAGAATTGATATCAACATAATGCCAAGTCCAGTACCCATCATCTTTAAATTAAACTCAGTCCATTTGGAGCGGGCAAGTTCAGCAACACTTGCTAGGAATTCAGAATACAAATCAATTTGCCTCCTTAGAGCAGGCAATAACTCATTGTGGCTTTCCTTTTTATGTAACAGCAACTTCTGTGTAGTATGTATCCATTTTTCCTCTGCTTTAGCATACATGCTTGCTATGTGCAACAAGTCCTCATTGGAAAATCCAATAATAGATGAAGCTGAATAAATATCTATATATCTTTTTACCTAAACAAGAAGAATCCAACTGTTGTTTAAAACAAAAGATACCGGAAGTCAAAATTTTCTTTTGAAACAAAAGGTTGCGAAACAAATGTATGCTGACAAGTCATATCTTTTTGGAGAGCTACGATGCCCATCTCCAAGTCTGAGTCCAGAAAACCATAGAGTCAAGTGTGCTTCATTTTGTTGAGCATATTCTGATGAATTTTGATGTCATATCATCTGACAGGTTCTTATAATATTTCCGGATGCCCATCAAATGATGAGCTTTCTCTTCCTCAAAATTAACTGTCAAAACAGCTGCTTTATATTCTGATAAACATGCTGTTGGCGTGATATATTAGGTTTAGGGTTTATTATTATTTAATATAGTTGACTTTGTATACTTTGTACATCTTATAAATATCTCAGAATGAGAAGAATAAAAGAATTTGTTTCATTCAGATTTCTAGACATGCCACTAATCTAGTCAAAGTGATACTCACTACCTCTCCTCTTTTGAGAGGGCCGGATCGTTAGAGGGTTCAGTTAGTAAAAGGGCAACCCATTTACTGCATAACCTAATACAACCCGTTAAGTGGTTCGTCCAAAAAGGATCACTCATCCATTCCTCAAAGAATTAACGAAGTACATTGACATAACATGTTGATGCTCAAAATGGTTAGGCCAAGATTGAGTCCAACTTAGTGATGAGGTGTGACGGATGATGGATGAAGGTGAGGACCTTAAGCATGTGTGTAAAGACTTGGGCAAGTGATAAATGTAAAGAAGACAAGATCTACGTGGTTCACCCTTAATGAATGGGCTACGTCCACGGAGAAGTATGTTCTCATTATAATGGTGTATGATTACATTTGTACATGGGGTGAGACCCGAATATAAAGATGACAAGTGAGATGCCCAGGCCAGGGATCTAGGAGAGAGTCCCCGGCCCTAAGGTCTAACTCTGAGACCCGGATCCTCCTCCAAGTGAAGAGAAGAAGTCCCCTTTTCATATGGATACTATTCCCTATTTATAGGGAGGTGAAAGTGGGAGGTTTGTGTAGATTTCCGATGTGGGACTTTGCGCAAGTCGCTGTGATGATGACACGTGTCATGGCGTTGATGCTCTTGGTGCTAGTTGCTTTGACGCTGGATATGCTCGGTTGATTATGGTGTAAACAGTAGTCCCCCAAGTTTGCGGTCAAGAAGTAACTTCTAGGTTGGGAACTTGTTAGGTTTTTGTGTAATCGTGACCGAGCATTCCAAGTTCAGTGGGAGTCATATAGCATTCCCTAGTCCCCCAAGTTGGTAAGCTAGAAGTTGCGTTAACACTTAAAAGGTATAATAAAAGCTGTGTGAGCCTTGGACCTGTTGGTAGCTAGGTACCTGGACTTTTGGCAAGGAGGCCGGGACTGAGCTCTGTGGGGCTGAGCTTCGGTAGAGGCCGTGGCCTTGAAGTTTTGGCAAGGGAGGGCCTTGGGGAGCAAAATTTTGAAGAGCAAGGAGCTGGGCCTTTGGAGTATACGCAGGTTCCTGGCA
Organism: Prunus mume; assembly: GCF_000346735.1. The sequence continues at coordinate 22,577,194 of NC_024127.1, forward strand.
AAGATCTGGGATAAAAAGGCTAGGCCTTAATAGAGATTTCGGCAAAATTCCCCTTGGAGCTAGGCTTTGGCAAGGGACTCAAGTGGTTTGGGCTTAAACGATTTTACAAGGGCTGGGCCCTGGGCTGAAATGAGAAAGGTGGCAAAAACAGCCTCGCATGGCCCTTGCCGTTCGGCAAGGGCAAATTAGAGTGGGGTTTCAACGTGGATTTTTTGATGTGGCTGGGCCCCTCCTTTTTGAGGCATAGCTGGGCTGTTTTGTGGCTGGGCCTTTCGTCAGGGTTTGAAAAGAAGAGGTCGGGCGCTAGATTTCGAAAACTGAGGCTGGGCTCAGTGCAGGTAGCTTGGTGGCTCAGTATTTTGAAGGAGCAACTTCTAGCTTGACAACTTGGGGGACTAGGGACTGCCCTACGGCTCCCACTGAACCTGGAATGCTCGGTCATGATCACACAAAATCTTACAAGTTCCCAACCCAGAAGTCACTTCTTGACCGCGAACTTGGGGGACTACTGTTTATACCATAATCAACCGAGCATATCCAGCCTCAAAACAACTAGCACCAAGGCAGACACGCCTTCTCCCCTGCCGAAGGAAGACACTTTTCCGATGTGCCAGGCACCTGCCGAAACTCCCGATTGCTGAAGCTGACAAACTGCTAAACCTAATTCTCATGACACGTGTCACCACCGCGGCGACTTGCACAAAATCCCACATCGGAAATCTACACCATCCTCCCACTTTCACTTCCCTATAAAAAGGGAACAATACCCTAGTAAAAGGGGTAACTACTTTTCTACCTTTTACAATTACTCTGCTTAACGACTGCTTCTCCCATTTTTGTCTTCTGCAGGCTGCCTTTATTGAAGGTCCAGACCCTCTCCCTGCTGAAGGCAAATCCCTTTTATTTTCTCTAAGTTGACCCTCTCCGAAAAAGAGCATCAATATAACATAAAGTAAAATGTAAATACCTGCCGAGAATTGGTACAGAGTACATGGCATAATTCAGCATCCATTCTTCCAACTTTGACTTATTTTGGTAAGTTCCCACACTGTCTTCAAAATTCCATGTTCCAGCCCCTAAAGCATATAGCTGTGGATTATCCAGCCTCATTATGCAATAGCCTGTCAAAAGGTAGAACATACTTCTTACATATACCAAAAGTTTCAGAAAAAGAGCACAAATTATTTTTGAAAGCCTAACGTGTAATCCAATGAAACAACTTCCATGACTGAAAAACTTCCATGCAGAAAGGTGAATACAAAAGTCTTGCATTCATGCAGAAAGAGAGTTTATTGGCCAAAAAGATTCCATTCATTAGAAAACTTAAGCACCAAAAATGTAAATACACGCACCTCCAATTATGAATGCTAAAGCAACCCAGGGCCCCTGTTTTCCCAACAGAATAATGATTCTTGAGCTCCACGTAGAAAACATGGCAACTGTTTTAATATACAAGAGATTGCTGTGATTTGACGATTTCCCTTTACTGAACAGCTGATTAAACGTCAGTAATAACAATTGTCCAAATCCAATGGCATATATTAGTCTAGGAAAATAACTTCTTCCAGTGCCTTTAAGCACCCAAGCCATATTCAATTTTGAGATGGCATTGGCAAATTTCTGGTGGGGGGAGTCTGATAACGGGCAAAAAATGCACTGGCGCAATTGGGCTGATTTGGGGACACCTAAAGTAACTAGGGGACTGGGTTTTCCGAGTTTTGCTACCTTTAATAAGTCCCTCCTTGCCAAACAATGCTGGAGGATTTTTGGGTTCATATTTTGAAAAGTCTATATTTTCCAAATTGTTCATTTATGGAGGCTGGTAGTGGTGGTCGAGCCTCTTGGGCTTGGCATAGTCTTTTGGCTGGGCGAGATGTTCTGTCTGGTGGAGCTCGGTGGCAAGTTCTTGATGGCACCAATATTAAGATATGGGTGGATCCTTGGTTGCCTCTCTCCTCTCATGCCTACCTTCGCCCTCTGTTTCCACTTCCTTTGAACGCCCCTGTTCTTGTGTCTGAGCTTATGGATTGGACAACGTATAGTTAGGACTTATCCAGTCTTAATGGGTTGATTTCTGAGACGGACCGAAATGTGATCCTTGCTCTCCCTTTTGGCAGTCGGGGCCTTCATGATCGTTTCATTTGGACCTTCACTATGGATGGCAGGTATTCTATTAAATCTGGTTATTACAGGTTGATGGGGAGTCGGTCTCCGAGTTTACCCCATCCCATTGGCTCTTCTCACTCTGTGGATCCTTTGGTTTGGAAAACTATTTGGTCTTGCCATACTCTCCCCAAGATTAAGTTCTTTCTATGGCGGGCGGTGGCTGGTTTACTTCCCACCTTTGCCACCTTATTCAAACGAAAACTTCGACTATCCCCAATTTGTACCATCTGTAATGAACTCCCAGAGTCCATAGAACATCTCTTGTTTCTTTGCCCTTGGGCGAGGCAAGTCTGGTTTGCATGCCCTCTTTCTTATAAGCCTATTCCTCAAGCGTTTACTACACTTGATGACTGGATTGTTGGGGTTCTGAATTGTGGTTCTTTTGGGAAGGAGGCGACATGTTGGATCCTTACTGCTTTTGCCTCCAGCTGGTCCATTTGGAAAGCGCGGTGTTCTTTCCACTATGATCGTTCTGCTTTGAGTTTGCCCAGTCCTGCTTCTGTGGCAGAGTTCGCCACCCGGTGCATGTTTGAATTTCTCCTAGTCCACCCTTTACCAGGTTCAGACTCTCTGTGCATTCGAGGGGCTCCTCCCCACCCACCCTCGTCTACACTGTGGATTGCTCCTCCAGATGATATTCTCAAAATTAATTGTGACGGTTCGTGGGATAAGATGACTGGTGCGGCCTCTTCTGGAGTTATTGTCCTCAAATGTGCTGGGAATCTAGTGGATGGAGTTGCTCGTCGTTTTCAGGCTCTTTCTGCTGATATTGCTGAGTGCCAAGCTCTTTTGGATGGGATTCAGCTTGCCTATGGGAGGGGTTTTTCTCGTTGTATAGTGGAAATAGACTCAAAGGTCTGTTACTCTGCTGTTCAAAAGGATCCCTTCCTCTCCAACTGGCAGCTGTACCCAATCCTTCGTGAGATTCAGCTTTTTAAAGCTTCTTTTTCGTTTCTCCGTTGGTCCTGGGTCCCAAGGGAAGCCAACCAAGCTGCGGATTAGATAGCTTCGTCGATGCGTCGGGGGTGTGCGCTGAGGCTTGGGTCATTCGAACCCCAACCTCCCTGGTTTTCATTCTCTCTAGTGATGGGTTGCCTTGTCCCCCGCTTCCTTTGTGATGCTTTTTTTGGCGTTGTGCTGGGTTTTGTAGCTTTTGTCTCGTTTTAACTTTTCTTGTCGCTTTGGTTTCTTTCTTGTGTATGCCGTTTGACTGGTTGTGTGGTATCGGTGGATCTTGACCTCTCTTTGGTCTTGTTAATGCAAGTTCAACTTTACCAAAAAAAATAAAAATGCCCACCCTTACGTTATACCAATTAGTCAGATAGCTAGGAAAGTCCAAAGCTCACAATGGACTTTCTCATCCAATAATACTTACCTTTTTTTTGTCTTTATACTATTTCGGCTGAGTAGGCCGATTGAAGAAGGAGTTTTTGATCCTTCCTTAATTGAGTGCGAGGCGTGCAACCACTAGGCCACGAATTAGGCTTGAATGAAATGTGAGTAGATGATGCGTCCAAAATCTGACTTTATTCAAACGGTTGTTCAGCCGAGCTCGGAACCTCTTCACGGCCTAACTTCTTTCAGTACCTTGGAGTCAAGGCTTTATGTGAGCAACTAAATGATGTGGAGTGAGTGGAGATGAAGATCTATTGAAGGTGAAATGTAACGAAACGAAGAACACATGCGTAAAGTAAAAGGTATTTGAATTTAAATATAATTGAAAGATAAGTGCGAAAAGTAAAGTGCGTAAAATAAATAATTTAAAGACGATTGCGTAATTTAAAGTGCGTAAAATAAAGAATGTAAATACAAGTGTGTAATGTAAATTGCATAAATTAAATAATTGAAATGTGAGTGCGTAAAGTAAAGGGTGGAAAGTAAACTATATTACAAAGAACGGTAAAGATAACATGAATTGAAGTTATTGTAATTAAAATAGAATTGAAAAACAAGAACAAGAATGTAAAGGCATAATTGAAATCTACGAAAACTAGAGCAGAAAAAATAAGAACTAGGCTATTGCTACATTATGCTACTCCTATGGTAGAAATTGAAGAAAATGTCAAATGACAAGTTGTGTGTTGTGTCGGGGTCTTTTCTCTCTTTCATAAGCTTGATATTTACAGGGGCTTCAGTGCGTCTCAATTTGGTCGGTCATCAATTAGCCTTCAAATCAATCATAATTGCTCCAAAATGTCTTGAATCTCTTGTCTCATGTATGTGATTTAATGTGAATAATAATATTTGATTTGATTTTCCTTCTATCTTGAGCTCTCCCACAACTTCGGTTGACCATCAAGTTGGCATAACTCCTTATATTTTTGAATTGTAACATATGAGAAAATCCTCCTACGAATTATCTCTCTCCTTATTTAAGCCTTGGCTGATTTTATGTATTCGGCCGCTTTTAGTCATTTGATTGTATCTACACTTTTGGCCGCATATAGGCTTTTGACCATTTTTGTGCTCTTGGCCATATTGATGTGTTTTGCCAGATTGATGTAATCCATCATATGTAGATATTCTGCCACATTTATGATTTTGGGCTTCTATCCGACCTTATTGATTAGGCCCAATGAAGCTTAGGCTCACTATTAATTTAATTGTCGGATCTCGGGCCTGACCCGGTCAAATTTGAACCAGGCCCAAACATTGCCCCTCAGTTTTTATGAATTTTTCCCCAAGCTAAGTTTATGAAAACTTAAATTTAATTCTTTTTTACGAACACACAGCCGATTCAAGACTTTACTCTTTCATCGGCCTCTAGATGATCTTGAACTTCAAACTATTATTTCCGTATTATTGCAAAGCAATCTGGCTGTGAAAGTTTAATTAACTATTTCCATATTAATAAGATTCTTCAAGTCAACCATTAATTGGCTAGAATCATGGAGAAATATTGTGGGCAGGTAACTTCTCCCACTTGCTTTATGAAGACAAGTAAAATAAATGCAATCTCATTCTTCTACTTGCTTAAATAAAACTTGGCTATTATGGGAAAGTATTTTTATGCCATGCAAAAAATTCTTTCTTTACTTTTCTTTAAAGCAATACAAATATTGTCCCAGTCAAACTAGTATTCCCTCCGTTCTTTTATATAAAGCTCAGTGTACTAATCAATAAAGTTCACCACCATTGTAAGCACCAAAAGAGTCTTCGGCTATTCTCAAGGTAAGCCACTTCTATCTCTTCTTCTCCAGCTCCGTGTATATATATTTATACATCTATATATTTTCTTACTCATTATCTTTCCTTTACTTTTTGGGAGCACAATCGGGATTTGGAAGACCATGCGTTGTTTTAAACTGTCTCTCAAATTCGTGAGTTTTCAATGTCGGCACTATACTTTGTTAAATGTCTGAAAGAACAATGGGTTGCAAGCTGAAGAAGAAGGCTAGCGCATGCCAGTTTTGTTTTTAAAACGACCTGGCCAAAACGACGTTGTTTTGAGCCAGGTTCGAAAAAATAATAACAAGACCAGCGTATCCTCTCCAGCCACTGCTTCTCCACAACACAACTTGACGGAATCTATCCTTAAGCCAAAGTTCAAATGTATTTTACATATTCTTGGCCACATAGAAGACTTTTCTCTTCAGCCTGTGAGCACTGGAGGAATCTGTCCTTATTTCCATTTTCAACATTTAAGTAAATGTCTTTGTCCTTTTATTTTTATTTATTTTTATATTACTCTATTTACTTAAGTTTACAAGGTAAATAAGGAAGTACCCCCATTTATTTTTATATTACTCCATTTAGAAAATCAAATTTTCACCAAATCAAAATATGAAAATTCAGTTTTAGTGCAAAATACAATTTAGTCTAAAAATTATGGCTCATTAAGTCAATATATACTTCATACTAAAATCCCATAAAATCAAGTTTTCTTATTTGATGTGTAAGGAATAAAAGCCGCCAAAAATTATCTTGAGAAAATGATTATTCCGAAAAACCATTTTTCATACTTAGTCAATATTGCATCTCCGCTAAAAAATTTCTGGGTCTGCCAGTGCCTGTGAGACACTATAATTGAAGTCAAAGCAAAATGACAAATTGATATCTATTGGCCTCTGGACCATCACAAAGCATTCTTACCCCCAGTAATAACAAAGTTTACATTTTAATATCTATCTGAAGCTGCAACTTCTGCCACTCTTGCACCTAAGCCTGTGCATGCCATTCTAATTTTTTTATTAAAAAAAAAAATTAAAACTTAGGTAGCAGTTTAATTAAGGAATTTAGGATAACTACATAATCTCCTCTCTCCTCTCTCCTTCCTCCCTTTTCTATGTGATCTCGAATAAAATGATGTCTCAAGTTTATGTGTTTAGTGCGTAAGTGAAGTATGAGATTCTTAGAGATGTTTATTCCACTAATTTCCAGTAACAATGTGAGTTTTTATTTTCATTTTTTTTGCATATGTAGAATATATATGTTGATTCCATCCTAAATTTTTTTTTTTTGGGACTTTTACACTAAGACCCCTTGTGTTTCGATTCCTGGTTCCGCCACTGCCCACACGGTTCGCTCGTGCCAAATTTTAGGGCTTTGCTTTGTGAGTCCTTTATAAAGAACACTCAAAGGGGCCAGTGGTCCTGGCCGCACATATTTTCTCTCCATTTCAAGGGCCAGTGGTCCTGGCGGCACATTTTGAATTCGTCAGCAGCCATGAAGAAGAAGGCCAAAACACTTCTTTTCCTACTCACCCTCTCATTATTTTTATGCAAGCTGCCGGTGCTCCATGGAAAACAAAGCGACAACGATGGCCCACAGAGCAACACAATCACCTTCACGGACGAAGACCTCAGTGGAATTGAAGTCCCTCACAACGACCGCCTTGTGGTCTCCATGACCGTCGCAAACTCTACAAGACTGGACAAGATTCTCGTGGCCAACGGCGCTTCAGCCAACGTTCTTTTCTTCCACGCTTTAAAGCGATTAGGGTTTAACGAGAGAGACGTGGAGAAGGTGGAGATTCCCCGTGATTATGTAGACCCTAAGTCGTTTTTGGGGATAATAGCTCTCCCGGTGACGATTGGGGACGAGCCGAGATCGAGCACGGTCATGGTGGACTTCTGGGTGCATGCGGGCTACTCCTTTGCAGCATACGACGCCATTTTTGGCATACCGGGGTTAAGCGCACTGCGGGGAGTATCGTCTACTTACCACCTTCTCCTCCGGTTCCCTACAGAAGCCGGAATCGGACAAGTTCGAGGCAATCAGCTGCTAGCTAGAAAGTTGGTGAAGAAGCTCCTGCAGATGCAAGTGAAGGCCGGGGACGTTGACACCCATTTGAACTGGTTGGTGGCTTTAATACCGTTACTTATTATGGTTTTTGCAAGAGGCAATGTCCATCCCTTGCTCTAATCAGGTGCTGGCAGTGGGATGCAATATCTGCAAGCAAAGACCAAGGGCATTGACAGTGGCAACCCTTAGATTATTTGTTTTGGAGTTTCTTTAGCTGTTTTGTGTTTTTCTTTTTCTTGGAGTTGGGTTGCCCAAGGATGGATTGTATATGCAGAGCTTTTAACATGATTTTGGAAATTAAACTCTCAATGTTTTGGTTAACCAAACAAGCTTCCTGGTTGGTTAGAAATTTCAAAACTTATATCATGTGCTGTCATCATAATTAACCAAATCAATGTTTTCATTTGTGTTGCGCCTAAACCCTGCTTTTGTGAACCCTGTTTTTGTGTATTGTGCCACTTAAGACTTAACTATATGTTCCCTTCCCTAAAGCTTTATTTGTGGAATTATGTATGGGTTATCAGACAAGACAATAGTTGTTGAGAATGCTTGCTTGATTGATCCTGTGGAAGTTTTCTTTTCAAATATTATAATCTGATTGCATTTGTGTGTGGATGGATGCCGTACATTTGTGTGAGAATGCTTGGTTTTTATATATTTCATGACAGAATTAAGGTTTAGTGACAACTGTTTAGGTTTCAACCCCAAACCCCTACTCTCCTTAAACCCTAAGGTTTAGTGAGTCTAGTAAGGTATAGTATCATCTTATGCATAGGTAGGTAGAATCTCCATCCATTTAAATCACATTTGATTAACTGCATTTTTGCTTACTACTTTAACTCAATGTCACCACAATTCTCAACATTTGACACATGTCCATAAGCATAACTATAGTTACATAAATCAAAATAAAAAGTTAACCATGGTTATGTCTATGGACACGTGTCTAATATTAAGAAGGATGGTAAGTATACATTTTGGGTTAAAGTGGTAAGCAAAAATATTTCAATTTCTACTGCCCTTCACATTGGAGTACTTTTTAGCTAATTAAGAGCATAACTGTCGCATGTCTTTACTTTTGTTGCTTGTCTCATTGGACTATGGTGGCGTTTGGGTGGTGTTAAAGAAAAAAAAGCAGCTTAAAATAAAATTTTTATAACTAAAAGTGTTTGGTAAACCAAAAAAAACTAGCTTATTTTAAAAACAATCTTTATAAAAAGCGATTTCTCAAAGTGGCCATAACTATTACTTTCTTAAACCTCAAAAAGTCTCTGTTGCGCATAGTACATTGTCTCTCTTACTCAGGAACATGCAAAGGAGCTGACAATTACTTAAAAGGATTTGGGTTTGACTGGGCACAAATAATGGATTTTCTCTTACTTAATGTGGCCTAAAATTTGAGAACATGGTGATAATTAAAGTTTTTGGTATTAATTAGTACTTGGGCACAAATAATAAACGCACACATGACATATTTGCTAAATAGTTGGGTAGGCCTTCAATACTAGATTTATCTGAGAAATAGTTTATACAAATTTAAATTTAATGTATAATATTACCACATATTGTTTTTCTTTCCTTTTTTCGTGAAAGAAAACGATAGTTGATATGATAACTTAAACATCTTCTCTATAAAATAAAAACTTAAACACCATGACAATACTGAAAAGAGAACATCCCGAATGAAATAAGGAGGATTTCCACAAAAGGTTAAATAGTTTCCGGAAAGAAATTTTTAGTATTGAAGCACTTTGTAGTGTTGAAACAGTACTCGCCACCATTGCCATCAATGGATGTTCCAAAAGTAGTCAAAGGAACCAACAACTTGCAGAGGATGCCAACCTTATTACTTCTGCCCCTGATTGACATGCCGTATCTATAGCCTCACCCGAAGAGCAAGCTGCAAGTCAATACTATAGACACCAGCAACGGTCTCGGATTTACACTTGCAAAGCTGAGCTTCTTCAAACCTCACCAACTGCTTACCTTGAACCAACAGATTATGCAAAACGGTGGTGTTTTCGTGGCCTTGATAAAAGGGTGCTAATATCCCACCACCCAAACTCAAGAGAGCAAACGTCATATGTCCACACATTGCAGTGGCTTGGATGTCACGGTACTCTATGCCTACCCTTTTGTTAGGGTTTGTTATTGTGATGTCAAGAGTAAGGTTGTCATGGAGACTCTGGTCGGTGGCTGTGTCGAAGGTGAATTGGGTAACAAAGGCATTTGTGACGCTGAACTCGGGTTCTTGCAGACTATAGAAGAGAACTAAATTGAAACATGCAAAAACGACTAGACATGGAAAACATACGAGGAACAAAATAATAGCACAGGATCCCCCTCTACCAAGAGCAGAGCCAGAAAATTCATTAAGGAGGGTCAACCTCAAATAATAAAATCATCGCAAAACAAAATAAATGTATCTAATAACACAAAGTCTTTAGTAATAACTCATATATGTCATTCCAATACATTCATAATCATTCATCTCTTGAAATATTTTTATACTCACTTCATTATCAATAATATCAAATTTTAGAATTCAGATAATAAAGAAATCATATAAACATTATTTTTTTTTAATTTGAGATAATAAAGAAATCATAAATAAAAAAGTGGGTTTGGGTTAATAATTCTTAGGGAGTTTCACTAAAACACCCAAAATGGGAGTTGAAATTATAAAAAAACCCAAGCACTATTTAAACATATAAACACACCCAAAACCCATCATTACACACACTCAAAACTCATTTATAAACACACCCAAAAAGTTGACTTTGGGATTGATTTTGGGTGTGTTTTTATGTTTAAATAGTGCTTAGGTTTTTTTATAAATACATGTTTAGGATTGGGTTTATTTATAAATTTGTAATATAAGTTATTAGAGAGAGAGAGAGAGAGAGAGAGAGAGAGAGGAGAGTTATAACAGCTGGGAACTTCAGTCAGAAGGGTCAAAATTTAAGAATGAATTATAAACAAAGAGATATTTAGAAAACTTCAGAAGGGTCAGTTGACCCTTGTGGGCCTTCATTGGCTCCGCCAGTGCCCTCTACGGAACATAATGTAAATAATATATATATCTAAGGCTCACTCCTCTTAGAAAGCTTACAACTATCACTTCCACTCTTTGTAAGAACCAAAACATTTAGAAAGCTTAATTAAAGTCCAAACCAATGAAATCAGTGAGTTAATTCTATTTGAAACATTGGATTGGAGAGGATAACATCAATCCAATGAAGAGTGGGCCTAGTTTTGAGGATCAAGTTAAACCTTTGGGCCCATTAGATGAACAAGGTCTCCAAGGCTCTCATCTGGCCCACACCAGGAAAGACCAGGAAAAGTAACAAGAATTAAAAAATTCAGGAGGCGGTGCTTTTTGGCTCCTCCGTTTCCTATATGATAACGGGTTATGGTGGTTGCATAAAAGCCTCAAAATAGTGGAATTCTTACATAGATACAGAATCAAATCCTCAAAATCGATGGACGACAGCTTCAGAGTCCGGGCAGAGAAGGTTTTCGGATCGCTCCCTTCGTCGACCTCGACCACTTCGTCTCTGCAAGTGCAGTCCTCTCCCTGGTCCGTCACCGGCGACGAGGTCGAGCGCAGAGAATGGAGGCGCGGTACGGACGCCGACTCATCTGACAGGGACCAAACGCCGTGTTCATCGTCGTTTTTGGAAGACGAATGGGGAATCAGAGCGTCGATAGGCTTGGATCCCACTCTGGATTACGAGGTAAATTTTTTATTTTTATTTTAAAGATTTTGATAATTCATTAGAAAAATTGAGCTAGAAGAAGAAGTAATTGTCACACTCACGCATACATTATTTATGGAAATTGATAGCCTAATTGAATTCTAAAAATTTAGTGCTTTATTCTGTAATGGGTTTGGTGTATTTTGGTCAAGAACATTAGAACTTGGTCCCAATCAGAAGAATACGTTGGAATTCTTGTACTTTTTTTGCTACTTGATTCAAGGAACTATCCAATTAATATTCTCTCTCTTTAAACTATTATTATGGTCCTCTAAATTGTTTCCAACTGGTTGCAGGACGAGGAAGATGAATATGACAAAGTGGCTGCGGGCACAGAAGGTCTTGGTGACCGGTTGTTCATGAACGAGGTTACTCATCATGGGTCTTATTTAAACTCTCACAATGTGCTTCATGGTAGCAATAAAGATCCACGTGCCAATTTTCTGGCTGCAAGACTTAGGCTGAAAGAGGATGATGCTGAAGCTCGAAATTTGAGTTCTCCTGCGGCTTCTGCTTCACAAGTTAAGGAGCAGCTTGTTAAATCACCTGAAGATGGTGGCCAGCCAAAGTCTATATTGAAAAGGAAAGACAATACCTCGGTTGTGAAGGCGCAGAAACGTGTCAGGTTTAATCCTGGTTGTGTAACTCATTGTGATTCTGAAGAGTCACCAGAAATACTTGAAGACTTTGATATGGGCTCTTCTGATGTAAATGGAATGGATTCAGATAATGGTTCTGGGTTGGCTCCAAATGCTTCTGGGGTTCCTGATTATTTAGTGAATCCGTCCAAGTATACACGGTATAGCTTTGATACAACAACTGAAGTTGATGAAGATGGCAACACCCGAGCTTGTATGGACTACCTTAGTCAGCCTAAGAGTTCAAATACTGATTCAAGATCAGAGATGGAGGATGCTTCAGCTCAACTGCCCAAGTCTGTGACCTTTGTTTCAAAGAAAAAGACAGGAGATGGTAATGCAGTAAACGATATCAACAATATGAAGCAAGACAATGAAGATGACAGGAAGCAGTCCTTAAACCGAGCAAGCTTCCCTGTTGGCATTGCAGCTGTTGAAGTCCATAATGAAGATAGTGCAGTGGAGGAAGAAGGGTCGGCACCAAACCCAGCAGATTTTAGTGGTTGTTTAGAGACACCTGGTCGGAAGTATCGAACAAAATCAATGTTGGATGAGTCCGATTCTTGATGTTCTCTGAGATTCAGATAGTCTGCATTGCTGGGTTGAAATTTCTTTGTTTCAATTTTTTTTTACTGGTTTATCCTGAACAATGTTTCTTCATACTTAAAACCACATAATCAAGTACCCGACCTTTGTGAAATTATGGGTTATCCAACGTAGTGTATATTTGATAAGCTTTTCTGTTCAAATATCAATCTCACTGAATTGGTGTGTTTGGAATTTTTCCCATTCCCGTTTCGTTTTCATGTTTCATCACGAAATTCAAGTTCACTGATAAGGCCGTACATATGCTTTATTTACCTTATTTTGATGTTAAATCACATTTAAGGCCTTGGATACAATCCGTTGAAGAGGAGGGATTCGATTTATTTACCGCTATGCACTAAATATTGCATTTCAAATATGTTATAGGGAAATTTATAATGTTGTCGCAAAAATATTATACCGTAATTATACGTGATGTATTGGAATGCAATGTTTTAATGACAAAGACAAGTAGAGCTCCCAAATAACAAAGTATGCTTCTTATTGATATCAAGAGTCTGTACAGTCACAAAGACATTCTAACATGAAAATTCCATGTGAGCTGGGCATATATGAAAGAAAAGCAGCAGAAATGTGCTAACTCTTTGAAATTTCTAAACCTTATCTGTGTATAGACTCTACAAATATAATGGGGCAATATGCCACAAGGGTGGCATACACCAAAAAGACAAGTAGAAGAAAATTAAATTTTTTTAAAAAGGTGGAATAACAGGTGTGATTTGTAAATGCCCTACTGAATTCTGTCATCCCACGATATGAATGATCAAATTTAATCCACCAATTCTCAGCCTCCGCTAACATCTATGGGTCTTGAAGATGACTTCTCTATGTACACTGATTTGTTGTAACTTGTTGCTCGTCTGCTACAATTTCTCAGCGATTCTCATAAAAGCATCTGCAAGCTTATTAAGAACAGCAATTAAGCTATCAGAATGCTCTTTCCTCTGCTCCCGATCGAGTTGCGAATGGGAATTCTGAGCATGGAGATAGTCAGAAAGCACTTTGCCATTCCTTTCCATGACATCAATCAACTGATTCTGCAGATTGGATGTTTCGTCGTCTACATCTACTGTAAAACGTTTCCGCTTCCGGTCTTGAGAAGTAGATCCAATCTCAGGTATTGAAGCTGGCTGTTTTTGGTCTGCTGCACCTGCAGGTGGTAGTGTTAATTGACCACATAAACTTTCCATCTAGAAATCGCCAAACCCAGACATTTGGCCAAGATGATGAACTATGGTGGATTTAGACACCACTTTAAACTTTGATTTATTTCAACGTAGAAATGTAGGAAAGCTTAAGTTCTGGGGGCATATCTACCAGTGTTACTCAAACTAAGTACTTGTTCAATTAAACCCTCAACTAAACTCAATAGGATGATAAACTGTATCCCTGGCATGATACTCTTAACAGATTCTTGGTGGTAAGCTTAAACAAGATTATACGAAACTTAAAGGAACTTGGAAGCAGATGATGACAGATTTTCAATACCAGCCCCTGATATATTCCTTTTGACATGGAAGATACCTTAAATTTGTTCAAATATTCTTGTTCAAGTATAATATGTTAAAGTGGGTATCTACCATGAATTTGAGCCTGTAAATTGTTAGTGCCTTCTAGGGCAAGTTCAATTCAACCCACAACAAAAGATTGTGATGGGCAAAGTTGACAAAAAATTGGAAATATATGTACATATATCTCAGATTTAATCCAAGGATGTTTGATGAGATGGTCATTTCATTTTCAATTCTGCTAGTTTCCTTTAGTTGTTTTAGAACATAGTCATAACTATGATAATTAGTTTTGCGACTCATCTACTATTTTTCTCTTTTATGGCAAACAATCAGTAGTATAAAGGGTTGAGGCAGACAACAGTACCTTGTCCTTGGCATCCTTGAGGTATTGGTTTATACTGCTTCTCTGTTAATCATAACACAACAAAAAGACATTTGAAAGATCAGCAACAGTCTCCAACAGACAGACGTACGCATATTTGTTTCCCTCACTGTCAATTTGCCCCCTAAAACCCAAGCCCCAAGAGCACTAAACCAATCCAAGACCCCAAATTCGTAGAAAGACAGTCTCTTTGATTTTTCACCCCATCCCCAACCCGACCCCCACCCCACCACAAATTATATACAACTTTTTAGCACAGTAGACACCACCAAGGCCCTGCTTCACCAAATCCCCAAAAAGCATCCTTCAATAAGAAAACAACTGAAGAAAAAGACTCAGCTAACGTCCCCATTTGAAATTCTATCACCAACTCTGTACCATCACTCATCACTCACTCCCCAAAAATCTTATTTTTCAACCAAAAAATAAAAAATTTCAAACACGAAAGACATTCCGCAAAACCCAAATGAAATGCAGCCAACTTGTAACCATATTTTGAAATTTCCACCCAAAGATCACATCTTTTTTCTTTTTCTTTTGCTAAAGAGTCAATTGAATTATGAATTACCTGATATTGGCAAAGGACCTGAAATCACTGTGGTACTCCCCGGACCCTCCTTGAACCGGACTTCCTTCTCAGGGCTCCGGCCCGACTCATCGTCAGAAAACAACCCGTCCTCCGTGGGCCTCTGTATACTATCAAACAAGTTCTCAGCCTCCTCAGTCATCCCCTCCTCCTTCACATCCTCGGACTCCACCCGGGTCGGACCCGGTAGAGCGAGCGAAATCGGAGCACCCGGAACCGCCTCCATTATATCATAAACCTCCTTATCGAAAAAACCCGGCAACTTCCTCTCTCTCCTCAGGTCGTTCCTCATCACCCAAAACGACTCCGTTTCGTCCTTCCTCTGCACCTCCCACTCCCTGATCTTCTTGAAGTCCCCCGCCAAATTGCTCCACCGCTTCCGGCACTGGACCGGTCCCCGGTTCACCCCGTGCTTCTTGCAGTACGTCGAGACCGCGGCCCATTTCGGCTCCGCCTGACCCGACCCGAAGTCCGACCTCGGGGTCCGCCCCCCGCCCCGGCTCTCAGCGTACCTCTTCCCGTTTATGAGGACGAGAATCTCCTGCCGCGTCCAGCGTGGCAGCCTCGGCGCCTTGCTGGCGTCATCTCCGGTCTCCGCTGACGTGGGGTGGCGGGCGTCAACGCCGTTAGTTTCGCCGTCAACGGGGTTCAGGCTCACCTGCTGCTCCAAGGCCATGAGCATAAATAACGAAAAAAATTAAAACGGAAAAGAGTAAACGCACGTGACTTAATGGTGATTTTACGTTGAAAGTAAACGGCGTTTTGGGGGAAAGGTTCCCTCTTACGCCGTTTAAGAGGAATGAGGGGTTAGCTCATATCTCTCTTAGTCTCTCTACCTAAAAAAATTAGGGAGGAGGAGAGAGAGAGAGAGAGAGAGAGAGAGAGAGAAAGAGGAAGAGAGAAAAAGAAAAGGAAAAGGAGGGAGAAGTTTTGAGGGCTTTTGGTGGTTTATTATGAGAGTGGTGGGGTTTTCTCTGTTTTTTACTGCTATAATATAACAGCTATTGACCCTTAACCCCTTGTTAAGGTTGTTTTAGCTATAATTAATCAGGGAAGGCCATATCTTTTTTATTTTAAATCTCAATCAATGGGATTTGTTTTTTCTTTAATTTCTTACCATACAAGGGTTAATTAACCCTAATTGCTTTGTCTTGGACCATGGAATCTCTAAGGGCACTCTTTTGCGTTACAACCACTCTAATAATCTTTTTTGTATGCATATGGGTCATTTTCTTTTTGTGTAAAATATGGTATAAAACGCGTTTTTTTGGGGGCCATCTTTATCCTTTTTGTTTCTCCTTTTTAAAAATTTGTTTTCATTACCTTTGCTTGTATTTATTTAATTTGCCCAAGCATTTATTTTTTTTTTAGGGGGGGCATGTTTCTTAAAAGCTTTGGTCAAAGTTTTAATATAAAACAAATGCATGGGATTTTGATTTGGAAGAGTTGGAATATATGCATAAATATTTGTGGGGGAGGGGAGGGGGGTTACAATTATAAAGAAAGTGGCTAATGACAATTCCAATCCATGGTGTGGAATATAGAGGCTATGAAGGTGATAAGGGCATCCTACCCTACCACTTAAGTAAAATTTTCTCCACCTCTCCTTTCGTTCTCAACGTCCCTTAGAGTCTTATCCCATTGAATCATTTGCCCTAATCTTTACTTAATCGCTAATGCTTATGATAATGGATGGCCCCCTCCAATATTAAAGCCACTTTTTTATTTTCTTCTTTTTTTGTTGTGTGGAGTTTGGACAAAAATTTGAAGAGGGTACCACTAATTAATCACTACCTTTTCTCTCCCCCCCCTACAACTAAAACATGCATCTTTCTCTCTCTAATAATCAAATCCTTTTTTTTTTTTCTAATAAGTTTTAATAGAGGATTAGGAACATAGTAATCATATTATGGCATGTAATGTTTACTAATCCGTAATTGAATTACGAGGAATTGAATTGAGGATGAATTGGATTGAGGAAAATTAGATTCTGAATTCTAATTGAAGTTGTTTACTAAACTACATAGAATTGGGATAGGAGTGGTACTAATTACTAAAATGTCTTCGTTGTTGGTTAAAGTAGATGACAAATTTTAAAATTTTAAAATTGTGAAAGGATATAATGGGTAAAAAAAAATGAATTCCTAATGAGTTATTATCCAGGAATTAGAATACCACATCCCACCAAGAATTAAATTCCTCCAAAATTATGAATTCAATTTCTAATTTTGTGTGGGCTCTACTTACATTTTAATTTTTTGATGTGAAATAAATGCAAAAACCCTTCATAGGTGGAATTCAATTCACGAGAATTCCAATTTCTAATTAATAAACACACCGTTAAAAAAAATACAAATTTATAAATAAACCCAATCCTAGACATGTATTTATAAAAAAACCCAAGCACTATTTAAACATAGAAACACACCCAAAATCAACCCCAAAGTCAACATTTTGGGTGTGTTTATAAATGGGTTTTAAGTGTGTATAATGATGGGTTTTGGGTGTGTTTCTAAAGTGTTTTGGGTGTTGGGTTTTTTTATAATTTCAACCTCCATTTTGGGTGTTTTAGTGAAACTCCCTAAAAAAAATCATAATATGAAGCTTAGGAAGAGAGATTAGGGGTTGTAATGAGAGAGAGAGAGAGAGAGAGAGAGAGAGAGAGGAGGGGTTGGTTGGTTGGTTAGGACGGGGTCATATTCTGGGTGTGATGTAGTGGGGACAAAAGGCTGATCCCTATTATGCCAAGGCCTGCCAATTTTTGGTATTCTTGTAGCACGCGAAGGGCGTCTCTGCATGGACTCATTACTAGTTGCTCTCACATGCATTTTCTATCACAATCCCTGAAATTCTATCCTTTGGTCTCACTTTTATTCAATAATCATATTGACAACTAATAGAAAAACTTCATGCGCTTTGCATTCATAATTTAAGGTAATTGTTTTTTTTGGACGAAATTTAAGGGTAATTAATTACATATGCTAATGACTTCCCACACATGACGGGTCTCGTAAAAAGAGACTCTAGTTTGTGATCGTAACATCTTCATGTGGTGATGATTTAAATGTGGGAAATCATTTGTATTTTTGTCAAAGTTAGGAAGGGGGGCTCCCACACACAGTCAAAGTGTCATGGTGGTTCAAACCTAAAACTACTAGTTTACAAGTCAATACCATTTTCTATTGGGTTAGACCACCAGTTGGCAAAACCATCTGTATCTTAAGTTATACTCTTTTGTCTACTTACACTCCCTTTTTTATTATAGTAAAAAGTACTAAAAAAATAAAAATAAGTGTAAGTGGACAAAAAGAGAGTGGAAAAATCAGCACCCTTAATAACTATACACTTGTCTTATATGAGTAAATTAGTACCATCAAATGACTATGTTATAGCATGTGTTGTTTTAGTATTAACAAATATATATACTTATTCTTATATGAATAGATTAGTAACATCATGTAACGATGTTATATTCATGAACTAAAATTTCCCTTAGAAATAGAGATTGCACTTTCAATAAGATATATATATCCAATGCAAAGTGAGGGATTAATACAGCCTCTTATTTGATATGAACTCAGAAATAAAAAATGAAAATCCTTCTTTATGTGTTTCACAACATTAAAAGGGTAAAATGAATATGTTTTTAGAGTGTGTGAATAACAGATAACAGCTACCGTGTCGTAAAAGGAATTCAAAATAACAAAACGCGTGGCTTTGGTGCATACTGGAATTGATCACATCTCAGGTAGGTATACTTTGTGATCTCCAAACAGTTGGAAAGTGGCTTCCACATCAGTGCAGAAAATTGATTGACAAAGTTTCCCACAAATTAACCAGGACTTTTCAGCATGTCAAAAATACGTAGAGTGAGAATTGCGTCATTTTACATCACCCAATGACTAAAATACCACCCTAATTCTACTTGACGATAAAATTTGCTACAATCTCAAACACACACCGTAATTCTCTTGACTAATTCTCACAAAAGTATACCCTACTTGTATGAGTCACATATTTGTTATTTCTATGAAAATGTGATCAATAACGTGATAGATAAACATTATACAAACCTTTGCCAAACATTTAACTAACTCGTTAAAAGCCTGGATGACGAAGGACTTATATGTAGGGTTTCATATAGTTTGTGTATGAGCTTGTAGTGTCTAGCAAAATCGAGTCCCAATTTTAAATGATCCTCAATTGAATAATGCACACACTTTTTTTTTTTTTTCCTTCTTAGAAAAGGTTGATAGTGTTATTGATAGAGAGAAATAAGTAATAGTACCAAAAAAATTGGGTCATGTCGTCGGGTATTAGGCGAGTTTCTCTACACATACGGGCTCGGTCATCAGACTAACTAAGTAGCCTTACCTGCTCAACCGCAAAACAAAAGCAATAACCTAACCACTAATAAAGTACCCCCATCCCCTAAGATAATGTAAACACTTAGATGTTCCATCAACAAACATTGTTATTTCTAAAAGGAAAAAGAAGAGAAAAATGGAGTGATATTGATTACTAAAATCTTTTCATCTTTGACTCAATTAGTTTATATATATGCTCCATCCCCATGACAGATACTAACTTCTTAGAAATCACCAGCTATTAGTAATTTGAAAAACCTTATGATTAAAACAGTTAGTTATAGAAAGCACTATAAAACTATAAACAAATACTATAGTTGTAAGCTAATTCTTTTCAATTAAAAAAGTAGATGAGCCATATTTGACTTATAGGGATGCAAATTTTCGACTCTGTTCCATCTGTATAACGACGGGCTTCGAGTACCATGCATCATATCATGTCGTAAAATTTATGGCTTATTTTATTTGGTAGAATTTCTGAAAACCCAATAACAATTTACAATTTACAAATAGCCAAATGGGAACCAACAAAAGGTGGCATATAGTTTTGAAAACCTGAAAGAATATCAGAATTTGGTAGCATGTCAAACTTCAATGGGATTCCCATGGACCATGACAGCCTCTCTTTTTTTTTAATCCCTTTCAACATGTAATAGTACATATAGGATACGATATTAGGTGGGCAATGAGACATAATTAAAAAAAACACGTGTCGATTTCCTATTGCCTACTTTGCAAACTTTTTATTTCTCTCAAACAAAGCATAAAAATTCATTACAGGCAATTCACTTGTTAATTATGAAAATCTTTATATGAAAACCTTTCTTATTGAGAGGGGCGATAGCATATTAAATTGACACACACATACTATACAGATGTTAGGGTTCGAACCTAATATCTTTCCTGAGATAATAATTACTCCAAACCACTATACTATCGGGTAATTTGCTTTAATAGGTTTAGTTTTATATGCAAAGCTGTATAGCATGTTTTTAGAGGGATCCAATAAAGAAATACTCAAAGCCATCAATCAAATTGATGGGTTTAAAAATGGACCAACATTCCTTCTTTCTTGAGGATGAAGGGTTGGGTAAAAATAGTTCACGTCAAGGGTTTGACCATCTGGTTAAAAAGGCCAAAAGAAGAAAAATGATAAAAATATGAACTTATTATAAAATTAATTTATCGCACAGTTAATAACATTAGTCATTTTGACTCAAACTCGGTCGAATGTGACAATTTGTGGTTGTTTTCTTTTGCTTTGGAGTTGTAAAATTAATTTAAAGAACCTAATTGTTTAGTACACACAAGGCCAAAGATTCCTATAAGATAAATTAATATTCTTTCTCATCTTGATTTGTGATATGTTAAAGACGTCATGTCGATAATCTCACGTTTTATTTAATTTTCTTCAACTTCGATCTCATTTATCGACATAATTGATTGTTTTAGGGATGTCTGGGATGATCTTGGTACAGAAGAAAAGATTCCGAGATGATCTTGGTACAAAAGAAAATAGCAAATAATCAACGTTTGATACAATTTATTATACGTTTCACATTGATATGTAATTTCCTCAAACTCATGAACTCTCGTTTGATTTGGTTCGGGATTTTGTGGTGTCCACCAAAGAGAAAGAGTCGCAAGTCAAAAAAGGTTGTCTTTGCTTTATCGACAGTTAAATAAAGAGCTTAATCATTTGACACTCACTCCATTAATTAATACATGGAATAAATAAAATTACAAACAAATTCCCAATATTCCTGACATCACATAATACACGGTATGAATGAAAATTTTGGGTACAAAAGTAAGGGCACCTAGATTGTAGCTTATCTTTATCGATATCAAAAGGGCATCGATCCTAACCAAAGTCTAATCTAAGATTGGTTTTCTTTTCTCTTACGCATAATCACGTTTTACTTTTCTGTAATCACCCACTTGACCTCCTCTAAGTCTAAACTACAGGGTCCTGGAGTGGCGGACAAACTAAATTATCAGTACTAAACAAAACTAGATATGCCTCTCATTCATAGGTTAGGTTATTATTGACTTTGCCCGCATAAGAGAAATGAGCATGTTCATACCATCCTTGCAACTATGTCAAAATATTTGCAAAAGGCTTGTAACTCAAGTGGTAAGAGCACCTTCATTTCAAAAGACAAGGGCAAGGCAAAAGCAAGACAAGGTTTGATACTATTCACGTGAATAGTGGTAACCTTGCCTTTTTTGATTCCATCCCAAAGAGGAAGGGCAAATACTATTCACTTTACTTTATTTTCTATTTTTTTAAATACTTAAACCATTAATTTTGATAAGCTTTTCGGCTAAGATCCGGTTGCCACGTGTTAATATTTATTATAAAATTCTCATGTAAAAATTCAAATAGCATTTTCGGATAAAATTTTAAAATTAAATTTTCGGTTGCCACATGTCCATATTTATTATAAAATTCACATCTCACTCATCATACAATTAAAATACCTACTTACTTATCATACAATTGAAATACTCTCGGTCCTCATAGTCCGACACAATGGAGTACGAGGACGACTCAATCATTGGTGGAGACAGTTCCACCGGATCACGATGTGGGGAGAGTATTTTCCCTTTGAGGACGTAATAGTACCATTATTTTTTACACGGAACCACCACTGGAACCGATTGCAGGCATTGTTCACTTGAGAAGATATGTGTAATGGTTTTCCCCTTTTTTGTTTTCCCTTGAATAATCTATTAAAAAAATGAAATTGGAAATGCAAGAAATATATATATAATGACATTAAATTGAATAAAACAACAATTTTTTATTTTATTTTTTTTTACCTCGTCGCCAAGATTCTGACCTCTTCGAACGTTTGTCCATGACCCTCCAGCTTGGATAGAAGAGGCCATTTGTATTTTTGCACAAATGGAATTTTGTAGTAGAAAATTTGGTGTGGAAAGTGAAAAATATTGGAAGGAGATGAATTTGTATGAAGATTGGTGTGGAAAGTGAATAATATTGGTAGGTATTTATAAAAAAAAATTTCAGAATTTTTTAATATTTTTTTAATATTTTTTAGCTAAAAATTGGACTATCGTTGGATTGGGCAATATTTTTTGATCGGAGGCTCTAGGATAAGCCACGTGGCTTATAGCCGTTGGGCTATGTGGGTTGGTGGGTCAACGCTGACGTCATGCTACACGCACCAACAATAAATTTTTTTTGAAAATCAGCCGCTGACATCAGCAGCCTGAGGGCAACAGCCCAGTCCATTTTTGCCTTTTGCGCGCTGGAAGGGGGGTGGGAGGGTTGTTGCCATGGCAGCTGGGCTACACTGGAGGTGCTCTAAGAGCATTCAAAATAGGCTCCCTAAATCACCTCATTAGACAAATTGTAGGGAGGAATTAGAAAAATACAACTCTAACTATGCTCCCTATCCACCTCCTAAATAGGGAGACCTCTAGGGCCCCGTTTGGTTCACAGAACATATTTGATGGGAAATCATTTCCCATGTTATTTCCCAAGGGATGAGAATTGGTAATGCTGGGAAAGTAATCCGAAAATATCACTTTATTTCATTTCCCATTTTTATTTTGAGTAGGAATGGAAAACAAATTTTGTTTGGTTTCCCAATTGCACCCCTTTAAAAATATGAAAAATATGTTCATTTTGTTTAAATGTTCTATCTATAATGCATTTTCACAATGATATACATTATAATGTATAATATGATCATGATATTAGACAAACACATAACAGAGTCCAACATTAGAAGAGTCCTTTTCCTCTTTGACAATTTTATACGCGCTATAACTGCCTTTGTTTGAAGTTGCTCTAAGGATGAGAATGTGAAAACTTTGGTGAGGTTGAAGTTTTGTCTTCCTTGTGTAAACAGAGTTATGAGAAATACGTTATAGGAAAATAGAACGTTGCTGGGAGGATTTTAAGAAATATAATTAAAAAAACAAAAAAGAATACCAATAGTTGCTTTAGATAAAATTGTAATTATAAATTATTAGTAAGGACAAATTAGTAAAAAAAAAAGTGCATTTAATGCTAACCTTACTTTCTCATGAGAGGGGAAAGTAAAACCTAAGGAGGATGGCTTCACTTTCTCTCTACTTTCCCATCTGCCAGACAATAATTTCCCATGCTTGACTTACCAAACATGAGAAAACAATTGATTTCCCATCTCCAAGCTTCCTTTCTCATGAACCAAATGGGGCCTAGGAGCTCCTAAATCCGAGGAGAGAGAAAGAACTCCTAGTGGCTCCATATAATTTAATGTTGCTTTATTTAATGAGTATTTCAAATATTTAATTAATGCTAACTATTTTTTATATTATTTTTTAATAGAGATTGACCAATTAAAAAAAAGTTATAGCATATATGACTTCCTAAATTAGAGAGTATGATTGGATTTTAAATTTTATAGGGAGCTCCTAAAATAACTTTTATATGTTTTTAGCTAAATTTTAAATAAAAAATAGATAACATGATTGTAGATGCTCTAAGAGCAGTTACCTCTACATTTGAGTTCATGTGTTCGAATCCTCTTTCTCAATATTGCTTGTATAAAAAATAAAAATTGTGCAGTGCTGTTGGCGTGAGTCAAAATCAATATTCCTATTAGGAATAGAATTTGTATTTTATTGTAATTATCTAATTTGAGTAGAATTAGGAGATTTTGTATATATTTCCTATTTGTACCCACTATGTATGTAATACATATATCACTCATTGAGAAAAGAATAAACGTATCAGTTTATCCTTAATTACTTTTGAGTTGGTATCAGAACGGGTTTCGATCCATCTCTACAACATAAAAGGCCCCTAACCCTAAACAGTACCTGCTGCACTATACACTTAGCCTACCGCTGCCGCCCACTACCTTGTCGCCGTCTTCTTTGCACTGCCATCTAGCCTTCATCGCCACCGCTATCCATCACCATGCCACACTTTGATGCCTTTATTCCTTCACATGCTTATGGTCCTACTTCACCTACTGCTTCTCCTACCCCCATTGTGACGGTTCCTATTGAATCGTCCACCAATATACGTATGAGATTCAAATTGAATGGATCCAATTATGAGATATGGGCTTCGATTATAGAACTTCATGCTATTACACAAGGCAAATTAGGTTACCTGATTGGCTACACTGATGCCCCGGATTCCCAAGATCCACAGTTTGGGAAGTGGAAAATTGCTAATGCTATTGTGAAAAGTTGGATGTTGCGAAGTACGGAACCCTATTTGTTGAATATGTTTCATACTCTACCTACTGCCAAGGATATTTGGGATGCTGTTAATTAGATGTTTTATGATGGCCCTAACATATCTCAGCTCTATGAACTGCAGTGCCAGGCTACCGTCTCAAGCAAGGGGGTCGTCCTGTCATGTCCCTTTCAAATGAAGTGTGCTAATGATATGAAAACTTTTCAGGCTGCTATTATGTCCAATCGTGTGTGATTTTTTGCATGTCCTTGATGATACTTATGATAAAATTCGTAGTGATATTCTACAAAGTGATAAGGTTCCAAGTATTGAGAAAGTGGTTTTTATGGTCTGTCGAGAGGCTCAACATCATATTACTATGCTTGGATCTGGTACCAAGATTGGGGAATCTGTTGTTGTGTTTGCTTCCAAAAACACTGCTCTTGTTTCTCGACCTTTAGGGTCTAACTCTTTTTGTTGTTTGGCCTCGTGGCATGACTTCTGCACACACACACACACAAAAAAAAAAAAAAAAAAAAAAAAAAAAAAAAAAAAAAAAAAAAAAAAAAAAAAAAAAAAAAAAAAAAAAAAAAAAAAAAAAAAAAAAAAAAAAAAAAAAAAAAAAAAAAAAAAAAAAAAAAAAAAAAAAAAAAAAAAAAAAAAAAAAAAAAAAAAAAAAAAAAAAAAAAAAAAAAAAAAAAAAGACAAACTAAAGTGTAGTCAATGTGGTAATAAAATGCATACTATAAACACATGATGGGCGTTGCATGGGATTCCAAATTGGGAAAAAGAACTGAGGCACTTAAAAAGAACAACAGGGCACCAAAGCACTTGGAACCGACACACCCGCTCTTATAACCGACGTTACCATTAGGCACGGCCACCTAGCTGTCATCCTTGCTCATGATGCACATGATACAGGTTGGATTATTGATGCATGAGCTATTGACCATATGATATATGGTTCTGATTTATTCTCTACTACTATCCCGCCTCATTGCAATCGTGTTCTGACTGCTAATAATTATGATGTTCATGTCATGGGGGATAGTTCTATAAACTTGACACATACTTTATCATTGGACAAAATGCTATTGGTTTCATCTTTGTTTAGCAATTTATTATATGTGCCACATGTTATTGAGCAGTAAATTTGTGTTGTACTGATTTATCCGTCCGTTGTCTTACTACAGGATAACCAGACTCGGGAGATATTTGGTTTTAGTACTAAAAAAGGGGCATTTATTATGTGGATGACATGGCAACTAGTCAGGTTCTTCGTGCTAGTAGAGCTAAAACTTCTCAACATCGCTAGATTTGGTTGCTCCATTGCCTATTTGGTCATGCATCCTTTGAGCATTTGTTTCCTAGATTATTTATTGGTGTTAACAAGTCTTCTTTAAAATGTCGGACTTGTATATTAGCTAAGATTCATCGGGTATTATATCCTCTGAGTTGTAATAAACGCCTTATGGCATTTTATTTAGTTCATTATGATGTTTAGGGACCTTCCCCTCTTTTTACTGCCTTGGGTGTTCGTTGATTTGTGTTATTTGTGGATGATTGCATTCGTATGGTCTGGTTATATGGGATGAAAAATAAAAGTGACGTGGTCGTTATCTTCCAGCGTTTCCATCAAATGATTCAAACTCAATTTATGCTCCATATCAAGGTTTTTCGATATGATAATAGTAGCGAATAGTAAATTCGGGTTTATCCCAGTTTTTTCACACCAAGGTTATCCACTCCATGAGACTACTTGCCCTCAAACACCACAACAGAATGAGGTAGATGAACGTAAAAATGGGTAGATCCTTGTCATTGGCCGTGCTTTGCTGCTTGGTGCGTCAGTTCCAAAGCAATTCTAGATGGATATTGTTACCTATGCAGTCTATCTCTTGAATCGTCTACCTTCACGAGTTCTGAATTTTCGAACTCTTATGTAGGTACTGACCCATCATGTCTACGTCTTTTTTATGTTGACTCTATCTCTAAAAGTATTTGGTTGTGTTGTCTATGTTCACCTCCATCAGAATTAGAGGAGTAAAGTGGATCCTTGTGCTCTCCGTTGTGTCTTTCTAGGTCTCATTATCACAAAGGCTACTGGTTCTATCATCCTGCTACCCAACGTTTGTATGTCTCTATGGTATTACCTTCATTGATGATGAACTGTTCTTTTCTGATATACCCGAGCATGTCTTCCAAAGGGGGACTAGAAGTGCAGGACATGACTGGCTAGATTTATAAGGAGAAGTGGTGTTGAATGGTTTGATACAAGGGGGAGAAACGATGGAACCAACTAAGCCTACTGCTTTGGGTGAAACTACTGAGTTGGTCGAAACTACTAGTTTGGCTGAACCAACTGAGCTTACTTCTTTGGCCGAACCCAAATCTGTTATTTTTACTAATGTTGTTGAATCGATTCCTCATGCTTATCCAATAGTACCCAATCAAGCTCCCCTGGATATTCCTAAAGTAAGTACTTTTATTTCTACTACAGATAAATCTTATATTTTACCATATAGACGGAATCGTTGGGTTCCACCAGATTGTTACTCACCAGAAGGCAAAGCAAGATATGCTATTGCCCATTATGTGTCTGATAACAGGTTATCTCCTGAGTACAAAGCGTTTGTGTCAAAAATTGATAATATTAAAATTTCAACTCGTGTTGAGGAGACATTTAATGATCCAAAGTGGGCTGAAGCCGTGAATATTGAAATTGAGATGCTACAGGAAAATAATACATGAGACATTATTGATCTACCAAAGGGAACGAAGTCTATGGGATGTAGAGGTGTGTTTATAGTTAAATATAATGCAGATGGTACTGTGGAGAGGTACAAGGGAAGATTAGTAGCTAAAGGGTTCACTTAGACGTATGGAGTTGATTATTATGATACTTTTGCACCTGTGACTAAGATGAATATTGTCAGAGTTTTGATGTCTTTAGTAGGGATGGCAACGGGTCGGGTAGGGGCCGGGTATGACAATACCATCTCCGTCCCTGCTCTTCATCCCTGCCCCATCTCCGTTTAATAGGTTTAGGGGAATCCCCGTCCCCATTCCCGTCGGGACTATCCCCTATACCCGTCCCGATTCCCCAATTTTTTATGCATAAAAAATATTTATCATACATTTTAACATTAAGTTTCATATTAAATTATCATTCAACACATCCAAATTAACTATAAAGTTCAACTCAATTATTCAAAATCACATCAATAAGAAATTCCAGAGAAGATTAGGAAGAATTAGGAGAGGGAGGTTAACTTAGGGTTAAACATAAATATTATAATTATATGTATATATTTATTTAATTATAAACATATACATTTTCGGGTCGGGTTTGGGGATGGGGACGACAATACCATCCCCTCCCCATACCCGTCGGAGATTTTTCAAGTTCGGGGATCTCCGTACCCGATACTCATTTGGCCCCGAAATCTCCTTCCGTTAGGGTCGGGGACTCGATGAGGACCCGCCCCTGCAGGGATTTTTGTCATCCCTAGTCTTTAGTAGTAAACCTGGATTGGACCCTAAGGCAATTTGTGTAAAAAAATACATTCTTACATGGTGAAGTACAAGAAGAAGTGTACATGAGTCTTCCACCAGGATATAGCATTACTAGTGGCACGGGGAGCGTGTGCAAATTAAAAAAGGCGTTGTATAGATTAAAGTAGTCTCTTTAGGCTTGGTTTGAGAGATTTATTGCAACTATGAAGAAGTTTTTGTTACCAACATGTCAATACTAATCATACTCTATTAATCAAACATGTGGTAAGGTGACTCTATTGATTATTTATGTTGATGATAGATTATGACTAGTGATGATACTATAGAAATTGAGGACTTGCAAAAGCGTTTAGCATCTAAATTTGAGATGAAAGATTTGGGTAATCTGACATATTTTCTAAGAGTGGAAGTCACTCGATATAAACATGACTTGTTTCTTTCACAAATGAAGCATGTCATGGACCTGCTAGAAGATACTGGGATGTTTGACTGTAAACCAAATGAGACACCTATTGTTGAGAATCATAAACTTGAGGTTTATGTGGATCACGTGCCAACTAACAAGGAAAGATACCATAGGTTGGTTGAGAGATTAAACTATTTATCACTTACACGCCCTGATATTGCCTATGCGGTAAGTGTTTCTAGCCAATTTATCCATTCACCTAGTGAGGATCATATGGTTACTGTAATGCGTATTCTGAGTTACTTAAAGTCTGCTCATAGGAGAAGTTTATTATTTAAGATAAATGAACACTTGGATCCAAAAAGTTACACTGGCACATATTATGCTATTACTAATAGACGTTATATATTAGGTTACTTCACCTTTATTGGTGGTAACCTAGTTATGTGGCATAGCAAGAAGCAAAATGTTGTATCTCGATCCTCTGTAGAGTCTGAGTACAGAGAGATTGTCCAGGGGGTATGTGAAATATTGTGGTTGAGGTGGTTACTTGCTGAAATTGGATTTAGATCGAATGCTGCTACAAAGCTCCACTGTGATAGTCAATCTACATTTGAAATTGCTAACAATCCAGTGTAACATGATTGAACTAAGCATGTAGAAGTTGATCAACATTCATTAAGGAGAAGCTAGAGAAAAAGTTCATTTATATATATTTTGTGCCTTCTTCGAAGCAGCTTGCAGATATGTTGACCCATGCTGTGTCAAAACACCGAAAACTCACTTGATAAGTTGGGCATTATTGATATCTATGCACTAACTTGAGGAGTATTGGCTGAGTCAAAGTCAACGTTCTTATTAGGAATAGAATTTGTATATATATTTTTTTGTAATTATCTAATTTTAATAGAATTAGGAAATTTTTTTAATATATTTTCTATTTGTACCGACTCTATATGTAATATATATCCCTCTTTCAAAGTAGAATAAACATATCAATTTATCCTAATTACTTTTGAGTGTGCCTTGCTGCTAGTTAGACCATAAATTTGTGTACCCAATCAACACTTCAAAATGAGAATATGATAACAATAACGAAGTTAGTAATTATACAATATGTACCCACTACCATTTTCATTCAGCAATCTCCACCACAGACCTGAGCCCCTCGAAAAAAAAAATATTTATAAAACACAGAAATCAAATTGGATGCAATTCAAATGCTATTGAGATACACTTGAAACATCAAATTGGATTCTGCATAAATCAAAGAACATATAGATCATGTGGCCTAGTACAAACGCTTTCGACAGCCATCTACACCACAATAGCAAAGCAACTTCTTTATGTTTCCATCAGGACCAACCACACTGTCGAGTTCATAACCATAGTCATATGTAAGTTCCTGCATATGCAACGTCGAATAAACCATTCATCATTCTGAGGTATATCAGCAACAAAGAAAGATGAGAGAGAGAGAGAGAGAGAGAGAGAGACTTGCCTGCAACGGAGGTATATTATCTGCAGCAAATAGCACGACTCTAGCTAGCCTAACATCATGATGAGAGCTCAAAACACACTGGACAAAGAGGTTAGGCTCGCAGCTGTGATTGATATATCTAGCAACATTACCGTAGGAACCGGCATCTATGCAAAACTCAGGCTCACTTTCTGATAGCTTGCTAAATCCTTTCTCAGCATCACCATTTGGAATAGACACATCGCACATTCGCTTCTGCAATGTAAAGATACTTCAGAGGAATGTATGTCATATCAAAAGAATCAAATGTAACAGAAATTTTCAATGAGAAAGACCACATCTCCAAACCAATAAGGTAAACAACACAGCATTCAAAGAACGAGTAGTAAAAAAAGTATTGAAAGTTCAATTCATCCATAGCACACAGTTTAAACAATACCTCTCTTCCCCCAATCCCGTTCATTGTATGCCAGCAATCAATTTCAAATATATAGTCATTCTCTGAGACGCTGTCTAGGTCATCATTCTTCCTAAGAACTCCAGTGTATTCACATACTGGTGCACCAGAGGGAATAAAGTCCCAAGACCTAACAGCCCAGCCTTTGTCAGCTGTCCGATATACCTGTTCAATGAAATGTTATATTTATCAAATTTGTAAAGCACCAATGTAATCATCAAAGAAGCTTTAGGGAGTTGGTTGTAGTCATTAGACCTCAAGTCGATGATTTAATCCCCTCTGAGATGTACGGTTCACACAATCAGGTCCACAGCCGCAATTTGGACCACACTCAAACACAACAGCCTTCGGTTCAATTAATCTAAAAGGGATGAGAGAGAGAGAGAGAGAGAGAGAGAGAGAGAGAGAGAGTTTCATCAATACATACACTTTAAAAAAAGGTTTGGTAGATCTCAAACAAGTAAAACAGCCGCGAAATTGAGACAACTGGAAAACAAGAGTCTTAAAACTTATGCTATAATTCAAACCTTACCTTCCACCATCTCGAGCAACGTAAGGAAAATCTGAGCCATTGAGTTTAGCACAAGAGCAAGTCAGTGGATTGGTACAATTTCCTTTGCAACTGCACCCAGGAGCACTCGATGGAATGTTCACATCTTTTGCAACTTTAATAGATTTAGTATATGTAAGGCCTGCAATTTTTAACATTTTACCATGCCATTAGTAGGGGCATAATAACTACTGAGCAGTAATGAC
>NC_024127.1:22668985-22696974 GCF_000346735.1 Prunus mume
CGATATTTTGTATTTTACCGCCGTGGATTTATTTGTAATTATACGGCTCCTTATACGAAAATTTGGTCATGTTAATTTCTGAGTAAAAACGGCGGCTTTTTTTGACATCGTCGTCTTTAATTTCTACGTCGGTCTATTCATAACTTTTGCCGTTCTTTGTTGGCTTAGATTTTATTATACGGAAATCTAATTTCAATAAGACGTCGGTTTTTTAATTAGGTGCGTCGTTTTTTAGGAACAACCATTGGAATCTCCATTTTTTAGGTGTCTAAGGTGTTATTACACGGCGGTTTTATAGAACCGTCATCTTTTAAAAAACAACGACGGTTTTCCCTTAGACCGTCGTTTTTTTCTGGTCGTCTTTGTCACTTTTTGTAGTAGTGAGAGAATAAACTCTTATTATAATAAGTTTATTCTTTACCTAAATTCATAGGGATCAAGTCGGACTTGATTATATCTCTTTATTGAGATAATATCTAAATTAATGATATTATCTTCTCTTTATTAAGATAATATCTGAATTAATGACATTATCTTATTAAATAAAGATAATATCATATTAATTCAGATATTATTCCTATTAATTAATTAGCCAAATAAATTGGTTCAATTAATTAATTTAAGAGATAATCTTCTTTTCCACGTGGCGTGCCATGATTGGAGACGAAAATATTTGCTCCCATAGTTTAAATTTCAATTTCACTAACCTTTCAGTATGAAGGTAATCTCAAATTCCAATTTCAATTCTAATTTCCATTTCCAACTCTGATCCTAATTCTGATTTCTGAATTCCAAACACTTTCAAAATTCATAAAACCATGTAAATTATCTATCTTTTTTTTATCTCCTACCTGAAATCTCTATCCTCTCTCACACACTTGCTTGCCGGCCAGCCCAGGCTGCTGACACTTCTCTTACCAACCTAGCTTCCGAGCCACATAACTCTCACGTAGAGAAATTTCTCTAACCTTTCAGTATTAACTGCATCTTTCGAGACCAAATTACTGACTTAGGCATCAGAGGGCCTTCCCACCACTACACAAGTGGTTCTCCGTTGACTGCCATTTGTCTTGCAAGGAATCTTATAGAGGAACGTTCGAAAGAGAAGATTCATTTGCGAATATTCTCTCAGGAGGAAATTTGCACAAACAATCACTTTTAAGGTTATAGCCACTTCACGAAATTGGGACATTGCTTCCAACAAATCTTCATGAAATCTCGACTTGGTTTTAGACTTCTCTTCAAGAATAACATCATTATGACATATGTTTGAACAATAATTTGGCTTAACATACTTGTTACATGAAATATTATATAGCCTGCCTAGTGAGAGTGACCATCCTTATTATGAATAGCAATGTAAGAATCCAAGAATGTTACAGAATGAGCATTAATTCCACAACATACATATATCCAACGTTCTTATGAATGATAAAGTAGCAATGTAATGGAAATAATGTTCTTTACTTCATTGAAGGAGATTAAACATTAAAGTTTTAAGTAAGACCTTCGTCTGAGTGAACAACATGGTATGATGTGAAGCTTTCACATTATGGAGCTTTTGTGTGCAAGTGAATATCCATACCTCTTCAATTTGCTTGTTTGTCACCTAAAAACTTTACCCACATTCTTCTTCTCTCTTCCCATCACCATGGATGATGGATATCCTTATAAGGATGAAATGGTCATCAGTTTCGAAGACAATTTGGATTTGGAGAAGTGTTTTGAAAACAAAATCGTGTTGGTGGAACTCCTCATTATTGATAACAAACCTCCTCAATCCGTAATCAAAGAAGACTTACGAGCAGCATGGAATACCATAAGAGTGGTGAAAGTTATCAAGGGGAAAGAGAATATCTACTCCATGTTCATAGCTGAAGAAGGAGTTGCCCAACAATTGTCGATGGGAGCTCTTGGTTCATCAAAGAGTACACGTTCACAGTGAAGCACCGACCTTTTTACCATTCGCTCAATGGCATCCAACCTAACTGGGCCACCTACTAGGTCCAAGCCCACGTCTTACCATGAAATCCTTGTACCAAGAAGAATGTTGGATAGTTGGGGGCTAGAATTGACCCCGTTCTTGAGGTTTAAGAAATTAATGAGGTTGGCTTCAGAGGCTATTGGCAACTTTGACACCTCTAAAGTGCTTGCTCTTAGGTTCATCCTTCCCTACCCAGCGAAAATAAGAATAAGTATACATATGTGGTATGAAGGATTAAAGGAGTTTCATCTCAAATGTGGTTTTCTAGGACATAATCGAGGTTGCCAATAGCCTGTGAACCCCTCAATGGTGAAGGAAGGGTGGTGTTAAAATGAGGACCTTCTTACTCTGGCCACGTCCAAACACTTAAGCCTCTTGTTCCCTTATAAAAATGAAGCCCCTATCGGTCCCGTAGATTTTTTGACTGGAATCATTGTTGCCACATTTGGGAGCGTGATGTGGAGGGATTGTATGAGATTTCGGCAGTGTAAATCATGTGAGCAATCAAGAAAGTGCCTTGGTTAGTGTGTCAGCATATGAGACAACCTTTGCTCCTCTTATATACCTCAAGGCAACAATCTAAATCAAGGGGATTGCACAACTGCAACAAAAAATGATACATACTATCATGCCTAGGAGTAAACCTATACGCATTGCAATTTTTGAAATAGCACACTTACCCTAGAGGTCGAAAGTCTCTCTTTTCACAAAAGTTGGTGTGACCCAAAAACCATCCCACTTTGACCCTTGATGATTCGTGCCTCTCTGAGCCCAACTAGTCTATTTGGCCCAAACCAGTTGTGTTGGGATTCTCTATGGGGTGTCAGCCCAACTAGTGATTGAGGAGGTTGAAAACTCAACATTGTTTTAGCCAAGTGAGCACAATCTTGATCTAGAACCTAATCATGAGGAAAAACACAGAAAGGGGAAGGAAAAGATAATTGACTCAAGGTTTTTGCAAGGGCCAAACCAGCGACCAAGGGTTTCGCTTAGTCCTAGCCATGGTTGTTCCCTTCGCCTCTCATGCCGAGGAGGTCAAAACTCATGAGGGAAATTAAGAGAAGGTCATGGCAGAAGTAATCTTGCAAGAAAGACCAAGAAAAAAAGTGACAAACTTCTTTGCTTCGAGAACAATCTATGCGGGGTGGTAATTAGCCCTTCCAAAGAACAAGAGGTGGTGGGACTCACTATGGTCTAAAGAAAGAGGAATTTTGGAATTCCCTGGCAGATTTTTACAAAAAAGATGGCTCTCCTGGGATGGTGATTGGTGATCTCAATGAGGTTATTTGGCCACACTAAAAAAGAGGGTAGGGTTGACTGGAATTCTAGAAGAAAACACTACATGTTGTAGTTCATGACAAGCAATAACCTCATTGAACTAAGGTTTAAAGGACACATTTTCAAGTGGGAAATGAATTTTGGTGATTCTAACACTATCATAAAGCATCTAGATCGAGCTTTGGCCAACCTTACTAGTTCGAAAAGTGGCCAAACTTATATACTACCGTTGGAACCAGAATTGAATTCGACCACTGCCCCTTGGTTCTTGATTGAAACCCTAATCTTCAAAAATGTGGTAAGGTGTTCAAATTTGAAACCAAATGTTTTGAGATGCCAGATTGTGAAGACGTGATCAAGTGGTGTTGGGAAAAGCATGTTATTGGCCCATACCAAAAAACAATTGATTAATAAGTTAAATTGGTTTCGCAATAAGTTACACAATGGAGTAAATCAATGGTGAAGAATGAAAAGGTGCATATTGATTGTCTCATGAATGAGCTAGAGCTTCTCCAATATGGGAGTAATGATCATTCATCAAGGGAGAGACATAATGAGATCCAAAAACAGTTGGGCTCCCTTTTGGAAAAAGAGGAGATTTTCTAGAAACAAACGTCTATAACTAATTGGCTTAAGGCGGGCGACTCGAACACACGCTTCTTCCACCTCTCCACTACTTAGAGGCAACAACGTAATCGTGTTACACATATCAAAAGTGATAATGGTGCATGGATTTGTGGAGACAAAAGTGATAATTGGTGCTAAGTTCAAGACCTACTTTCCAACCTCTTCAAAACTAATGGTGCTAGAAACATGGGCAATGTGTTATTGGGTGTTCAACCTATAATCACAAGAGAGATCTGAGCTCAACTAGAAATTTATAGCTCTTATCCCTAAAGTGGTGACACATGTTAACACTAAGTAATTCAGACCTACCAGCTTATGCAACAATACGTACAAACAATTAGGACTATATGAATTTTATCCAAATAAAAAAGAATTGGAAAATAATACCTTTTAATTTCTATTCCCTATATGAACTAATGTGAAGGAAGTCTTGGTCTCTAAAGTCCCTGCTCCATAGCTGCACACAGGAAAAATATAATTGAAATGGGGGTGTTTGTTCTCCTACATCTTGCTTCTATTGATAGAATTACAAGCGAAAGAATTTTATTCAAACAACTAGAAAATTACAACGAGAGCAATCCCAATTAGCAGTAAGATGGACATGGACTTGGGTAAATCTTCCCCATTGACCTAAGTTAGCCTAGGGCTGAATTGATCTGTAGAGAAACGATCTCAAAAATATATTGACTAAAACCCCTATCTACCATCTTCATCATCCCTAATCAAGGCAATTTATCAAGAACAAACTGGCCGCTAACCGACATAACTCACCTAACTCTCCTAGAGACTAGACAACCTAGCTAACTCAAACAAGTTCCTATGACAAAAACAAACAAACTCACAAACAACGCAACAAGAGAGTTTTTGGAATTTATTAACAAACACCACCAAAACTAAAGAAACTCAACAAAACACAACTAAAAAAGCGGCAACACACCAAAGGTGCTTCACAAGATGGTTCTCACAGCCTAAGCCATCTAGATCTAACGCATGTACAACCAGATATGCAACAAGGAAGGAAAAACATCATAGTCCACCAATGCTCCCATATTTGACGAGATCCAGGGAAAGAACCCCAAATCTAAATCTTTCTTGCTCTATCTCTCATTCTTTCTTCTTCCACTCTTCTTTGCTGTGAAATCCCAACGGGATTAGAACCTATTCTCTCCTTTTGCTTGCGCTCCCTAAATCTTTCTTCAAATTTTTAATTCTTTACAAGTTAGATAACTTTATGTATGTATACTTTTTGCTTGTAGCTGTATTGACTACCATTATTGTTAATAATAATACTAATTTGGATTATAGCCATAGTTTGGCCACTTATTGTCATCGTCTTCACTGTAGTTCGAATTATAGTTGTTGTGACCATATTGATTCATGATTCAAATCTTGTACTATAGAAGTCCAACTAGGCGTGCCAAAAAATGCTTGCCCCAAAATCGCCCCAGCCCTAGAAATAGGTAAGAGATTATATTGCGCAAGTGTGCCACCATTAGTATTATAAATAGCCTAAAAGAAAGATGAATAATTGATAATATGCGCCTTGAATAACCTGACTATAAATAGCCAAATGGAAAGATGAATAATCAATTGCAACAATCATGCTATAAAATGGAAAGAAAAAAAAAATATTAAGGAAATTAAATTTACGAAAATCAGTAAAACTGAATTCGGGCAGAAAAGATTCTCGATTCATAATTATTGTAGCATCAAGCAATAATCACAACTTGGAAGTTACGTCAGTTGGAAATCATTCCAACATATGGCAGAGCAATAAAAATAAAAGTTAGGGGTAACGACATTTCACACCCTGGAAGTTTGGGGTCATTTTCAATATGGGCCACAAGGTTGGAATTTCATCAATTTACACCCTAACATATTAAAAGTGACCAATTTACACCTTCCATTAAGCTGACTGTCTCGTCAGACGTAAATTAATGACATGGATACTGTGGGACCCCGACCTCATAAATTGACTCACTAGTCTCCTTTAAAAAAAAAATCATAAAATCAATTATATAAAATAAAAAAGATTTTTATTTTTATTTTTAAAAAATCTACAACGACCCTATCGGGTATGGTTGGTGCGGTTGGGTTTCGTAGGTCAGAGCCTCATGAGTTGAGTGGCACATGGCATGTGTCGCATGGTGGCGCGGTGGTCAACGTGGGGGAGATTACATCGGTGACTCCATTCAAGATGGCTTTTCTCATGCTTTTGTAGGTGGATGTGTTGTGAGATTAGATTGATGAATGATGGTGGTGCAGTTGATTTCACCGAGAAAGAATTAGTTTTTTAGAGGCTATGGGTGGCTTGATCATATTTTGAAAGAGGTTGGATGGCTTGATGTTGGGGGTTATGGTTGGTTGTTTTGGTTGTTCCTATTTTCCTTTCTTCTCTATTTGGATGATGAATTGGATGGATAGATGGATTGTTTTTTGAAGGTGAGATGGTTTGGCAATGCCACTGAATTGTGAGAGATGGGGTTGATAGAGAGCATAGATACAATAAGAGAGGAAGTGGGGAATGTCGAGGTGGGGCTGCGTCTTGGGAATGGGACAGGGGCTAGGATGGTGCGATTGGATATGAATTATTTTTTTTTTCCAAATATTTTTTAACAGGTTGTTTAATTTTTATCTTATTTTATCATTTAATATAATGGATTTTGTATGGGCTTTCTCTTCCAGCAGCTGCAAATGGGCTGGGCCGTCGTAAAAGGGAAATTGCTGAAATTGCCTCTGTGTCTGAGTTCGAAAATCAAACCCCAAAAGCGCTTCGAAAGGGTAGTAAAGCCTTAGGAAGCGTTCTGGTTACCTTCACCAACGAAAATAATGGCTGCTTACAGATGATTTCTTGATGCTTATAGATAAATTTTCTAGCCTGGCATGAGAGGCTTATGACATGGAAGCAAAATCATCATGAGTTTAGCACCAAAGAGGAAAATATGGCTTCCTAGGGAGAAATGGGAGTGTTTAAGGTGAGGAAGAAGAAGTTTGCAGGCTGATTTGGCTGAGAAGAAAGAAAGAAAGAACAATGTTCTTCCAGTAGCTTGACAAATCTTCTGACAGATGTGAAAGTGGTCTGCCAAAAGAGGGAAATGGAGAAGAAGGGTGAATAGTGCACGAAATTGCTGGGTTTTTGCAGGTAAGAGAGAAAGCTTGCTCTCTGAATCTGAGTTGAGTTTTGTTGGGTAGAAGAGGCCTCATTTTATAACTTGTTGGAAACTATCCTTTCCCAAGAAACCCTAATGGTTTCTTCCCAACTTGGCCAAGCTTTTTCTTCCTTTCTCCTCTCCTCCCTTGACTTTTCTATCTTGGTGAAATTTCCTCTATCTATTTGCACAAAATCAGGAATTTTGGGAGCTCAAGGCCCCCTTTCCCGCAGTTGTTTCAGTGGGAGACTTCCATTCCTAGCCATCTCATTCCTTTCTTTCTTTCATTTTCCATGGCCAGGTCTGATGGGGGAAGGAATTGGGGTATGTATGCTAGTTCGAAGAGTGCTTCTCTTCCTGACAGCTTGCACATTAATACCCCTTGGTTCTTCGGGTGTTTTGTGCTTGGAACTTGTTCTTTTCCAGCAACTCTGCATATGTGGACATCTCCTTCGTGGCTTCTGTTTTTTCCAGCAAGGAGCTGAGGCTTTGGCTTCTTCTCTTTTCTAATTGTATGGGCCTTCTAAGATAATGAGTTGATTTATCAAAATAAATGGGCTAACCTCAACAAGTGTTGGACTATTTTTGTTGAGGTGTTGGGCTAATTTGGTTAAGCTAATGAGCTATTTCCTCTTTTGTGCTCACCCATATGTTTGGGCCTAAGAAATGGGCTTGAGTCTCGAGGTTCCCAAGCAACTTGAGACTTCCATTTCTCAACCCATCAATGGGCCTCATGTTGATTTATTTCCATCCATATCACAACTCACTCAAGCAAGCCCCGGGTATTTGAGTGGCTTGGGGCCCACTTAAGTTTGTGGCGTGATTAGGTGCGGAATAATAATTCCTTGCTTGGCGTGGCGTGTCGCTTGACATGGCATGTGTGCAAGCGCATATGATGAACTTTCGCGTGCCCAAATCGGGTTTATTCTTGGTAAGGTATTACATTGGGCCGAGAATTTATTTGAGCCGAAGCATGGATTTTTTGGGCCTCAATAGATTTTAATATTTTTTTTTAAAAGGAGGTATACTTAGTGTAAGTGGTTAGTCAATTCATGAGGTGGGTCCTACAGTATTCACGTCATCAATTAATGTTTGACCATACGGTCAACTTAACGAAGGGTTGAAATTGGTCACTTTTAATGATGTGGTGGTGTAAATTGATAAAATTGAAACCCTATAACTCATATTGAAAATCACCCCAAACCCAGTATGAAAATTATGTGAAAAGTTTCCCATGAGTTGTCAATTGGAGATCTTAGAAATCTATAGGGATCTTTGAACATATATGTTTGACATATGTGTAAGTGTTTAGATGTGTTGAGAGAGAGAGTGAGCCTTTCTTCTTCTCTTGATCTTCTTTATAAACTAGCATGTTGACCAAACTTTAATAGCAAGAATACTTGGCGCTCAAGAATTCGTATTGCAGAATTGCTCCTATTTTAGCTCCATATAGATCCTGGAAAAATCTTTTCAAATCGTTATCTTTTTTTTTTTTTGGTTTGAACCACGAGGTGGTCCTGGATGGGCCCCAACTATGGGTGGCACCTTTAAGCCTTAACCACAACCCAGACTAATCCCCGCTCACACCGGGTCGGCCCGTAAGGGGTAAAGTGCTGGCCAAAGTGGTGACTCCATACGAGAGCAGGGATCGAACCCCTGACCTTCTCTTAAGGAATGAGAGTGCCGAACCACTCACACCAACCACCTTGGTTCAAATCGTTATCTTTGGTGTAAAGAAAGTTACCACCTAATATTTATTTCCTTCCAAATAAAATAAATAGCCGTATTTTGGTCATTTAAATATTGCATGAATCTAGAAATTATTATTTATCTTGTATTCCAAGCAAATCAAAGATAATTTCTAAAAATTATTCCATAAAATTATGAAAATATCTTTAAAAATTTCCTAGATTTTCCTCCATTTGACATGCACGACAAATAATTTCCTTAAAATTCTCCAGATCATGTATTTTGGCATAATTGGACAAAAGTACAAATTTTGGTACAAACACTAATAAATTATAGTCCCACAATTATGTTGCTCGATTCTTCTAAAGATATAGAAGAAGTCAAATGTGTAATCAATTTTACAATTAATAACTTAGGGATTGATAACCATTTCATTTTTAGTTTTCAATTTTCATTTTAACTTTTTTTGAAAACTGAAAACATGTTTGGTAACAGATTTCATTTTCAGTTTTCAAAAAAGTGAAATCTAGTTTTGAAAATCACACTTATTTTTTAAAATAACTTGAAAGTGGTTTTAGTTTTAGTTTTCAATTTTTTTTCCTCTAATTTTTTATTCACTATTTTTACATCACCACACATGAAATTCACAATTTGACCCAAAAAAAATTCATTTTCAAGGTCCACATAAAACTGAAATCTAAAAATAGTTACCAAACAAATTTTTAATTTTTAATTTAAAAAAATGAAAATTGAAAACTAGAAATTGAAAAATAAAAACTGAAAACTGAAATGGTTATCAAAGAGACCTTTAATTACTATTGCTTTTTCTAAAAAAAATCGAGATTTTTAGTTGTGGACTAATTCAATTCATGGTTGCTGTCTTGTCAAGCCGTCAATTGTGAAAGTAGAAAATAATACCGAAATTGAACTATTCAAGTCACTTGCGCGTCACAATAAAGAAAACAAAAGTCGAATTGAAGCATAAAAAAATAAAAAACAAAATAAAGAAAAAAGAAATAGGCAAAAAAAAAAAAGAAAGGGTAAAACGCAGGGGAAATGCAACAAAAACGGTTTAATTTGTGTGTTAAATGGCGACGGAGGAGCTCCTCCTCAACGCTCTCTCTCTTCCAAAGATCTCATGCTATTCTTCGTAGCCTCTCTTCCTCAGGTAAAGCTCCTCTCTCTCTCTCTCTCTCTCTCTCTCTTGATATATACAAACACAAAGTCGCACACAAACATTTGTATCAATGATCTGATCACCGTTTGATCACTAATCAATTCCTGGATCCGATTGCAGATTTCAATTTTCATTTCCACAAATTTCTCCATTTTCGTTGATTCATTTGCACCATAAATTTTTAATTTTCTTGCTTGTTGAATTTTCCTTTGCAGTTATTTGGATATCTGGATTTGGGTATTTGAGTTTTTTCCTTTTTTCCCACTGTGTAATGGTAGTTGTGGAGGTTGAGGTGAAGGAGAAGAAGAAGGAGAAGGAGAAGGAGAAGAGGAGAGGTAGTGGTATTGGTATTGGTGGGTTTTGGTTTTGGTGGACTGTGACATTGGTATGCCTTGTGGAGGTGGAGAGGATAAGCAATGGGGTTGTGGGAAATGTGGTGCCGCTGTTAATTTGCAAAGAGTTGGTTCAATTGTCCGTGACATTGGCGACCCATGCCTCTCGCAGTCGCCTATAAAGGTGGTTATGGCTGTAAGACTCTCACATTAGTTATATTTGTCTTTGTGCATTTTATGTATTTATTTGGATTCGGGTTCGTTCGTTTTCAATATCTGATTAAGTATGAGAACATTGAATTTCACACACACATATATATGTTGTAATGCTCCATTTTCAGATAGTTTGGCATTCCATACTGTTAGACTATTGATTGGAACCATTGATCAGGTGGATTTTCTTATCTGAATGTGTGTTACAGATTTACAATCTTGCAAGAGAACATTTCCCTCTGGGGGAGGGAAAAATAAATCAGGCAGGGACTCTAGGAGTTTC
This sequence comes from Prunus mume, assembly GCF_000346735.1. The sequence goes on from NC_024127.1 coordinate 22,679,718, forward strand.
CTGCAAAAGTTGTTTATTACACCATTGTGATGCCATGCCCTTTTTCAGGTCAAATCAAGCTCATATAGCATATTAGGATTTGGCTTGCGGCTGATGTGAGATTTTACATTCCATCATGTTTTATTTGACCATATCATGCACCATAGTGAGGAAGCACTTGTGCCTTTTTGGTCGGTTAATGCTCCAATTGTCACAAACTACATCTTGATCTTCCAAATAGTTTGCGCCTCTGGGACAAGGATGAGGCATTAAAAGTAATATTACACTGCGTCTTAATCTTTCTAATAGTGTGGTCCTCTTAGACAAGGATGAGGGTGCTACATATGAATGTAGGGTCATGACTAGGCTGGAACAATTTGTGAGGAGTGGATCATTAATCGGCCACCATAATGTGGGTGGTATTTTTTTTTTTTATAGAGGGTTGTAATTCTTCTTGACTTCTAATAAAGAATGCACTTAGGAAACTCAATGGACTCTGACGATATTAATAACTCTTATAAGACTTAGATAGTTACTAATAAATAAACTACTTCTGGACATATGAACTCGAGCTCTAAGCATGTTTGATTTCCATCTTTACCACTGCTGAGAAAATTTGGCTCCATTGAGTGAAAAGCTTTGCATTTCTCAAAGAGTTAGACCCTTATTGCATTGGACAATATGTTCAAACAATTCTTTGATCTTGATTTTCCGGGGGTTTTTTGGTGGCTGCATCAAATTCTGACTTCTCTTCTGGAAACACTTTTTCTATACTTTTGTTGTTGTTAAAGCATTTCATTTTTTCAAAATTGATAGTACAACCACCTTGTATTTACCTTTATAATATCTAGGATATCACTGTTATTCAAATATATGGACCAAAACGAGGTAACATATCTTAGAACCCTTCTTAAGTGACAATCTATCTCTATATAGACATTCTACTAAAGCCATTTACCCCATTTCAAAGCATCCAAATGTCCTGGTGTAGCAACAGATATCATGCTTACTCAAACTTTGGGCCTTCGTTCTAGTGGAATCCCCTCCCCTTTAAGAATAAGGGTCAAGTGTGAGCTTCGTGGTTCAATCCTCAGGTGGCCTGCTGCTTCCTGTTTTGTTAAGAAAAAAAGATGAAAAAAAACTTCTGAGACTTTCTTATGTATTTTATTTTAAACATCTACAAATCTTTTTGGACAGAAGGAATGAGTTGGGGGAAAATATTATAAGCCTTGTTTCTAGTTTTGCTGGAGCATATAGGGCCAAGCGGTGTTTACGTTGGTATTTATTCTAGAAACTGAGAGACCAGTTCTTGAAATATGTGTTAGCTCCTAGTACTTCATCACCATCACAATTTACGACTTTCTGTAAACTTCTAGTCTTTCTAATTTTTTGGTGTGAAATTGAAGCTCTTCATTACAATTTAAAACTGAGGGAGCATGATACATTTCTGAATTTGTTTTCAGTAGAAAGTGTTTAATTTTTGTTCTCATGTGTTCTCCTTTGTGTGTAATTAAATTACCACCTACATTTTATTCTCATTTCTGATTGTATATAATTATGGTAATGAGTAGTAGATCTCCATTACAATTTAAAGACTGAGGGAGCATGATGCTTGTCAGATTTGGTCTTTGAAGAAAGGTGTTTTAACTTTTTTCATGCATGCTATTCTTTCCATGTAATTAAATTATCACATAAGTTTTCTTCTTATTCATGATTGTATTCATTTATAGAGCGTTGTCGTTTTATTTTCGAATGATTCAGGTGAACAAAATGCTTAAACCGGAGAAGTGGCAGGCAACATTTGATAGCGATGGGAAGAATTTTTGTTTTCAGAAGGCACTCAAATTAATAGTATTGGGGGTATGTTGGTTTACAGTTGAATATAATTTGGGCCTAATTTGTAGGGAGTTCTTTTTTATTTTGTTTCAGTTGATTTTTTCATATTTTATAATTAACTGTCTACTTATGTTATATTTTTTGATAAATTTGTTGTACACATAGTGAGATCGTGATTTGTGGTGGCAGCAGTATTAGAGTTACAGATGACCTCTATCTGTGACAGCTATTCAATTAATTACATCTAAGTCTTCAGATATGTGGTCAAAGCTTTTGAAGAGAAGTTGCACATATTTGTTTATTTTCTACCACTTGTACTACCAACTGTGGCTAGGCATGGCATTTTTGGTGTATATTCTCTCATTTCACTCTAGCGTAAACATTTAAGTGTTCAGGTGGTATTTTATTGGCATATATGGTAATCTTAGTCTGGTTGATTGCTTTTGTTTTGTTTATGAAATAGAGCTTTGTTTTAGACATGTCATTTTAAACATGTTGAAATTGATAATTTGTGATTTGAAGTGTTAAAATCTCTATCTTGAAGATGATGTAATCAAAGACTTTCTAACTTATAATTGTAATGGAACTTTTTGCTGCTTCATAGGGCGTTGATCAATCTATAAGGCCAGAAGTGTGGGAATTTTTACTTGGTTGTTATGCTCTGGGTAGTACTGCGGAGTCTCGAAGGCAGTTGCGGACAGCCCGGAGGTCCTTTTCTTCTTAATATTTTTAATTAACTTTTATGATAGATTTCTCTTTAAAACTCTTATTCTATTGGTGATTAAACACGTCGATATAGATACTTTTGGGGCATGTAACAGGTGTTTTATATGGAGACCCCAAAGTTTCACTTGTCCATGGATTATGTGTCAGGCAATTGATAGCTTACTCCAGGCCCTCATCTGCTTTCAGTGTCCTTGATGTGGTCAATGATGGGCCAATTTGGAAAGAAATGGTGCCAAGTGGATATGGGGTCACATGCAGCGCATATAGCACCTTTCCTTTCACACATAAGGAAAATGAGAAATTTTTCTTATGTTTTTAGTCTAAAGGAAAATGCAAAACTTCTCCTGAATCATTTTACTCCATTCTGTGACTGTTTATGTGGCTTGTCATGCATATCACTCTCAATATGGGTCTATCTGAAAACAAAGATGTTGCCAAGTGGATATGAGGTCACATGCAGGGCATATAGCACCTTTCCATTCACTATTAGGAAAATGCAAAATATTTTCTTTTTTTTTTCTCTGAAGGAAAATGCAAAACTTTTCCAGAATCATTTTACTCCATGACGTGACTGATTATGTGGCTTGTCATGCATGCCACTCAAACTAAACCTGTATAACATGAAACTACTTGGCAAGCCAGGTGTCATCTGGTCATGGTTTAAGTCTATTCCGCAATAAAACTTCTGCACGAGTAGCATTATTCTTAGTATAGAAAAGAGACTAAATAAAAACATTTAACAAAGTAACAAGAGCAATAGTTGTAATTCAGGTTATATATATATATATATATATATATATATATTTTATTACGTGTGTTCAAATGCACCATGAAATTTTCTTTTCAGCTTATGGAATTCTTTTGAATTAGTAAGTGCAGTTGAAATACAGTCTTTTGGATTTGTTTGGATTTACCGTCTTCATAATTTTTTGTATGCAGGGAACGTTACAGGGACCTGATTAAGCAGTGCCAAATGATGCATTCAAGCATTGGAACTGGTTCACTTGCTTATGTTGTTGGGTCCAAGGTTATGGATGTTAGGGCACCGTCTAAAGATGACGAAGGGGGGGAAGCTAAAGTTGAACATAGACAAACTTCTTTTGATAATACTAACAAAGTAGAGAACTATTGTGATAGGAATAATAATTGTACAGATACATCATATGCATGCCAACAAGAGAGTTCTAGTGAGTCGGCCGACCTTGTCAGTGTGAGGGAAAGCACAGATAGTGCAGCATATGATTCTTCTTGTTTCATACATACTTCTAGTCCACATGACTGCAGCTCCCCAAAGCTAGGGAGAGAAGCAGATGGAACAAAATATGTACCAAAAAGTTATTTTGAATATCCTACTTTATCGGTCGCTGATTTGTTTGAAAAGTGTGAAGAAGATGATGAAGGTCGCGTGTCTGATGATAAACTTTCTGCGCCATGTAAGTCAAGGTTGAAAAAGGACAGCATGCACAGTTTTCAAGTCAATAACAATGTAGATTTAGTTATTGAATCAAATTGCTCACCATCCAAGAATGTTTCACGCACCATTAACTCTGAAATTGAAATGGTTCGTACTGATGCCCATCATTCAGTATTGCAGTCCAATAATATGGGTAATAAGAAAGAAATAGTAAACAGGATGAGAATATCAGATGTACCAGATACAGAATTTAGAAATACAACAATGTCTCAAGGAGGGACCGTGAGTGAAGACAGAGTATCTGAATGGCTTTGGACTCTCCACCGAATAGGTAAGTCTACCTTTCTTTCTTAGTCTCACTTATAATTCATACTGTTGTTGCTCTCATTGATTGATCCTCTTAAAGCCTTGTTTTCAGTTGAGAAAATTTGTCTTTTTTTTTTTTCTTTCTTTCAGTTGTTGATGTGGTAAGAACAGACAGTCATCTTGAATTCTATGAGGATGCAAAAAATTTAGCTAGGATGTCAGATATTCTTGCTGTTTATGCGTGGGTTGATCCAGCAACCGGATATTGTCAAGGTTGTGTTTTTGTTATTAGTTTTCTTTTTCTAATGCTCTTTCTGTCCTCACATGATTTTCTCTTAAATTAAGATTCAAAATTATCACTCTATCTCAAAAGCTGCAGAAGTAAGTTTTAGTTTAACTGATTATTGTTTTTTAGGTATGAGTGACTTGCTGTCTCCATTTGTCGTCCTGTTTGAGGATAATGCTGATGCGTTTTGGTGCTTTGAAATGCTTCTAAGGAGAATGGTATTCTAAACTTGACAAATATATTTTGAGGTAGATATTTCTATGCTCCATCACTGACATTTTCTTTTCAAACTCTTCATTCAGCGGGAAAATTTTCAGATGGAAGGACCAACTGGGGTAATGAAGCAGTTGCAAGCATTGTGGAATATCTTGGAACTCACAGACAGGGAAATGTTTGCACACCTGTCACACATAGGTGCTGAAAGCCTTCATTTTGCATTTCGGATGCTGCTGGTACTCTTCCGTCGGGAGTTATCGTTTGATGATGCTCTTTGTATGTGGGAGGTTTGTGCTCTTTAGTTACTCTGTCATGCTTGATATGGTAGATCACCCAATGAATTTATGAACTGTTAATATGGACCTCAAAACCTGCAATTATAATACATGCTTTACAAAATGGATGAACTATGGCACATATTTGATGCAAATTATTTACACGTGTATTAAATACAAATTGGGTGCAGTTTCCATAGTCCATAGGATAAATGATTGCTTTGCTCTGTCTTTTCATTAAGTTTAACTTATCACATAATGTTGGGTTTAAGGTTTATGGGCATATTTCCTAATATTGTAGTTCTTATGATGAGCTCGGAATCAGAAAAGAGCAAGAAAAATAAATAAATTGGTCTTTGGAGTGTGTAACTGCCAGAAAAATATTTAACTAAAGTATTTCTATAATTTATATAAAAGAGAAATTTCTATGATAAGTTAGAACGAGAAATTTTCCACTACATGTTTACCTCATAAACTGCAGCATGTATATTTGTATATATTCAAATTGTCAGTTATGTCAAATGCAGATGATGTGGGCTGCTGATTTTCAAGAATCCTTGGCTTACAATTTAGAGGACAGCTGTCTAGAAGCCTTGGTGGTACAGCTTCCTAGGGATTTGGAAGCAGAAATGAGGGGTGAAAGTGTGGAGGGTGGTGGTGATATGAAGGGCGGCTCACATTCAAATCATGGAAATCCAGAACACTCCATGTCTGACACTGGAATGAAATCAGCATCAACATATCATTTTTGTGGGTTGACAAGGAATTTTTGGTCAAAGAATGATCGCATGCACATCTGCACTGCAGTCTCATCAACTAGGAATGGGGATGATGAGCTACCGGTCTTCTGCGTTGCCGCAATCCTCATCATGAACCGCCAGAAAATTATTCGTCAGACGCGCTCAATTGATGATATGATAAAGGTAGGTGCATTATATTGAGTTTTCTGTTTTATATTGTACTTTGCATTAGTTAATTTATTTCTCTGTTTGTTTTCTTCGGTTACTTTTACAGTTACCTGGTCTATAATTTTGATCGGTCAGTTCTGCACTGACTTTTATCTTTTTGGGATAAGAAACACAAACTTTGTTATTAAAATTGGAGACAAAGTATAAGTAGAACGTGTGAGAAGTCCATAGAATCTAGGATAGGATGCACCTTCAAACTCAAGAGAAATCCTACTAAAAGGCGTATCTTTAAAATTTCTCAAAAAAAAAGTCTGAAGAAAATCCACTCCCTCATGCCATTTTTTTGTTCAAATGTTGTCATCCGTGAGATTTCATCTCAGGACTCAGGAGCTCCTCCAACATAGTGGAGACTAGATGCCACTAGTCTTGCAGAATCCATATAGTATGATTGGAGGCTATTTTACAAATGGGAATGTAGGTTGGTCGTAAGCATATTGGTTACAGGATATGGATAAACAGTATAAGAAGTAAAAAATTCCAAGGACCACTCATCTCCTGTGTTGCATGGATATCCATATCCACATGCATATGGATAAAAAGTAAAAAAAATTTTAAGGATCACTCATTCTCTCTGTTGCCGTCAATGGATAGGGGATACAGGATTCGGTGCTAGATGATACTATACATTTAAAAAAACAAGAATATGGGTATACCAATAGAATAATATGTGTTATGTTACATATGTACATATATATATATAGTCCCCTTCTATTGAAGGATCCCTCAAATAATTTTATTTGAGGGACACCCTTTAGGGTACATTACAAAAAAAATTCCAACGATCCAAACCGTTTGTTTTTCAAATCTTCATTCATAGATCATCCTTGCAAATTGAAAACCATTAAGAAATCTAATTAGGACCAACAAAATACACGAACATGGTGCTTCAAGAAAATACTATAATAACAACAATCTAATTAGTGGTCAAATGGTTTCGGATTCAAGTGATATTTTGCAGAGATGATCTTTGAGGGAATATCTAAAAACTAGACAGTTCGGATCGGTGAAATACAATGCATGGTGGGCTCTACAAGGGTGTCCCTCAACTGAAGCTTATGTATATATATAAAGAATTTAATAATCTGCCTCTTTTGGCCCTTGGTTGTTGTGTTGGACGATATGAAAGTAGAGCTTCTCTTTTCTTCTCTGTGTGTGTATTTTTTTTCTCCATATCTATAGTTTTTAAAAATTAAGAACAGACATTGGTTTTTTAAATAATGTTGAAAATAACTATTTCTTGACTTTAACGAGTGCCGGTTGTCTGGATAGGTGAAATTGTCAAAATATCAATTGATACGGATTTTAAATATTAGATTTGTATCGGGGAGTGTCGTAATGATATGGGGATCTTTGTGATGCCCTTGTGGTGTTAAGAGGTTTTTCTGATCCAATTTATTTGAGTTGGATTTGTAACTCTTCATGATTTTTGGATTGTTTTTCTACTTTTCCTAAATAATTTCCTTGAAACTTATTTTAATGCACTGCAGATTTTCAATGATAATTTGCTGAAAATCAGTGTCAAAAGATGCATCCGCACAGCGGTCAAGCTTCGGAAGAAATATTTCTACAAGGTTAGATTCTCTTTGATTTATTATTTCCCTCTAACTATCAGTGAGAGAGCGCGTTATGGTGGTTTTTCGTAGATTTTGAAGAGAATTCTCTCACCATCGATGGTGTTGCACAGCATCCTCTTGAGTTAAGAAATAAAGCATGGGATGGCACCACATATTAGTAGAGCTTTGTATGTCACTTGCATGTACCCTTTTTAGACACACAGACTATTCATGAAATTTCTCTTTTTCAATCTAAAACCAAATGTGTGTGGCTGTATATATAGGGAAAACTTATACATAGGGATCCCTTTTGATAAGAAGCAAAGGGAATCGCTTGTGGGACCAACCCTCAATGTGATTCAGTAATCTAAGCCGTCCATTTGTTAAATCCCTATTCAGTTTACAAAATAATAACTGAATGAAAAATCATTTATTTATTTTAATGGTCTGGTTTACTTGATTATTTTTACAGAGATGATTTTTAAATCTGAACCTAAAACTTAGACAGTTCGGATCACTGGACCACATTGCTTGGCGACCCTAACAATGCAATCCCTTTTGCATCCTAGAGAAAGGGATTCTTCTTTTGTAAATATATGTGACTGGAACTTTGACATGATGCTTTTTACTGAGCTTTTTAATTATGTCAAAATGTGGTAAAACAGTTGGGTTACTGCCATATATTGTCAAATTATTCATTGATGACCACGGCCGAGCCTTCTAATTCAAGGCCCACCTCCCTGCCTGCAGGCCTTTGGGTGACCTTAGAACCATCTAATTCTTGTTCGATTTTGCTTTAATTATAGTTATTCTACAATAAATGAACACAAAGTATTTTAAAACAGTTTACTTTAGAGTATACTGAATATTATTGACTGAAAGAAAATGACAGATGATTCTTTTAGAAACTTAAAAAAAATAAATATTAAACTAAAAAGATTTATAAACGCTGGGCGGATGGGCAGGTGGACAGGTTGGCTTATTGGTCCTCCCAGTTATGCTCATTGGGTGCTTGGCGGGCAAAAAAAGGCCCATGACTCAGGCCAAAGCCTGGTTGGGTCATCTGATGGAACTGAAACACAGGCGGCCACTAACAGAAATGGACAGAAACGACCATTTTGTTGCATGAAACCGTGCATATTGCTTTGTGGATGCTCTTTTTGAAACTTAACTTCTGCTTGAACCAGCTTATCAAGAAAAACAGCCCTTCAGCCCGGAATGGTGACTAGGATCTTTTCATTCCCAGATAGCACGGTGATGACACTGATCTGATTACACTCACAAGTTCAAGCTGAAGCGCCATTGCTGTTTGTAGATTGGTCCAGTTATTTGCACTTATGTTGTCTCCTTCAAATTTTTTGCAAGGTAAACACCATGTGATTTTCTTTTCTTTCATTTGTATGGAACTCCACATGAGTTTCAGTCTGAGCTGACTTGGAAATGTTTCTAGATTAGGGCTTTCTCTTTTTTGTTTCTAGTTTTGGTACATTTTAGCATTCAATCAAATGATAAATCATGGTTTTGTTTGAATTTGAATGGAACAAATATCAGCTCTTAAGGAGTGGTATGTGAAAAAGTGATCGTGTTATTTATATTATTTGGTTGATGGGAAATCATGCAAAGTGAATCTGTATCAACTTTTTAGGAAGAAGGGTGAAATCTTGATATACGTTATTTAGATTTATAATAGTAATTATTAGCTTATGTAGCTATAAGAATTTTATATTGAACTGCCTCTGTATCGTCATTGGATTTTCGTTTTGGGCACATTGATTGAGATTCCAGACGTAAAGTTTATGAAACTTGCCTTCCACCGATAACTTCTCTCTCTCTCTCTCTCTCTCTCTCTCTCTCTCAATTTCTTTTAGTTTGTTTACATCATTAGTTTCAACATTATTGTTGTCTGAATTAGGATTTGAACTCTTGGCTGGTGGTCACTTGCAGATAGCTATAAGTATCTGATCTTTCGGTCTTTCTTCTTTGATGCTGCACTTTTGACTGTTTGTGGACAGTTTTCTTGTCATATCAGGATTTAAGTTCAACTCAAAGATGTGGTAGTGAACTTAATATTAAGATCAGTTAATACTCTCAAAATATGGGTGAAGATTTAATTAGGATAAAATAGCCACGCTGACAAAAATGAAGGGACATGTTTAGCAAATTTTTAATTTATTTGTGATGTGTAAGTGGCATGTTTGGTTCAGAAATGAAGAACAAGTTTAGTTTAGAAATGAAGGAAACTTAAGGCCCATTTGATAACCTTTTTGTTTTTGGTTTTTGGTTAGAAATAGAGATGAAATAGAGGAAGGAAAAGAGGGATGAAGAAGAGTTGAGGGAAGGGTGAGGAATAAATGAAGGAATGAAACATAGACTTGAAAATGAATATTTGTTTTAGTTTCATTTTATGCAGCAATACACATTTTTCCCCCTCCCTCTCACCATCCTTCCTCCAGCCCTTCCTTTTTACCATATATCTCCTTTCTATCTCTAATTGAAAAACAAAATCAAAAAACAAAAAAAACTTAAAACAAAAAATGAAGAGTTGCCAAATGGGCCCTTTGTTTTGAGTTTATTAATTTATTAATCACAATATACATGGGGCAACCCGAACACAGCTTGATCGTAACCCTAGTGTTGAGTCATTTGGCACGATTAATTACATGGATCAGGTTAGGGCTTAACTATTTTTTGCCTCGAACCACTGATGACACGACACGTACACGATCCATCAACACAAATTGCCACCCTTAATTTGTACCAATATGAAGTACCTGCTGCCACCAATGAAGGCCTCAATTTATCTGGTGATGTTGAGATGAACTTCAAGCCACTTCATTGTGACACTGACTACATTGATCTGAATAATGGCCTCTTTTTGTCTTGTTTGTTATCTTGTTTTCTTGGGGAAATCATTTTTACAAAGGGAGACTTTTGTACTTGGTGGTTCAGAAGAATTTGAGTATTTTCTTTAGCCTCTCTCTCTCTTGGTTAGAATTCTACCTTGTTAGACTATGATGGTGTAGAATAGCATCTGGGTTTCCTTCGGTTTTCAAATATCGTGTGGATTGTTGAAGCTAATATAGATCTTGTTACCCAGCAGTAGGTGTGACTTGGCATTTACTCTCCATCAGATTCTCAATAACCTTTTTTTTAAAGCCTTTACTTTGTGTTTATTTCTTAATTAAGTATGTGAAGGAAAATATGAGAACATTTTTCTGGAAGGCTGTGATGAAAAGAGAACCAGAGAGACAGGAAAATGAGGAAAAGTAATGTTGGACAGAGTAATAGTGTAGAATGTCATCTTTGTCAGAAAGAAAAACTGAGTAGTGAAAGTGTGGTAATGTATTAGATTTTAAGTTTCTAAAAATCGGTGTATTTAATGACTCAAAATTGTCAGTTGGGTGCTGAACATCAAATCTGCAGGTTTATTTTGTATTGTCCTTTTCCCTGCATATTCCTGTGAACAATTTCCCTATGATATAGGGGTGTGGAAAAACAGGAGGCTTTCAGAGACCTTTTTGGATTGATATTTTGTAATTAAATAAAAATTTAACATGGAGGAAAAATAAGTTTGGAGAGGACATTAGGATTATCAAGTACTTCATTGGTGACCTAGTGTCAAAATCTGAAAACTTTCTACTTGCTTCCCAATAGATTTTACTTCATGAATCTTCTGTATTATAATTACCTTTGCTCCTCAGGGATTTAGTTGGTGCTAACAATTTGAAGAGGTATTTGAACTGGAAATACTAGCTTTAGAGCCCATACTTTTAGTTAATCTTATTTGCATATTATAGCGTGCTGGACATGGTTACATATTCACCATGTTTGTAATGGTAGATAGTATTTTGGGATCAGACTTCTTTTTTTATTATTTAGGGATTCTGTGGAGTATCCATCAACTGGTACCATTTTGACAATATTTTCTAGCATTTCCAGGAACAAATTTGTTCTTGAAATTATGGGCTTGAGAACCATTAACTGTTTCCCTTACTCTTTTTTTTTTATTCACAGTATTTTATTTTATTTTTATAACTTTAGAGCAAGCCAATTATTTCCAGTACCCAATTTGTCCCTAAAATGATTGTGAAAAAGAGCATATGCCTTTATTTCCTTTGTACATTTCCACTTAATCTTTGCCCGAGTCAATTTTTTTTCCCTGGCTGGTCTTTGTCAGAGCTTATATTGTTCTCTTCCTCATTTTGAAGTCAGCAGAGAGATTCTAAAGAGGGAAGAAGTGTGTCTGTTTTCGTGCATGGAGGTCTGACTGCTTAGCGGATACCTGTTACAGGTTTGACGAACATGACTATTTCTCAATCTTGTAATCTTCATTAACATCATATTTTGAAGGGCAAACTTGGTGCTGAGAGTTCTGATATCTTGTGGACTTGAGAATGTGATTACTTTGAGGGAGAGATTTATTGACAGTTATACAAAAATATCATATGCTGAGAGTCAACCTAAGAAACTTTGTTTGATAATTTTATTTGTGAATCAGAAATGTACTTTTTAGGTCATTAATTATTCCTCAACCATCACAAAACAATGCCACCTTGATGACCATTTTGGCCCTTTTTTAATAGCTAAATGATCACGCATTATTTGCCATCTACTTCTTATTTGGAATTCGGCAATTTTTTCGTATCTCTCCCAGGTTTCCTGTCAAAACCTGGTAAGCTCCCATCCGGTTTATTGATAGAGCAAATGACTTCCGAAAGTCCTCAAAACCGGCAGCAAACTCTTTGGTAATTTCCTTAGTGTCATCACCATACAGTAGCTGTTGATCAATTCCAAGTATAGCTTTGTGAGATAGGATTCTAGAGTAGTAGGATTCTGTGAATGTGTGGTTGGCGCCGAATCCTGGGTTTAGATACACCAGCGGGTCGCTCTGCCCCTTCTTTGTTCTCGGCGGGCAAAGCCTTCTCATGTCGGATATGAATGAACGTTCCATGCTTGGGTCTGGCTTTCCCGTGTTATTGAAATTGTACAGCCGATCAACAATGTAACGACAATGTGTTTTGCCCATTGAATGTGCGCCTGACAAAGAGAAACTATCAGAAATGCATTTTAAAGGTAGAAACCCGGAAAAACCAGAAAAACCAGGCTTTTGCATCTTCAAAGTCAATTGCTTTCGGACCTTCAATTTTCAAGTCCATATATCATTCGCTATAAGTTTTTAAGCAACCGTTAACCAAACTGCGCTAAACCCTAAATCCTAATTCCCGTGCGGAGGAGGGTTCAACACTATTTGCGCTAAATCGAGAAAAAACTTAAGTCGGGACTTTCGTAACGTAATGGAATGAAAGTCCCGTAATGGAATGCCATGTGACATGATGAGTAGTAGACATTGCCGGTTAAAATACAACACACATTACAAGCCACTAAATCTTAGCAAGGGTTTCGCTTCAACAGTTGTTCGATCATGCCACCTTGTCTGCGTTCAAAGCAATTTTATGCAATAAATAATGAATTTAAAATATAAAAAATCATCAACCAATTTGTCTAGCAGAGTGGAAAGATGCATTGACTGTTGACTAGTGATTTCAAGTTTCGAACCCCATGGTACTGCTGTAGTGTGTGTATGAGAAACCCATCTCCTTATTGTTTAGACTAGCGCTTGTACTCAAAAAATAAAAGACATAAAACAAAAAAGTGGGCCGGACTTGGATGTATAAAATGGACTGGTGACTGTCATTTTCCTAATTTCTGTTTCTTACCGAGGAGAGTGGTCATATCCAATACATCCAAGCCCCTAGATTTGAAGTATGTGAGCGCAGCCTGCCATGAGATGGACGGTGAGGGAAGATCCACGGATGATTTGCTAGATGTCAGGCCGTCTCTTCTTCCCGTAAGAACAGGATAAGATGGTGCGCCTGCCTATTGAGAGTAATAAATACAATAAAAAAATTAGTGCTTTGAATTTTGATAAAAATTAGTTTTAATAGCAAGTCGCTTTTAGAGCACTTCCACCAGTTTGCCCATTGCAAAAGGTTGTGGTGTTTCCACTCATTGTCATGGCAACAACTATTCACATGACATATGAGAAGAGAAATTTGTATAGAGTTTGGTCTGGGAAGTGAAAACTATGACTAAGTATTTATTTATTTATTTTAAATCTGAATTTTTTTGTAGAATTTTTTCAATTTTTTTTTAAAATTTTTTTTGTTGCTGACGTCAGCAAACCCAGGCTTAAACTCAAGCTCATCTTGCCTGAGGGTTGGCCTGGTTTCGTGGGCCCCAACAACTACCCTGGCCAACCCTTGCTGCTGGAAACGGTTTTTGGGCCCTCATCAACCCCCCCAACCCAAGTTGCTGGAACTGCTCTTAGTATTCGATTTGCCCGCACTATGGCTCATGTAGTTTCATTTCTATCAATTTTATTCATGTAGTCTTAAATCATGAGCAATTTAAAGACACGTTACAAATTCTGACATATTTGCCAATTTCGTTACATTTTAAGAATGAGATATGGCAGAATTTGTCACAGAATTTATAACATGTTCTCAAATCGCTTGAATTTAAAACTTACAAGGATCAAAATGATAAAATCAACAAACTACAGGACCAAAAATTATAGGAGGTCAGAATGGTACCAAATGAAGGGCATCTCTAGCGGCAAGGTTGAGAATATCAGCACAAGAGACCACACCAGGGCAACGTTGTTCAAGAACACTTTTGACCTTGTCGATGAAAACAAACCCTCCAAGCCCATAATTTTGTGGTGCAGTTTTTTCTGAGTTTGGACCATCAAGGAGCACTGATGCATCACAACCCTGCATTTTCAATGTATAAAATAAATCTATTAATTCGTACATACATTTAACTATTTTTAAAATTCAATAAATTTTATAAGCATTATCAGATTAATTAGTAAGGGAAGGGTATTTTAATCTTCCTAAGAGGCTTCCATAATCCCAGAAAAAAAAAGAAAAAAAAAAAAAAGGATAGAGAAAATATAATATAGGAAAAACAAAGGTGGTTTACCACTAAAGTGAATTAAATATATTTTGTAGAAAAATTGTGGTAATATATTATAGCAAGCAGGGAACCAGATATTAATGTACTGTTTGTCCTACTTCACTAGAGCTAAGACGAAGCTAATTTCTGACCCCAAAAAAAGAATAACATATAGCCGGAGGGAATTTTTCACTTTGTTTTTTTTGTGTGAATTAATATCGTTTTAAATAGCTAATTAATTCATACATGAGCTGAAGGGAAAAGTTTTTTTTTTTTTGGTTTGAACCACGAGGTGGTCCTGGATGGGCCCCAACTATGGGTGGCACCTTTAAGCCTTAACTACAACCCAGACTAATCCCCGCTCACACCGGGTCGGCCCGTAAGGGGTAAAGTGCTGGCCAAAGTGGTGACTCCATATGAGAGCAAGGATCGAAAAAGGGAAAAGTTTTCATTGCTTCACTTTGACCACAAAAACAAAGATACACGTACACAAATTTAATTGATCTGAGAAACAATGAGGAGGAGAAAGCTGAGTAGAAATGATTAGAAGCACATACCGTGACGAAGCAATCGGAGTAGAGCAACCTGAGGAGCTTGGGGGTGATGGTTTTATCCTTGTTCCAAAGCAACTGCACTTGGTGCCTTACATAAATCTCTGCTTCATCACAAGTATTATGGACTTTGTAATAATGCCAAGTCAACTTGTTAGGCTGTGGCAACGAAGAGGCAGCACTCACAAACCCTAGACACAAGCTCAGAGCAACTAGACCCAAACATGGGAGAACAAGAAACACAAATGATATTTGGCTTCTCATCATCATTTTCCCTCTCCCAAAAACAAAACCCTAATTAGGCTTGAATGTGGTAAAGTTCAATGAAACCCTTGGGGGTTTATATACATGAAATATTTAGGGTTTGCACACATGGAGTGCCCGACAATGCCATGCTGGATAAATGTGTGTATAATATTTATTATATTTGTCATTATTTAAAGTTCGATCAACACACATCAACGAAGTCTAACCAAATGAAAAAGAGACATAACTTGTCGACCATTAGTCTTATGTTTGAACTCCTATAATACCTTGGAACCTAATTCAACACTCAAAATGTGATAACGATTATAAAAAGTTTGATGACTTAACGCTACTATTACGGCACCGTGTGACGGAAGTGTGGGGGAAATAAGCTGTTCACATGCACCAAGGGTTGTATCACCATCATCAATAACCTTCTTATACGTTATCTTAACCCATACCATAACCATATACATATATATATATATATATATATCGTAGTTAGCAAGGAACATGAACCAATGCATGTGAGCTCAGCCTTGGTTTTAGGGTTTGAAATTTAGTCTTACAATGACAAATCTTGGGATCCCGTAGTTTTTAGATATCCAAGGTTCATAGATATGGTGGGATTAGTGCCCGTAATCGATAAGTACGTATAAATTAACATTTAATGAATGGTTAATTTTGGTTTAATAAATAGAACTTAACAAATTTGTAGTTGAGAGTGATTGGTTTTTTAGTGAGTAGATAACCACCGGGCCGGATGTGCCTGTCTTACAGAATCAAACCAACTTGTGTGTGTACACTACACTACAACCGGAATTTCTGTTTTAGAAGCGTGTTTGTATAGGAAGCACTTTTACTCTCGGTCTATAGCATTGTTCCCAAAAGCTTTGAAAAATGGTTTGGATGATGTAAAAGCGCTTTTAACATCACTTCTAAACAGTTAAATCATCTAGTTTGCCATATAATTATGATACTTGTAAAATCCACAAAATATAATGAGAGAAAAGTGATCGCATTTGAGTTTTGTTGTGTCATGTTTGGATCGTACTTGACATTTCATATTTGGGTCAAATACTAGTTAATCTTAACTCAGTTATTTAATAATTAAGTCGATCGTATGTCACATCGTAAAAGAGAAGAAATTAATTAATGCAACATATAAATATATAAATACGTATGAAGAGTCTCTGTTTTTGTTTTTGTCTCATAATTAACTAAACAAATCTTACGACCGACTGTACTTAGTACTCTTTGAGCATGGTTGGAGTTGTGTTTCTTCAATTTTTTCTTAAATTTTGTCTAAATGGGTGGTTTAGGAAGCTCATTATAGATGCTTTAGGGTTTAGGGTTTGCCTCATAATAGGTTGCTTTTTTCTTTTCATTTTCATGAGCTGGAAAAGTTAAGAACTTGAAGCCAGCCATTTCATCGGATATCGAAAAGCTTTGTTAAGATTGTATGAGTATAATATTGTGCATGCCTAAGATAGCTTAGCTATGTAATTGTTGACTTAGCAAAAAGCCAAATCTCCGATAGCCGACTACTAGTAGTTTTCTCATTTTTGGCATATAAGTTTACAAATTAATAGGTTTTCTAATACGTTGGTCCACTGTTTGAATTCCTCGTGTTAGTAAGCTTGGCAACTTGAAGCTAATTTATCGGTCTCAAAAGCATGTTAAGACTTTTGGCCGTCCATTTACCAAACCATATGCAACACATGATTATGAGAAAGTTCTAATTTTATTGCTTATTTTCTCTCCTAGGGTATATGATGTCATGTTGCCCTTCAAGCCATTATGTTTTTTGGGTTTTTAACCGCAATGGTCTCTCATCTTCTGTCCAAGTTTTATTTTGGTCATCCAATTTATTTTGGGAGTTTCACTAAAACACCCAAAATGGGGATTGAAATTATAAAAAAACCCAAGCACTATTTAAACATA
>NC_024127.1:22702623-22762783 GCF_000346735.1 Prunus mume
TCCTGCACTCTCTAAAACACCCTCATGAAACTCTCTACAAAATCATCAAAAGATCGATATCAATGAAGGAGTTGAGAGATTGAGGTCTTAGCAAATCCATAAGATGTAGAGGGATGTTCTGTATTTGAGAATCAAAGCTGGTTGAAAGGTTTGATTTGAAAGTCACCTAATCTCTTAATACCTTTCTATATCTTGCTAGTGAATTCTGGATTAGTCTCTTTGCGTTTTTGGTTTGTTCTTTGTATCCCTAATTTCAGATTTTGTCTGTCTTGATTTGTTTGATTTGTTTACATATTTTTTTTATTTCTGGTTTCTTTTTAGATTTTCTGATTTGGTTATCAGGAGATGAGGAGGAAGCTTGCAGATTTATAACTTTTTCTTTTGCAGGTTTTCTATGTGAGTCGTATGTTTTTTTGTTGTTGAAAATTTGCAGGTTCTCGATGGTCTTTTTTATGCTCATTTTACAAGTTTTCTATGGAAATATGGACCAATGGTAAAATTTCTCTTCCACCTAATTTTTTATGTTTATAATCTTAGCTTCTTTTTTTTTTCTCTCTTTGTCATTTTGATTTATTTACAGGGATGATGGAGGAGACTTCAGTTGTGCATCATTTGTATGTTTGGATGAGGAATGCTTGGATTAGGAGTACGTAGGTCTTGTTAGGAATTATGTTTGTTGTAGAATAAAGATTGGTTAACTATGTAATAACTATTGAATCTTCAAGTTTTATGAAAGAAACTATTTTTGATAAAGCATTATGGTTGGTTTTCTAGTTAAAATCGTTGTATAGCATCATAGGAAATCAAAAAGCATTATTGTACGTAAAGATGACGCTTTTTTATAAAAACCGTCGTCTATTGTATGTGAAGAAGACGCTTTTTATAAAAACCGTCGTCTATTGTATGTAAAAATGACGCTTTTTATAAAACCGTCGTCTATTATACGTAAAGATGACGCTTTTTATAAAAAAAACCGCCGTCTATTGTACGTAAAGATGACGCTTTTTATATAAAAAAACGGTCGTCTATTGTACGTAAAGATGACGTTTTTTATAAAAAACCGTCGTCTATTGTATGTAAAGATAACGCTTTTTATAAAAACCGTCGTCTATTGTATGTAAAGATGACGTCTTTATAAACAATCCACGACGGTTTTCATAAAAAAATCGTCATCTTTACATACAATACACGACGGTTTTATTAAAAACAGTCGTCTTTCCTCCTATAATTAACGATCTTTACCTCTAAATAACGACGATTTTCTTTAAAAACCGTCATCTTTACTGATAAACAACGACGGTGAAAAGCCGTCGTAGTTTGAAACTCAAATAGACGGCAGTCGATTTTACGACCGGGCGAAAACCTTTTACACGACGATGGTTTCCCGTCGTCTATTTCGATTTTTGTAGTAGTGACAAAGACAAATAGGGGAAACATTATGCCTTTAAAATTGGAGGAAGAGAGGAGAAGGGAGGAAGGAAGAAGGGGAGAAGGGAGGAAGAACAATGGTTTCCTCTCCCCTCAAAATGAAAATAACTCTAGAGCATTTTTTAGGATAGAGGGGCTAGGGGGGCTAGGGTTTTCGAGAAGCTTGAAAATGGGGCTAAAAGCTGAACTCCACCGAAGTTTGTATAACTCATCCAATGACATGCATTCAACACATTTTAAATCAGGCTGACATTAAAATGACCCAATTATATGGGGTATTTTAATCCAACAGAAAATATGGAAACATTTAACGGGTTGTAAATAATTGAGCATAAACCAATAGATTTATAAAAAAATTTCAAAATTATTTATATATAGCCAACGCTTTTGTTCCTAAATTTGCAATAGATACAAAACTTTAATGTTGTCGGAATTTGATATTTTTTTGGTTGAAATATTTATAAAAGTAGTCAAGGCAACATAAAAAAAATTAGCATATAATCAAATTACCACATAAAAACTAGTGAAATTGGCTAAAATAAACCCTTTCCAAAACCGCTATTCAATAATGGAAATTTTGCAAATTCTATTACGATATAGACTTTTGGTCACATGCTATTACTCAAATACCCTTCATATAAACATATATGTGTCATCCCCATAATGCCTTATTCTTTTTCATTTTTGTCATTTCCGCTTCTCTCTGCTCTCTCCTCCTCCTCTCCTCTTTCTCTACTCTCTCTTCTCTAGAAACCCTAGATCCCAAAAATCAAAGACAAAAAAAGAAGCTTATCCTTCTTCTCCTTCTTCTCCCTAAAAAATATGTAACCCAAAATGTAAAGACCCTAGTTTAGAACCTTTCTCATTGTAGCAATTATTCCTTTAAAGCCCCAAAGATCTCCTCTAGTTACTAAAAGGGTATGTAAAAGTAGTAGTAGAGCAGCAAGAGACTTGTAATCTAAGTGGTTAAGAGCATTTACCTCTGCACCGTAGATATATTGATTCCTTTTTCCTCCAATACCGCTTGTATAAATAAAATAAAATAAAATAAACTGGTAGTAGAGCAACAAATTTAGAGTCCACCATTTTGAATGCTCCAACATGTTGGTTCCCTTTCATTTCTTTGTTCTTTAATAGATATTTTATGGAGACCAGTGATGTCTAGATACCCAGCCAGGACCCAAATCTTTTCTCCAAAGTTCTCAATTTTTCCTTTATAATTTAATTTAAATATAAATTAAATACATAATATGGAAAAAGCTAAAATGAAAAGGCAACCCCAGCCCCAACAACCTCTGTTCTGAACCCAACCCCGTCATCAGCGCCTCCAACCATTGACGCCTCTGGCCATTCTCTTGTTCTCTTTCTTTGTCCATCTCTTTCTATCTTGTGATATTCACTTCTCTAGCTTTCTCCTATGTAATGATGTGACAACTTTTAAAACTACTCCATGTGATAAAATATTATTTCAAAAAGTCTACATTACCGATGGTTTGCTAAAATCTAAACCGTGAACCGGACTGAATAATCCAGTTCGGACAGGTTTAAGAAAAAAATTTCAAAAATAAAAATTGTACCAAAGCAGAATGATCGGTTCGCATTACAATGCTTAATGGAAGTGCTTAGCAGATTTTGTACATATTTCTTAAAACGAACAAAGAGATCAAACATTTTATATTTATTTTTTATGGGGAAAATTCAAGTATGGCGGGAATCTGCAAAAAGGAAATAAGAAAGATATCTGAACTAATTGGGAAACTCCAAACATCGGAGTGTACAAACGAAAATGCCACTTTTAAGCTGTTACCTTGGTGACTTGATTGATTTTTTGTTGTGATTTTGAGAATCCAAATAGGATTCCCTGAGTTGTGATTTGAGAATTGAGATTGGAGATTTGCAATTCTGAAATAAATCTTTGAGAAATATAATTAGAGCTTGACATAGAGATTGTAATTGTGAGAATACAGAAGGGAACCCTTTTTCCCACCTTAAAAGCATAAAAGGGTCAAGACTTCTACCGAAATTTGGGCAGAGTCTCCTCTGAAAAAAAAAAAAAGAAAAAAAAAAGAAGAATAATTCCAAAATTTACACTTGTCAGAAACACAGTTAAGATACCCAAGTGCCAGCACACACAATTTACAAATGGCCTCTGGACACAAATCCAACCCTACATGGGTGTGTTAAGAGCATTCTAAGGATCTCATTAGTTTACAAGTCATAAACAGTAGATATGACAAAATAAAGTCCTACGATGGAGACGGTTGGGCGGAGAGAGTTTCTAATCTTGGTTGTTAAGCTCCTCAAGTCAAGGCCTTGGGGAGGGGTCCAAAACCAAAAATGTAAGTGGACAAAAAGAAAGTTTAAATATAATTATAACAAAACATACTAACCGCGCCTTTTTGAAAACATTTGCCCAAAAGCCATTCATGTAAAACCTTTATACACATGCTTGATTTCAAAACTTGTTTAACCCCATAAATCCCTTTTTATATTTATATAAACGCACGCACATCCATTGATATGTACTAGGGGAAAACAATCCAACATGGGGATTGTTTTACTAGGCCACATGACAAAATCCTCAATACTCATGTGACTAGGGAATGAGCAGTCCAATGGGGGACTATTGCTCCCTAGACACACACGGTAGAATTCTCAATATACATGCGGCTGAAATGAATCATACACGCCCAGACAACCCGTCAAGGTCTTCGGTACACCCAGTCAGGGGTGCCCGGTTCCCAGGGGCGGAGGTACTCTAGGGCCTGAGGTGGCCCTGGCCCCTCCATAATTTGTTCTCAACCCTATAAAGGTTGGGTTTTAGTTCATATATTTAACAATGCAAACTATATAACCATTCAAATGGCCCCCCCAATTGCAATCCATAAATAACTTCATTTATAATTATATGTAAATTGTTTGTAGGCCCATTACACAACTGACAAAAAAAAAAGGAAGTATTAATCCTCTAATAATCAAATCGATGAGCCAAGGGAATAGAAAATAGTTTGAAAAAAAAAAGGGGGGGAATAGAAAATAAATAGTTTAAAGGGAAATGAGATTTTATCAGTAGAATTTTCTGTTTTGATATATGAAATTAAGTACAAAGTTCTAAAAAATGTCCATTTTTCTTATATATATATATTATTGATGTAAGATCGAATTTTTTTTTTCTATACTTTTATTACGGTTCGGCCCCTCCACACATACAATCCTGGCTCCGCCACTGCCGGTTCCCAACACACCTCTGAAGAGTTACCGAGTGTCTAGAATATCCAGAGTAACAGTAATGGGGGGAGGTACATACTATGGTAAACATAACACAAATCAATACCACCATCAATATATATACTGCATGCACAAATCATATTTCAATCCCTTATTACTTCCATTCAATGCCATAAAAACCTTATAATTTTCTCATGCAAACATGCATAAATTTTCAATATTTCCCATATCCAAGTAAAAACAAATATAAATTTGAAAATCCCTTTTTATGCATGCAATTTATACTTTTAAACAATGCTTATTTAAAACAAAGTCCACTCACAGAAAGCCCAAGCTAGTATGGCCCTGTGGGAGTCCGGCCTACTGGCTAGCCGGAGCCTGAGCACCTATTGAAGAAACATCAAGACATATCAAAAATTATATTTCAAACATGAATTTTAAATTAGAAAGAAAACCCTAATTCCTAGAATTTAATGCGTATCTTTTGTTAAGACGACCTCGATAGGTCCAAGGTCAACAATTTGGTCAACTTTTCCTTTATGGTCAACTTGGGTCCATGGGACCCATGACCTCTGATTTCCAATCCGAGAGTTCCTAAGATCAAACTCAATTCAAATAATAAGTCCCAAAGGTTTGGTCGGATGGTTATCGATTATCCAACCCTAAACTCCTTAAATCGAAGTATCCGGGACTCCAATTCCTAATCAACCAATTCGTGCACAATCCTAGGGATACGAGGAATAACATATTTGAAAATGAGACCGATCGGATGGTCTGAACCTATCGAACCCGGATATTGCTAGGGTTGGTCCTGAGATTTTGAGGGCCTTGTGCGAAACTTAAACGGGAGCTCTCAATCTAATATGGTAATATTTATAGAAAATTTTTCCATAAAATAATTTTTTTAATAACTAAAATTCATCATCTATTAGCATGCAATAGCAATAATAAATAACATTCATAAAAGTTTTAATGTTTCAATTTGAGAAAATGGAAGAGGAAGAAGACATTAACTTTTTTTTTTGGTTTCCTCTTGAGTGGGTGAAAACATAAACTCCAAAAAAATTTTGTTTGATTGGAGAAAGTTTGTATATATTGCTTTCTTCTTCTTTGATGCATTTCCTTCTCCCTTTTTTTTTTTTAATTTTTTTTTTTATGTTGTTAACAATAAAAAGGGAGTAGAAATGTAAAAATACAACTATTGAATGACACAATATGGACTCTAATCCAACTTGCCTACTAAATCAAGGGGATGAATTCCAACTCAATACCAAATACACACTTGTGTTACATTCCTGCATGCTCCAGTATATATATATAATACCTATAATATTAATATACATGCAAAAAAATTTCCGGGCCCTGCACGTTGGCACCATTTGCACACCGTCAGGGCCGTCCCTGAATATCGCCTAATAGGCGAAATATTCGTTCGATAGTCAAACGGTATCCAATTTCTAATATGAGCATACCGTCGTGCTTGGGACGACATGAGAGTGTTTTGGAACTCACTAAGCTGCCACCAAGTGGCCTACGTACCGCCACCTGCCACCGAAAGTGGTGGGTGGCTTGAGTCTCTCTTGCCAGAGCGGGTATTTAATCTTCACGATTTGCCCAAATTGTCATATCTATAGAGAATCTAGGTTTTAAGTGCCGTTTCATCTCAATCTTAGGATATGCTATTCCTGTTGTTTTCCAGACAATCCACCATGTCTGTGTCGTCTAGGCTTTGCTCATCGTCCAAAAAGGTATCTTCCTCAATAATAAATAAATAAATAATAAATAAAATAATTAAACTAAACTAATTTTTTTTTAAACTAAGACAAAAGCAAACAACAAACACAAAAAATTAAAAAAAAATTAAAAAGAATAACATAAATTAAAAACTGAGTTTGATAAGCCGTACCGAATTAGCTTTGAGAACTAAAACTGCAAACCTTAACAATGAATTTCCTTGTGCTACTTTTCGCTTCACCACTCCCAAGCAAGGCCGCCAAAAACTTATTTTGTCTACCCAAGTGCAAGTAGTCACACATACATAGTAATAATCTTAAAAGTCCAAGAATCGTATCCTCTAGGTGCAGGTAGGCAAATGTTTGAACACAAAAGAAATAATTAAACGTACCAAAATAAAAGTGACAAGCAAAATGGAAAAGTAATTTGATTTGAGTGTTGTTGAGATTGAGAAATTTCAATAATGTAAATGCTAAGGCATCAAGGTTCAATTCTTTAAGCAAAAATATGTGTCATGCCCTTTAATCCAAATTATAACTCGGTTAAATTTATCATAGAAAACTTTAACCAAAAGATGAAGAAATTAAAACTAATTTAATTTTTCAATGTTATCTTTTTTCAATGATTGTTTAGAGAATTAAATTGCTTAATATTTGATCTTTTAATTTAAAAGCATGCTAAGTCAGTTCTTAACAATGAGAAAAATATAATTGGACTCATGAAAAGATAGTAGCACTTAACATCAATCGAAACAAAAGGATATGAAAATATTGAACAACCAAAAATAAAATAATTTAGCAATTCATACTGAATATTGGATTAAAGAACAATTCACAAATTTACTCAAATGACATTTCCTTAGCCTTAGCTAGAGTTCTAGCAACTCATTACAAAGAAAAATATAACTAAATTTTGAATAAAATGGATAAAGAAATTTGTCGTAGCGGTCTATCCTTACCGAAAGAGTGGATGGATGAATTATAGTAGTCAACGAGGTAAGTGGAAAGTTAATACATTCATGGTGGGTAATGAAGGGATTAATTGGATTAAACATGTGTTGATGGTGGAGAGTTAGTGGAAAAGAAATGGTGAGGTAGTGGGTGTTTTTTTTTTTTTTTTTTTTTTTTTTGTGAGAAATGGAATTCATTCATAGAATCAAAGTAGAGTACATGAAACAGTGACCTCGTTAAAATCTTCCTGAGGAAAAACCCTCAGGGTAGGAAAGAGTACCATACATGTCATTAACTAACAAGAGAGACTGAAACAGTCACGCAGGACCAATGCTAGAGTAAGATAAAATAAAACAGCAAACTGACACATAGACCTTTGATGCAAAGACCTCCGACGAGAACACTACAACACAACCCAACTGTCAAAAGAGTCCTGCTATGAAATCATAGTCCTTTGCACAGCCACAAAACAGTGAGAACATCCTACAGAGAACACAATACGCCAAGAACAAAGAAAACAACTACTAACCACACCATCTCCAGCCACCTCTAATAACAATTGGCAATGAAAGAAGAGAAATTTGCATTGAGCAACACAAAGAAGAGACTAACCGTAAACAGGCCAGGAAAGGAAAAAACAAATAAAAAATCCCCCAAACACGCCGTATCATCTCAACACTAACAAAGAAACCTCCTATGAAAATATAGTCCTTGAGACAGTTGGAAAATCAAAAATTAGGTAAGGGGAAAACGAAAAAAACAACACACAACAATAATAAAACTGGCCTAGCCACTTAACTTGAACATGGGGATCAGGCATAAGAGCATTCGCAGGTTGCCAAGCCCATGAATGCTCCAAAAACACATTAAGGAAGGCGTCCGGGAGACTCCATTGGGTCAGTCTCCATAGGTTTGTCAAGAAGGACAAAAACATCACTCGGATTCACAGTCCCCATCGCAGAGTAACCAGCCAAACCAGCAAAAATGGGTGAAAGGATGGTACCCAACAACCATAGTTGCCAAAAACCTGGCCCAACACCGTGAAAAGGAGGATCAAAACTATGGACCCTAGGTGAAGAGCCACCTATGCCAAATCTTTGGGCAGCGGCCGTCTTCTCATGAAGGTAAAGCTTGAGATCTAGATCGAGCAATGGAGGGAGTGTGAGGAAAGCCACCTCCACCGTGATTGCCAACCTCAACGAAGTAGCTTGCACCATGATTGTTGTTGACTTGGAGACTGTTGAAACAATAGCATGAGCAGACCCTCTAAAACCACCGTACCCGCTAAAACAATCTTCTCATGAAGGTAAGGCTTGAGATCTAGATCGGGCGACGGAGGGAACGTGAGGAAAGCCACCTCTACCGTGACTGCCGACCCCAACGAAGTTGCACCATGATCGTTGTTGACTTGGAGACTATTGGCCCAATAACAGGAGCAAACCCGCTAAAACCACCATACCATGGAAACCACCAGAGACGCCGACACACTGAGGAGAAAGAGAATGATGAAACTAACGCCCAGGATCTGAGAAAGACAACAACGAGACCAGCACCCTAGAGTCGAAGATAGGAGTGACGGCAGCGACTTGATGTGGAAGAAAAACGGCCGCTACTCAATGTGGAAGAAAAGTGACTTGACGCTATCAAGTCAAGGAGGGTGACAACAACGGTTAGATGTGGATGAAAACGAGAATGGTTAGGCTGAGGAGGGGATGACAGCTGAATGTGAAAAACCTAAATCCTAATATTTGACGCACGGCTCTCCCCACGTAGCGAAAGTGGGACCCCAATTTAGGTAGTGGGTGTTAAATGACTATGAATGGCATAAAATGGGCTCCTTAGCGTCAATGGTTTTGTCTTATGTTCCCACTATTTAATCCTACAATCAGTTCTTCAATATAATCCCCTAGCAATTCTCTTCACATTTATCTTGAACTTGGACAAATATATATATCTTCATCTTTTGGCTTTCCAACTGCAACAGATAAATTCACCTAACAAGTTCACCAAATTAAAAACAGAATTTTTTTAAATCCAATTGGTGAGAATGACATGTAACAAGTGAAATTATCTTCATTAAGCCAAATTTATATCACAAGGTCTTCGAAATAATATTTAAAAAAACGTAATTTGAGACTCTCATCACAACCCCCAACTAGCTTATTGCTAGTCCTTAGCAATCCAATCAACTAAAAGAAACTCTAATTTAAGCAAAAACAACCTAAAATAAAATAAATAAAAACAACTAAAATAGCTAAGCCACTTTTGCAGGATACGATTGCATTTAGAGTATGCTACAAGCCTTTAAACCCTTAGGTTACCCCTAAAGGATAGTCTCATGAGGGTTTCCAGGGATGACACCCACAAACATCAAGTATGAGGCTAGCACAATTATTCAGAAACAAGAAATCAAATAAACTTTGAAAAATGATGTCAACACTTATTTAACATTTCAACTTAAGCTTTCTAATTAACCCATGTAGTGAGTTAAGCCAGTGACTCTCAAACTAGGTGTAGACACCCCTAAGAGCTTACTAACTCGAGTTAAAAATGCTACGACACTAAACTAGCCACACAAAATTATTCATACCCAAAACTTCATCGTTTGACGTGAACACTCATTGCTGATTAGGCAAGAGGCCCGGTTACTAAGTGCTCATTTGACATTGCTTATTTGGAGTAATAATTGATTTTTTTAAAATTTGGGAAGCCCATCTCATTTGGTAAACTTTGAGAAAATCACTTATTGTTAAAAATTGTTGTGAGAGAAAACTATAAGGGAAAACAGTTAATGAGGTGCTTTCATTTTCTGATTATAAAGGAATCGGTTTGGAAGAGGCGCTGAGTTTAATGATTACGCAGCAATCATTTTCTAATTATACGGGAATCAGTACCAACAACATTTTTAACAAGAAGTTTACCAAACGCCGAACTGCTTTCTCTCACAGGTGATTTCTCTCACAGCAAATCTGACAGCTATTATTTTCATAGCACAGCAATGTCAAACTAGCCCTAAGTAAAAGCTTGAATAAAACACTATTATCTCATGAACTTTTTATTTATGTATTTATTTTTGAACCAAGATTAGTCAAAAGCAAGGTCGTCCAAGTTTACCGAAGATAAAAGATTAAACACAATTGATTTTTAACTTTATACCCCACAAAAAATGTTAGTGTGCTTGTGTAAATTGTTAAAGTATAACTCATAAATCATCCACTAATTAGAAATGAATGAAAAAGACTCAAAAGTGGGATAATTACCATATCATTCATATGTTCTTAATCTTAAAATCATTCATGAATATCAAATAAATCTAAGTGCAATGCATTCTTGTTAGAGACAGCCTATAAAAAACAAACAACACAGTGCACTAACCTCATAAAAAAATAATGAAAACGATTTTTTTTTTTTAATGTTTTCCTTTCACACTTTTCAGTTTTTTTAATTATATAATTTTTTTCAAAGGGAAAAGATTGACGAAAACAAACAAAATACAAAAACAAAACAAAAAACAAAGACAAAATGAAAGGAAAACTAACATGTTGTAACAAGAAAATAATATAATAAACACATCTTCTCTACCCCCAACCAAAGACTGGCATTGTCCTCAATATTTAAACATATAAGCCTAATAAAAAGAAGAAGGTAGCGTTACCTGAGAATTGACATCCAAAGTGAAAGCCTGCAACTTGTTAGTGTACCAAAAAAAATAAACAAAATAGAAATGTTGATTTTTTTTTCTAAGTGAACATAAATTTCCAAACTAATTATATACAACAGATGGACTATGGGAAGTCTAATCAATCCTGGTAAACAGGATCGTTTAAAGAAATTGTCTCAATCTTCAAGAACACATCTCCCAAAGTAAGGTTTAACCCCTTGGCCATTAACCTTTAAAATATTTCCATTCTTGGGATCCTCAACTTCAACAGTCCCATATGGGAAAACTCTTTTAACAATGAAAGGAAATGTCTAATTAGTTCTTAATTTTCTGGGAAACAAATAAAGTCTAGAATTATACAAAAGAACAAGTTGAGAAGGATCAAAATTTTTCCTCAAAATATTTTTATCATGAAAAACTTTAATACGTTCTTTGTAAATTCTTGGGTTCTCATATGCATCATTCTTAATTTCCTCAAGTTGATTCAATTGGAATTTTCTTAAGGTACTTGCATCTCCAAGGCTGAAGTTAAACAATTTGATAGCCCAATATGCTTTATGTTCTAATTCAACAAGTTAATGACAAGGTTTACCATAAACTAACCTACATGGGGAAATACCAAGAGGTGATTTATATGCAGTATGGTATACCCACAAAGCATCAGTTAGTCTCAATGACCAATCCTTCCAAGCTGGATTCATTGTCTTTTCCAAAATTTGCTTCATTTCCCTGTTTGGAAGTTCAGCTTGGCCACTTGTCTGTGGGTGGTATGGGGTGGAAATCTTATAGGTTATCCCATATTTTTTCATCGAAGCTTCAAATGGTCAGTCTCAAAAATGTGATCCTCCACCAAACCTGGACAATACATTTTCTTCCAAAACTTTCAAAAGAGTCTTATGATCAATCTTCCGACATGGTATAGCCTCAATCCATTTTGAAACATGATCCATAACAACAAGGATATATAAGTAACCAAAAGATGGGGGAAAAAAACCCATAAAATCAATGCCCCAATAGTAAAAAAATTCAATGATTAAAATTGGGTTAAGAGGCATCATATTACGTTGAGTAATTTTTCTTAGCATTTGACAACTTGGACAAGTCTTGCAAAATTCATACACATCGTTGAAAAGTCTATGCCAATAAAAACCACATTGAAGAATTTTGGCTAAAGTCTTTTTGGAAGAAAAGTGACCTCCACAAGCCTCAGGATGACAAAAAGAGATGACACTAAATATTTCATCATTAAGAACACATCTACGGATTACTTGGTCGGGACAATATTTGAAGATATACGGGTCATCCCAAAAGAATTATCTCACCTCAACCATAAATTTTTTTTTTCTCTTGTGAGGTCCATTGAGGTGAGATAAGACCTGCAGCAAGAAAATTCACAATGTTAGCAAACCATGGCAATTTAGAAACACCAAACAATTATTCATCAGGAAATGAGTCTTTTATGGGTAAATGTTCAAAAGGCTCCTCAAAAGATATCATAGAAAGATGATTTGCAACCACATTCTCCACTCATTTCTTGTCCTTGATTGTAAGATCAAATTCTTGGATAAGCAAAATCCATCTAATCAATTGTGCTTTGACTTCCTTCTTTGTTAACAAATACTTCAAGGCCGAATGATCTGTAAAAACAACAATTTGTGAGCCTAAAATATTTGATCTAAACTTTTCCAATGCAAAAACCACATTAAGCAATTCTTTTTTAGTTGTAGTGTAATATTTATGTGCACTATTCAAAGTTTTGCTTGCGTAGGAGATAACAACAGGCTTCTTGCCTATAACAATAGGCTTCTTGTCTTTTCTTTGGCCTAGCACCGCTCCAATAGCACCATCACTAGCATCACACATTATTTCAAAAGGCATGGACCAATATGGGTGCTGCATTATAGGAGTTGATGTTAGCATTTTAATTGACTTCTCAAATGCTTCTTGATATGTGTAAGTCCAATCAAATTTAGCATCTTTCTCCAAGAGATTATTCAATGGCCTTGCAATTGCACTAAAATTTGGTATGAGTCTCTGGTAGAAACGTACATGTCCCAAAAAAGATCTAACATCTTTAGCAGTTTTAGGAATAGACAAATTAGCAATTAAATCAATTTTTGACTTACCCACTTCAATTCCTTTGTGATCCAAGAGATTATTCAATGGCCTTGCAATTGCACTAAAATTTGGTATGAATCTCTGGTAGAAACCTACATGTACCAAAAAAGATCTAACATCTTTACAGTTTTAGGAATAGACAAATTAGCAATTAAATCAATTTTTGACTTACCCACTTCAATTCCTTTGTGAGAAACAATGTGTCCAACCACTATGCCAGATGTGACCATGAATTGGCGTTTCTCCTTGTTAAGCACTCCTTACACCTGATAAGAACATCTCCAAGTTAGATAAACAATCAGAAAATGAATCATCAAACATAGTAATATCATCCATGAAAACTTCTAAATATTTTTCTACCAGGTCACTAGAAATACTTCTCATGCAACGTTGGAATGTAGTGGGTGCATTGCAAAGACCAAAATGCATTTTTCTAAAAGTGAAAGTTTCAAATAGGCAAGTAAAAGTTATTTTTTTTTTTTTTGATCTTCCAATGAAATCTCAATTTAATAATATCCTAAATAACCATATAAAAAACAACAATACATATGCCCTACAACTCTTTCCAAAATTTAGTTAAGAAATGGTAAAGGAAAATGATCATTTCTTGCGACTGAGTTCAATTTGAGGTAATCAATACACATTCTACATCAAGTAGTAACCCTAGTTGGTACCATTTCTCCATTATCATTTTCAACTACTATGACTCCTGATTTCTTAGGAACAACCTATGTAGGACTTACCAAGTTGCTATCAGAAATCGGATATATGATAAATGCATCCCAAAGTTTAAGTACTTTTTTTTTGCACAACTTATTTCATTGTTGGGTTAAGTCTACGTTGAGCCTGCCTAATTGGTTTATAATCTTCTTCAAGAAAAAATTGGTGTGTGCAAACCAAAGGAATAATACCTTTAATATCAGATAAAGTCCATCCAATAGCAATCCTATGATCTTCCAAAACCTTAAGTTACATACCTTCATGCAGAAGTTCTAGTTTAGAAGATACTACCACAATATATGTCTCATCTTCTCTTAGAAAAACATATTTAAGTCCAGTAGGAAGAGGCTTTAATTCACATTTTGGGGCTTCTTCTCTTGATGATTTTGTCTTATCACTCACAGTTGGCAGCACTTCATGTTTTGGTACCCAACCATTATGTTCTTGTACCTGCACAGAATCCAACAAAGAACAAAGAACAAAGAACAAAGATATTGTACTTCAAAATCTTGTGCAAAATTACAATCCCCATTTACCAAACAAATTTGCAATGAATCAGAAGAACACGAGGAATTAAAGCTATTTTGAACAATTGTCTCAATCATGTTAATTTCTTGGTCATTTTCATTGTTTCCAGGCTGCTTGCATATGTTGAAAATGTGGAGCTCCAATGTCATGTTCCCAAATGATAGTTGTGTAAGTTCATTCTTGCAATTTATATGAGCATTAGATGTAGCAAGAAATGGTCTTCCAAGAATAACATGAATTTGAGAACTAGAATGCACAACTGGTTCAATATCCAAAACTATAAAATCAACTGGAAAATAAAATTTGTCTACCTGAACCAACACATCTTCCACCATACTTATTGGGATTTTGATTGAACGGTCAGCCAATTGCAATGTGACTGAGGTGGGTTTTAATTCACCGAGACCCAATTGCTTATAAATCGAGTGACGCAATAAATTAATACTAGCACCCAAATCCATTAAAGCTTGTTCAATCCTAAAATTCCCAATAATACATGAAATTGTGGGACAACCTGGATCATTGTACTTAGGTGGAGTGTTAGTTTGAAGAATTGCAGTTATATTTTTAGTTAAAAATGCGGTCTTATCAACATTGTGCTTTCTTTTGATAGTGTATAAATCCTTCAAAAAATTGAATATGACAGAATTTGTTTAATAGCATCTAAAAGAGGCATATTGATTTTTAGTTGTTTGGAAACCTCCAAAATTTCAAGACTTTGATTTTTCTTTATGGCCTTAAGTGCTTGTGAAAATGGGGTAGAAAAAGGGCACTTAAAGCTATTATATAGGTAATTTCAGTATATGTTTTAATAAACTTGTTAACAGGTGAGACCAATAGTCTACGCAAACCTTGACTGTAGAGGGGATGCAAGGTTAGTAGGACTAAAGTGTTTAATTGAGTTTGAGATATGGAATAACACCATAAAAGATTGTAAGAGATGCTTATATTGATATGAACAAGATGATACAAGTGGTTTGTTGAGTATACACGAGTAGAGAAATTCTAAGTGGAAGGAAGAGTTGGTCCCCTTTTCTTCCAAGAGAGTCCTCTATTTATAGGCATATTGCCAAGGCAATCTGTGTGTCCTAGGGAGGCGAAGCCCACTAGACTGAACAACTGGGCTCTAGTAACTCGTCGCGTCTGAGCAAAGGCTAATTAGAGGTCAACACGTGGGTAGTCACAAATGCCTTACGCGATATCCATGGGTGATGGCTCTCTGAGCAATCCTTGACCTTCATTGACACATGATTGCGGAAGTGACTGAGCCAAGAGTTCGAGGGGGGCTGGACCTCCGTCTTTAAAGATTGGTGTTGTACTTGAAGTGGTCCAATGGTAACCAGGCAGGTGGAGGTCCATAACTCTTCGTGGCTAAGTCTCCTAGCCTAGGTGTCCCTTAGGGTGGTTGGCTAGGCATGTGGGGTGGTGCAACTCAAGGATATCTAGCTAAGCACGAGGCATGTGGTTTGATCGGTTGGGCACGTGGCTATGAGTTTAACATCCTGACCCAACTTTTAACCATTTAATTATCCATTTTAAATTAATTAATTAATTTAATTATGAAATTACAATTTTGGCCTCAAGGGTAGGGTTATTTTGGTCACATTTTAACCTGGAAGGATTTTGGGGAAATGAATGGTATTGTTGAGTAGAGTGTATCGATACGAGTTTGTAGACACTTAGTGGGCTCAAATCAGAGTTGTAACGAAGAAGTTACGATCAACGGAAGTGCAGTCACGCAACTGAAAATATTTCAAAGCAGGATTTTTTTAAAACTCATATTCCTCTCTCTCTCTCTCTCTCTAGTTTCAGCTGGCCACCACCCAAGTCCGACCATCGCCAGTCACAAGACTGGTACCAAAGTGACAAGCTCATTTCCCTCTCTCCATCCCGCCCCTCCCCCACCGCAGTAGCCATCGCTGCGGCCGTCAAAATCGTGAAAACTAGCCGGAAATTCTTTGAAATTTCCGATGCTGTTTCCGATGATGCCAGCCCCCAATTTTGTCTATCTAGGTATGCTTTCTCATCTTTTCAACTTGATCTAGCTTATGGTTGGGTTGGCTAGAATTGATTTTGAAGTTTTGGAACTTGTTTGACAATTCAAAGATTTGGCCGGTTTTCGGCTCGAGTTTTCGGCAAGTTCTAGTCACTTTTTGGCTGTGGCCCAAGAACAAAAGTTGCTCCACTAGTTGTCATGACCACGTAGGTATATGTATTGTTGGGTGGTTTGAGAATTTTCCAGTCGTTAGAATTTTCTCTAGACACGAACACGTTGCCGGCCAGTGTGGCGGTTCGTGGACCATTTTTTGGTGGCCTATTTGGTCCTAAAATGTTCCACATGTCTTCCTGAGCACGATGGTATGCTCAGATTTGAATTTGGGTATCGTTTTGACTGTCATCGGATTTACGCATATTAGGCGCTATCCGGGTTTGATATGTTCGGACCTTTGGATCGACTCCGTTTCCAAATATGTTGATCTGGGTATCTCTAGGATCGTATAGGAATTCGCGGATCGAGAATCAAAGTCCTGGATACTCCAATTTAATAACTCAAAGTTTGCATAAAACGGTGATCTTGCGATCGTGCGATCACGAGCGATCCAACCACTCGATCTGGACCACACTTGCAGGACTTGTCTAGTAAATCTTGTTGAACCTGTAGGAACTTTTTCGGATCGGAAATTAGAGGTCGTGGACCTCGCGGGCCAGGTTGACCAAGTTTGGGAAGTTTGACCACTCGGTTGACCGAGAGTCTTCCGAGGTTATTCCACTATTCGAAACACGTAGTTGGACCTTAGGAACGTCTCGGTCGTCGTTCACATACTTGGAATCCCAAGAAAACTAAGATTTTATTTTAAAGTTCTCGTTCAAAGTATTTTATTTTAATCAAGCCCTCGTATTCTTAAAACGGTACTCCAGCCCAGCGTATTCAAGATGCGGGACCCTCTCAGGGTCAAGTAGTGTTGGATTATCTGTTAGTGGACTTTGTTTTAAATAACAATCATTATTTTCAAGATGGAAAGCTATGCATAATGATTTATTTGTTGTAAAGAAAGTGGTGAAGCCCGCATAAAGGAAAAGAAGGAAGATTAGTCAAAAACTTAATGATGATGTTGGAAGCTTAGTCAAAAGCTTAATGATGATGTTGGGTAATGAAGCCATCCAATTTTGCTATAAATAGGCTTGCTTATTCACTTGTAAAATACACTAATGGAGAAGAGAAGAGAAACAAGAGAAAGAAGAGAAAGGAAGAGTGAGAGGAAACAAAAGTGAGTGAGTTCTATCTGGAAAGAAATTCTGTCAGTGTAAACATCACAAGAGCAAATTCTATCTGTGAGATGATGATTTTGGGATACGAAGGATGGACGCCAAACTTTGGTGTCACGGGTTGTTGTGGGAACATAATTTAAATTGAAATAATTTGGGTGAGAAGAAGAGGAAGCCATTTTAGGAAGGTTTCAAGGAAAGTTTTAAGAGAAGCTGAATTTTCAGAAAATGGAGAAGTTGAGTTGAAACGCAATTACTCCAATCAGGTCTTGCAGAGGCAATATCTATAGGCGGAAATATGGCAACGGTTTCCAAGATCCCAATATTTTCTCGGATCCACATATTCTCTTTTTTCTTTCCTAGATTCCAAAACTTCACGCGGCCTCCATTAATGTC
Source organism: Prunus mume (assembly GCF_000346735.1). The sequence continues at coordinate 22,720,654 of NC_024127.1, forward strand.
TGTCGGCACTTTTGACGTTTTGAAGTATTATTTTCGTCAAAGTGGATGTTGCTTTGCGGATTTTACGGAGCTACTTTTTCAAAAGCACCTCGAGAACCTCGCAAATTTCTGTGGTTAATTTGAAATTCACTGGATCTACTTATTCCTTTTATTTGTGTATAAATATATTACGAACGAAATTTTCTTTGCAGAAGACATCCAGTTTTCTCCATACATAGTGATGCGATATCCACTTGTTTTTCCTATCAGTGAGCACTTAATGTGCTTGAGAAGCGAGACTATCTCTGATCATCCATTCAGGAAGAGAGACTGTCCCTGATCACGTTTCTGCTACATCGGAGAACTGTAAAGATGACCACATGCTCTAATCTCTTGAGGTCTTTCTAAACTTGGAGAAATGAGAGTTTGTTGTCTGCTCCCACCAGCTTCCTTCCTTGATTACTTACCTTATCCTGCAATTAATATCACAATTTTTTGCATTTGTTCTCTTTTTATAACTCTCTGTTCATAAGGGATTTTATTTCTTTAGAATGAACATCTGAAGAAAAAATCCATGAAGTGATCCTAACTCTAAGGGTTATTAGTTTTTGACAGAGAGAAGAATTGTGATTTTTTTGCTCTTGCAAGATATAACTAAATCATCAAGCGCTACATTATATTTACTGGGCCTATATGAACTTGAATGATACTTGAGAAAAAAAAATATTTTCTCCCACCTAAGGATGTAAGCAATACTTGTGTTATTTTATACTTATTTTGATATTTTATAAAACATCTTGAAAGGTAACCAAATGGGGAGATAAGACCATTCCAGAAGAACGCCATGCAAAGGACCATTCCAGAAGAATGACTTGCATTATAGTCCAGAAGAACGACTTGTATTATGACCATTCCAGAAGAATGGCTTGTATCATTCTGATATGTATTCATGAATTATTAATGTAAATTTCACAGATTGCAAGTTGAATACATTAACGATACACTGCATAGATTAAAGTCTCATAAGAACAGAACATGGGCATAGCAGTGATCAATATGATGCACGCCTGTTGCGTAGCAAATAATGTGGATTGAAGTCCCGGAAGGACAATCCTTTAACATGTCAATATTAATACGATGCATGCCTAATGCGTAGCAAATTATATGGTTTAAGGTCCCAGAAGGACAATTAATTGACATGCATGTATTAATCTGTGGCATGCCTGCAGCATGACAGATATATGGGTTCTAAATGTTCCAACTCCCTAAATGGATATTATCCACGCCCTACTATTAAATAATACTCCATTTGAGGTTATGATCCACATTCTCACATAATTCATCTTATAAGAGATATCTGTCTAGAAAGAGACAATAAAAGCCCCTTGAAGTGGCTTGGGTACCCACAAGCAAAGAAGTGCTTATAATTGATGCATGTGCATGCACATGAGAATGATGGGATCATGAATTGATGAAAATTTTTGGTTTTGGAGTAGCTACTCAAATCATCAATGAGCTGTGTTGATTGGAACCACGTTCAATTATTAAATGTTGACAATATCATTGGCCAAAATGGAAAGAGGCAATTCCATTACAGATGAGAATGAACGTGAAAGAACAAACCCATAGTACGAACCCCAAAAGATGTTAGTACTGAAAGTTATACTTGAGTGTTTGGATTAAAAGGGAATATACCCACTTTGTATGACACAATGTTTCTGGTAGAAACAAGGAATGTTGGGTTTCTCCATATTTACAGATGCAATTGTGCCCTCTTATTGCACATTTACGGAGACCAACATGTTATCTTTAAGGGTTATTAAATGCACAGAGCATGTCGCCAGAAGCGATTCCCTGAAGATGTATAAATAGCTGGGTTAAAGCTATATAATGTGTCATAAAGTATAATCCCTTAAATAAAATCATTGAAAGGATTGCAATTGCATGAAGCAAGTCCTTGAATGACATATGCCTGAAGCACAAAACCTGTACTCAATACTAAATAGGCATAAATTGCCTCAGTGAGTACATTAATTATGATATGGTTATAACACATTAAAACTCCTGAAGAGTTCAAGAAATATTTGTCTTGGCCTGAAGATGGAGCATTATGCCAACGAGATTATTGCTTATACTAAGAAGATATTGAAGTATTTTTATGTGAATTATCTGTTGGGCACTTAAATAATTTTTCGGAAGTATATTGGACCGGATACTATGTTTTCCAGATAGAGCTCAGCTCCATCACCACCACTTTGGGATGATGTGAGGCATATTTGATGCTAGCTCCGCATAACACCATATACATGCATATTCTTTTCAAGTAAACTTACAAATAGCCCAGGTTTCGTTGGATATGCGAACTCTAGAAATTTCTATGATTTACATAGAGATAGCATTCTGGAAATATATTTACTTACTCAACTACATGAATTGTTGGTGGCTACATCATTCACTCAATCCGAAAGATCTTCCCCATAGAAAGATAGTCATGAAGATATCATGGGGAGATACGTTTCAAAGGGAGTATCCAACAATATTACAAGATTGACTCACAGAAGCAGTGTGAACTATGATATTCAGAAAGATGATAAACAGTATGACTTAAAGATATTTTACCAAGCATCAGGGGGAGCATGTTGTTAATAAGGACCTTCACACACTGTACTCTTTTTCCTTCGTCTAGGTTTTTATCCCACTGGGTTTTTCCTGGCAATGTTTTAACAAGGCAGTGTTGCACACGTGTCAATATACACAGAATTTTATGTTACACATGGTTATGTACTCTTTTTCCCTTCAACTAGTTTTTGTCCCACTGGGTTTTACTGACAAGGTTTTTAACGAGGCATATTCCATATCATATGTGGTCTCCAAGGGGGAGTGTTGTAAAGAAAGTGGTGAAGCCCACATAAAGGAAAAGAAGGAAGATTAGTCATAAGCTTAATGATGATGTTGGGTAATGAAGCCATCCAATTTTCCTATAAATAGGTTGGCTCATTCACTTGTAAAATACACTAACGGAGAAGAGAAGAGAAAGAAGAGAAAGAAGAGAAAGGAAGAGTGAGAGGAAACAAAAGTGAATGAGTTCTATCTGAGAGGAAATTCTGTCAGTGTAAACATCACAAGAGCAAATACAATTCTACTCCCAATATTCAGTGGTACTTTTCATACTCTATTATTTTTATTTCTATAACATTATTTGATTATTGAAGTCATTATATATTTAATTGTTGAAATACAGTATTTTTATGAAAGTATTTGAAATATAATTGGATATTTGGATGTGTGCCACATGGGTTTGTTGGAAAGGGATTATAAAATGTGAGTTGGGTTGTGATTTAAGTCAATTTTGAGTGCTATTAGCACTACCCTATGTACCTCCCTAGTTTTGGAATACTTGGATTGGATACTTGAAAGTTTGGGATACTCGGATATGTTGGAACCCGGGCATCTTTGACGGGGTGTTTCGTAGACCCTTAGCAAGGTTAGTCTGAGCGCGCAGGACTTGTCATAGGCATACAAATATTGAGAATTCTGTTGTACGTGCTGGTGAGACAGTTCCCCGATTGGACGACTCGTTCCTTAGCCACATGGTCAATTGAGGATTCTTCTATGTGGTCTAGTCAAACAATACCCTGGTTGCTTTGTTTCCCCGATACAAGTTTGGTAGTGGTTATACTTATATATATATATATATAATATAAGTACATATATATATTCATTCTTATTTGTCAGTGAGGATCCTTTCTCGCTTGCCGTGCCAATGGGCACGTGTTTTGAGAGAGTAGTTTGGGGAAAATGGAAAAGGTTTTAAATGGGATGGGTGTTAGTATACCATTACAAGAATACGGATTTCACTTTGGTTTTAGCTTAGCTATATACATCTACATCAGTTTTGAATGCATGTTGTTTTCAGCATCGTTTTCTAAACGGTGGGGTTATTATATGTTGTTTTCAAATATAACAAAACTTTGTTTTTGTCTACTCACAATTTTTTGTTTTGCCCCCCCCCAGCAGCAGTTGAGTTGAGCCAAGCGGTCAAGCCGAGTCTTGTACTTCTGAGCCCCGACTTCCAGTAGGACAATCTTTATCTATTTTTATTTATGTTGAACTTCATTTAGTTTGTAAACTGAAATTATTTAGATATGCTATGTTATCTCCCATGCTAGGGTTGGATGTAAGGCCGGAGGCCTATTATATAAATTGCATGAATTTACATTATGAATGTTTGCTGTTGGGATTATATAATTGTGTTTTACCATGTTGAAAAAATTAGGAAATGTCCGTTTTTTAGGGGAGACTATCGAAATTTCAGCAGAAAGCCTTGTCCCTCTTTAGTAAGTGGGCCCAATATCAAAGTGATGTCGAAATTACCACTAGATCCATCGCAGATTCTCAGGAATTCAAAACAGTCCTGTCAATGAGTGGGGCATGGGTCCAGATGTGGTGATGCTAGTGGTTGATTAGGCTAAGTGAGTCATAAAAAGAGGGAGTTCATAAAAATTAAACATTAAAAATTATGCGTGGGGATTTTTCCTCTTTAGAAAAGTGGGAGTTCGTAAAAATAAAACACCAGAGAAGAGAGGGAGAGAGAAAATGGATTTTGTCAATCGCTTTCTTTCCTTTCTGTAAAAAAATATTCCTTATTCGGTGCGGACTGTGGTGCAACAAGTTGCAGGGCAAGAAAATAGAAACCCAAATCTTTACCCCAAAAAATAAGCAGTAGAAAGAAAACCCAGACACAAAAAGAAAATAGAAACCCCAGAAACAACAAAGAGCCCCAAAAATAATAAATATTGCAAGAAGAATATATTAAAACATTAATGTAATACACCTTCAAACGTCAAAACCCTCCCCCCTTTGATTTTCCGTACATCTCTCTTTCTTCAATTTTCAGTACTTCACTTTGCGTAGAGCTCCCTTCAGTCTCATATTTTTGTATATTCACATGTAAAAAGATTCGATTTTTGTAAATTCTCTCAGTCTTTCTCACTTATCCAATCTCTCTGTTTTTCGTTTTCAATATATTATATATTCTATCTGGGTTTTCGATATTTCGTCGAGGGACACCGAAATTGGCGGGAACCAACGGCCAAATTCCGTGATTCTGAGAACTGGGTTTGGGTCAGATTCGGTGCTAGAATTCAGAACTTTGTTAATTTTCAAAATTCTAGAATTGTTTATGGCTAACCCATCTGGGAACCACCAAGAACCGAGCCACGCCTCGTCGTCGTTCAACGGCACCAACCCAAGTAATGGAAACTCTGCGCCGGTGTCGGCACCGGAGAGTTCCGGTGCCGCCATGGCCATGAAGCACAACCCGGGTATTTCTATGGATTGGAGCGCAGAGGAGCAGGCAATTCTTGACGATGGGCTCGCCAAGTGAGTATTAAATTTTGGGGTTTTGTTGGACTCTTTGAGGTTCTTGGAGTTTGCATTCAACTGTTTTTGAGAATTTTTAGTTTTCTTTTTGAATTCTAGATGAATCGGAATTAACTTTTTGGGTGTTTTTTTTTTTTTTTATAAAATTTTAAATTGCTTAATTTTTTTTTTCTTCAGTTCTTTTTAAAAGTAATTTCGGTCCTGAATACTTTTAATTGTGTCTTCCTTTTTCTTCTATATGTGTGACTTGTAGGAGTTGATAAAAATGCTGCTGTGGTTGATAGTTGATACTACTATCTTGTATAGAACAGGCTTGGTGTCCTTAAAATCTGTTTACAAATATATCTTAGTATCTGGTATGATATGGCGTATTAGTATTTCCATCAATATGTGATATCAAAGGAGGTTTTGGAAGTGGGGAAATTTTATGATTATGTGGAGACAGTTATTGTGGTATTTAATGGAATTTAAAGCCTTAGAAGAGCCTGCAATAAATTATTTGGAGTAAAGGTTCATAGATATGATACAAATATGACTTAAGTATGTTGTAGAGTGGTGTAACCAGGTTTTAAGTAGCATATAAAGAACTTAAACTGGTAGTTCAATGTTCATGTGATGGTATGCGAGTTTATGCTAGCATTATATGACAGTATCTTCAGTACAACAACATTTCAAAGAAGAAAGAAAATTGAGCTTGTTAGGCAGCTGTCGAAGCTTTTAATGGTTCCTCATGTTGTTATACATGTCAAACAAGAAATCCTGTTGGAAAGTTTTGAGTTAAGTGGATGAGTTACGATATTATATGCACATGTTCTGACATATCCATATAGTTAGTCATTTGGGCTCTGTCGTTATTTACTTTATTAGAGTGTTGATAATGTGATATGACTAGAGTAGGGGAGCTTTGTATGTTCAAATTGGTCTTGGATTTGAATTTGAAAATGATCAATTTTGGGTCTTATGTCTTTCTGCATGTCAGTTGAAATATTTGCAGTTAGCAGGGAGGTTTTCTTTGGGATATATAATAGGGTAGTGCTGAAGCTGGCTCTTTTATTGCTAGTATAGCGTGTTTAGTAGGAATTTGGATTTATGAGTATGTAAAATCTAGCTTGATGGAGATCCAAAGCCCATTTTCATCACTATATATATATATATATATATATTATATATATATAAGTTATAACTTTTCTGATATGTTTGTTTTTCTTTATGACATATTTGTTGATTCCTTGTTTTCTACTTTTAATCTCTGTAGTTGTTATTGGTTTGGTAAGGGTCGTGCACTTGGTGCTTTCAGTGGAAGTTTCTTATTCAAAATAAAAAAAATCAAAATCACTGAGATCATCTCATCACTGACATGAAAACTGATTAACTTCATTTTTGTTTAATCATGAATTTGCACCCAATTATACATATATGATATACACTTTGAAGAAATTCTTATATTGGTTTTTATTTTATTGTTCTAACTTGGAGCCAATTTCTTGTGACATTTGGTTAACAAAATTGGCCAAGCTGACTTAGAAATTGAAGATGGCTCATGGATGGTAGCTTCAGTGTTATATTTATTCTGCATTCACAGAATAGACCTTAGATTGGTTAGAAAGAGATTAGGAAAAATTCAAAAACAAATAAACTTCAAGATTAGGACAAATTCAAGAACCAATAAAACTTTCTAAGCTTCTGCATAGATGATGAATGAAATCTTAGTTAGGTAATGGTATTATTTCACATTCATATACCAACTGGATTTAGGAAGGGCCCAATATTTTGCAGTGTCTAATTAATCGTAAAGTGAGCATTAAACTTCCCTGCCAACTGATTTAACCAATTGGGTTTTATGGTTCTTAAAATCTCTCAATGATTCACACAAATTAGATGTTTGGATAACCAGAAGGGAAAAAAAAAGGTGCATCCCATCGATTTGTTTTCCGCAATGTATTTAGGTGATGGTATTGTTTCACATTCATATACCAATTGGATTTAGGAGGGGCCCAATATTTTGCATTTTTTAAGGTTAGCATTAAACTTCCCTGCCTATTGATGTAACCAATTTGGGTTTTATAGTTCTTAAAATCTCCCAATGATTCAAAAAAATTGGATCTTTGGATAAACAGAAGTAAAAAAAGAAAGGTGCATCACATGGATGTTTGCTTTTTGTTAATGCTTTCCAAATGTGTATTGAAAATTGCCATGTTTGTCTATATACCATCATTAATTGAATGAGTGTTGTAATTTATTTTCTTACCCAAGTCTCTGGCGATGTATGTCCTTGTGTTTTAAGATTTCAAATCTTCACAGATATGGTTCTTAGTACCTTTCTTATCATTAGAACTGATGAATATTTATGGTGAAAACCCATATGGATAGACATGTAAGTTGGTTCAGACCAGGAAAAAAATAAGAAAGATATGTAAGTTGCTGTCTATATGATTGTTGTGTTCACTTTTCAGAAACTTTATTTTGTGCTTTGGAATGAACTTCCCATTTACCTTTCTTCCTTTCTTTCTTCTGATTCCCGTTATTCATGAGTTTATCTAATTATATTGTCTTAATATTTACCTCTCAGATATTCAACAGAATCAAACATAATCCGGTATGCAAAGATAGCTATGCAGCTGCAGAATAAGACTGTCCGAGATGTGGCATTGCGTTGCAGATGGATGACTGTAAGCTTAATTACTTTTTCTTAATTAGTGCCCAAAATTGGTAGGCTATTCTTGATTATGATCCATGAAATGAGCCATGATGATGTATGTTTCCTTGGGGATCTTGTACTTCCCTTCCAAGAAAAAAGCAAGGCTCAAACCGGTCATTTAAGTTTGTCTTGGAAATATCTTTTTAACTCGATAACCTTGTGTTTTTGTGGATGGCCCTTGGTAATTCTGGTCGCAATTAATTTTTATGCGCAAGGAAAGTGACATGAGCTCCCAAATTGTGACCTGAGCCTGTTTTTGTCAATGCATCATGATATGCTTTGTTTTCTCCCCAGTCCCAGAAAATAATTACTTTTGCAATTATTAAATCATATTTTCATAATTATCATTTGCAAGGTCCATAATTATATATTTTCAACTTTGACATCACAATTTTATAATCTAGTGACTGGAACTGTGGAGAATATGTATTATATATGTTGCTAACCACGTGACATAGTAAAGTATTGGAAAACCAAAAGACTGCTGCAATGTTCAGCAAGTAACAGAGAATCTTCCCTATTATACCAGTTGTGAGAAGCAGCAATTTTTGTAGCTTGTAGCTGTAAACAAGCTACAAATATTGCAAACACATTAGCATCTTACTTAAGCTAGTACCTGTTTGAAATATTCTTTACCATTTCAAAACTGTATTTTGATTGTTTTCTTGGTTCACTTCCTTTCCAGAAAAAGGAAAACAGCAAGAGAAGGAAGGAAGAACATAACTTAACAAGGAAAAGCAAAGATAAAAAGGTATGTTCTCTACCCTCAGTCCATTGTATGCCACTTGGGCCAAGGCTCATGGGCATTAAATAAAGGGGCTGGGTTTCTTTATTTAATTTATTATTATTTAAATATCTGTTACGATTTTCTGATTCTATAAAGTTGTATGACATAGTCTAATTTGTCATGCCCCTGTGACAGAACAGAAGTGAAGCTGTTTTTGTCATTTACTTACATTAGTTCCCTAAATCTGTTTTTTTTCTCTTTTTTTTTTTTTTTTTTTTTTTTTTTTTTAGTTATGCAATTCACTTGCTAAGTCGTAATAAATTTTTGATTTCAGGAGGAGAAGAGAAAGGGAGATTAGAGAATAGGTTTAGGGTTCTCTAATCAGCCACTTAACTTTAGTAATGTTTATGTTCGTGAGGGCTTCTATATTAAGCATTTTATTCAGTAGCGCACTTTTGTTAATACTACATAGAACTGGTAGTCCTTCATGAAAGATCACCTGTTAGGTACTTTTTTGAGAACTCATAGTTCTTCAACCCCAGAAAAGGGCTTTTTTTCTATTTCAACCAAACACTATAAAGAGTGTCTAGGCTTGTGCAAAGCATTTACAAACATCCAAATCCATGAAATAGATATTTATAATAATAATCCTAGTCTAGAATGACAATAATAATAATAGTATTCTAACAACTTTGACAAAAACGAAAATTATGTAATTGTATATTCTATTGTCTAATAGGCTGACATACTTCAGAAAATGTACCAAATTTCCGTACTTCTTAATTTCCTTTTCGTGCATAGATAGCCAATGGAAGAATGAAAAAGAAATCAGATGCTACAAATTTTGCTACGTCTTAGCAATATCTTGTAGAAAATTTTTAGAAGCTTGTGTAACCAAAAATAAAGTGTTAGAAATCATATTTGGATCTCATTTTAAAGCTGATGATGAAATCTGCTCCTAGGATTCTAGTTCATAGTTTCCAGTTGCAGCAATTACGCTATTTTGTTTTTCAGTGCCTTAGAAGGCCTGATTGTTGTTTTAACTTGTAAATAAACACTGTAAACTTAGAAATGTAGTATTTTCTCCAGCCAAAGTATTGTATTACTTTGTGCTCCCACTCCAATAAGCAAAAATGAGTAGTTTTTCTTATTCTTGTCTTGGTCATGGATTTCCCCCGATTCACTATTTGTTAAACATCATATATTTCAGGTTGCACCTTTTCCTCTAATTTATGTTTGTTTACCTGCTTCCTGTGTTACAAAATGTTCATGGAATTTCTTTGTATTTGTTTCTTAGGAGAGAGTAATTGATACTTCAGCAAAGCCATCTCACTTTGCTGGCCGGCCCAATGTTGCTCCCTATGCTCCCCCAATGGTTACTATGGACAATGATGATGGCATCTCATACAAAGGTGTGGTTGTATACTTTCTAAACCTATTATGCACAGGTTTAATATATTTTGATCGAACTTTGGCTTGTTTATACGTCTTGCGCCTAAGGTAAATTCATTTATTAATACATTGTTTACTTGATCTACACACCCATTCCCACATATTTTATGAATCCCTAACCGCATGAGAAAGGATTATCACTTAAGGTATTTTGATTTTAGTAAAATGCACAGAGCATGCAGGCCCAAATATGTGCCTCTAATTGTGGTCACTGTGCTGATGTGCCCTTTTGCTTATATTTCACAAGAATCTGTGTTTATGAGTTGGAGTAGCTTTTGTATGTAAATTACGGTTCTCAATGGATCTCTGGCTAATTAAGGCTAAAATGTTGTCAATCATGTCAGGTTAGCCATAAGTAGTCAAATATCTGTTAAGAAGCTTAATTGACATATTTAAATTTTCATGAATCTTGAATTACAGTCTCAGAGCATATGTGACATAGGATAGCCACGAAATCCTTGAACTTAGAGCTTTCTTGAAAAATAATGGTGGAGAAATACAATAATGAGTGTTTGAAAAGAATTCCGGAGCTGGTTTCAGATAAACCAAAACAAGCCTGACTCTTAATTCCAGATCCAAGGCAAGCCTTTATATGGTCAACTTTATGAAGTTTGTGTGTGGTCCGATTCAATCATTTCCATTCAGATTGAATGCCTTATAATTCTGTTTCCTACCAAACAAAAACATCCTTCCCTGGCCTTGGCTTCATTTAGATGTTGGACACAAACAACCAGACTGGCAGTATTCACTGTATCTTTTATTTGTTTGGGAGTATTCACTGACTTGGTTAATTTTATTCCAGTGGAAGTTGAATGCATACATCTGGATACTGGAAGTTGAGGTCCACTCTGGATTTCTTGTTTAGCTACTCAACCTGTATTGTTTTCTTGTAGGGCATATAGGTATAAAAGAGTTAAAAATGATTTCTGTAGGTCTTTGGTTATTCACTTATTTTATTTATGATTGTGGTAGACTGAAAAGGAGAAAAGATTCATTTATTATTTGGATAATAACAAGAGCCATTGAACTTAACATGTGTATTTTAGGTCCATCTTTGTAAAGTCTTATATTCATGGTCTCTCAGTTTCTCTATATCATATTATCAATGACTTAGGTATCATGAATTATGTCGTTTCAAATTTCTGAAGTGTATTTGTTTTAATCTTTCAATCAATCATGTACTATTAGCCTAGATGGTTTACTTTATAAGCTTTGAAAGTGAATGAACAGTTTATAATTTCCACTTATTACCATTGACTGCTGCTGATGTTATGGACTTGGATGGAGGTTGTTTGCCTTGCAATTAAAAAATTTTGGGTTGCTGATATCTAGAGCTTCCTCTTTGAAGGTACTGTTGTAATGGTTTGTTTAAAAATTGCTTGTTCTGTTTGCAGCCATTGGTGGTATTACAGGAGAGCTTCTGGAGCAAAATGCACAAGCCCTGAATCAAATTTCTGCGAACCTTGCAGCTTTCCAGGTAGAGAGCTGTCATTATGCATTTGTTTCCTATCATTCTAGCTATTAATTTATCTGAAAGCCAGATGGTATCAGGAAAATCTCAAAGCTAAAAGTTTTGCACTTGTGTATGCCTTTTATGTGTCAGTGATGAATATTGGCTTCCATTTCTTGGTAATCTCTAAATAATAAGCAGCACAACCCAGTAATTATATTTGTTTATTGCATTAGACATACTCAAGGCATTTGCCTCAAATTTTTTTTTTCCTTTTAGAAACAAGACTTTATTAATAAAAGGAGATTGTACTATACAGAGGACAGTTTGTCCTCTAAAGCAAAAATGAAAACCCAAACCATCAGCCAACTACAACACGATGACAAAATATATCCCTCCCATCAGCAGATCATTAAGAGACAACATCATTACAGTCTTGAAAAGTAGCAGAAATGCGCTCTTCCTAATTTCTGATGACACTCATGGCTAAAGAGATGCTTGTAGTCGAGACATTTGCCTCAGTTTTCTCCTTAACATTGTATTTGAATCTAATAACATAAGATACAACTTCTTTTTTTTTCTTCAGATGTTGCAATTGTTTCTAATGGATGGCTCAGTCATCTGGTTGATGAATCAGAGGATCACTTTATGTCTTTCTCTTTAAAATGCTATCCGACCATTTCTGCAATTTTTAATGCAGATAATGCACGTATTTTTTAATGGATATTTACGAATATACTTTACATTCAGCTTCAATTAATGACACTCCACCATAACAAAAAGTTTCCGCTATGGGTAGCCATTGTTTACTTTAAAATCAGTCGGTGTTTCTTTATGTTAATGGTATTTATGAACAACTTGTTTATATAAATTTGAAGGAATGACTTGAGCTAAAGAATGATATATAGTCTTGGCAATAATGCCCTCTCAGATACATTCTTGACGCTTTTGTAATTGAAATGAGTTATTTTGTCCATCTGTTTTTTCAGATACAGGAGAACATCAACCTCTTCTGCCAAACTCGAGATAACATTCTCAAAATTATGAATGAGTATGCTATGAACTTTGTTTATATAAACTTCTGTCATTATAAGTTGAAATTTGGATCACTTGACGCATTTCCTTTTCCTTTGCAATTGCATGGTTTTTTATTATTCTTTTTTGTTTCCCTTGCATTCTTTCCATGTGCACACAAATCACATATTTTATATTTATGTATTTTCTGTTGTAAGAACAGAAATTGACAATATGACATGCCTATGTTTGTTGCCACTGTTGTTCTTTCTACTAGCTTAGTAAGCCACCTGTTTCCTAAATTAATGAATTCAGAGCTCATTAACAAAAGAGAAGAAGAAATATGAGGATTGTCATGTTTGACATTCATGACTTTATTTATCTTGTCAATGATGGGCACTTGTCCCCTGGATTTACATCAGTTTGACCTTTGCCATTATGTATGTAGGCTGTATCAAAATGACCTTGATTATTGAACCTTGGTCTACAAATGCACAAGTTCTCAAAATCCCCATGATCAGCTAGTTGTTTTTTTAATCATTTTGAACTATTTGCATTAACCTTCACAAATTCTTTATAGATTAAAATGATTGCTCCATCTGATCAACATTACTAATGCAGTTTACGATTGGTTCGAGTGTACAACGTGAATTCTTGAATGTTCAGTTACTAAACTTGTGTCATTGCATTGTTTCCAAGACTTCCCCAGCGACAATTGCTGACTTTATCTGTGTTGTGCAAAAGAGTAGAAAATGCCTCCACTGATCTCATTTTCTGTTAAAAATATGAACATTGATGTGTGCTGACTTATTACATTTACATATAAATTCATCCATTTAACTTCCAAATTTCTCTCAGCTTGAATGACATGCCAGACGTAATGAAGCAGATGCCACCGCTTCCAGTGAAAGTGAATGAGGAGCTAGCAACCCATGTGGGCATCCCACCCCATCAGATGCAATCATGATCTGCCTTCCGTATTTTGGTCTTTGTTTTCAAATGGGCTTCTTCTGACCGGTACTCAAACCAGCATCCAGCCTCCCAATGCAGCTGGAATTTCTCAAACCAAATCCTGACTTCCAGACAACAAAATTGGAGTTGACCCACCTTTCTCATCTCAAAAACTGCAGGGGATCTAATTGTTTATGCAGATGTCAGTTTTTCTTTTACCCTTATGTTTTAGTATTTCATGCTTGGTTTAATTTTTTCCTTTGCATAGCTAGGCTAAGGCATGACTTAGCTGCCCTGTTGAAAGTAGGAAATAAAATTCTTTCTGTTATTTTTTATATGTATTGGGGAATGAAAGAGTAATCATAATTACTTGATTTCATGTATTTCCTGTATTTTTCTTTGTATCCCTCGTCACAAGTGTCGTGCTTTTATCTTCCGGCGCAGGCAGCTAATGATCAAGTAAAACATATGGTTGTTGCTGCATTGCTATATCAAATCTATTCTGTAGCTATACAATTTTACTGTCATCCAGTGTTGCTAATGGTCCTTACAAAGCTTAAGAGCGATTTAGGGTGCAGAAATGAGAGAAACAATCAAAATGTGGACTTATTTTACATCTGGTAGCATATAACCAGAAGACATTTGTATAAGTGGGTTACTTACTATTGTAGATAGCACACATCACTAGTAAACAGCTAGTAGTGATAGCTTTTGAGTGAAATCGGTGAATACCAAGAACATAATAAATTGAATGAATTAGAAGCGGTTGGGCTTGGTTCCAACCGACGAATTGCCGTGTTGAACGAGCAGAACTTGACAAAAATCACTGTTGGGATGAACATTGGAAATCGTACCAGCAACAAGGCATGGCAGAGAAATCTTCAAGTTCTGTATGATAAGTTGCTTGCACTCGTATCAAACTTTCAAGTGACCCAAAATAGGATGAAGTTATATGTTGCTGATAGAATTTTAGATTGGCGACTATGTGTTCATGCGTCTCCAACCATGTTGCCAACACTCTGGTATTTACAAATTCATCGTTTTGAACTCCCACTAAATACATCTTGTGTTTCATGTATCCCCAATTGCACCGATAGCAACAATATGAGAAGTTGAATGGGAGGAATATTCAAAATACCCTACTTACATGTTGGTTAATTTAATTCCATGGAAATGATTTCCTGCTTCAGACAACATTGGAAAATGCCCAATCACAAACTTGTATAAATAAGCTGGTCCATTTTTATAATAATATTCAAGCTTGACGGAGTTTAAATATTGAATCATAAAGAAAGAAAAAAATGACCAATGGGGTATTAGTTGGATTAGCTCAGAGCTTTAGTGTGTTCCCAAGTGGCTATGGGTTGAAGCCCCTATGATATCCGTGTTTGTGAGTTTCCTCTCTCCTTCCTAATTTTGACCCCAAAAAAATAAGGAAGAATAAAAATTACGAATTAATAGAAAATACACTAAGAAAATACCGAGCGAACATAAACTACGTACAAAAAAGAAAAAAAAATTGACGTAATGCTTTTAGCTTTTGTTTTGACTACTATAATTGCTTTGTGCTTATCTAGGTCTTTCATTCCATGCAAACTTTTCGCAAGTAATCTTCATCAACCCTCAAACGTCATGAATAAACGAGTAGAGCTCGAGCCTAAATCCATCTATCTGGTGATAGACGAGCAGCTCACAAGGTTTCGAGTCGAATATACCAAAAATCAGTCTTGTTTCTACGAGCCGAGTTTTATACAAACTCTAGCTACATCGAGCCAATTTACACCTACATACACACATGTTCATGCGTGCACTTTAACTTTATTATAACATGTGACCACCCTCCCAAGTGCTATATTCCACATGTCAAAGCTAAATGGCAGCGGCCGCCGTTCGGGGCTATAAAAAGCAATGTGGATCGAGTTATTCACGTCGCATCAGGTCTTGGTGGGGTTGGTTTGTTGGCTCGACACTATGAAAGCTCTTTTCTTGCCTGCAAGTTGATAGTGCCATGGTGTCTCCAACATGCACTAAGAGAAGGCTTATTCTTTGCTGCCAAGTGGTCAGATCTGGTGTGCCATATTGAAGCGGATTCTCAAGGAGTGCTTCACTTAGTGCAACAAGTTCAAGCTGATATGTCCCCTCTAGATTGTTTAATTGAGGATTGTAAAACGCTAGACTGGAGACCACCTTATTGAGGTATATGGGGAAGACTGGTAATGGGTTTTATACTCTGGCATGTGTGGTATTCTTTTTCACTCTGAAATTTTTCCTATGTGATTTTTTCTGAGAAGGTTTTAACGGGGTCACCCAAAACATGCCAAATGTTTTCACTTTCTATAGAAATGAAATCTATATTTTTTCTATAAAAATAAAAAAAAATTTGACCACCCAAAAAACACAAACCTTAAAGTTTTGCCACATTTTTTAGCCCATTATTTATGAAGGTATACCGATTAGGAGTAGGCCTATAGGCCATGTACTATTTTATCTACAACAGTCCTACCCCTATCAAGGAAGGATCAACTTCCAAAGTGCATGCACATGTCACATCTTTGCTGCGTAGTGCATGAGGTAGTTGCCCAGCAACTTAGTCTATACATCAACATCAATGTTCATCCATTTAACACAATGAAAGAACATCCACAATTGTAGGCGGGCAGCTTCTTTTTCTTTATTTATTGTGTTTTTTTGACTTTCCATTTGTTAGATATAAATAAAAGGAAGAAAGAAGAGAGAGAGAGAGAGAGAGAGAGAGAGAGAGAGAGAGAGCCATCGTTTGGTTTTTCTTTTCCCTTACCTTTATCATGCTTTTGGGTTTCCTTTTGAATGAATAAATGAAGTAGCGGTCATGAGCTTTGACCGTTTTAGAACTTAGGTTTGATTATACGCAAGAATGGAAATGGAAACAGAAGAATTATGCAAGTGACGAATATGGCCGTGAGGCCCATGACCAGAAAGTCTTTAACTTGACCAGAACCACATTTGTTGTTTTTTGACTTTTTGAGAGAGAGGTTTTGGTAGGGAACTTATGTTTATTTATTAGGAATGGATATTGGAATGGTTTTAATTCTTTATTATTATTATTATTATTATTATTTTTATATATTTGCTAACACATGAGTATTAGAACGATTACTATTCCTCACTTCTCCTGCCTTACTAACACATGAGTATTGGAATAAAAAAAATCATGTGAGTGTCACAATAAAATCCGTAATCAAATATCCTCAAAATCAGGAATCAGATCAAATAAGGGGAGTAGTTGATCTGATTTCTATTTCTTAATTACCCTATCTAAGTTCCCTAATTCATGACTTCTTCCATTCATGATAAGTAAATCATGTTATTATTTCCAAATCCCATCAAGTTCGTACTTTTTTAAAGCTATATGATGAAGTAGTTGTATGTGAGAAATGGGTTAAGTTGGAAAAACCAAATCTCCTTCTCTTAAGTTGGAAAAACCAAGTCTCCTTCTCTTTCTCTGTATACACACAAGTGTATAGAAGTGTTTGACACGGTTTCGTTCAGCTTCATATATTCTTATCTTTAATTAATTAATTTATTTTTAATTACCAAGTAAAGTGGGGGTAACCTTTTCTTTAAACAGTTTGAAAATCAAGAAAAGATATTTCATGGTGAGGGTACCGGTACCAAATAAGAAATTCTGGAGGTGTTTCAGTTGAGGTTCTTGACTTGGGTTTTGGCCTCTTTAGACTTGGAGGACACCAACCAAGAAAGACAAGCATTTGAAGAGTCCCAGTTTCTAGATGTATATTTACACACATATAAATTGTATGATCACTCTCATGGTTTTGAGAGAGATCATTCACTTGGCCGATCAGAGAAATATCAACGTTCTGTTAATTTGTTGAAGCTGTAATGATGAATTTGGAAAGAAGAAGCCATTGAAGAAGAAGCTTCCATATTCATTCAAAGTTTTGGGAAACCTTTACTTTTCATCTCTGAATTTCAGGTAACTTCACGGAAAAAACTCATTCATTTCCTTTAGTCCTATCCTACGTTAATGGTTTCTAACACCAGTTTACAAACCTCTTTTCCGGGAAAATTATTGGTAAACTTTTTCTTAATTTCGTATCGTTGAATGAACTTCATGATCATATTTCTTGATCTCAAAGTAAATTGTTAATTAAGGTGTAAATTTATGCTCAAATTTCTTTCCAACATGCATGAAATATCAATGTTATATATTAAGCCCTTAATTAGAGTTACACGTAAGGTAAAGCTTTTTATATCATCACGCGCATGTTGTAGTGGTTAAACAAAACCACTCCACAATTAATGGCTTGTGGTTTTGTTATTAGAAACAAAATCTGATGTAATTTAATTTGGAGGAAATGTAATTACTCTATTTAATAAGAAAAAAGGGACACCTTACCAAATATATATTACAATCATGCAAAACTTAATTTCGAACTCTTACCATGTAATATTGCTCTCTCTCTCTCTCTCTCTCTCTCTCTCTCTCTCTCTCTGGTTAGGTTGATTCTGGGTTTTGGTAATTCCTTAAATTTGTGTGATTGGTGCAGCTTTTTCACTTTTGTGAGTAAGACCAATATATCTTAAGAAATATATATATATACATGTTGGTGAATTTGCTCAGCTTGCAGCAAAATTGTGATTTTATTATGGATTTATTACTTATTTGGGCAGGTCAGAGATGGGCAGCTCAATAGTTCTCAGGTACACCCTAGTTTCCATGATGGTGATTTTAGCCTTGAGGACACCAGAAATACAAGGACAATCCATTCCATCCATTAACTTTGCACCCCCACAAGTCCAAGCAGGTGAGCATGCATTGATATCATATGTTCCTTTCTTTTCTTTTCTTTTCTTTCCTTTTTTTTAATATATATCTTTCAAAGTAGTTAGTTATGGTGAAAGTTTCAGGTTTAAAATAATGAATTGACATTTGGAATGAGTTAAAAGTAAATTGGAGTTGGGATTAGAAATTACAATAAAGCTAGATGAGGACGAGAAACTAATGCATGTCGTCTTCTTTTTTTGGTTTTTTTGCTTTTAATGGCAATCCTGCCTTGGCCGTCTTAGCTATTGCAAGTCAAGCAAGACTAGCTAGCCAAAAATGAAAAACATGATGGTAGGTAAAAAGAAAAATTTGATTTGACTACAATATTTTCTACAAAACAATATTTTTGTAAAAGACTTATAACTTAAGTGATTCCCTGTATTCGAGGAGTTTTCAATATATTTGTTTTTGTCTAATCTCTCCTCGCCTTGGTGGTTTAACCCTTTTGCTCAGCCCATGCCCTCTCTTTCCCCTCTAACCCTACCACTTTTGCAAGCAAAATTATCAATTTTAAATTTCTCTGGTGGGTAGAATAAATAGTTTTTTTCTTTTATTAAAAAAAGTCAATGAAGGGAAGACAATAGAAGTGAGGGAAAAGTAATGTATAAATATAAAACATAACAGTAATAATTATTACGTCCTAAATGTCATTCGAAATTTCGACTGAGGCTGATTTTCATGGGATTAGACCGGATTAGAGGTCACCGGAAAAATTATCAAAATTTTTGAAATTCCAAAAGACAGTTCTATTATGATTCCAAAATTTCAGAATTTCCATATGCCCTTCAAATTCAAAGTTTCAAGTTTCCAAACATGAAGAAGAATAAAAATTGAAACAGAAACTCAATGATAAAACCATGCAAGGAATTACAATTCAATGGAATCTTAGTAACTTCCTTAATTTTCTTCTCAGAGAGCAAATTGATTCAGGCAAACAATGCATCAGAGCCCATGAGACAGTCAGATAACACTGTGAGAGTGGATCCTTTAGATAATTTCAACAAATACAGAGGAGGATTTAATCTTACCAACAAGCACTACTGGAGTGTAAATCTCTCTCTCTCTCTCTCTCTCTCTCTCTCTCTCTCTCAATCCAGAATTAATTAGTAAATTGACTTTGATGGTGTTGTTTTGTGCAGTCAACTGTATTTACTGGAGTTCATGGATATGCACTTGGGGTGCTGTGGCTTTTGTGTGGAATTTTATATGGATGCTTCCTTTTAGCAACCAGACTTTGTTGTAAAAATAGGAAGAGTGGAAAACTGAAGAAAAGACAACTTTGTCATAAGCAGTGTTACCTCTGGCAGTGGCACATTTTCCTTGTCATATTCTTCACACTCTTTGCAATGTAAGTCATTCAAACTCTGCACAATTTAAGACCGAAATTAACCATCTTTTGCTTAAATTTCATATCCAAATTCTGTTTATTTGAAATGGAACATCAAGTTTCTCAATGTTTGTAATTCTATGAGACTAACAAGCAACATCCATGCAGAGTGGCATTCGGATTAGTTTTAGGGGGCAACGCGAGATTTCATTCGCAAGCAAAATCTGTGGTGAACATTATCATAACCACTGCAGATGAAGCATCAGGTACCATATACAACACAACAGAAGCAATGAAAGAAATGAGAAACAACTTAGATTCAACTGGAAATACTGTGGTTTCAAGCTTCCTCACCTCCACATCCCAGAAACTTGATACTGGAGCTGCAGATATAGAAAGGCAGGCTAAGAAGAACAGGCGTCTGATTGACAAGGGTCTCAAGATAGTGTAAGTAATCTTTTAATTCCAAAGCCTTCACAAATCCTAAGTTTCAACCCAATCTGAATCAGTGCATGTTAATAATAATAATGATATATTTGTGTCTGCAGGTATATAGTAACCACAGTGGCTATTTCCTTGAACTTGGTTGCAGTGATTGCTCTGTCAGGTGGGTGTGTGAGTTCATTTGTTTGCAAGTGTGTGTGATTTTTTATCGGTGGCTGTGAACATTATGGAGCTTAAGTAACGTTGAAATATTTCATCTGTAAATTGCATGAATTCATGAATCATTTCATCTGTAAATATCACTGAAGTTGTATTCTCCCTGCTGCAGTGTCTGGATTTTTGAAATTACAACGGCTAGTTTACATGTAAGTGTAGAATCTAAAAGTTGATTTGAACATGGAAAATACTTATATTCATTACTGGAGAACATTCAAATGCAATTTTTCCTAATGCTTTTGCTTTCTTGCAGGCTCATTATACTATGCTGGTTCTTAACTGTTTTGTGCTGGATATTCTTTGGGCTGTATTTCTTCTTAGCAGAGTATGTCCATTTCTTTTCCTTTCCTGAAGTAATAATATATTCTCAAAGAGAATTTAGTATGGCTCCATAAATGAAGCAACAAGAAGCAGTCCAGGCAAGAGGTTGGAGAGTACTAATTGGAAAGAAACATCTCATTCTATTTCAGGTTTTCAAGTGACACATGCACAGCTCTTGAAAATTTCCAACAGAATCCCAACAACAACAGCTTGAGCTCAATCCTCCCCTGTGACGAATTGCTTTCAGCAAAATCAGTCCTAAATGATGTTGGTGCGGGGATCTACAGCCTTGTTAATGTGGTAAGATTGATTCGTGTATTTTGGTATCGAAGGAACAAAGAAATAACTTTTTTCGAAGTTGTGGAGAAACATTTCATCCCTTCCAATAACCTTAAAATTTGGTACATCAGATTCATGACCTTTTTTTATGTTATTAATCATAAAATATTTTAAGACATGAAGTTTGTCAGTCATGAAATGTTGAAACCAAGCATATGATTTACTCAAATATAATGGGATCAAAATGAAAGAAGGAAATGAATTAAGTCATTAAAGAATGAAAAGTAACAGAGAACCAAAGGCAAGCAGATAATAGGGGCCAATGCTCTGACTGATCAACTTTGCATTGAAGAAGCAATTGTTCAACTGCAAAAGGACACTTGTGACAAATTATTAGATACTATACTTACATCATACTAAGTACTGGTAATTCTTAAATTTTTACTGTTGGTAAATCTTCAGGTGAATGCAAACATATCATCAGCACAAGGAACATCATCTCAAAGTATAGAATATGTCTGCAATCCCTTCTCAGAACCACCAGAGTACAATTACCAGCCAGAAAACTGTCCGGCTAATTCAGTACGAATTGGAGACATCCCAGAGGTATGCTAAAAAGAAGTTCAAAGATTTTAATCAAGCTCTTATGTTTTCCACACTTCAAACTTATTACTACTTTTTGAATAATTCACTATTTCAGTATGCCTGTTGAATCCTTGTCTGTGTTTAATGTTGAAGGTCTTGAGGGAACTTAGTTGTTCAGATGCCAGCAATGGAACCTGCGAGAATGGAGTGCTCATATCGGACAGCGATTACAAACTGGTGGAGCTTTACACAAGTTCCATACAAAATCTACTAAATTCATACCCGGGAATGGAAAGTCTAGTAGAATGTCAGACAGTGAAGGATGCTTTCTCTGAAATCCTTGTCAAACACTGCAAACCTTTGAAGCGATATGTTAAGATGGTTTGGGCGGCAATGGTCTTTCTTGCAACACTAGTGGTGCTCTTGGTTCTGTTGTGGACAACACAAGCCAATCATGAGCAGAACCATCATTTGGCAGATGGTTCTGTGAACCCCCATACTGCAGCAGTAATTAAGCTGGAGTTAAGCATAGCTACAGGAATTAAAAAGAACCCAAATCCTAGCATAGTTTAGAATATAGCAACACATACTCAAATCTAAGTATGGAACAAAAAGCGCAAGCGAGTTCCAACAAAGGTTTTAGTACAGGACAGACTAGAGAGATACAAAATTGCACATACACTGGCAGAAATTAAAAAACACAGAAAAAAAGAAAAGGAAAAACAGGCTCTGGTGGAGGATTAGAATTTGGTTTTGGTGCCAGAAATCAGGTACACAATTCTATCCGTCATTAATGTATAGTTCACCAAATATACAAATACACATTTTCAATCATGTGCATAAAACCACACAGAGAGGCCATAATTGGAGAGTCAAACTTGTAACCTCTGTCTCTGGACTAGCCTCTAGTTGTCAACTTCAGAGCCTCTGGGTATAGAAATTTGTAGAAACAATCTATTTCATTCTTTTTCAACTTTTCTGAATACAAACAGAAAGGGAATTTATCTTTTTTTATGATATTATTTTCTTTGTATGTCCTTTATTATTATTATTATTATTATTATTATTATTATTATTATTATTATTATTATTATTATTATTATTATTTTAATGTATTGCTTGTGGGGACTTGTAGTTACAGTTGTTGAGAGGGTTTAATCCTACACTTAAGGCCATCCCTCTTTCATTGTATAAAATGAAGGGCTTTTTAGATATAGGTCCATTTTCATCAAAAGATATAATGAATGCAGTCCACATGCTCTACCTTTTCAATTGCAGTTCACTCTCGCCAAGTAAGCAATTAGTATGTCCATAAATTTTAAGGAATTTGCAGTATAAATGGAATTATATCAAAATGCTTTCTGTTATAAAACTAAGGGGAATTGTAGACAACAATAAGAGGAAGAGAAATACAGAGAACTTATTCTATGACCTTGTATCAACATATCATATTCGTCTTTGATAAGTGCCTATTTATAGGCTTACAATAGAGGTATTTAACCCACAATTTATAGCTACTAATTACAATAATAAGGGCATAGGTTACAAAGCAATTAAGGATGGAGGTAATGGATATTATGGTGGTCATCCACATTCCATGCATTTACAACATTCCCCCTTGGATGTCCACCATACAATGGCATAGTTCCCTCATTAAAAACTTTGCTTGAAAAACCCAGTAGGACAAAATCGAAGTGAAGGGAAAAAGAGTGAAACTTTCTTATGGATCATTGATATGGTGTTGGATGCGCTTATGTTGCCTTGTTAAAACCTAACTAGGAAAAACCTAGTCAAAGGGAAAAAGAGTACAACGCGAATATGTCTTGTACGTAGTAGAATTGGGATGCTCCCCCTGATTGATATCTCCCCTGATTAATATTTTCCCTTGATTTTCATTAACTTCTGGAATTTAGTCTTCAGAAAAAGCTTTGGTAATAAGTTTCGCCAAATTATCTTGTGAACGAATTTGTTTAACTCCAATCTCTTGGCTTTTTTCTGAAGCTATGTCACCCTTGATGAACCCTTCTCTGATTTGAGCAATACAAGCAACATTGTCTTCATACATGATCGTCTATCACACTATTCGACCTGCTTTTCACTTTTCAAATGATTGAACTCTTTAAGAGCATCAACAACTAATTTAATAGTTAGAATATGTTACAACAATTTCAAATTTGAATTCAAAATACTCGAACTCTTAGTGTTAACTCTTAATTAAGAATATGGTGATACTTTATATAGAGGTTGCTTCATCTGATATATCTCAAATATTTCATGAGCTTTGAGGTTTCCATGTACCAAATAGTCATAATAAATATGCATTTAACACATGCTATAAGTTTGGCGTTAAAATAACAACTGTACTTATAGAAATGTGGATGCATTTATGATGAGATGGGAGACTAAAACCATGTCTCTACCAGGAAACCTTACGTAATATTAGTGATCTTATTTCACTTTACAAGCACCAACTCATAACCTTCATAGTTAAAATTTGTAATTTGGTGTTTGAGTTATGGGTTCAATATCCCACACTTCATATTTAGTAATAAATGGAATTGTCTATTTCCATTTTGGCCAATCACTTAACTTGTCGATATTCATAAGGCGATTTAATATAATCATAGCCCTTGATGATTGTAGTAGCTACTGATAAACCAAATGTATCATCAATTCGTGATCCCACAATTCTCATGTGCATGCGCATGCATAATTTATAAGCATCTCATTGCTTTGGGGTACCAATGCCTCTTCAGGGGCTGATGTTGTCACTTATGGGACAAATATCTCTTTTATGATGAATTAATTAGAATATGTGGATCATAACTTCATATAGGGCGTTATTTTTTATAGGGCTTGAATTTTTCAAATAATCTCCACTTCTGAGGAGTTAAATCTTTAGAACCTATATTTCTGTCATGCTCCAGACATGCATTATATATATATGGTCACCATGTTAATGGATTGTGATACGAGAATATTAATCCATGTTTGCATATTCATAACTTTATATATGCATTATCTTGATGAGACAAAAGCGGACCGATTCAACACTATTTCACAACATTCTTCAGGAACTGTCATTTCTCCCCCTAACGGCGGGAAAATTGTCTCAAAATGTAGGAAAATAAACTCACCATATTGGATTGGATAATATGGGAGTAGTTCTCGTAAGCATCTTGACAAGAGACAAATATGTAACCATTTTAGTAGGCACATTCAATAAAACTGGTGAAGTGATCCATAATTAAATTTTGTATATGCTCACAAATATCCTTTTGAATTATTTCAAGAAAAAGGGCTCAAAGTCAATTTTTGACTGAGATGATCTTATGACAGCTTTTATTTGTGAGCATTCTTTGTAATGATATTTTGTTGGACAAGACAATATTTTGAGTCTTTAAACGATGTCCTTACAAATTTATAAAAATCTTATGTATCATTGTGGAACATGGATTGCCAAGATAGTCATGCCACAACATAAAAGTTATCCGGTCAATGAACTTTTGGTTCATGATATCATAATTTTCAACTGCTTTAATAGTTGTGTAATATTGGAGCCTCATGAACTTTTGGTGCATGGCATCATAAACTTCCTACTCACAAAAGAAAGTAGGAAGTTTCTCCAATAGACGCCTCTGGCTGTCAATATTGGGTCGGTAATACAAAACATTACCATTGTAAAACAAAATTAACCAATAACCCAACATAAATTAAAAAAAAAAGAGTAAAGTGGTATAAACGAGAAATAAAATAAATAAATTAAAGACTATGAAATTCCAAGATAATCCAATATTAATGTGGATTCAATATGTAGATAAAACTACAAGTTTAAGAATTGGATTTCCAACCAATTAATGTTCATATAGGCACAAATAAGTAATGAACTTTAGGTTCATATATAGTATTAGGATCCATGAAAAACTATGAACTTCAGGTTCATATCAACATCTATTCGAAACTGCAGGTTCAAATACATAAATCTAAATAATGTGAATTAATAGTTGTGCCATACTCAAATCGATGTATATGCACTCGAAACTTCTGATTCGGGTTCTTGACATATGTAGGCCTCATAGAATTATGATTTTGATTAATACAAAATCAAGGAGTTTCATGTCCTTATGTGCTCTTTAAATTCGCGGAACTTCATGCCCTCAATTATTTGAAATCAAAGAACTTCAGGTTCTGATTCAATCAAAAGAACTCTAGGTTCTAATCTAGTTATATGATGAGGATCGAGGAACTTCAGGCCCTGATCTTTTGTATAATACAAACTCATCATAATAATTAAGATCATACTTAAAATTAAATAAACAAACAAATAAAAAAAACAAGGCATTATATTCATGTGTAATAAGAATAAGATTTTTTTTCCTTAAACGAGCATGATGAAGTCTGATGGTGAGTACAAAGAAACTCTATACCATGTGATGACTCTAGCTCAAATAAGAAGAATGAAAATTCAGAGAAAGAAAACATACCGAGAGCAAAGTCGTGTTGATAACGTGTTATAAAACTAAGGGGAATTGTAGACAGCAATAAGAGGAAGAGAAATACAGAGAATTTATTCTATGACCTTGTATCAACATATCATATTCATCTTTGATAAGTACCTATTTATAGGCTTACAGTAGAGGTATTTAACCCACAATTTATAGCTACTAATTACAATAATAAGGGCATAGGTTACAAAGCAATTAAGGATGGAGGTAATGGATATTATGGTGGTCATCCACATTCCATGCATTTACAACACTTCCCTAAAATTCAGAAGTTTCCTTATATATATATATGTGTGTGTGTGTGTGTGTGTGTGTGTGTGTATGTGTTTCCTTATATATATATCACGCGTGTGTCAATTGATTTTTTAAAATGTTTTATTTCGGTTTTTTTTTTTTTTGTAACTTTACTTTGTTTAGGTTCAAAATTTTGAGCATGGTTTTGCCATCATGTACAGGGTCTTCAAAGAGGCAATCCAATGTTTTATTTTGTTTTAGAATTAAAAAAAAGACAAGGGTAGTTGTGTTTCATAAAAATAGGGCCCATTATCTGATTTTGTTTTTAATTTTAATTTTTTGCACATGAAAAAGTGGAGACTGGAGAAAACATCTCAGTGTAGTGAATTCCCTCCCTATAAGTGAATCATTTTGCCACCAATCCAGCCTCAAATCTTTCTATCTTTCCATCCTTATCCTTCTTTGTTTTAAGCACCTATTTCGAGCATACCAATTTCTGGCTCTTGTGAGGTTCAACTAGTTCCCATAATTGATTAAGCTTAATGCTCTTGAGTTCATTCAACATTGCTTCCCTCCATTTTTCTAAATTTTGGCTCTCTATAGCTTCTTTAAAACTTGTTGGATCAGCTTCATCTCCAATGTCGAAATCTACTTCGTGTAAGTATACATTGACTAGTTGGCTATAGATTTTCTTTGTCTGTTAGATCTTCTCGACCGCACTAGTTTTCGTTGAGTATCTGGTTCAAAATTTTTGACAGCTTGTTCTTGGTGTTGATCAATTGGTTCATCAAATTGAGGAGGTTCCAACTTGTGATTTTGCAATTCCTATCAAATTGAGTAGCTTGTGGTTGAACAGTAATACTTGAGGGAATCATGGATGTCACATTTTGTTCAGCATTCTCTATCACATCTACATCACCTTCTTCTTCAAAAATAAAGTCTTCATTCTAAGTAGCATTCTCCTCATGCTTTATAAACTTTGCGCAACAAGTCTCAACAATTTTGGTACTATAATTTGGACAGTAAAATATAAAACCTTTTAACCTTGTACGATAGCCAATAAAATAGTAGCTAATCATTTCGGGATGAAGCTTCTTCTCCTGAGGGTTGTAGATTTGAGCTTCAGCCCTGCAACCCCATACATGAAGATGTCGCAAGTTAGGATTTTTGGCGGTCCATATTTTCAAAGGTTTCTTGGGTATTGACTTGCTAGGCACTCGGTTGAGTATGTCGTTGGTTGTTTTGATTGCTTCTTCACAAAGATACTTAGGCAACTTAGTTTTTAAAATCATGATGCAAACCATACCTTTCAAGGTTCGCTTCTCTCAGCCACAATTATGTTACGGAATTCCTAGCGTTGTGTACTGAGCAGCTATGCCATGGTCCTATAAACACCTAACAAAAGAACCTGCATGTCTTTCTCCTTCATCAAACCGTCCATAATATTCACCCCATCTGTCTGACCTCACAACCTTTATATTTTTCTCAAGCTATCTTTAAGTTCAGCTTTATAGATTTTGAACATCTCAAAAGCTTGGGATTTTTTTGTTATTGGGTAGGGTAACTAAAATGAGAATGGTCATCTATAAAAGTAATGACATATTGATTTCCATCAATGGTTTGATGAGGGAATGGTCCACAAATATCTGTGGGGATGATCTCTAAAAGATGCAACTACTGCGAGTTGCATATTTTGTTTTAGTTTTAGTGAGTTTTCCTTTAACACATTCAATACAAATCTCATCATTATTGAAAGTCAATGACAGCAAGACTTGTTCCTTAACAAGGATTTCATCATTTCCTTTGAAATGTGCCCTAAACGTCTATGCCATAGCCTAGTGGATGTTTCCTCACTTCTAACTCTTTTCTCACTTGATTCAGCCATGAAAACTTCACCATCTTTATTGTAGCTGAGACACTACAATCCATTATAAAGAAAACTAAAGCAAGCACATTGGAATTTTGAGATAATATATAAAGCCATCTTTATTGAATTCAAAAGCAAAACCAAGTTTCAATAATCTTGAAACATAAATTAAATTCCATTTCATTAAAGGTACTAATACTACATCATCCCACTCTAGATAAATCATGAATCCAACTTCAGGTTGACTACTATAATGGTTCACCATCAACTTGTTCTCTATTCCCCACGAACACTTTAACTTCATGCTTTCTTGGCTCCCTCCTGCTTGTGAAGTCCTACATAGTTTGAGCTATAAGAATCCAAGAATTTGAAGGAATGTCCACTAAACTAAACTCAAAACCCATAAAACTAGTTCTTTATTACCTTTGTTCTTGTTTTTCTCGGACCATTTCTTATAACGCTTGCAATTTCTCTTATTGTGGCTATCTTTCTTGAAAAAGAAGCACTTGAATTTAGTAGTAAGATCCACGCCAAGTTGGTTGTTCTTCAGAAAACGATTTTGCTTCTCCACTTCTCTATTGGCAGCAACTCCCTTATTCTCAAGCTTCTTTGTATATTGACTATACATCACTTCCCTTATTAGATTTGGTCATAATCTCAAGAACAACAATTGAACTTAAGTCATCCATAGTCCAATCCTCCTTCAAAGTGTTGTATGTTGATTTCATCTACTCAAAAGGTAAACAATCTAGTGTAATATACACTAGATAAGTCGAGTCAATAGGCACTTTCAGCTTGTTCAGTTTGGCAACAATGTCCATGAGTCTCATGAGATTCTCTATCATGTTTCTTCCCTCTTTATATTTCGTGTTTGCCAGCTTAGACATCAGGTTTTTGGTGTCAACTTTGTTTGATTCCTTGAACCTCCTTTCAATGGACTCCATGAACTTGATGGGCATCGGGGTCTGGAGTCATGAACAACACACACGAGCACTGAAATCTAGGGCTATTGCAAACTCACATATATCGTAGCAAATCCATGCCACAAAGAAACTATTTTATTAATCATCAACAAAAACTCCCCTACTACTATTACATTAGCCTTATTTATACGCCTTACAAGATTTGGACACCAAGGCTACTTGATCCAAAAGTATACTAATTAATTACAAAATCATACATAAATAATAAAAGATATCCTAAAACTTCCTAAATAAGAAAATAACAATATCTCATGAAATAACTAATTAAAAGGTAAATATTTGTCTTGATCCACTCCCTATGCTCCTACATCAAACTTCCCCGGTTGGAAAGAATTCGTCCTCAAATTCAAGTTGTTGATTAAGGAAAATCCGAAAATAATCTTCAATTGCTTCATATTAAATATGGATTTTTTAGCACCCAATTGAAACATTCCTTCCCAAATAAAAGCATATTTAGAATATTTCATTATTCTTGGCTTCTTCTTACTCCCTCTAACAATGCAAATGTTTCCCTCTAAAACCTTCAATCGATTGAAACGATCACTCAGATTCTTGGCAACCTTCCAAGTGAAAACATTAATGCCCATAAAATCAATAATATCTTCGGAAATTTTATCAATTCTCATTTCTTTGCGGCTCTGATAAATGAATTGCTTATAACACCCAAATAATTTTCATAGTTGCTAGGATCAAATATTGGAGGTAAATATAAATTTAATAACTTTGATGAAGAAAAAGATGCACTAAAATTACTAAATTCATATTTACCTTCAAAGACAAAATGGAAATCACTGTGCCAATCTTCAATTGACTCACACAGTGGAGTGCAACAATGAAAACAACTATCTCCCTCATACTCCATGTCCAGACTCCCAGGGTTCTTGGTTCAAATAAGGGTTCACACATCCCTCCCCATCATAACTCTTACCTATATGGGTTCTAGCTTCGATGCGAGGGATGCGTTCTATAAGTTGCCATAGCATCCTCCTAATTTTCTCCATGTCGTTGTAGTTGTCAACACAACCCTCCATCCAAAAACCTCCCTGAGAATGAGGATCTTGAGTCGTAGCTCTGATACCAATTGATTGGGGTCGGGGTGATGAGAGTCTCAAATTACATCCTTTTAATATTATTTTGGAGGCTTTATGATATAAATTTGGCTTAATAAAGATCATTTCACTTGTTGTTACATTTCATTCTCACCAATTGGAATTATCAATTTTATGTATTTAATTTGGTGAACTTATTAGGTGAATTTATCTTTTGTAGAAAGTTGGAAAGCCAAAAGATGATATATATATTTATCCAAGTTCAAGCCAAGTGTGAAGAGAATGCTGGCGGATTTTAGTGAAGAATTAATTGTGGGATTATTCTTATCATAAAGAGAATTAAAGAGAGAGAAGAGAAGACAAAACTGTTGAAGCCAAAGAGCCTATTTAATGTCCTTTATAGCCATTTAACAGCCACTACCTCACCATTTCTTTTCCACTAAATCTCCACTATCAACACATATGTTTAATCCAATTAATCCCTCACTTAATCCCTTTATTACCCACCATGAATGTATTAACTTTCCACTTACATCATTAATTACTATAAATCACCCATCCACTCATTCAAAATTTAGTTATGTTTTTCTTTGTAATAAGTTGCTAGAACTCTAACTAAGGCTAAGAGAATGTTTTCTGAGTAAGTTTATGAAGTGTTCTTTAATCCAATATACGGTATAAATTACTAGCTTCTTTTATTTTTGGTTGTTCAATATTTTCATATCCTTTTATTTTGATTGGTGTTAAGTGCTACTATCTTTTCATGAGTTCAATTATATTTTTCTCATTGTTAAGAACTAACTTAGCATGCTCGTGGAAGAACTGATTGATGTTTAGCTCACTTGTGGAAGAACTATATCACTCATGCGGGTCAGAACACAGGTAGGGTTTCTGAGTTTAGAGATAAATTATGTAAGCACGTCATTGAGAAAGGTTCTAACGTTGTGTATCTTAAAAATACAAAGGAGAGAGTAAGTACACAATGTTCTAAAAAAAGTGTTTGATAGTTGTAGTTGGCATGTACATGCACCATTGTATCTTTCAATTGGTTTTCTTTTTACATTCGGAAGTATGGTAAGAAATTAGAAAAGAAAATGGTTCAAAGCTATTAGTCATTTTCATATCGACACTTTGCTTGGTACATGGGAGCTATATCAAGTTCAAATCTCAATTCTTCTTGCTTCTTTTTCTTCTTCTACTTCTTCTTCTACTCTTCTTCTTATGGGTTTGTGTCTTAACATCTGCTTGAGGTTTCATGCCAAACAACTTCTTCTTCTTCTTCTTCTTCTTCTTCTCATACTATATTTGCAAGATGGGTTTTTAAGAACAAAACTATATCAATTTCACTTTACAGTGGCATAACTTTTGTTGGATTATATTTTAACATATGCTCGAGGTTTGTAAGCTTAAGATTGGGGATTTCGAGATGACATACCTCATCTCCGATCATCTTCCATGTACTTGAGTCCAATTTGGATGTGTGTGTGTGTTATACATTTGTCTTTTATGACCGAGAAGAAACATGTTACCATTTTGTTTAAGGAGTGTAAGTTGCCAAACGAAGATAATAGTGTTGATGATATATTTGGGTTTTCTACACATGGCTAGGATGAAAATACTCATACGGCGGAGAACGAATACATTGGGAAATATGTTGCATCATCTAGTCATTCATATTTATCTCACTCATGTGGTTCAGAAGTTCACAAGTGGGGTTTCTGAGTTTAGAGATAAATTATGTAAGTATGCCATTGAGGAAGGTTTTAAGGTTGTATGATTTAGAATTAAAATGAGAGAGTAAGTACATAGTGTTCTTCAAAAATTATTTCGTAGTTGCACTTGGTGCATGCAACATAGTGTCCTTCAATTGGTTTACATTCGGAAGCTGGATAACGAACACACTTGCACCAGGTGAATTCCTGAGCGAAAGAGCACGATGATGTCATTAAAAATTATGTCATCTATTTTGGCTGAGAAAATCCATTCTAACACATTGATGAAACTAATCAAAACCGTCAAGGATTTCAAGAAGTACTATGTGAGCATTTCATATCACAATGCTTGGTATGGTTAGGAATTAGCAAAGAAAATGGTTCAAAGTGATCAATCATTTTCATATGGGCATTAAGCTTGGTATGTTGGAGCTATATTAAGTTCAAATCTTACTTTATTTAGCAGATGGGTTTTAACATATGTTCAAGATTTGATGAGTTCTAGAATTCTTCTTCTTCTTCTCCATTTAGAAGGTAGGTTTTACAGAAGCTCGAGGTTTGATGAGCTTGAGAATTCTTCTTCTTCTTCTTATTATTCTACTTCTTCTTCTTCTCCAATTATATTTAGAAGGTGGGTTTTTAAGAACAAAACTATATCAATTCCACCTTACAGTGGAACAACTTTTATGGGATTGTGTTTTGACATATGCTTGAGGTTTGATGAGCTTAAGATTGGGGCTTTTGAGATGACATACCTCATCTCCGATCATCTTCCATGTTTACTCGAGACCAATTTGGATGTGTGTGTTATGCGTTTGTCCTTTCTAACCAAGAAGAAACATGTTAACACCCTTGTTGTTAAGGAGTGTAAGTTGCCAGACAAGGATAATAGTGTTGATGATATATTTGGGTCTTCTATACCATCCAGTCATTCATATTTAGCTTTCTCGTGGAAAAACTATATCACAAATGTCATTTAGAAATTTACAAGTGGGGATTCTGAGTTTTTATATAAATTATGAAAGTACACCATTGAGGAATGTTTTAAGGTTGTGTACCTTAAAAATAAAAAGGAGAGAGTAAGTACACGGTGTTCTAAAAAAGTGTTTGATAGTTGTACGGGGCATGTGCGTGCAACATTATGCCTTCCAATTTGGGTTTTTTTTTAATTTTTTTAATTTTTTTATTACATTCGGAAGTGTTGAAGGAAAATGTGATCCTCCCAACATAATTTCACCACCACTAATTAAATAATGGGATTTTATTATTTTAGGTTTGACCCATTCGAGACACAGTGTCTCTTAATTACAATCCCTTACTTCAAGGGAATACCCTTAGATTTCATCATAAAGAAACATAACGTGTGTGTTTGGTTTTGCGGCTTCTCCCAAGTCCAACATCTGAGTGCCTACGTATCCCTTGAGGGAATCAAGCCACTCGTAGTTCAAAGAATTGCAATGGATGAATGACTCATTGCAAAAGGGGGAATTTGATTGAATTTGATTGAAAAAAGTGTTTGAGTGAATTTAGCTGAATAAACTAGGGATTCGATTTTGATATGTGTTTTGGGGCAAATTTGGTTAAAAATAAACCAGGGATTCAAATTTGGTTGTGGTTACGTCTATTAGGATGCTAGACTGCTTACGTACTCTTGACGGGATCAAACCAACGTAGTTCGGAATTGATTTGTGGGAATTTGATTTATATAACTAGTGATTCAAATTTGGTTGCGGTTGCGTCTATTGGGATGCTAGATTGCCTACGTACCCTTGATGTGATCAAACTGTCGCAGTTCCAAATTTAGAAAATTAATGGGTAAGTGTGGCCTAATAATTTAGAATTTGTGTCTTTGAGCCAATTTGGAAATTTTCATAGGTAGATGACTTATGGGAAAATTTGGAAATTAATGGGCAAGTGTGGCCCACTGATTGAGAATTTGTGTTTGAGAGATTTGAATTTAATGTAACAACTCGATCCTAAATCAATTTTTAATTTTTAATTTATTATGGTAAAAGACCATTATGTCCCTAGAATATTTTATTAGGTTAAAAGTTGACTTTTTTACGGGGAAGGAATTTGGGAATTTCAATTGTACTATTGCGTAGAGCACGTTGAGATGAGTCCATAGACACATAGTGGGCTCAAATCTGAGTTGTATTGAGGAACATATGATTAAAACTTATGCATGGGCAAAATGGTAATTTTGCAAGATTGGATCTTTAAAATCCAGATCTCTCTCTCCCTGACGTCGTCTTCCCTCTCTCTCTTCTATTCTCTCAGCTCCGACCACAGCAAGGGACGACACCGGTCCCATTCGAACTGGCTCGAGCTCGTTGACACGACCTGCCAGTTTTCCGGGTCGAAAAACCTGAAACCAGTCGGCAATATCGACTGGTTTTCTTCGGTTGTTCCCGACAATGCCACAGCGTTTCCGGCGAGCTCCTTTGTTGAATTAGGTACGTTTTCTCTGCAAGCCCCAACTGTCTGCTGGGTAGGAATTGAATGATTGTAGCGTTTTAGGATTTGATTTTGAACCTAGGTTTTAGCCAGATTTCAAAGTGAAATTCAGGCCGGTTGCCGTCCAAATTGGATCACTCCATAATTGGATAAAATACTCTACTCGTCGAGTAGTATATATAGCTAAGAGGGTGGCCCTTGATTTTGAAGTTTTCCGGTGAACAGTATCGCTTTGGACACCCACGCGCTGTCGGCGCACATGGCGGCGTGTGGGTATTGTAGTAGAGGGGCATTATGTCCTTGTGTGATTCCCTAGTTGTCACAAGCGCATAGGCTCGGATTTCAGTTTGGATATTGTTTGAGTCTCAAACGGATTTCGCCTATTGTGCTATTTTCGAGTTTGATATGCTCGGACAATTGGATCAAACCCAAATTTCCGTATGTTGTACCTTGTATTTTTCAGGATCATATAGAATTCGACGGATCGTGAATCGGAATCTCAGATACCCCGAAATCGAAAACCCTAGGGCAAGATAAATTGTAGTCGTCCGATCGTGCTATTGTGATCAATCCGACCGTTCGATTTGGACCCAGTTTTGAGATGTTCTTAAACTAAAATAGAGGGATTTCAGTGTATGGCTTATTTATAATTAGTATATGATTGTTACAAGTATTGGGAAATTGCAAAGTATTGTTTTAGAGTTGTGAATATGATTGAGTACATCATGCACATGAGAATTCAGTTTGATTTGCTAAACACATGGCAATATGATGAATGAATAAGATATTCAGTTACATTATTAAAGGGAAAGAACTACGTGTGGCTTGATCCCTTGTTACGGGTGCGTAGGCATCCTAGAGTTACTAGGTGCAGCCGCGAGACCAAGTGATTGAAAAGCTGTTCAGTTACGTTATTTTGAAATCTATAAATGTATTCATGTTGTTTCTTTGGATCCGTTTCTGTTGGCAAAAATTTTTATTTGTTTTCGAGAGGCTTGAGGCCATAAAGTTTTGATGTCAGTTGCTTGAATTATGTATTGAGCATGCTGAGCGATTATGGATATATGTATATTGCTTTTTGTACAGGTAGAAATATTTGGGAATAGACTATTTACAGGGGAGACTCTGCCGAATTTTCGGTAGAAGTCAAACTTGAAGAAAATTTGGTTTTTAGTTAGAAGGGCAATTCGGTCATTTGTGCCCGACATCTGCCAGGTGTCGGACACGCACAAGGTTCGACACATATTCCAAAGTGGAATTTGGGTTTGGTCCTGTCATTTAACCTCATTGGAATTTTCGTGGGTAGATGACCCCTGAGAAAAATTGGAAATTAATGGGTGAGTGTGGCCCACTAACTGAGAATTTGTGTTTTTGAGATAATTTGGAGATTTTCATAGGTAGATGACCTATGGGAAAAATTGGAAATTAATGGGTAAGTGTGGCCCATTAATTGAGAGTTTGGGTTTAAAATATTTAAATTAATCTCATTGAAATTTGCATGGGTAGATGACCCATGAGAAAAAATTGAAAATTAATGGGTAAGTGTAGCCCACTAATGAGAATTTGTGTTTAAGAGATTTTAATTTAATCTCATTGAAATTTGTATGGAAAGATGACCCATGGGAAAAATTGGATAGTTTTGTACAATTTTTCTTATTGTCAATGTCCCAGAAAAATAATGAGCAATTTTGATTAACCCACTAATTTTCTAAAATTGACATTTGCACTTGGACCCAAATATGGCTATGAGGATGACGGCTCGAGCGAATCAAGGCAATGATGGCTTAGGGGACGTGCCTGCGCATTTAATGCGTCGATTGACCTTCGCATTTAAGACGCCAACTGTCGATCACTTCAGGGGGAAGGCAGAGAGTCTATCCCTTGGAATCCATTCGGCCTCTGCCCAAGCCGCGACCGAAGAATCTAGGGATGTGGGGGCAATGTTTGTGCCTAAATAAATCACGGTCGTCAGAAGGGACCTCTTCTTGGCCACGGCACCTGTTCATGACCACGTTTTTCATCAAACATTTAGCCTTTTCGAAAACAGAAGAAAAATACGAAGGGCAGGATCTTCTCGGCCTCACAACCACGACATTATGGGCCAAGGCCGGGGTCCATGAGAGACACAGCCAAAGATACTATGGTCAAATCGCCACGTGACCTCAGGGTCCTATGCCCCATTTAATGAAGTAGTGCCTCTGACCGCCACAGCAAAATCACTGGGTGCAAGAAGCATTTAATGCACGAGGGCAGAAGGGAAGTGATTGAAGTCGGGATTTGGTAACAGGAATCAGAGTGGTTAGATCACCAACCACTGGACCAGAGCATTAAATGCGTTCCCACGGCCAAGAGTGCAGAGCCCACGATCAGGGCGGTGGCCGAGATTTGCCGAGATTTATGGGGGTCACACCACCATGCTTTACGATCCCAAATCCCGATTTGACTCCCCACTTGCCCCGATCAGACTCCACCATGCAGATATTTTCAAGCCATTAGGCAGATCTTTTTTCAGCCTCGATTGGCCCTCCAGGACTCCTCCTATAAATACTAAGCTCAAGACCACGTTCAAAAGGTCCAGCACTAAACAAAAGCCTCCCACGGAGCAACTTATTTTTCCTGCAATGCACTTTCAATACCTTTACATGCTTTCCTAGGAGTAGTGGTAGATTGTAAGGAAAATCCATTCATCAATATATCATACGACCCTTGATTTTCAAGGCGCCGGAGCACCATTCCTGTTATCGCCTCATTCACCCCATATATCATACGACCGTCGCAATTCGAGCAACGCGCCGGAGTACCGCCTAAAACCCACCACCAACACCACCACTAAACGGCCTTGTAGCTTAGGCCGTGAACCTGACGGCCGAGACCAGTTCCTCTCTCGGCCACAGTTGTTTGATTATAAGTCGAACCCGAAACAGGCGCATCATTTGAACATCTTCTACCCAAACCCGATCACCATCTCGACGCACGGTAGACCGTGCTGGCACGCCCTCGCACAACTGCCTCGCATCCAAAAGGAGGACGTCACGTGTTGACGCACATCCCCTCGGCCTGGAGCACCAGGCCGCGAGATTTGCAACGGACCAACAATTTTTTCACGCCCGGTGGGATCATCGTCAAAACCATGGTGGGAACAGTAATGGAGGATCTGATGGCTAAGCAGGCTGACAGGATAGAGACGTCCTTCGTGGCTGCAATGGACAGATTCTCCTCAGAACTACAGACGCTCTTTCAGGAAAGGATGCCGCCGTCATCCACGACACCGCCCAGAGACGGACAGAGAAGCCAAGAGCATGAAAGGTTCGAGCTCTACGATGAAAGCAGCAGCCTCGGCACCTCTGCCCGTACCCAAGCATCAGGCAACAGCCAGCATCCTCAGCCGCCGACCGATAACTAGGGGCAATCCCAGCCAACAGGGGTAAGTCCCGGGCAGACCTGCCCAGCAAAAACGGCGCGCGGCCCACTCCATGCTTTGGCCGTATCATTAGGGAGAAACAGCCCCACGTGTTCCGCTGCCCAGCAAACTGGCCCAGTTCATACCATGGCTGTCCAGCCCAGCGCAACATGCACTTACCCCGGCCAAACCTACGACGCTTATTTAATGCCGCACAACTCGGCCGTAACGGTCGAGCCCTTCGTTCAGATGACCCAGCAAACTAAGCCACCGGACGATAGGCCGCAGGTCCAGCGGCCACTTCTAACCCAGCTGGAGTCACTCTATCAGGGTCCTCAGACCGAAGGGGTCCGGAGTGCAACCAAGGACGGCGTAGCCCAGAGGTGGCCTGAAACACCGAGTTGCACTGAGCCGTACCCACTTGGAAAGCCCAGGACTTGGCGCGACTTGCTTCCTAAGGTTTTTGGGGCGCGCCACACATCAAAACACTCGGCTATGGGCACATCCCCTTATGTCGAGACCTTCGGCCGTGGTATTAATAAACTAATAGAGCTAAAGGCTCAATTTCTTCGGGCTTTTAAGCGAGTTGGGCGAAAGACGAAGAGCTACGCGCTGACAGTGCCCCAGGGTTTAGAAAAGTTAGAACAATCAGGGCTTGACGCTTACAAATCGGTGCAAGTGCAAGAAAAGATGGCGCCAAGGGCCTACGACAAAAAAGTCAAAAAGAAAAAAAAGGTGGAAGTAGGCGAGCGAGTTAGGCAAAACGGCGTGGTATAAAAAAAAACAACATACAAGGCATTCAGAAAAAAGGGCCCGCACCTTATATTTAAATTAAGAACATTGTTTTTACCAAAAGAAGAAAAAGAACGGCCAGTCATGGCCGATCAAACAAAAAATATATACATATATATATACATATACTTGTCTCTGAAAAAAGAAAATGTACAAAAATTATTACATCCTAAAACTACGAACGGCCGCCTGCCTAGACCCCCTCACTAAACATCCCTCAGATCAGGGAGGTTATCCTTCTCTAGGCGATGTCTCCGCTGTTTATATCCGCCTGCCACCTCACTCGGATCAGCTTCCTCTCGGCCAATGCCCTCTTCTTCTCGGTCGCCAACTTAAGGATTTGCCTGGCCGAAGACTTCAGCTCGGTGATGACCACAACCACACTATCTCGGCGCTGAAGAATGAGGGCTTGACGGGCCTGAAGCTCGGCAATCTGAGCCTCGACCTGCGCAAGTTCTTCATTCTCTCGTTGGACAACGAGGTCGTTCTCCTTTAAACGAGCCATGGCAGGTTGGACTTGTTCTTTGATCTCTGACAGCTCCTGCTCGAGCGAGCACCCCTCGGTCATCCTCAGGTTGGCCTCAGCGTATTGACCAATATCTCCTCGCCTTCGGCCAGGCGTACCTGGAGCTCATCCAGCTGAGCAGAATCCAGCAGGCCCATTGCCATGGCCGTATCCAGGCAACACCTGAACTCCATGAATGCCTCAGCCGTGGTCATTTGGTGAACCCCAAAAAGGAAGAACTCCCGGAGCTTTTCAACAACGGCCCTGGAATCCTCGTCCAAAGGAGCCGAGGTCGAGCTGCCTCCCTCTTCATGGAGGTTGGCGTATAACTCATCTGAGGAGGTGGTATCCTGAAGATAGGAAAAAAGGGGGTCAGAAAGAAAGCAACCAACTGGGACATGAGGAATGACAAGGAGAAAAATCTAGTACTCACTTGGGCGGCCGACGGCGCACCTAGAGCTGCTGTAGCCGGAAGCTCGGTCAGGACTGCCGAAGAGACAGGCGGTGAGCTCAGCGCGTCAGTAACTGCGGCCTCATCCACTACAAGCGCGGTCACCACAACCGACTCCTGAGGCAACGGCGCTGGGGGCATGCTAATAACCACCGCGGATAACGGCAGCGATGACTGGGGAGGCTGAAAACCGGGCGGCCGGAGCCGTGTGTGGTGGCCGGAGCCTTGTGTAAGGGAGAGAAAGAAAATGGTGGCTAGGGTTTGTGAGAAATGATTTCTGCAGAGTTTCAGTAGGAATTTAGACGTACCTCAACCCTTGTGTGTGGCTATGCTTTTATAATGGTCTTGGAGGCTAGGGTTTCAGAGGAATAATTCCGTAGATGGAAGGGAATTATTCCTCCCCTTTTTGGAATTGATTTGATTAATTAGGAATTTGATTTATTAGGGTAAATCAAATCCCTAATTGTGGTAGGTATCAAATCAAATCCTAATTCAATTA
This sequence comes from Prunus mume, assembly GCF_000346735.1. Next base: position 22,760,758 of record NC_024127.1, read on the forward strand.
GGTAACTCCTCATTTAATTGGGAATCGTGGTAATTAACCAAATCAATTTTTAACCCAATTAGGCAACGTTCAATTTAATTGGGTTAACCCCAATTAAATTGAGTAACTCCCAATCAGGTTAATTAATTCCCAATTAGGTCAAATAGTCCCCAAATGGAATGAATTATTTGACCCAAGGTTTTGATTTAATTTGGTTACCACAAATGCCCCCCCAACTTCTGCATGGTGCGTGGTGGCATGTAGGAGATGTAAATTATCTGTTGGGTTGTCCAGCTGCAACTAGGCTTCCTTCGCGGACCTGGGCTCCTGAGTAGAGGAGGTGTTTGACTTGCCAATTTTATGAACTTCCAAATTGGAAAGAGTTTGCGATTCCTTGTAGGTCAAGGAATTTTGATCCTTATAAAGGTAAGGCTCCTCCAATTTATCCTTCACATCAAAATCCATCCCTTCAACTTTATTAGTGCGAGAAAGAAAACCTTGGAGAGTTTTCCCAACCTGCTTGAGTCTTTGTCCTTGCTGCACATCCAAGGTAATTAGCTTGGAAGAAATTTTTTTCTTGTGTCTTTGACTTTTGGCAGCTTAGTCCACGCTTTGTGCGACTGGCCTGGGGTATGATTGGAGGCTTTGAAGGGCTGCACAACTCCGTGGGGAGGCAATCTATGGCCTGCGTGCATTGCTGGAGCTCTGGAGGGCTAGCAGGATCGGGCCTTGCATGTGCTAGGCTCTTAGTGGAGGCCTGGAAGCGCCAAGCCCGGCATGCATAGTGGGCTCGAGCTGTGACGGGAAAGCGCTGGGCCTTGCGCTGGAGCTGGCGTTCGCTGGGCCTTCGCATGGAATGCGGGCCACGTGCTGGAGCTGCCCGGCATGCATAGTGGGCTCGAGCTGCTGCTGCTGTTTTTTTTTTCCTTCGACTTGCAAATTTTTCCGGTACTCTAACTTGTAGAATTTTTTCTTTTTTTGCAACTACCCGTTGACCAGCCATGTCTTCCGAGGACAGTAGCGTGGCTCCAAGCTCTTAGGCACCTTTATACTTGTGGGGAGGCTCCCTAGTGCCTAGCAAGAAATTCGTGGCCAACTTGCACCGCGTGACAACCGACGCTCAGTTCCAGAAGTTCCAGAAGAAGACGCATGATTTGAGGGCAATGATATCTGAGCTGAAAAGCTCCCTTACCGAGAAGGATTCTGAGCTCAACTCTCTTGCCACTGATTTGGTTAGTCGCAAAGATGCCTTCTTTAGTCTTGAGCGTAAGAATGCTGACATATCCCTTAGCTTTGACAAGCTCCTGGCTAGATTTCATGCATACCACAAGTCCGCAGAAAAATCCAAGTTTGAAGCCATCATAGATGCATACAAGTTGGGCTACATGCACTGTGCGGATGAGACTACTCCCTTGTATGCGATTGACGATGTAGAATCGAGACACTCTGCCCTGATTCACCCCGTGCGGAAGGAGGAACTGAAGAGCAGGAAGTTGGAGAGGATGGAGGGGAGGAGGACACAGTAGATGAGATGATGGCAGATGTTATGGAGCAGGCAGATGAGGCTGCTGAAGGCATAGCTGATCAGGTGGACGCCGAAGAGGCTGCAACTCATAGGTCTCCTACTGGCGCCTCAGAGTAGATGAAGACTTCTTTGTTTCTTTTCAGCTTTTGTAGTTTGCTTTCTTGTTTAGAATAATTGGTCTTTTTTGACCATATTCTTTTTGTTGAACTTGGCCAGTTGGTCATCTTATTATGGAAATTTTAGTTGTTACTTTCAACTTTCAATTAGCATATCGACTTGTGAACTATTAAGTAATCAGCTTCTGTCTTGATTGCACTTCTTCTTTGGGGTTTTATGAGTGACAGGGTTCCCTTTGGGGGATTCCGAGCGTATTCTGCACATCCCGTATGATGTTTTTCCCTTAGGAGTTGGCGAGTGCCAGGGTCCCCCTTGAGGGACTCCGGGCGTGTCCTGCACATCCCTTAGGTTGATTTCCCTTAGAAAGTTGGCGAGTGCCAGGGCCCCCTTAAGTGGCTCCCGGCG
>NC_024127.1:22770898-22792741 GCF_000346735.1 Prunus mume
CCCGTGTTTTTTTTTTTTTTTTTTTTTTGTTGGTTGCTGCTAGAGGCAAAAACACCAACCCAAGCCAAAAAACGTGGCTGTGTTCCCCTTTTTTTTTTTTTTTTCAGTTCGTCGCGTCTGTATGCACCAACACAAACCCTTCCTCTTTTTGTTTCATTTCTCTTTTTTTTTTTTTGCTATCACAGACCTTTTTTTAAAACAAAACACAAAGACTCTCCTCCAAGCTTTTTGTTTGCTGACTATCCCATTTCCAAGTGGGTCTATAACTAATGGGTCTGTTTAACTCAGGATTCCATGGCTGTGCTCCTTCCTTTGTTTTGACAGTTTGTACCAAACTAGGAATTGATACAAGACTTGGCTATGCAAAGGGACCAGCTCCTTCAAACTCTTTTTTGTTTTGTTTTTTTCTATATGCAAACAATTGATTTTTTTTCTTTCCCGTTTTTGTTTTAGAGCAGCCCAGACACAGAAGAAATCAGTGTGCCTTTTTTTGACGGAGAGGGAAATAGTTGATCAAATTCTCCAAAGTCAGAGGTATAACACTTTTTTGTTTGCATCTGCTACGAAAGTAAAAACCCATTTCATTTGCTAATTGTCATGGATCTTTGAACCCACTTTTCTAGACTTCTTTCATCTGCAAAGGTTCTGGGTTTTTCACCCATATGGATTTGCATCCAAGTAATTTTGGGGTTTTCACCCATGGATTTGCATCCAAGTAATTTTGGGGTTTTCACCCATGGATTTATGGCATGCTATGCCTAACATAGAAAAGAAAAATAGAGATGACAGAATACCTGTAGCAATTTTTTTCTCTTCTTTGCACTGCTCTAATTTCTCCCGCAGTCTTTTTTAACATGTCGCCATCTTTTTCTTCCTTTTTCTTTCTTTTTTCTGTTGTAGCATTTTTGTAGGCCAACTAGATAAGACTCCCTTGAACAAACAACACTTTCAAATTTCAAATAAGTGCTGATCAGATTCAGCCTCCCTTTTATCTCACCAATTTGAAACATCACAGATATCCCAAAATTTTGGAAACCCATGTTGGCTTGCATTTATCATTCAATTTTTTTTATTTCAATAGTCGGCCCCTCAAGCTTCGTGCGTGTAATGTCTTTACGGGTGCGGAGCTTGAGAAGCTTTTGCCTTAAACTGTGAACTAATTCCCTTATGCATTCTCAAATCCAGGTGATGAATGCACATGGGAACCTTTGCCAAGGACATGCCCTCGATGCACGTGGAGAAGCAATCATGGTTGGTCTAGAATATATGAGATCCTTTCCTATGAACTCGATCAACCTCTCCTTACCCACTGAGAGTCACGTGACTTGGTTCAGTATTGATCAAGTGAGTAGTGGACATTTCAAGTTTAACCCTCATGAAGAAGACAAAGTCATTCAGGTTTCCCAAGCAAGAGGTGCGTACTTTCAAGCTCACTGTTTGACGAAAGTAAACAACTCGTTAGATGGGGACAAAGAGGTTTTACCCAGAGATGAATTTTATCAGGCTATGCACAAGATGCTTCTTGAACAAATTGCATGGGAGAGCAATTTTAGGTTTCATGGTCGAGCTACCTTCCAACCATTCGTAATGGAATGGACAAAAACTATCTTGCACAATTTTGGAGATATTTTGCACCTACCTGGTATTTTTGGTGCAGTGGTCGTTTCCCGTTACTCTTATGATTGTTGCTCTAATGTGTGGACAGCATTTTGCGAGTTATGGGGGGCCTCTATCCAACACTTTGCATCACGGAAATGGTGAAATGAGCATTTCTTCATACGACTTGAAAGTTATTGGCAGGTTACCGATTTTGGGTCTCTCGTATGACGAATTCATCCCTCTAAACGAAGAATTGTACCATGAAGATTTGTATCCTTCGAGTGTTGGTGAACTTTTGAGAATCCATGCATAATTATACATTTTCCATTAGAAAGGTCAAGTCTACTGCAATCACTAGGTTAAGCATTTTTTCTAAGGAAAAGCTGTATATGGTGCTACTGGAAATGGCAAGAACGTAATTCCTAAAAACATTTCTCACGAAGGTCAGCTAGCTGCTTTCTTAGCTTTTTAGCTTAGCCATTTTGTCATACCTACTAACAAGGCCATAAGGCATGAGTGCTTCTATATGGCAAGTTTGATGGCTCGTGGGCTCAAAGTTGCACTTTCTCTAGCAGTATTAGGCGTTATTTACCATGCTCTTGGTACAGTTGCTATTCACCTTAGAGGCCCTGGCCTACCAAACGCATGTCTTCCCATTCACTACGTGCTTGGATGGTTAGGCAAGCATTTTCCTGACCTGACTGCACGTCGATGTGATAGCAACTTTCCAGAATATTACCCTGTTCTTGCGAGGTATAGCCAAATCGATGCCAAATATGTTGACCTCACTAGAGCTAGGATAATATTCAAAAGTGATTCTGTGGTTTATCACCCCAGTGTCTTCCTTGCACAAGAAGATTATATCCTTTCAGACATAGAAAACCTAGCAGATGATACCTTTGAGTACTTGATTTTCATGCGCTCGTGGCCACCTTTGATTGGAACCTTATTATCGAAACAGAATTGCTCACGAGTTTAGTTTTGACCAAGGAGTTCCAGTGAATAAACTTCTATTTAGCGTCTGTGAGAGACAACGATGTGGGATTGAAAAGTTGGCAAGAGCACAAGTCGTCCTCTTTCACAAGGATACGACAATGCGTTTCTATATTTCGCGTTTTACTAGCATGGGGAGTGCTCTTGGTGGTATTGTAGATGGTGGATGACTGCCTGTGTACCTTATATGGGATTTTCTAAGTCAAAAATTTTCTCAGTTGTAGATAGGCAAGTCCAAAGGAGGGTCCACATCTTTGTGATTGATAATTTGAAACGTATTTCGATAGGCACGGGCAAAAGAGGCTTCAATTCATCTTCATCTCCTCTTGTTGCTTCTTTGAGAAGAGGACACAAGAAGAGAATTCGTAATGCTAGAGGGTAACATTTCTCAGGGGTTAATCACGTGATGCACCAATCTCAAAGGGTTAATCGAGAGAAAGGTCAAGTCTACTGCAATCACTAGGTTAAGCATTTTTTCTAAGGAAAAGCTGTATATGGTGCTACTGGAAATGGCAAGAACGTAATTCCTAAAAACATTTCTCACGAAGGTCAGCTAGCTGCTTTCTTAGCTTTTTAGCTTAGCCATTTTGTCATACCTACTAACAAGGCCATAAGGCATGAGTGCTTCTATATGGCAAGTTTGATGGCTCGTGGGCTCAAAGTTGCACTTTCTCTAGCAGTATTAGGCGTTATTTACCATGCTCTTGGTACAGTTGCTATTCACCTTAGAGGCCCTGGCCTACCAAACGCATGTCTTCCCATTCACTACGTGCTTGGATGGTTAGGCAAGCATTTTCCTGACCTGACTGCACGTCGATGTGATAGCAACTTTCCAGAATATTACCCTGTTCTTGCGAGGTATAGCCAAATCGATGCCAAATATGTTGACCTCACTAGAGCTAGGATAATATTCAAAAGTGATTCTGTGGTTTATCACCCCAGTGTCTTCCTTGCACAAGAAGATTATATCCTTTCAGACATAGAAAACCTAGCAGATGATACCTTTGAGTACTTGATTTTCATGCGCTCGTGGCCACCTTTGATTGGAACCTTATTATCGAAACAGAATTGCTCACGAGTTTAGTTTTGACCAAGGAGTTCCAGTGAATAAACTTCTATTTAGCGTCTGTGAGAGACAACGATGTGGGATTGAAAAGTTGGCAAGAGCACAAGTCGTCCTCTTTCACAAGGATACGACAATGCGTTTCTATATTTCGCGTTTTACTAGCATGGGGAGTGCTCTTGGTGGTATTGTAGATGGTGGATGACTGCCTGTGTACCTTATATGGGATTTTCTAAGTCAAAAATTTTCTCAGTTGTAGATAGGCAAGTCCAAAGGAGGGTCCACATCTTTGTGATTGATAATTTGAAACGTATTTCGATAGGCACGGGCAAAAGAGGCTTCAATTCATCTTCATCTCCTCTTGTTGCTTCTTTGAGAAGAGGACACAAGAAGAGAATTCGTAATGCTAGAGGGTAACATTTCTCAGGGGTTAATCACGTGATGCACCAATCTCAAAGGGTTAATCGAGACTCACACTTGAAACGGGCACGTCATGAAAATCACAACATGGTTGAGGTTGGAAGCTCTAGCCATGTACTTGACGAAGAGAGTTCTAATCTGGTGCAAGGGGAAATGAGATTTGATGACATCTCTTTTCCTCTCGAAATGAAGCCTATTATTGCAGATAACCCAACCTTTGAATTCATTTCTTCAGGTGAAGAGGAAATCATTCTTCATGAGAGCACTAACTCCAACATGGATGATAGTTTTACCAGACCCCTTGGTTGAAGAATATGAATTTCAACAAGTTCAGAATAGCCCAGCCGATGATCAATTTCTTGAAGATGTAGGGCCCATAGCAGTTGTGTGACCCTTTCAGAATTTGGTATCAATCGAGAATTTTGTTTGTTAGATTCTTGGGAATGGAGTGAACCAAAGTAGGCGGGAGTTTATCAGTAGAGAAATTGAAGGTATCTTCAGCCAATTTTCCTCCTCAGAGACACCTGCTCAATTTCGTATGCACCATTCCGAGATCATCAAGGCCCTTCGACTTTTGAAGTCAACAGTTGACATTCTTAGGTGTGGTGAAACTACATTTAAACAGTTTGCGCAGCTTGTGGACTAGATTTTTGAGCTTGCCAGGCGACATTCCAAGAGCAGTGCTTATATTGAAGCCTTAGGAGATGTAAATGTTGATGTGATTCATGATTTGATCTGTCAACACAAGGAATGTTTAAACACCAAGCTGGCTCTTGAGACAAAACTTACAGAGGTTGCAAAAGAGATTGAAGCCTTGGATGTCAAGGAAGCTAGCATCAGGGAAGCAGAAGAGAGAGTTCTCCAGAACTGATGCTAAAGAAGAACTACTTCCCTAGATCGGGAGCACTCGATGGTCAATGAAGGCTCAAGAGCGAGAGATCCACCGTTTGATCAATGCCCTGTTTTCTTCTTGTAGCGAGCTCTAGGAGATGAGCCTATTATTTACTTTTTTGTTTAGCATGCTATTTCCCTTCAATAAGCATTCTTGTAATATGGTTCATCCACCAAGAATTCGTAGGTATGCCTTTACTTCAGTATTCTTTGCTCTTGTAATGTGGGTTTTCCACCAAGAACAATTTTTAGAATAAAGATTTTGTAGGATTTTGCTTTCCTATTTCCCATTTTATACTCATGTGAAGTTGGAGTTCTTGCATAGTATACGACAGTTTAACCATGTGCTAACACCATCAGTGGACAAGACGAATGTGAAGGGATCAACCATTTTACGAACGTGAATGTGAAGGGATCAACCAGTTCTTGCCCTGTTTAACCATTTTATAGCTGCACCTAGCTTTTGGGCTAGCTTGCCTACATACCCTGTGAAGGGATCAAAACGAATGTAGTTCACCCTCTTTGAATTGAGGTAATGAAAGGAGATTTTGGGACTTGTGACTGAATTTAGCTTTTTTAGGAACTAGACTGCCTACATACCCCTTTTGAGGGATCAAGTCAACCATGGTTCTTTTGCTTGGGCCGGCTTTTCTGGTTTTCAGCCCATAAAGTTATTATTTTTTTTATATTTCTTTTGCTCTAATTTTTGCTTGGGCTGCCCTTTCAGGTTTTTAGCCCAACGAGCATTTTTATTTACCTTAACTTTTGCTTGAACCGCCCTTTCGAGTTTTTAGTCTAACGGGTACCTTTTTTTTTGTTTTTTTTAGCTCTAATTTTTGCTTGGGCCGCCCTTTCGGGTTTTCAACCCAACGAGCATTTTTCCTAACCATTAGGCATAAAACTTCTTGATGAATTTCCCGTTCATACAAGGCATAAAACTTCTTGACGAACTTTTTGATTGGCACCCTTGGATAAAACCTTAGTAATGATGTAAGGCTCCTCCCACTTGGGTTCAAACTTACCATGCATTTTCCTATTAATGACAAAAGGTCATCGGACAGTTAAAACCAAATATCCAATTGAGAAAGATCTGAACTTAACTTTTTTGTTGAATGTCCATGCAACCTAAGCTTGATATAGTTCGAGCCTTTGTTGAGCTGCCAGTCTTTTCTCATTGAGAGCTTCTAGTTCTGCTAGTCTCACATTTGCATTTTTGTCGGGGTTTGTCAACTGTAAAGCTACCCTTAATGATGCCAATTGGACTTCTAATGGTAGAATAGCCTTGGAGCCAAACACCAAATTGTACGGTGTACATCTTGTTGAGTTGCGTATGGTCGCCCTGTAAGCCCATAATGCTTCAGAGAGGCGTTCATGCCAATCTCTTTTATTTTCTGAGACCATCTTCTTCAAGATATTGCACAATATCTTATTGAAAGCTTTAGCTTGGCCGTTTGACGATAGATTGTAACTCGCAGAAAACGAGTGTTGAAACTTATACTTCTCGCATAACTTGGTCATGGACTTGCACTTGAAATACAATGCATTGTCAGATATTATCTTCAATGGAACCCCATAACGGTAGATGATGTGGTTCCTTATGAAGTTTTAACATCGTTTATTCGTACCTCCTTTAAAGGAATTGCTTCAGCCCATTTTGAGAAGTAATCAGTTGCGGCCAAGATATGTTGATGTTGACATGATGACATAGGCTTTATGATACCCACAACATCCAATCCCCAAGCTTCAAATGGCCAAGACAAAGTTGTTGGATGCAATTGTTGGGGTGGCTGGTGTATAAGATCTCCATGCAACCGGCAATATTTACATGTGGTTCCAAATTTCATTGAGTCTCGGACCATTATTGGCCAGTAATAACCCAGTCTCTTAAGTTGGTTTGAGAGTTTTGGACCGTGATAGGAGCATATTTATGCCACTTTGCTATCTTATTTCTTTGCATTTACTTAGTTAACTCCCATTTATTAGAATGATTTAGCTTATTTTCGTACTATTGTAGGTCCAGATGGCAAGATTGGCAAGAAAGGGCATTTTGGAGCATTTTAGAGCAGTTTTGGACTTGGAATGGATAGCATATGCATGGGCCAAGATGGATGGACGTTTTTGAAGATCAAAGAGGCTAGGAATGTGCTAAAAAGATGGGGAAATTAATTCAAGAAGCAGCTTCTGGGAAGAAATAACCCTAACTGATTTTATTTTATTTTCCCTTATCCTAATCCTATTCGACCTAAATTCCAGCTGGAAAAGGGGGGGATTAATTTCATATTAAATTAGGAAATCTAAAAACCTGATTCTAGAAGAAAGATTGGGCCACACCTCTTTCCTAAAAAGGTGGCGCCTGGGCCCTATCCTTGTTCAAAAAGAAATCTGCCAAACAAAACCCTAATTTCGTGGGTTTCTACTGGGCCCTTTTACCATAGATCTACCACATATATAAAGGAGGGGTTGTCGCAGGAGAAGGGAGTTTTTTTGTGCCGTAGCAAGGAGAAAGAGGGAAGAAGAACTTGGAGCCGGAACCTGCTGCATCCATTGGGTTTTTCAGAGTTCTTCCCTTGATTAGTTCAAATGTTTATTCTAGATTGCTTTTCAATTATTATGAACATGTGTAACTGAATTTCTTCTTAGTTAGAGGTGAATTCGAAGCCATAGACATATGTTTTATATGAATTGATTACTTCCAGTTATGGTTTCATAAAGTATGCATGTGATTTACTTTTTTGTTTTATTGAGAACTTATTCTTGTATGTTTATTAATGATGCATACTTAGTTTGCATGCAGGGATTTGATGCTAGAATATAAGGGAATTTCACATCATCGTTATGAACATATATTCACAAGTAGTAAAAGTCACTAGTCATGATTGCGTTAAGTAAATTCCTGGCAGGAGTATCATGCTTTTCATAGTTACAAATGCCTTGTCAAGGCTCACGATTTTCATAGAACTTAATGATCTTTGATATGTATCTCTATCATGTTGTTCATATAGGGAACTTGATAAGGATAATTTGATTGCGTCGCTGAGTCCAATTCAATGAACTTAGGAAAATCTGAGAGTTAATTAGTGCATTCACAATTAATTTGGGGCTTTGTCATTCATACTTTATAGAAAGAGTAACTGGAGATCGATTTGTGTGCATATGTTCCATGTGTGGAGAAGAATCCTCTAGCTATCCCTTCATCCATATTTCATTCACAACTTAGTTGCTTGCTGCTGTCAGTATTACTTTAGGCTAAATTGTCCAAATTCCCCCCAAGCATTGTTCCCTTAACTTAGTTTTCAGTTTAATAAGTTTAATTTGTGTTGATTAGCATCCCTCCTAATCCCAGGAATAGAACGATCCCTACTTACGTGTACTACGATTGCATAATTTATAGGGTTTAATTTGTGTGTTAGTTATTTCTCACGCCAGACCGGCTTGATGAGCACCGCAAGTGCCAGCATCAGTATCATGAAGGGCTTTAGTTGCCTTTTATTTCGACAGACACCTTAACAACATACCATCAAATGATCGTTTGCACAAGGAGTCGTTTAAAAACAGAAACCGGGTGTCTCTGTGCTGGACTTCTGCTTTTTTCCTCGAGTCATTTGGCAGCTTGCCATGTTGGACATACTCGATTACGGGATGACACCAATTGAGATCATCTAGTTCTTCCTCACATTTTGAAGCCGTAATGACGTTTGAATCAACAACTTCCTCAATTCTCTCTATAACTGGGGGTAGTAAATAACGTTCCCCAATAGTGATTTGGATATCCCTTTCGTCAGATAACATTAACGATGCACCCAAATTAGCTAGTGCATCAGCTTTATCATTTTCTAACCTCGGGATGTGACTAACATGAATGTCTTGAAACTGTGACATAAGATATTTTGCCCTTTCATGGTATGGGACGAGAGTAGCATTTATGATTACATATTGGCCATTCAACTGTCTGATGACTAATTGTTAATCACCATATGCTTGCAAATAATCCATATGCATCTCGAGAGCAATTTCAAGGCCAATGATGAGTGCCTTGTATTCTGCCACATTATTTGAACATAAAGCTAGTAAAGAGAATGAGTATGGGATCAAGCCCCTAGACTGCGTGATGAACACTAATCCTGCCCCAACTCTGTTTCTTCTTGCTAGCCTATCAAAATATAGCTGCCATGTAAGTGCTTCTGTTGTGAATACCTCTTCATCGGGCAAATCAGCAGATAACTCCATGTTGTTGGGAGTAGGATGAGCAGCCAAGAAATCAGCAAGAGCTTGCCCTTTGATCGCCTTTTGTGGCACACATTTTATCTCAAACTCAGAGAGGAGGAGTGACCACTTGGCTATTCGCCCAGAGAGCACAGGCTTGGAATTAAATATCGGAGCGGATATGCCTTAGAAATCAAAATGACTCTATGAGAGAGGATGTAGTGTCGTAATTTCTAAACAGCAAACACCAATGCAAGGCAGACCTTTTCAATAGGGGTGTAATTTTGTTCCGCCTCTACGAGTGTTCTACTCAAGTAGTAGAGTGCATTTTCTTTTCCATTATCACTGTGTTGGGCGAGCAATGCCCCCCAACGAGCATTCTAACGCTGCAATATACAAGATTAAAGGCTTCCCTTTAATTGGCGCCATAAGAATTGGCGGATTCAACAAGTATTGTTTAATGCTTTCCAAAGCATTTTGACATGCTTGATCCTATACAAATGGAACATCCTTCTTCATGAGCCTCGAGAATGGTTGGCACCTTCTAGAGAGATTTGAGATGAACCGTCATTTATAGGCTGATCTCCCTTGCACCCCTCACAACTCTCTTAAATTTCGAGGGGGAGGCATTTCACAAATTGCCTTGATTTTTGAGGGATCAATTTCAATTCCTCGATGTCGGATGACGAAGCCAAGGAATTTTCCTGAAGTTACCCCAAATGCATGTTTTAAGGGGTTCATTTTCAATGCTTTTGGAGTCTATCAAAAACTCGTTTTAAGTTACTCAAATGATGTTCTCTTTTTCTGGTTTTGACAACCAAGTCATCAACGTAACACTCAATGGTATTGCGAAGCATGTCATTGAAAATTGCCGTCATGGCTCTTTGGTAAGTTGCCCCTGCATTTTTCAACCCAAAAGGCATCACAGTGTAGTAATAAATTCCTTATGGAGTGCTGAAGGTAGTTTTCTCTTAATCCTATGGAGCATTAAAACCGGTTGTTGCATCTACCAATAATTATGTAATTAGGAGCGAAAACTCATCTTTTGGGCATGCATCATTGACGTCTCTATAGTCCACACATATACGCAGTGCCCCAGTTCTTTTGAGTATTGGAACAATATTGGACAACCAAGTGGGATATTGGACCTCTCGGATAAGCTTGTCAATCTCGATTTCTATTTGGATTGGTAGCTCTGGCAGAAAACGGTGTGGGGCTTGCTTCACCCATCGAGCCTCATCAGGTATCCCAAGTTTATGAACTGCAACGTTTGGGTCTGAACTTGGCATGTCATGATAACTCCATGCAAATACGTCTCGGTTCTCTTGCAACAGTTGTGTGTATTCTTCTAACTCTTGCAGTGTTAACGAAGCATTGACAAAGATAGGTTTTGGGCTGTCAACTGTACCAAGATTAATTTCTTGCAGATCATCAATCGTGGCTTGCCCTCCCTCCTCCATTTGTGGTGGAGTTGGTTGAACTATGTTAATGAATTTCTCGATATTTTGAGGATTATCATCTTGGTTCACTGTTTCTTTGAAAGAGGTGCAATTGACTTGGACAAGGTCATCCTTTATTTTCACCTTTTTCACTATTTCGATCATAGCTTTATTTTCACCTTTTTAACCTTTCATTTCCTTTTATTATGGACTTTCCCTTGTTCAGAATTGGAAGGGTTCTCCAAGCGTTGAAAGATTGAGATGCGGGGTGGCTGTCTGTCCCCTAGGCATTTGAACACAAACATGCGAAGCGGCCTTATATTCACGTCATCTTCTCTAAACATAGCTTATGGATGTGGCCTTCGAAGAGACACTTTGAGCATGCCGCTCTAATTTTGAACTGTGAGGCCAGCATTGCTTTTCTTTGCTTTACGACCTTTGAGTTTTATCTTTAATGGAGCGTATGATGTTTCTTGCAATGATGCATTTTTGTGAACAACTACACATTTACTTGGCCCATCGTTTTTGCCAAAAGTAGTCGAAATGACCAAATTGCCCCATGGGATAGACTGATTGATCTTATGAAGAGGAGAAGAAGAGCTACACAATATAGACAACATGATAGAAGCATGATAAAACCATAGCAGCAAACACAAGAAGACCATGTAAAGCCAAGCATCATCAACCCCATTTTCACGTGAGGAGATCATCCCAACAACATAGTAGCAAATGCAACATCAATCCAAAAACTATCAAAGCAAGTTTTTAGCTCCATATGGCAAGCAAGTTTTTAGCTCCTTTTGCATCATTTGAAAAGCAAAAAAATGATTCCTTAAGCAATCCAAAAATGAATAAGGGCATTATTGTCCAAACACTTTAATTTTGTCATTCTTTATAAATACTACACCCATTTTTGGTTTATTTGTAAGTTCCCTTTATAATTTTGGGAAATACCTTAAAATGCCACCAATTTTATAATTTTTTGTCAAAATACCACCCCTCTCCAAAATTTGTAAAACTACCACCTATAAATATATCTTTATTGTGGACTTATTGTACCCATATTAGTTTTTCAGAAATTGGCTTCTCTCTCTAACTCTCTTGGCTCTATCTCTTCGGCTCGTCTCTGTCCCTCATGTACCTCTCTCTCTTCGATGCAATTGTCATTCTCCCTCAGCAGTGGCTGTTCATCCAAGTGTAACTCCACCGTTGACATCCACGAGGTACTGTTCATAAACCTTTTCTTTGAAATTTGGGTTTTTTGTGAATTTGGTTTATGGTGTATGGATTTGTAAGAAATTGGTTTAGGGTTTTAGTGTTTAGGGGTTGCTCAGAAATTGGGTTTGGGTTTATGGGTTTCTATGAACTGGGTAATAACTCACACCCACTCTCCCTCGCTCGCAGGCACTGTTCATAGAAATCAAACTCTTCATTTTGTCACAGAACGTTTGTGCTTTGTCTGGGTAAGTCCCAACTATCTATATTATTGTTTGATAAGATTTTAAGCTCTGGGCTCTGTGGTTTCTACAATAATTCATTCCACAATATTCTAATTTTACTTGTTCAAATCAAAGGAAGGGACGTTGTTTATGGATGGGTAATTGACAAAAACGACTTCTGGAATCTACATGCTTATAATCAAATTTTGCAGATTGTCAATGGTCCACAGTCCACATTTGAGACCGAGAACGCCTCAGTCACCACTGCCATCACTCTCCATCGCTCATTAGCTTGTTTCTTCAGAAGACAAATCATTCTCTGAAGCTCTTTTCAGAATTCGATCATCTGGTCGGTTGATTCAATTCTCTTATGAAAATTTATTTGAAGTCTTATACATAGTTTTTGCTCTATTTTTTTGTTTTGAATTATTCGTTAAAGTTTATCTATTTATAATTTTAGAATTGATGAGATATCTGATCTGGGCTTCAGATTACCCGAATTTATTGTTCTTTATTGTGATTGTGATTTTAGGTAAGGATTGGGTGATGTGTTTTTGTTTCGGGTCATTTGATATGGTTCTGAGATTGGTTTCATATATATGATTTTGGTTAGTGTTAAAGTAAATAAATGGGTATTTCATTCCTGCGGTTTTTCTGGAGGTACGCCATTGTATCATGCTTATTTTCTCTTCTGATGATATGGTTCTATAATGTATTTGTTTGGTCAGGCTGGTTTGATGAGTGCATGAGCTGTGCTGAAAAGTGGCAAAAAAAACTTAAAATGCCACAATTTTGCAGAGCAAAATGTGTTTTTAGATATAAAAAATGGTCGTTTGAATACAATAGTGGGGTAATAGGCTCTTTGAATACAATGATATAATAATAGGCTCTTAATAAGTGCTGAGTTTGTTTTGTTTTGTTTTGTTTTTTTAAATATGTGAGCTAATTATGAATTTGAATGCAATATTTTTGAACTTTATAATACAAAAACGACATGCATACATTCTGAACAACGACTCTTTGATCGTAGGATATTGGTATTGCTAGCAGCTAGTTATTAGTATTTGTGTCCAAGTAGACCCCATTGTGAGCACAACTTTGACAGAGTGGTTATAGAGATAAGAGGTGCTAAGAAATTAGATATTCTGATTTGTTCAATTACATTGCACCATCCTATTATAAACCTTAACTGGCTCACTGAACAGTTGTAACTGATAAAAGAGTTATAACCAGCACTATTTATTTGGATATGACAATTTTCTAACTGGCTTTGAGCCGTTGAATTAGTAGGTGAGTTGTAAATAGCTGGGGTTTTGTTTATGCTCTGTATTTATTTATTTTTTCGCTTAATATCCTATAATAGGTTGTTGATAAGTGCTGATTACTTATTGCTTGTTATTGTCTAGATTGCAATGGACTGAAATTATTTTTATAATATTGGTGTTCAAGGAAATATGGTTTCTCCAATTAAGTTGATAATTGCAGAGAAAGAAAAGTTCCAGGGAAAAACATTGTCCCTATCCCATACAAAGACTGCAATCAGTACCATAAAGGAGAAATTCAGTCAGCAACAACTATGAAGGTTTGAAGAGAGTTGTTTTGGTCATCTCCTACTGATTGAGGACCTGAAATGGACTTCGCCAATTGTCCACGGCTTGTTGCTGAGGAAGGCTGATCCGAAGACAGTTTCCCAAGTGAATGGGATAAAATTCATCGTTGGCAATAAGGTGATCCAATTCATGGCGCAGCAATTTTGCGTTGTCATAGGGCTAAGGTTTGGAAACCTTCCCTTTCTTCCGACTGCCACTAATGAGAACTGCTCATTGAAAAGGAAGTACTTTGGCAATGATAAAACTGCCAACCTTTTGGAATTAGAAAAAGCCTTCCTCGACTGCGCTGATGCGGACGATGTATTGAAGCTTGGATTCGTATACTTTGTTGTTTTTGTGTTGTTGGGCAGTGAAAAATATGTTCACATTGACATGCTGTATTTGAAGTTGGCGGAAGACCTTGAAGAGTTTGTGAAGTATCCATGGGGTGCTGTGTCTTATGCCAAGACAAATGCGTCACTTCTGAAGGTACTTTGTGCAGATTACCAGCGAGTGAAAGTGCCCAAAAAAGCTGCTAAAACAAAAAAATCTTATAAGAAAGCAAAGACAATGGCAACTGGTAAACCAAGAGAGTACCACCTCAAAGGTTTTGCCTTTGTACTTCAGGTGAGCAATGTCGAGGCAATACCATGTTTTGAAAAAATCTCCATGTAGACATAGTTTCAAAAATTGTGGAGGGCCAAGCTAGATGGGGTGTCATAAAAAAGTGCACAATTCGCTCTCGTTATCATGCTCGCATGCATCTCCTACATATAAAGGCAATGAAAGGAAAAATTGAAATGGCCCCTGCCACTACAATTATGGTATTCAAGGAATCATAAGAAATGGCCAAGTTGAAGCAACAAGTGGAAAGTGGATTCGAACTATTTCGTAAGTTTGTAAAAATAGTGGATTCGGTAGGAAACTGGGGCAACATCACTGTGACCGGGGTCATGAATTTCATGGGTCGCGGTCGCCGCACTTGAAGAGTATGCAACTTCGAATTTGTCAACAACAGGGAAATGAAACTATGAAACCCCCAATCTTTTTGTATAATGTAACGATGGGGTAGGCTGTTGTTGTATTATGTAAGTTTGGAAATTGGATTTTATGGAATGATGATGCCTCTTTTTGTATTTGTGCGTATACGTTTATCCGTGTCCAGTTCAATGGCGATATAGCAGCAATAACTATACAATAAACATGCGTATAATGGCAATATTATATCGATAAGAGGACAATAGAGTGATAATAGAGTTACAATATGATCCTATTACAGTACGTATTGCATCAGAATGTTTTGTATATTAGTTGGTCCAAAAAAATACAAATAAATAATAAACAAAAAAGTAATTACAAACTGGAAAAAGGATGAAGTATACATCCCTTAAAAGACATATGGCCTACATTACAGACCTTCAAAATGAACTATATATATATATATATATAATGCATGCCTTGTAGCACCATCACATCCCCCCCAAAATTACAAAAACATGACACCCCAAAACCTCATGCTCCTTCCTCTTTCAACCCCTAAATTATCCATTGGATGCCTAATACTGGATGATTGCTTAGGGGATGGGATACCCTGCAACTCCATAACAGAATTGGTAGGGGAGAGTGGTTCCGGAAGACGCAGCTTTGTCTCCAACTTACGGTACGAGCTCAACTCCCACCCTCACATGGCGGACTAGGGGGCTCCTCCGTCTACATATTCACAGAATTCAGCTTCCCATTTCATCGATTGCAACAACTAGGCAACCTTTATCATGCATCATACCCCAACTTAATAAGGTTGGAGCCATTGGAAGACATATGTTCATGGCGTTCATGATGCTCAACAACTCATCCATGTCCTTGGAGACATAGAAGCATTTATTGCCATTGATCACACCCGCCTACCTGTAAAACTCATTGTCATTGATTCCATTGCTGCATTGTTCCGATCACAGTATCAGACAACACCGGCATATTTGAAAAGGCGGTCTGAAATGTTCTTCATCAACATATATAGGACATTGAAGGGTTTAGCACATAAGTTTGGGTTGGCGATGGTTGTCACCAACCAAGTGGTGGATTTTATTGGGCCACATGATGGAGTGAATGGGGTGAGGTTGGGAAACTTGGAGTCCCTAGACACATCAGGCAGAAGGGTGAGTCCAGCTTTGGGACTGGCTTGGGCACATTGCAAAATTCAAGAGTGTTCTTGGCAAGACATGAGCAATCTATTGGGGTTAACATTCGTAATGATCTTTCAACAACTATATGTAGTCAAATACATAGGACATTTTGCCCCACATCTGGCCTATGCATCAGCCGAATTTGTAATCAGAAAAGAAGGTATAGTCGAAGTATCACGGTAACTGTGTAATAAAGGAATTCTAAGAACTTTAATGTTTTGGATCCATTTGGAATTACATTCAAGGCCCTTTAATTTCGCACTAAAATTATAATAGCAATCTGGAAGCAATACCAGTACAATATAATAGCAATCTGGAAGCAATACAACATGTTGTAGCAATGCAACCCAAATTATGCAAATTTAAAAGAATTCTCATTCAACATAACACGAAACCCACCACAAATAAAAGTAAAGTTTACATGACCTACCAAAGCAACACAAATCATATTGTCTAAGATACATTGTGCAATGGAATATTGCTTTTACAGGTGCTTTTATTGTGGCCTACGGAACCGCACCTTAAGCACTTTCTTCTAATGGTGCCCTCTCCTTGCGAGGGAATTCTTATCTTCTTTCGTCTGCCTGGCATTACCTTTGCCATGGGAGGCAGCACAACTCGACTTCGAACATCTTTAGGAATATCCCACATTCCGTGAGGCTGTACCGGGTAGATGCTATCTGAATAAGCATCCATCCAGGTTTTCCGAGTGTAATACCGAGAAGCCTTTGAGTATACATTTACTTTCAAGAAGCGGCAAATTGCAACTACATGCTTGCAACATAGCTGCTCAAGCTAAAACTTTCTGTAACTACAATTGTTGTTCGTCAAATCTACGAGGCCGTCCATATCACCGCCCAAAACATTAAACTGTGCATTATTTACTTTCACCACATTCATCCTTGCAGCATCCTCCAACCTGTTCCTCAACTTCTTCTCTTCAAAATTGGGGCACAATGTTGTTGTGCAATTCAAAGCCAACTCACGACGTTCGGTGAACCATTTCACAAGGAGATTAAAAATTTCCCCTATCAAATGAACCATTGGCAGCATCCTTGCAAACCTAAGGACTAAGTTGATTAACTCCGCAATATTTGTTCTCATTACATTGTAGCGGCGTCCATCCATGTGAGCTCTAGACCACTTATGTAACCCTGCCTCTTCAAGATATTGAGCAATATGTTCCTTTCGCTTGATCTTGCAAAAATGACAATCAAATTCAGCAATGGAATAAGATTTCGCAGCCTACTCAAAGTGCATAAGTATTTGATCACGCTTTTTCAACTTGCAAGTGCGTTTCATGTTCCCCTTCATATGATAAAAGCATATGCCATGTTGTGCAGTTGGAAAAACTTTGTTCCACACATTCTCTATGCTAAAATCAGAAATAATAACAGGATTGGGACACTCACCTATGGCTTCATGAAGTTTAGTGAAAAACCAATGCCATGATGCATCAGTCTCCAAATCCCCGATCCCAAAAGCAAGAGGATATATATTTCAATTACCATCAAATGCATTTGCTACAAACATAACACCCTTGTACTTGGATTTTAAATGAGTGGCATCCACGGCTATCACTGGGCGCATGGAAGAACGAAACCCTCTAATATATGAGCCAACCTCCATAACTAAATACACAAAGTGATTGTTTTCATCAGTTTGGATTAGGGGTGGGCATCTTAAACCGAAATACCGAAACCGTACCCTAACCGCACCGTACCGTACCGATTTTATACCGTTTCATTTGGTACCGATAGATATTTGATACCGTACCGTACCATACCGAATAGAGTATGGTATGGTAGCGGTATCAAGATTTTGATACCGGTCAATACCGTACCGTACCGAATAGTACTTAAATTTAATTTATTTTATTTTTTTCATTCTCTCACTGTCTCTGTCTCTCGCTTGCCTCTCAAACTGAAACGCCAAAGCCAAACCCTCTCAGACAAAAACGAGCATGCTCACACTCTCAGACTCTCTCAAGTCAACCCGTGCAAACTCAAAGCCAAACGCAAACCCTCTCAGTCTCAGATAGAAACGCAGCACGCTCTCACTTTCAGACTTTCAAGTTAGCCCGTGCAAGCTCTCCTCCATACCCAGACCCAGCACCCTGTCTCTCTCTCAATCTCACTCGATTCAAGCTCTCTCCAAGCCAAATCCTTCCCATCTCATCTCGATCTCTCACTCGATTCAAGCTCTCTCTGTCTCTCACTCTCTCGAACTCGATCTGTCACAATGTCAGTCTTTGGATTTCTTGATCTGTCTCTGTCTCACTCTCTTAATCTCTCGATTTCTCTATCTTCCTGATCTCTCTCAAGCTCTCAGCCCTCTCTCAACTCTCTGGAATAAGAAGCATCCCCAAATCGACGAAGGGACAAATGGTAAGTTTGTTGTGATTTTTGTTAATTTATTTAGGGTTAATTAAATACGAATGAAGTTGAGGGATTGTGCTGTGTTGTTGTGATTTTTGTTAATTTTTTGTTAATTTATTTAGGGTTTATGTTGTGTTGTTAATCTTTAGGGTTTATGTTGTGTTGTTAATCCAAGTATAAAATAAAATGCCTATGTGATGACAAAGTATGGTATGGAATGCAAGACTAACCTTGTAAAACTTTTGTTGTTGTTTTGCTTTCGGGGGTCTGAAAACCTCTGCAAACTTGGGTTTGTGACATGATATTTGACTTGGTGCCTGATGAGGATATTGGTTGTTGGTGCCTGATGAGGATATTGCTTGTTGCTGCTCTGTTCTTATCTGTTAATTCTTGTCATGCAGTCTCGATCAAGTAAGCATCAGGAGCACAGTGGGCTTGCTGTTTCTTCAACGGCAACATCACCAGCACCACCACAGTTTGCTGTGCAGCCGGAAGCCCAACCTTCTGAAGCTCATGTGCCTGAGCCAATGCAAGCCCTTGAGAGTGAAGATACAGAAATGGTTAGTGAACTGAACTCAGATGGCAAAGGTAGAGGTAATAAGAGAAGTTGGGTTTGGGATCATTTTACACCCTATGATGATAAAAAAAACTGTCAAAAGAAAAGATGAGGCCACAGGGAAGATGGTAGATGTAGAAGTTGTGAATAAAAGAGCTAAATGCAGATATTGTCCTAAATCTAAACTTGGTCTTGGAGATTATGCATGTGATAGTGGAAAAAATGGGACTTCGGGAATGATAAGCCATATTAGAAAATATTGCAAATACTACCCACCTAACCAAGATAAAACACAAAAGATAATCACTGGTGATAGAAGTCAGAGTAACAAAATGGTTGCTAGGGGGTTTTTGCAAAGTGATGTTATGGATGCATGTGTTGAAATGATTGTAATTGATGAGCTACCATTTTCTTTTGTAGAAAAGAAAGGTTTTAGGAGGTTTTGTAGTGTTGCTTGTCCAATGTTTGAAGTGCCTAGTAGGAGAAAAACAGTGAGGCAATTTCTTAAAATGTATGATGCACAAAAACAGCAGCTGAAGAATGATTTAAGTGCACATAGGATCAACCTCACGACTGACACTTGGACAAGTGTCCAAAACACCAATTACATGGTGCTTACTGCACACTTCATAGATTGTGATTGGAAAATGCACAAAAGGGTTTTAAACTTTTGTGTTATTCCTAATCACCAAGGCAACACCATAGGAGACCTCATTGAGAGTTGTTTATTACAGTGGGGTATAGAGAAGGTTTTAACCATTACTGTGGACAATGCCTCTGCAAATAAAGTGGCAATTGATTGGGTGAGATATAAAATGAACAAATGGAACAATTCACAGGCTGTTTTGGGTGGGAAATACTTACATATGAGATGTTGTGCTCACATCACTAATTTAATTGTGTCTAGTGGGTTGAGGAAGCTGCAAAAATCTGTTATGGCAATTAGGAATGCTGTGAGGTATGTTCGGTCATCTCCACAGAGATTGGATTATTTTAAAACCTCTATTGAGAAGGAAAAACTGACCTGCAAAGGTCTTGTATGCATGGATGTCCCCACAAGATGGAATTCAACATACATGATGTTGGATGCAGCCTTGAAATTTAAGAAGGCTTTTACTAGAATGGCAGAGGATTTGAACAGCCCATTCATGGCTTATTTCAAAGAGGCAGATGAGGTAGTTGATGAGGATGGTGTAGTTCAGACTAATAGTAGGCAGTGTCGGGTTGGACCACCAACCGATGTAGATTGGGACAATGCAACAGTGTTTGTGAGGTTTTTGAAGGTGTTTTATGAGGTGACCTTAAAGGTGAGTGCATCTTTGCACCCCACAATTCATAAAACATTTCACGCAGTTATTGTCATGAAAAAGAAGATTGACAAGTTGTTTGTGGCACCTAAATTTGCCACTGGTTTAGATGCAAAGAAAGTGTTGACTGACATGGCTGAAATTGTGAGAACAAAATACAATAAGTATTTTGTCAAATATCAGGATTTGAACATGTTGGTGTTGATTGCACTTATTTTGGATCCAAGATTCAAGTTGAGGCATATCACCCATCGCTTTAAAAAGGAAAAATTTGATAAGGATGATGTGCAAATAAAGACAAGAGAAGTGAAAAGTGTGTTAATGGCTCTTTATGATGAGTATGTACCAAAGGTAGATGGTGGCATTCACATGAGACAAAATTCTACCACAGAAAATATAGGATCTGCAAGTGGTAGTAATAATATTGGAGAAAGTGTTGGTGATGATTTTTTAGATGATTGGATTAGGGAGGTGGAAGAGAGTGATGAGACTGTGGTGTCACATGAAGTTGATTCTTACTTGACAGATCCTTTGGCATTTGTTTCCAAAGATGTTTTTTTTGACATATTGATGTGGTGGAAACTCAATGGACCCAAGTATCCTGCCTTAGCAGCAATTGCGAAGGATGTCCTTTCAATTCAACCTTCCACAGTGGCATCTGAGAGTTGTTTTAGCACTGGTGGCAGAGTCATAGATGCATTTAGGAGTTCATTAACTCCTAGATCAGTGGAGGCTTTGATATGCATGCAAAATTGGTTGAAATGGGATGAAATTTCAAGCTTAGAAGATACACCTTCGATTGAAGAATTTGAATTTTATGAAACCATTGAATCAGGTAAATTATTTTAAATATTGTTTGTTATTTATATTAGTTTGCATTGAATTCTTTCTAATGGTTGTTTGGGTAATTTGCAGAATATGCAAATGATGGGGATACTTGAATTCAAAGCTAGGGGCTGCAAATGAAGCTTGGATTGCATAACTTTATGTTTTTGTTATTTATGTTTGGATTTTGTTTGTATTTTTGTAAGCCATAATGCATAATTTTAACTATTTTGGTTTGTAAGCCATAAGGCATGAGTTTTAACCATTTGAATTTGATGAATCTCTTGATGGATAAATATTGATTTGGTTGATTTGGATATTGAATATGTTGATGGATATTTAATATGTTGATTGGGATTTGGATATTGAATATGTTGATGGATATTTAATATGTTGATTGGGATTTGGATATTGAATATGTTGATGGATATTGAATATGTTGATTAGGATTTGGATATTGAAATTGAATATGTTGAATCTTTGAATTTGTAACTTAGGCATCATTTATTTTGGTGTTGAATATTGAATTGGTTCATTTTTTAGTTGTATCATTTTGGTACCGAAATGGTACCGATACCGTACCGATACCGATTTGGCACGGTACCAATTTTGGCAAACCATAATCCCATACCGTACCATACCGATTTAAATTTCCGGTATCGGTAGCGATACGGGTTCAATACCGTACCATACCATACCGTGCCCACCCCTAGTTTGGATGTGTGTTTTTGTGCCAGGATTCATACTCTCCAATTCATAGCAATAAGCTGGAATGATATAATATGCCTCCTCCGTTGATCCTCTAATGGACAATAGAGCTAACTCCCTTGCTTTCCAAGCTTTTGAATAATGGATGGTGAAACCAAAGTTGTGTTTCACATCTCTCATAATGTCACTTGGTGTGTATATTGTCCGAGAATCCTTAAACTTCCTTTTAAATGAAGTGGCTACAAGTGCT
>NC_024127.1:22792888-22830775 GCF_000346735.1 Prunus mume
TAGAGAATTGCACCTTAAATTCAAAGTGGCCTCTTAATGCCATCAACTGTAACTCCGTCAACAATGCTTTCTTACTAGAGAAAATTTGGCCAATTGTAATTTTCGGATTCCAATCACTTCGCGAAAACCCGCTATCCAAATATGCTTCTCCATCATTTACACCGGCTTCATTGTACCGGTTCTGTTCACCTATTTGATTCCAATCATGTTCACGAATGGGTTCATAATCTCCTCTTAAACGCATTATTGGCAGTTGGGTAGATGTGTTCAAGCAGCCCAAAATAGGAGGGGCAGAGTACACTGACACTTCATTTCTTTCAGTATCATTATCACCACCATGCATCTCCTCCACCTTGCTAAAATCAACCATCTCCGTAAAATCTGTCCCTACTTCACCTCCCACATCAAGTTACTTCATTGCTTTCAACAATGGCAACTGAAGAACGACCCATTCGACTACTATCTGTTGTGATATGCATACTATCAACTACATCATTTGTCAGTCCTTTATCTTCTATACTCACGAGTAAGGGAGCTAGTTTTGAAGGTGTTACCTCAGAATTGTTCTTCATAAAAAAATGACATCATCATCGTCCTCAATCTTTATGTGCTTCCACTCATTCGAAGCCAACAAAACTAAGAATTTTAAGCAAACCTTGTCTTCCCTGTTGTTTGTATTACCAATTTGATGCACACGGTCCAACAGTTTAGCAAATTTGATGGTCCGTGGAACTATTAAGCCTTTTGAGTCACCCCCTTCGTATTTGCATATCTTCTTCGAGGTGACCTATTTTCCATTGTAACACACGAGAATAACAATTGTCTCCATTTCTGACCATGACAAAACAACATTTCATTAACACAATATAACAACAATAACCATACAATACAATGGCAATATAACAGCAATATAAAAGCAATATAATGGCAATATAACAGCAACATAACAGCAATACGACAGTAAAATAAGAGGAATACAACAGCGGTGCACCAGTAACACATCAAAATCACACTATACAGATCTACTACATCAAATGGAAAATCCCATGTTTCAAGATTCACATATCCAGACTAATCTAAGTGCAATTGGTACAAACCCAGATGAATGAGCATGAATATTCAACAAAACCTAACCCACAACAATTAAAGCCAAAACGAATTTAACACAAACCCAAACAATCAAAATATAACCCATTTCACATAATCCCACTGATATTAAGAAAATAACTATCAACACTACCTTTTCGAGGTCAGTAATCCACTAGAGCATCAAGGTTGCAAGCAGCTATTCAGAAGACACACCTAAAGGGAGAGGTTCACGATTCCAAACAGAGAGCAAGGGACCAAATAAGGGAAGAAAGAGACATAACGAAGCTAGAGAGAGAAAGAGCTGTGCTATGAGAAAGAGAGCAAAGAGAGAGACAGAGAGTTGCACTAGAGAGAGAGAGAGAGAGAGAGAGAGAGCTGAGTGAGCTAAGATAGAACAAAATTTCTGAACTTGTGAAAAATCAGCAATAAGTGGACAATAATTTTATATTTATAGGTGATAGTTGTAAAAAAATGGGAAAGAGGGGTATTTTTAGTTAAAATTATGAAATGGGTGACATTTTAAGCTATTTCCCTATAATTTTCTCAATTTAAAAAACGAAGTTCAGAGTTTTTTTTTTAATTCCGAAATCTTTTTATATTTGCCTTAATACTCGAGAGAGCATATGATTGAGAGGGCTCTTGAATTGGTTATTGGCTCTACCCCTAGCCCCTTCATATTCCGCATCCTGCTGCTTCTTTGCTTGCTTTTCTCGATCAAGCATTCCTGTGCTGAGCAAAGAGGTAGTAGCATTTTTTTGACAATATTTCTTCACGGGTTTTGGGAATTGGAAAGTGAAATTTATGAAAGAATAAAATAAAAGAGACAACTCTGGCGCCAAGAGGCTAAAAAATTTAACGTGTTCCAGCTCCAGACTCGTTAATAACTTAGGGCAGAAAAGGCAGTTGAAAATTGTAAAAAGCGTCAGCCCATTTTCTTTGGGACAAAAGCAGAGCGAGAAATGGAGGAGGCATTGAATGTCGCCGAGTCAATGCCAAGGGTTAACCTGAAAGACACTATTGAAGAGCTCTTGAAGTTCACTCTCCAATCTTGCACAAACGGAACCCTAGAAATCGATCTAGGGCTGCCCAAGGAATTTTGCTCCCGCCTCCTCAAATCCGAGCCAAACGACCTCTCCTCCCCTTCCCACTCCGATTCTTCTACTGGTACAAAAATTAATTCATCCTTCATTTTCCATTGCTTTGCAGGAAAATTCTTGGATACTATGCCCAAATTTTTATAGCTTTTCATTGTAAGTTTTGATTTTGAATTTCCGGTGGGTTTATGCATGTAATATGCATGTAATGTATGCATGTGCGTGAGGCCAGAAATGTATATACGCATTGTACGATTGAGATTTACACGCTTTAGGTGACTTGTCATCTGAATTTGATTCATGGACTCTTTGGATTGTATTGTATTCAAATATACCCATTATGCAGGTATTTTTGAAGGGGTTCCACCATACCCTTTATACAAGCGTCTCGCATTGGCTTTGCATGAATCCATAGCTTCTGGTACCCTTTTCGGTACATGCAACAATGCGTCCATTATTCATCAAGAAAGTTCCTTGAAGGAGAAAGAAAATGAATGGCAGAAGCTGATCTCGGAGAAGGGATCTGAATTAGTAAATGTAAACTACAATTAGCGGTGTCATTTTTGCTACATTTAATCTTGATGTTTTCATATTTAAAGTAGCTTCATTATTTAAAGAAAAAATTTGTTGCTTTTCACCAGGTATTGAAGACTGTTAAAATTGAGCTTCATGTTCAGGAGCCTTTCTTTTCGCAGCTTAAAGGTACTAATGAGTTTCTATTCTAAAATTCCATGTTTCCAGGCACGTCTCTAGATTTTTATTTTTGTAATAAATAGGATGGTTGAAAATCTTTTGATATAATTTTCTATCCTCTACGAAGTGAAGCTTATTCTATCAATTTATTTGGCATTATCCATAGATGGCCTCAAAACAATTGAAGGGAGGTGTGCTTTGGGTAATTGCAGTAGGTACGACGATTCGAGTTTCATGCGTATACCAGTATGTATGTAGGCTTGTTGGTATATTTTTAACAGCGGTTTCTGTTTAAGTAGTACATAATTTCTTATTCTCAATTTAATATAGCCATTCAGTTAAAGTTTTTAAACAAAGGCCTGCGTAGGTTACATTGTCTAACATTGATGCCAAGAGTCTCATTTAACTACCTAAATGCATTGCTATGTTTATTTTTCATGCATTCTGTACATAGCATTCCATTTTATTTATTTATTTTGTCTGTTTATTTCCATTAAATAAAAACTGAACTGAATTTTCTCACCCCATCAATTAATTGGAGGAAAGCCCTACAACAATATCTTAATAAGTGTGAGAATCATGTAGCATCACAAGGACAATGCGTGTACAAGATAAACATATCCATAAATTCTAGTCCTTCCTCTTCATACAGGTGAGCTTTATGAATGGGGGTTCCTGTTAAGTAAAAAGAAAAAAGGGTTGGGGGACTTAGATCGTAGTACAGTCTTGAGTCAGTATCTAACGAAGGAAGAGGTTTTTAGGAAGTACCTATCCTTTGGCTAGGGCTTTCTTCAACTGGTTGGATTGCTACTCATGGAAGGGTGAATATTTAGTGAGGTTCTTCAACTGAAGGGGCCACATTGTTGTTTGTCCTCTCAATGGTGCCCTATGTGTGAGGGGATGCTGAGACCATTGATCATCTGTTCATTCATTGTTTGGTGGATTTTTGGCTGGAGTATAATTGTTTTCAGCGGTATGGGTTGAGTTGGTTGCTGCCTTATCATGTAAACCTTTATTTTTAGAGTTTTCGTGCTTTTGAAGGTGGAGCCTATTAAAAGTTTTGTGGACAGTGCCCTAGCTATTTTATGGTGATATGGATGGTAAGGAAAGGAACAGTTTAATCTTGAGAGCAAAGTTGTGGAAGTTATGGGATAAGGCTAGATTTTGGGCCTCTATGAACTTTGGTCTCTTCCGTCTTTCGTGATTGTCATGTGGATTGAGAAGCTGGTCTATCATAGTTCTCCTGATTGTTGTTTGGGCATCTTTTGTTTCTATTTTATGCATGGTTGGATTCTGCATTTCATATACTGTTTTCAGTCTCTTGT
Organism: Prunus mume; assembly: GCF_000346735.1. The sequence goes on from NC_024127.1 coordinate 22,797,090, forward strand.
TTATTGGAGGATGAGGGTTGTATGTTTTGTGAACTGCTGGTCCCTTTGATTGTACATCCCATTCTTATTAATATAATCATTATGCTTCTTCTCGGGGGGGAAAAAAAAAAAGAAAGATGCATGAGCAGTGATGGATCATTGTTCTGATTATGATTGGTGGCTGAGTTTATTATGTTGATAGTGTTTTGTAGTTATTCCTTGTCCACTATGAACTTTTATGTTTCTTTCAACCTTCATAGTACACTTTTTGAAGGCTTATTTACTGTTTTACCCCCTGAAACGGACACTCGATCTCACTTTACCCCTTTAAACTGAAATTTTCTCACTTAAACCCCAGAATCTCTAAAAATTACTGAAATTTTCTCACTTTACCAATTCTGTCCATTTCTGTCTACAAAACCGTAAGGGTGCTGACATGGTATAGGCATTCTAGTAATTTTGGCTATCTATCTTATCTCTTCTCTTTGCCTCTCACTTCTCTCCCCTCCCCCACCCAAGCCCCATCGCACCCCACTCCTCCCCCTCTTCTCTCCTCTCTTCTCTCTTCTCTCTGCCTCTTTGTCTCTCTCAAACTCTCTGCATCTCTCTTCTCTCGCATCCCCTGCCTAGACCCAACCCCATCACACCGCACTCCTCCCCCTCTTCTTTCTTCTATTGCCTCTCTCTCTCTCTCTCTCTTTCTGTGCGAAGAGAGAATATGGGGAGTGGCTGTCGAGGAGATTTTTTTAAAATTTTGAATGGTGGTGGTGGTTTGGTTGTGTTGAGTAATTCCATGGAGGATTAGGTCTGGGGTGGGGGTTGGATTTGGCGAAGGGAGGGGAGAGAAAAGAGAGGCAGAGAGGAGAAAGAGGCAGAGAGAAGAGAGAAGAGAGGAGAGAAAGGAGGGGGAGGGTGCGATTGGGGTGTGATGGAGGTTGGGTCCTGGAAGGGAGAGAAGGGAGAGAAGGGAGAGACAGAGGGAGAGAAAGAAGAAAGAAGATAATAAGGAGCTAAAATTAATAGAATGCCCATGCCACGTCGTCACATTTAACGGTTTTGTGGATGGAAATGGACGAAAGTGGTAAAGCAAGAAAATTTCAGCAATTTTTAGAGATTCAAGGGGTTAAATAAGAAAATTTCAGTTTGAGAGGGTAAAGTGAGACCGAGTGTCCGTTCCAGGGGGTGAAACAGTAAATAAGCCTTTTTTAAAAAAATTTATTGTTTATCTATACAAAATATCCCATGCTTGCAGCACATTATGCTTCCATGGTTACTGTGATGTAGGATATGGGTGAATTGTAGATTTAGGTAGTTTAGCGGAAGCAAAAACAATGAAAACAGAAAATTAAACGAAGAAGGATAGATCTGGAATCACTCCAGGGGCACACCCGACCTTAGCTTCACACCAGAACTCTCCAATCCCTGGAATAATAAACTTTTCTGATAACTCAAATCTAATCTCTAATGAATTACATGGGGCTTTATTTATAGCAAACTAAAACCTAGAGACAATAGGATTAACATCCCTTACTAAAACAGAAATTATAACCCAAATAAAATAGGAAACTTAGAAATCTGGAAAAACTAGAAGTCCTACTGAAATCTGGAAAACTTAGAGAACCTAAGAAACTAACAAAAGAAAAAAGGAAACTAATCAATGATGTCCGCATCATACTGTTTCGGAGGTTCAAGATTGGAAAGACCATGCTAAAAAAGAAGAGTAGAGATAATGCTTCTTGTTAACTAGCACTGGCTTTAATGTGGGCATGAGATTTTGTTCAAGAATTGCATTATTGATTCCCATTAATTTTTTGTTTTACTTCCATCTCATCAATGTTCCAATTTTAATCATTAATTATTCATCCACTAGTTTTTTTATTTTTTTTATTTTTTGGGGTATGTTAAATGAACATATCTTTCATGTGTTTTCATTTTCTGGTTGCAGAATTGACTCAGGATCTTTGATTCTCTTCAATAAATGTCTACTATTTGAAGTTCAGGTGCCGATGCTTTTGAGTTATTAGTTTCTGTTTTTGTATATCCATGTGGCTGCAGTTTGACTTAATGGATTTACAGGATATTCGCAGTTATTCTTCATTCTCTGATATGATGGAGGCAGAGGGTCTTTCTAAAGTCCTTCCTGGAGTTGAAACCATTGAACAAGGTAGCTGCTTTTTAATTTTTAGGTACCATGCCAGTTTGTAACATGATTTATCAGCTCATACGGTACCAAGTTAATAAGGGTTTGACGTATAGCTAAAAAGATTTCTCTTGTTGTATGGTTATCTTGATTATAAGATTTCGAACTGGATATAAGGGCTTTTGAGAAACAAAATCTGGCATTTTGTTAATATATTCAAAAGACAAACTGTAAAGTACCATGGATAATATAATCATTTGATCATATAAAAACAGGAGTGCAAGAACACTGGTTGGTTCCTGATAATGAGAACACTGTCTGCACACATTACCTAAGTGGTCGTAATTGTGGTCAGCACTACGATCAGGCTATATGGTGTTGCAGTGGTAGGTTATCAACTGTCAAATGAGCATATTAGAAATACCTAAAAATGCGGAAGATTTTTCAAAATGCGCAAACTGGGTTTGGTGCAAAGTTTATCATATCCCTGGCACTCATATTCACAACTTTGAGTTGTGACAGAAATATTTAAGCTTATTTTCTGTGTTCAAAGAAGAGTCATAAGTTTTTTATTTGTTGGATTTTTCCAACTATACATTGACTGAAGGAAGGACCTTTCTATTCAGCATATAACCTTACCCATATTTCAACCTATCTTGCTACTCTAGAATTTCCTCTGCATCTTACACTCATCATTGTCAACTATAGTTGTTGGATCTTCAATCTATTTAGTGCCTTTTATCTCCTAAGTTACTCATATAAGGGGTTGAGCGGAGAATATTGAGATCACAATCAGTCATGAATGTTAGGAAAATATGTTTTCAATCACCCTAATATGTATTTTTAGTGCTTTAAACCATTTTAATTTGGTCTTATGGAAGAACCACACTAACACCCTAAATGTCTTAATTATTTTTTTTCCTGTCATCAACAAGTGATTTATGGCTTTTGTAAAAATTTCTCGATACTAATGGGTGTGCAGCTTGCAGGTGTGCAAATTTACAGAAAGTTTTACACAGAAGAAAAGGAAAGGTCAAATGGTGTCCTTGCGATTTGTGTTTCAAAGTTTCCTCACCAGCCTTACATTTCATTAGCTAGAATGCTATTTGTAAGTGTATTTCTTTCTGCATTCTTAGACACATTCCCATAAGTGTGGATGTGTAGTTTACTTTTAGTCTGATCACTTGTGAACCTAGTGCTCTAATGTCCTCTTATTGAAGCATTTTGTACGTGAACAGCTGCCTTGAGTTGATAGAAGTTCACAATGGTTGTGTGAAAGTTTTGACAGTTATATTCTTTTATTCAGGGATTGAGTCTGGGGGGTCTTCAAGGCCTTCTTGGTCTGGCACATACCACAGGATCTACTCCAGATGCTCTACCCCCGCCAACATTTACTCTTCTGTCATCATTTGTGCTGCCATATAAATTGAATGTACAACAATGATTGCTTGGGAAAATTGCATTGTTAGATGCTCTTTTCTTGTTGTAGAGTAGGCATTTAGAAACCTCCTAAAATGATTAAATCTGAAACAGAAAAGAATTCTGGTTGTTGATCATGAAGCCACTTATTTGTGATCATGTGAAAGACTAATCTAGCAACTGGTGTTAAAACAGCACATAGCTTTTGAATTGGTGGATTTCTGGGTATAAAATAAACAAATAAAAAAGATAGACAATATACTGAAAGTTTGTAGTTCTGTTTTCTGCATGTTTATTCCTAGAGGCTTTCTGTTTTCTGCATATTTATTCCTAGAGGCTTCAGAGACTGATTTATATATTGCATGCTTTTTATTTACTTCATTCTTTCTGACTACAGGTTGAAGGTAGTGCATTGACTCATGGAGCTAGGGCCTTGGCAAAACATGCACATCGGAGTAGCAGTAAATATTGGGGTACCTTAGTTGGAAGTGGTGAGAAACTGTCAAGGCCTTGATTTAAATCTAGAGTCTGGAGATTATTATTAGTACCTTGTTTGTTATTGATTCTTTCACACATTTAATTGTGGTTACATACAACCTGTCTTTCTTTTAAAGGCCTAGAAATTTGAGATTTTTTATGTTAGTTTCTTTTGCTTATATAAATTTTCTTGACTATCACGCTTCCATCACCTGGTGTTGGACACCGCGACTCCCATTCAAAACTATGAAGAAAAGAAATTCATAATTTAAAGTTTAGAAATTTGCTTAAGCACTAGAGCTATGAGAACAATTATGAAAATAATAATGATATTTATGTTTCTTGACAAAACCTCTGAACATCAATGTTCTGCTATCATAGGGTTATTTAAAATTTGTAAGTACTAATACAGGTTTGTAGGTTGATTGTACAGAAGATTCACACATCTTTCTTAGATATTCGCATAACTTAGAGGCTAGAGGATAAGAACACTAAACACTTTTAACCTTATTGGTCAAGGTCCTTATATATTTTAAATGTTTTTTGGTTTTGGTAATGAATTGCGTGCATATTCTGTGGTCGAATGTGATAAGCTTTGTGCACTGCTACAAATACTGTGCTTAAATTGCAAATATTTAAATCAAGATCAAACTATAAATATTTTGAGTTTTTGGGTACAAGTGTTTACAACTAAGTTTTATTCATGTGATTATGTTTTGATACAAATACTGTGATTTTATGTTTTTTTATTTTATTAAGATCAGTTGTGTTTCCTTTTTCTTTTGCTCTTTTTAGATTCCAATAAAAACAGGCTCGCATTGGATGTCATCAGTCAATTAATGACACATTGTTGCTGGTTAAATGTGCATAGTGTTCAACCACACGGTGTTGTCTTTGAAATAAGGGTTGCTGAAGGATATGGTGCACGGTGGTCGGAAGATGGTAGCAAAGTATCTGCGATCATCCCTAACTATGCTTTTATCCATACTCAACTCAATTTAAAGTTTCACCATGGGCCTAAATCATGTCTAACTAATACTGTTGGGGCTTTTGGCAACCTGAACCACAGTTGTACCATTTAGTTAAACATGTTAAATTAATTATTGAAAGAAGATCAAGCATCAAGTTTCTTCAATATAAAGCTTAAGCATATAGATTGAAATGCCCTTTTTCTAAAAAGCAATAAAGTGATTGTGTCTCCTTGTGGACTTTCAGTTTATCGGATTTTTAGAGCCATACATGGAAGACGGTCATCCAAAGGGATGGAAGCACTAAACAGGTTCATCAGATGTTGCCTTTAGCTTCTTTGGTTCAGATAGGCATTGCCTTCTCAAGGACCCCTCTTGCTTGCTTTTCTTGATGAGGCTTTGAAAGATTGTTCCTCTTTCTTTTCCACACTACATTTGCGCTCCTGATCGCTTCCATTTATACAGACAAGGAGATCTTGACTGAGCTATTCCAGATGCACTCGAAATACATTCTAGCAATTTGTCATATGGATAAGCCACGGAGAACTCTCCTGTAAGTCACTGCGCCAGCTATAAGACTCCTGCACATGGTATCTCAACTGATTATCACCTTTCCAATTTCTTTCAACGATCAGCTGCTGTGTTTATATCTCCATGCCATATTAGCCCCTGTTGGTTATTCATATACCGAATACTAATTACTCCTATGGACATATTAGATTTAAGCTCTCCCTTGTAACTTCTAAGACTTAACAAATATTGTTTGTTTTGTTGATTTATTTTGAGGAAAAATGCACATATTGTAGCCATAGCATTATCTAATCGCTGAAACTAAAAGGCAAGCTCAATGTACTCGATGATTTTCTGTTTTTCTTTCTTTTCCCCCTCTTTTATCATGAGTAGGCAAAGAAAGCTTATACAAGTTAATGATGAGGTTACGCATCTTGATCTTGGAGGAACTCAAGCAATTGGACGGAAATTTATATGTGCTTAAATTGCAAAAAGCATCAAACTACAATGGCAAAATGGCAAAAATGAAATGTACATGGACGAAAGCGAAACATCGCGAGCAAACTAGGTGGATCAAAATTTGAACATTATTTTATATCACATAATATTTTTATTGCCACTGAGAACATATTGTGGGGCAACAATTTCGTTGGTCTCCAAAAATGACTTCTTTACCACTGAAATTCAAGTAGAAAAGCATATTGATCGTGAGTCTTTTGAACACAATGGTGTGGTGTGAGCCAAATAGCATCCGATGCTAAAACCAGTTATGAAATCAAGAATTAGGTTTTTCATATCAATAGAACCGTACCTCCTTTTGATGGTTGAAGTTGGGTTTTATATGGCTCGTTAGTGGCTGACTTATCATCATATGAGGCTGCGTTTGGCATTAATTGGGGGCGTTTCTTGACCGTTATGTCACACATCCAGTCAATTAGCTATTTGACTTGGGATGTGTGGAATACTTGCCCAAAATGTGTGGGCATGATCTCCGAGATTGTTGCTGTTGTAACTAGGGAGATCTTGGGGGATCAATGCTGATCCATTTTGGAGCCGTGCTGTCCAAGGATTAGTCATGTTTGGACTCACTTCATGACTGATCTCAGGCCCACATGTCTTCTTAACCCATGTTTGGGTTCATTGGCTTGACGAGGCCCAGGAAGTTTGGTTGGCCCTATTGGGTTTAGGGCGGTTATTTAGTGAGAACGCTTATGTGCGAACGTTATATGAGAACCAAATCCAGCCATCCAAATTATCTGAACGGCTAAAGAGAAAAGGCAAGCTTACGGTAAAAACGGGTAGGCTGTAGTTCCCCTTAGCCCAAGTGTCAAGTCACGCCTGCTTTGAAAAAACGCGTCATTCTTCTTCCTGACAGTGGCCAGTCGCGCCTTTCTTGTCAATAAATTGATGAATTTATGAATTTATGAATGAACCCTAAACACCCAAAATACCTACCAGACATAAATTTGTGTATTTATCTTGTCGCAGAAACTCCCTGGTGTGCTCTGGCTCCTTCGCTTGCTCCCTCATCTAATATTTCTCATTTGAACGTCTGAGAAAGTACGTTTCTCTCGAATTCCCTCTCTTTCATTCATATTAAAGTTTGCATGTTATATTGCATTCAGTTAATGTTTAAATCACTTAATGTTTAATTTTTTTTTAGGATTTTAGGGCATTGATTTTCTGGGTAACAGTAGTTTGTCTCTGGTGTAGGATTTTAGGCTTTGATTTTCTGGGTAAGAGTAGTCTGTCTCTGTAGTAGTTGTGTTTGCAAAAATATAAATTGGCGTCAGTTGTTTTGTTTGCGTCTTTTTCTAGTTTCTAGTAATTTGTTGAAGCATAGTAACTAATTTTTAAAGTATTTTTGCGGTTTAAATATTATTTACTTTAAGTTGGGTTGTCTTTTTATCGCAATTTATTGTGGTAATTTGTTGAAGTGTAGACTCGCAGCTGTTGGTTGTTCCTATGTTTTTTGCATTGTGCTTGCTTGTTGTCTTTTCTTAAAATTCCAGAAACCTTCATGTGTTGGTCATTGTAATCCTGCTTTGCCCATCTAGTGGTGTGAGTGTATGACATCATTTTAGGGATTTAATGGGGTTTGGAAAACAATACCATTAGAAGTAGAAAGCAGAAGAGAAAATTGAATCTTAACTGTGAATATGAGATGATTTGGGATGCAGAAGGATCAATGCATCTTCTAGTAGGTATGAATTATGTATGTTAATGTGTTGAAAATAGTGTTGGTAGGTATCAATTCTGTGTGTGAATGTGTTGAAAATAGTGTTTGTAGGTGAGTTGAAAACAGTGTTTCAGTTTTGTATCTTAATGTGTTAAAAATAGTGTTAGTAGGTATCCATTATGCATCTGAATGTTTGAAAATAGTGTTTGTAGGTATTAATTATGTATGTTAATTTGTTGAAAATAATGTATCAGTTTGCATCTTAATATGTTGAAAATAGTGTTAGTAGGTATCCATTATGTATGTGAATGTGTTGAAAATAGTGTTTGTAGGTATTCATTATGTATCTTAATGTGATGAAGATGTGTAGATAATATTGTCAGTAGGTATCACTTCTGTATGTTAATGTGTTCATATTTGTGTGAACAGGTATCACTTATGTTTCTTAAGCAAAAGGTGTTTGTTTCAGTTATAAAATGGAATGTGGGTTCGAACTTTGTTTGCCGGAGTCAGAGGTCTATGCTGCGCGAGTGAATAATATAATGCTGTGTAATTTTGGGGCGCATTTCAGTGAGTCGCTTATGAAAAGATTTAGAGATAGCTGTTTTGGGCACCTGTTAGGCCTCTATAAAATTGCATTGAGTGGTCAAATTGTGCATGCTCTGGCACTCCGGCGAGTCGGAGGACTTGGTGTTAAGGACATGCTGGGCCTTAGTTATGCAATAGGGTCCAATATTGCTAAATTTAGTGTAAAGGATTTTTGTTTGATAAGTGGTCTGAAATGTGGAACAGAGCCTGGCATAACGTCCGGGGCGGATGCTCATAATCGATTTATGAAAGCACATTTTAGCAACAGGGGTCACATTACTTGCAGTGACTTAGAAAATGCATTCCTAAAGTCCGAAAGAGGAAGCGAGGACTCGTTCAAATTGGGGCTGCTGTATTTTGTGGAGTTTATGATAATGGGTAAACCCCAAAATGTGAAGATAAACGAGGAGTACTTACATTTGGTTCATAAAATGGACGAATTCAACAATTATCCGTGGGGATCTATAACTTTTGAGTGTCTGCAAGATTCTCTGTTGTTTGCTCCTGGGAAGAAAGAGAGTGATGAAGAGAAAAATGGGAAGGGAAAAAGACAGGAAAAGGGAAAAAAGGCGGCGCGGAGTTTAGTGAGAAAAGGGAAGAAAAAGGTGGAAGATGAGAAGCCTAAAAGAATAAACAGATCTGCATGGAATATAAAGGGATTGAGCTATGCTATCCAGGTATGAAGTAGTTCAAAATTAGTGTTTGTAAAATTTTAGTTCGTAATTAAGTACTGACTTTGATAATCTATTTGTTGTAGATTTGGGTGTATGAATTAATTGCTGAATTGGGAATTCCCCCCCTTAGATATTGTAAGTGGATCGAGGAACCTGCATTAGTCCCTCGAATTTGCCGGTGGGAATCCACGGATAAAGTGCCTGAGTTTAGAAAGCTGAACGCTTATATATTTCAAAGCAAACAGGTGTGTAGTTAATAATTTATTTTAGTACTAAATTCGTTTCATGAAGAAAGCTGTTTAGTATTGTGTATGACCTGTTAACTCTATGTGTTTGATAGCCTGTTATACTGCGCTTCTTACGACCAAGTCAATTGGAGATGAGCCAACCGTATTGGAGTTGGGGATCAAATGTTCCTGAATTTGATGCACCCAATGTAGGTCCACGGGTATGTAAGGACCTTGATGAGTTAAACTCTGTTGTGCAGCAGTTGAGGAATGAGGTTGCAGTATTGTACCGTGCGAAGGGTCAGCTAGAGGAGAGAGTTTTATGCTTGGAAAAGTGTATGAGGCATGCAGACGCGAGGAAGACTGGGGATGCTGGAGCGGAGAGGAATAAGACTAAGGATGCTGGAGAGGAGAGGAATGAGACTGAGGATGCTAGAGAGGTGAGTCAGAAGACTGATGATGCTGGAGAGGAGAGTGATAAACTGAGGATGGTGGAGTAGCTGAATCGAGACAGCAGTGTGTACAAAATGCTAAAAAGGAGGTGCAATATACACCCCCAGATATAAATTGGGATGATCCGGGTGTGGTGTGTGTCACCCTTGTTAAATTTCTTACGAATCCTCCCCGAAAGATTGACACGTCCACTGCTGAGGTTGAATGTGGCGAAGATGTTATAGTTGTGGTCCGGCAAAAGAGGGGTCGGGGAATTCTTAGCCCTGCGATGAAGAGGCGAAGGGCAGTGGTGAGGGAAACTCCATGGATATGTCTGGAGATTCCCAATATTTTGGAGGACACAATTGCTGACCCCCTCAGGCCTGTTCCTCATGGTTCCCTTTTGGAGGTTGTGAAATTCTGCTGGGAATGGGGACAAGAAGAAAAGTAAGTTCCCACTGCCCATCCTTCGTGAAATGTAAATGGTTTATTATGATTAATTATTGAGTGAATGGTGAAACGGAATTGATAATAATAATGATTCACAAATACAGTTCACATGTGCAGTTATGTGGAGAAGACGGTATGGAAGGTTCGCATAACTTCTTTGTTCGATTGCTGACCAAGGATGGTTGGTTGGATGACTCGGTAAGCATTGTTTGATTTGCGATTTTGGCGAAATTGCCATGCTATGTAGTGATTTATTGATTTAATAATGGAAACAACCTTTTATGTAGAACATAGACATGGCCTTGCTTTTGGTACGGGAGCGCCACGAGAGGTCTGGCAACTGAGTAGGTTCTGACTGAACGATACTGGACACCACTTTTCAGGTCTGTATTATTTCTTAAGCATTGTTTATTTTCAAATTTGGTATCCGTTATGATGCATAACTCATGTGCCACTATGCAGAAATGTGCTGCCTTGGATTACAAGGAAATGAAGGCGTATGTGGGAAAGGAGGACAGGCCGCACAACAAGGGTCTACTAGGAATAGTCAAGGGCGAAGGGCTTAAGTTGGCTAAATCATGGTCGTCTGTGAATCGTGTTTGTTTGCCCTTCAACCTACAAAGGCAGAAGCACTGGATCTTACTTCTTGTCGATTTAAAAGAGTGTGAGATAAGGGCATATGATTCAAAAGTAGATCTGTGCAGAACTCAAGCCATCCAACGGGCCGTGCAGCCGGTGGTGAAAATGTTGCCTCAATTGTTAAAGGAATCTGGATATATTGGCGACGGTCTAATTCTGAACAGAGAGTGACCAGTTATTCGCGTCATGGATGCACCCCAACAAGTAGGCGGGTGAGTAATATTCCACCTAAAGGATTGTCTTATGAAATGGATTTGTTGTACAATGAATCACAGCTTCTTCAATATGTTTCAGGGGCGACTGTGGGATGTACATCCTCAAATACTGCGAGTTTCTGACCTCGAATGTAGACCTGGCCAAGATTTCGCATGACGCCATGCCCTTGTATCGGTTGAAGCTCGTTGTACAGTTGTTGCAGGGATATTCGTAGTTGTGATTCAGTAGGAGATACTATAACTTGCAAAGTTAACTTTTAATTGGGTGGGTGTAGTGTAGTATATGAACTTGCAATGTTAATTGAACCGGGTGGGCAATTTTGTTGGTAACAGACCTTATATTCACGAGTTACCAAACAAACCTTTGTATAATAATATTAATATAAGAGAAGCTTGCAGAGCTTTCTTCACAGGCTTGAGCGCATCTTTCCCCTTTCTATTTTAGTAAGGTTTTGAAAAGGTAGTTTTCTTGTTTGTTAAGGAACAAAGTCTTCTTTATGATCCAACTCCCCCTTTTCACTTAAAATTAAAGAATACGTTTTTGTATTTTGTTCAAATACAAGCTCTATGAAACCCTGAACACATATTGTTGACAGTATGCTGACCCAAACCCTAAATGGTGCATGATTCTTTTCAAATGTCGAATAAATAGTAATGTATCTTGTTTAGGGCAAACACGATTGTGAAGTTCAGATGCAGGCATATGAAATGTTGAAGTTTGTCATTAACTAATTGTGCTGAAGGCGTAATTATATTTCTACATTTCCAAACACATCTTATATGTAGCTATCCAGACTACAAAATTACAAAACATATACTTAAACCCAAAACATTTCTTACTTTTTCATCAATTTAACATCCAAATTCAGAAATGATAGAACTAACATGAGTAGGAGGATTTTATGAATGCCCTTCAGTATACGGATTACTTCAGCATATGCATTAAGTTCCTTCACATCCACCTGGTTTTGAATGTCAGATTCATTTTGGGTGTTGGCTGCTGTCACCCATTCATAGCCACTACACCTTGTAGCTCCCTATACAAACAAAATAAAAATAAAAATACAAACTACTTTTTTCAGTCTGGGATTACAATGTCAGACCATATTCTTTTATATGGAGCAGTTTCAGTTTCGGATTACTATTTATTATATACAGCTTATTCGGTTTTACATACGAGGTTTGGGAAGATTATACTTACATATGTTGTGAAGCACTTCCAATACGGTCTGCCCAGATTCCTTTCGGATTTGGAAATTAGCTTCACCATCTCAGCATTGCAGTGCCGACACCTCTTTGCTTTAGTGTTTAATGAAGAAATCGACATCTCTTTGCCCAGAGTTGAAAATGAAGAAAACAGAAGAATTATACCCTTCCAAATATTTGGTCAAAACCCCAAAATTATTTTCCTCCGATTCTGAAAAGGAATTGGATTTTATTATTTCGTCGAAACATATATATGGAGTTTGAAGTTTGAATTCTCCTTTATTAGTCCCGACAATCCGTGAGCGGGAAATTCCAAAGTTGAATATTTTTTTATATGTTTAACCCAAATACATGAGCGGGAAAATGAAAAGCATTGCTGTGGTGAATTTTTAATAATTTTTTTACCCTAAACCGTAGCCTTAAAGGTGTTTATGAAATGAAAATATAAGTAAGACAAAAATTAAAAGGAAAAGGGGCGTGTGGCGCCATGGGGATGCGCCGCAGTTGAGGTCTGCAGCTCCCCACTCTGGCTCCGCCACTTGGCATTTCGTGTGTATTTTATTCCATTTTTTTTCTTCAGAAAATCGTAAAAAAAACAGGAAAATTCAGAAAAAATGGGGGAAAAATTCCTAAGTATGTATCGGGATGAATACTTCGTACTGAAAGTAGAATAACAGATTTTGGTGTGAGGGAAGAATAAAGTTCGGGAACAAACCCTAGTGTTGGATGATGCAAATGAAAACACTAGTACACTTTTCAAACCCTACACTCTTATTTGTTCGATCACATTAATTCCGTATGAATATTTATATGATGCGGCCTTTTTCAGGATATTTCATCGAAGGAAATGTCGTCACGAGTGTAGAGGATTTTTTATGGAATTTTTCCCCCTTCAATTTGATTTTTAAATGAATATTTAATGGGAAATGAATAAAAAATTTGAAAAGGGGCGTGTGGCACCATGGGGATTCGCCGCGTGTTGCTGAAGTCTGCAGCTCCCTACTCCGGCTCCACCACTTGGCATTCCGTGTGTATTTTATTCTATTTTTTTTTTCAGAAAATCGTAAAAAATACAGGAAAATTCAGAAAAAATGGGGGAAAAATTCCTAAGTATGTATTGGGATGAATACTTCGTACTGAAAGTAGAATAACAGATTTTAGTGTGAGGGAAAAATAAAACTCAGGAACAAACCCTGGTGTTGGATGATGCAAATGAAAACACTAGTACACTTTTCAAACACTACACTTTTATTTGTTCGATCACATTAATTCCGTATGGATATTTATATGACGCGACCTTTTTCCGGATATTTCATCGAAGGAAATGTCGTCACGAGTGTGGAAGATTTTTTATGGAATTTTTCCCCCTTCAATTCGATTTTTAAATGAATATTTAATGGGAAATGAATAAAAAATTTGAAAAGGGGCGTGTGGCGCCATGGGGATGCGCCGCGTGTCGCTGAGGTCTACAGCTCCCCACTCCGGCTCCACAACTTGGCATTCCGTGTGTATTTTATTCCTTTTTTTTTTTTTCAGAAAATCATAAAAAATACAGGAAAATTCAGAAAAAATGGGGGAAAAATTCCTAAGTATGTATTGGGATGAATACTCCATCAGCAGTTTTGACTTATACTTCTCAAGGAGTTTTTGGTTAAATACGCTATTTAAATCACTTCTCAAGGAGTTTTTGACTTATACTTGTCAAGGAATTTTGTGTTGTTGTTGCAACAATCGTAAACATTGCATGACAAATTCCGAATGTGAAGGGGAAATGCCCAACACTTATTTCCCCCCTTAAATCATTATGTTAGTGAAAATAGAATTTCAGATTTCTTTTTTAAACTATTTTTTATCTTTGAACTATATTTTCAAATGCATGACAAATCAGGAAATGTTGGGAAAGTGAAAACGTAATTAAAGAATCACCAAGTATCTTAGAAGATCAAGGTTGGCTTAGACCCATTGTGACTGAAAGGATAATCCCTCAAGCGTTGACAACACGCAACCTCCCTAGCATTTTGGTGTCTGTCATCTTCAACGAATGACTGAAATGGGGAATAGGAACCAACAATTCCCCATTTCAGAACACATAGTGAAACCATAGCACCCAAAACCATCCAAAACATATGCACGCAAGCTACAAAGGTCTATGGAACAGAAACGTCTACAAACCTGTACTGAAATTGGATCTTAAAAGTGTACAACATTACCATAAACAGACCTTCAATTAAAAGCATTAAACAGAAGGTAAACTTCCCCTGTAAATAAAAACAAACAAAACCCAAAACATAGTTTAAAACCCATATCATACCACGGTTATTTAATTTATTAAATCCAACAGGTCTCCTTACGGAGTTTGCACTCGAAGTAGTACAGCTCCCTCTTCCATTTGCAGGGTTCACAGCAGTTCTAGGTAGATACCGTGTCAGAGTAGTTGCCCTCCCAGCCCCATTGGAATTTGAAAAACCACTCCCGATTACCCTCATAGTTAACACCCTCACAGTTAACATAGGTAAGAAAAAAAGTTGTGGGAGCAGTAAACTTTGCAAGAGTTGGAGGAGTCACCACGCCAGAAATGGTATACCTCATCAGTCGATTAAAAAATGATGCCCTGCATGCTTGCATGTCAATTTGCTTCATTTTGCTTAGATGGCACAACCATTCCATCGCATCCTGTTTGCCCTCCGTAGGGTTCACCAGCCCTAGCAAGCCAACAATATAGGAGGATTCCATATGCCCTGCCTTAGCCGCCACCCGGAAGTTGTTGACAGCCTCATCATCTTTCAATATCAAGAATTGAGTTACAGCTTCTCTGTAAATGATTTCTGGATTTTTGTGTTCCTCGTACTTTTGCAAGAAGTCAACAATTTTCTCTTGATCAAAGCCGTGCCATTCAGGATGCCACTGGTACTTCTGTACAGACACGGTTCGCCAAACCTCAGGATCATTCAACATTTGTTGAAATAACTTGCATGTCCCCGCCATGCTGTACAGATCTTCAGAGAAGTGCTTTGAAACCAACAGCAGCACCTTAAACCATGCTTCGGCTGGGATGTCCATCTGGGTTGTTGGAGAAGAGGGAGTGCAAAAGGTATGTGTACAGTTGACGAAGGGTGTCTCTGGACAAATGAGGAAGAAATGTATATATTGGAACAAACCGTCGTGACCTAAACTATGGAGGAAGACAACTTTGGGTTTAGATCATGTATTATTGGCTTCGTTTCCCAACCAATGTGACTGAAACGACAGTTCACACACCTCGATGATCCAGGTTTTGGTGGTAAATTGGTCTTCTCGTGGCTCCATGCCTAGGCGTGTTCGCATTTATGATACTAGTACTACTAATCAACGTCAGCAGTCAAAATATTAAATTTTATGATAATGATTATGCAAATATCACATCGCTACTTATGGAGGTAAACTTCGTTGCATGTGAATAATTTAACACCAAAGTATGAAACAAAATATCATATCAATGCACGATTAACAGTACAGAAAATGAAAGCATTGTTTATGACATCACCAGTTATGAAGGTAATCTGAATTCAACATGAGCAAGTAAACAATTTTTTTTTTTTTTTTTTTTGAAATGTGATACTAAATATGAACTCATATCACCAGTAAAAAAACAAAAAAAATGTGATTGTGGTACTTATAATGCAAATATCACATCACAAGTTGTGAAGGTAACTTACATTTGAACATGACCAACTCAACAGTTTCATCTTCGCAAATATGACACTAAATATGAAGGGTAAAGAATTTGAAATATCGTATATGATACAAATAATGCAAATATGACATCACCAGTTCTCAAGGTAACTAAAGTTGTAGCTCCCCACTCGAAGTCAACATTGGCATTTTGGCGGGTAAAATAAAAAAGGGGACTGATCTATAAATACCAATGTAAGAGTATTTTATCTCCTATTGCACCTCCACTTGCTCCAAAGAAGCCTAAACTCAGAATGGGTTCCCCTACAAAAATCCCCCCCATACTTATAACAACTCCAGCAAAAAATGCAGAGCCTTTGTCACAGAGGAATAATAAAGCTGAAGATGTTGCTGATGGAGCTGCGAAATCCATAAACTTTTCATCTGAGGACCACGATGATGTAGCTCGGATCGGCAAGATGAGGTATGATGCGTTGATCATGGGAATCAAACGCCTAAAGATACGTCTAAGATGGTATAAAGAAACATTGGGGAAGGAGAAAAAGAAAGCGAAATTCCACCTTCGATCAGTCCAAAGAATGAAACTGAGGGTTTGGCTTGCAAAAGGAAAAGGTGTTCGAAGGTTCAGTACTTCGAATGAGTCTATGCAGATGAGCGAAACAAAAGCACGGAAAGGGTTTGACCTGTTCTGCTAGTTTGCAAGATGTGTTGTCCCAAGCTACAACTGGGACGGGATCGTCATGGAGTAAACCATCCCTGGATAAAGTTCATTTTGGGGTTGTAAGTATTTTGTTCGGAACAAATTTGTGGTTCTTTTTTAGTACGTTTTTTGGCATTTTGTGTGGGCTCCTGAAGGTGTAAAAACTGTGGTTTGAAGTTTTCATATTTCTTTGGTAATGTATCCAACTCTAAGACGTGAAGGACAAGTGTAAGCAAATGGGGAAACTATTTTTAGTTTTTTAAGCGTACTTCTGTCTACATAAATTGTTGTGCTTTTATGAAGTTTGTTTATATTATTTTCTGATCACATATTTCTTTGTGTTATTTTATAACGCCTAAAAGGCATGGAATAGAAACAACAGAGGTGGATTTGTTGATAATCCAGGTATTTATGTCGCATCGTAATCAAGTAATGGAGGGTTGGCTTTATATCGTTCGTTTATGTCGATACTCTATATGTTCATAGCATATTTAATATATGAGGTAAATGCTCTTGTGTGTTTCCATTTTGGGTCATTTGAATAAAATAATGCAGCTATGCAGAAAAATATATTAGTAAATACAGTGCTGAATAAATTTATTTTGAAGTCTGCTTTTGTTTCCCCCTTTTTTAAGTAATTGAGTGAGTTTTGAGGTTTGAGCATTTATTTGATCACTTATATGGTAGCTAATTATGTTCGTAACTTGGCATTTTAGAGGTTTGCTTATTGGTTTCAAATATATAATTTTACCAACGAAATAACAAGAACCATATTGTGTCTGTCAATTGAAAGGAGAAAATATATAAATATTTTTCCGAACAATTATACATGAAGCAAATGAAACTGATACTTGTGTTCTTATAAATTAGATAATGAACATTAAGGAAGTACACTTCTAATTTTTACAAAATATAATGTTACTGTTAAAAGGAAAGCAAGTTATCACCACATTCCAAAGATGGAGTGTACACTCTGTATTGTCACATCAGATGAAATTAAGTACGAAATTAAGTTTTCATAATCACTTTGGATGATTTATAGCTTCCCCCAGTGTTGTAACGGCACAAGGAGCTGGAAGCAATTTTCCGGGCAATTTTTCGATTTTTCTCCTATTTATTATAATTTTTAAACCATTTTGCATTACAAAATTTAAAACATAAAGAAATAACACACATGGCAATAGCTGACCGCATCCCCCTTCAATATGGGCACACGTGTACGCCAGTGGCCATTGCCACATCCGTCCTTTTCGTGTGAATTTAAATTAATATTGCTATTTTCTTACAAAATTCATAACTAAATATACAAAAATGGGGAAAAAATTTCGCAAATTGCTACGAACTCATTCAAACATGATAAATCAAAATTCAAGTGTGTGCTAACATTTTTACTAATCATGTGAGGCTCCTGTGATTAACTAAATCAAATACTCTGATTACTTAAATATATATATATATATATATTAAAATGATGGGACAAAAGGAGAAAAAACAAAATGGAAAACTTCCTCACATAATATATAAATGTTGTTTTATGCCCATGGGCTACTCATGCCTTTCATCTCTCTTTTCTTCTTTCCAGTCGTCTTGTTTGCATACAAACCTTCAGCCGAATCCCCCAATCTGACGATTTTGTCAACATGTCCGCCAGTTCAAGCGGCAAAGCGAATGAAGGGGACTCCGATGGCTCATGGGAATATGCCTCCGATTATCCAAGGTCCCCACCACCACCACTGCCGCTTCCAACCTCCTCCGCAAGCGAGGGGGACTCC
Organism: Prunus mume; assembly: GCF_000346735.1. Next base: position 22,815,337 of record NC_024127.1, read on the forward strand.
AATGATCCCGTTGTGGAAATAAATGATATGAAGAACAAACTGGAACACAACTCTTCCTTGGTCCATTATTGGACTCAAAAGTGTGTCGGAGCTAAGCAGAAGTTGGCTTATTTGACTCGGTAAGTTAACAAAGCCCGTTACCGAAAAGAGAAGCAGAGAATTCGTGCCCAAAGAAGAAAGCACACAGTAGAGGAGTTGCATATGATAGAGGAGGATGCTACGTACGAATCTTTGAGCATCCACAAAGGAGGCGACAACCAAGGCCAGGCAATGTCTGTGGCTTTCAACCAAGGTTTTGAGAAATTCTAACGGTTCGCTGCAGATGTCCACAAAGATATTGACTGGGACGCCATAACCCCGTCTGCTGCATAGGAAATCATCTCCAGCGGTGCACACCCAACAGAGCAAGGCCACCAACCAGCGAAAGGCAACGATAATGATTGGTGATAGCTATACGAATCCGTACGCAGTCCCTTAGCAGTTGTTTGTTTTTGTTAATGCCCGATCTGGGTTAGTGTTTAAATGTGTATGCCCGATCTGGGTTAGTGTTTAAATGTGAATGCCCAATCTGGGTTAGTGTTTAAATGTGAATGCCCGATCATGCTTACTGTTTTCATGTTAATGCCCGATCATGCTTACACGTAGCTTATTACTTCGTTTTACACTGCTATCAAACCTAGAGTTCAATCACAGTTCGATCACTAACTTCCGGATTAGAAGCGTTCATTTCATAATAGTGCTCACAATTTTTTTGTTTAATTCATTGTCGGTGGGGAGACAATTTGTTTCAAGATTCTCTGACATAGATATTCGTTGGGTGAGACTTTACAGAGACATAGTGATTGTTTCAAGATTCTCTTACTAACACATAGTCATGGTTTCAAGATTCCCTTCGATCTTTTGAAATTCATTGTAACCATTGCAAATTTGTGTACAAAACCCCATGCATGATTCCCCAAACTCGTTCTCCTTCAAACAAGGGCTTCAGGTTCTAAAAATCCCAAACCCCAGAGGAAATCCGGGACATCAACCTTTCAACAAAAGATGGATCCGAAACTTCGAGTTACTCATTGAAAGCATGGTGCCGTTCACGACCAAAAAATATGTAAATCGGTATCAATAAATGTTAAAATTCTGGGACCATAAATGAAATCAAACTCTTCTAGATAGTTATGTGTTTAATAATAAACCATAGTTTGTATCAATGGACATGAGGAATTTACCTAAGATTCACTAACGCTTCCAGATACTTTCAAAAACATGTAAATAAGTATCAATAAGTGCTCAAACTACGGGACCATATATGGAATCAAACTCTTGCATATATGACTTTGTCATAGTAGGTTCACTGTCCTGCGTGCTCTGAGTGGGCTGCAAATTCTCACCAACAGGACCACCAAGTTCTGTGTCGGAAGATGAAGAGCTGCCACATCGGAAAAATAATAATAATAAACATCAACAACATAAATTTCAAAGCACAATATAACACATATTCACTTACGGGCTCGCAAGTTTTGGACAAGTCCGTCTATCATGATCAGTCTTCCTACATTCAGTGCACCGATGTTTATGTCGTTCCGCTGCCTTCTCCTTTTCTCCTTTAACTCTTTTCGCACACCCTTTTACTTTCACTCGATGTGGATCTTTGATTCTGAGTTGGGGATAACTAGTTCCGACATCTCCATTGGGTTCTTCGACATGAGCTCTTGATGACACCAAAGTTGTAAGCTTCCCACGAATTTCCTCAAAAGATTTTTCCAGCAACTCAAAACCTTCATCACACAACAAAGCCGAATCAATCAACTCACTTGCAACTTTGCAAACTTTCGCTCTCTTAACCAAAAGCAAACCATCAACGCAATCGTTAACTTCTCTGTGATTCTTATCATATATTACACTGCTTTTCATACTTTGAAGCCATCATTTCAATATGTACTTGTCTGGCAAGTGCTCAACCTGCTTCATTCTTAAGAATGCTAGGATGTGTTGGCACGGAATACCCCAAAATTCAAAACCTTTGCAGCTACAATAAGCTTTATTGGCATCTTTATCATGCACAAGCTCCTTCATCCGTGTCAACCCCGGATTTACCCGCTCACTCACTTTGTATTTGCAGTGCATCTCATCTTCGTCTACAAGTTCAAACAAGCATAAAAGACTTCTGAAGTCTTTCCTCTCAAACATTTCCAGAATTTCCCGAGTGTGAATGCGTCCCATTTGATGTTGCATTGGTGTTTGCTGATCTTTGCGCCCCTTTTGCTAGGGATAATTAGGTCTAAGTGGCAACATTTTGTACACGTTTGTTGGCTATGCAAGGCATTGCAAACTATTTTTGAATTGAAATTAGTCCCACATTAGAAAACTCGAATTCATTGGAGCTCTTTATAAGACCTACTCTTGGAAGTAGGTTACTTTGAGTTGGGCTATGCAAGTGGCCCAAATGAGTGGCAAGTGGGATTGGCCTTTTGTCTGACTGGATGTGTCCTTATCAAATACATGTTGAAACAGGTATCAACCACTCTATAAATACAGTTGTTCTCTTTTTGAGAAACATATAAAAATTCACAGAGACATTCCTGTATAGCCCGAGGACATTGTAATTCTACAAGCCTCTATTTACAAGAATAGTCAGTCAGTTATATATTGTTTATTGAATTTCATTTATATATTTACTTGGGTGACATTTTGTGATATTTGCTTGGGTGACTAAAGGTTTTAGTTACCCCAGCAAATGTCACCAAATGTTACCAAATAATGGTGACTGTTTCCACTTTTTTGTTTTTTGGTCGTGTTTGTAAGAAATAAAAATTTGAATACAATGTTTATATGAAGTGAAAGTTATGGTATTTTATTGTTCTTTTTAAAGTTATTTAATGTTTAGTACTTTGACAACTATGAAGACAATATTAACTTTTTATTAATAGGGAGAGGTTTTTTTTTTTTAAAAAAAATGGCTAAGTGCCACTATTTCCACCCTCTATCTTATTTCTTTACTCATCTTATCTTTTTGTGATATCCCATTCCTAAATTAATATTCAATTATTAAATTATTTAAGTAAAAGACAATTTCACCCCGAGACTATTTTAATGGGTTTAAAATTGACTTTTTGTTTGGGAAGGGATTTGGGGATTTGAGTAGTACCATTACGTAGAGCACGTCGATACGAGTTTGTAGACATGTAGTGGGCTCAAATTGGTGTTTTAACGAAGAAGTTACGATTAACGGAACTGCAGTGGCACAACCGTAAATATTTCAAAAGTCAGATTTTAAAAACCAATCAAATTCTCTCTCCCTCTCTATCTCCCCCCCCCCAACCATACTCTCTCTCTATGGCAGCAGGCCATTATTTTGGCCCGCAGCTCCCTCATCTTGCCATCGTTGGCCACGAGACTGGTCCCAAACGAACCAGCCCGACCCTCTCATCGCATCCCATCCTTTATAAGCTGCAACTGCCACCTCTCGAAATCCGTCTGATTTTCTTCGAAATTTTTCGACGATTCTAGCCACCAAATTTGTCAATCTAGGTAAGATTTCTCATCCTTTCAACATGATCTAGCTGATGGTTGGGTTGTTTAAGATTGCCATCCCTTCTAAGCTGCAACCGCCACCTCTCGAAAACCGTTTGATTTTCTTCGAAATTTTTTGACGATTCTAGCCACCAAATTTGTCGATCTAGGTAAGATTTCCCATCCTTTCAACATGATCTAGCTGATGGTTGGGTTGTTTAAGATTGATTTTGAAGTTTGAAGCTCGATTTACAATCTAAGTTTTGACCAATTTTTGGCTCGAATTTCCGGTAAATTCGACCACTTTTTGGCCATGGCCCAAGAACAAAAGTTGCTCCCCTGGTTATTCTGATCACATAGGTATAGGTATTGCCGGGTGTTTTGAGAATTTTCCGGTCGCCAAAATTTTCTCAAGACACCCACGCGCTGGCAGCGTGTGGGCCAAGGTTGGGTGACCTATTTGGTCCTAAAATGATCCCCATATCATCCTGAGCACGACGGTATGCTCGGATAAAAATTTGGTTATCATTTGACGGTCGAACGAATTTTTACATATTGGGTGGTATCCGAGTTCGATATGTTTGGACCGTTGGATTGACTCCATTTTCAAATATGTTGATCTAGGAATCTTTAGGATAATGCAGGAACTCATAGATCGAGAATTGGAGTTCAAATACTCCAAATCAACGATTCAAAGATTACATAAAACGATGACCGTCCGATCGTGCAATTGAGAAATATCTGACCGCTCGACCTGGACGAACTTGCAAGATGTGTTTAGTAAATTTTGTTGAACCCATAGGAACTTCCGGATTATTAATCGAAGGTCGTAGGCCTAAGGGGGACCTAGTTAACCAATATAAGAATTTAATAATATATTTAATCTCGGGTCTTTTCAGACCATTGAAACTGTGAGAACTGTTGAAAATGGGCCTAGGAACTTTCTTAGGTTATGCACACACACTTTAAGGTCGGGGGTCAAGGTTTCGATTAAATATTTGTGATTGAGCTATTTTATTAATTAAATATTTTTAATCGTTTAAATAGGTACTTGGGCTCCACCAAGCCCATAGGAAGGACCCTCGAAGAGTCAGGTAAGCTCGGACGCACAATGAGTGGACGTTTGTTTTATAAATGAATTTTATATAGTAAAAGTTTTATTAATTGATCATAAATGAATTATTTATTGTTTTTGCTTTCCAAGCATACAGTTTGAATTCAAATACTTTTATAAAATTTTGTTTATGATTAAATGTGAATAGCTTGGAAAGTAGAAAAGGAAATAGTAACAGGATTTAAGGATTGAGTGAGAAACAGTATTATAATTTTCCAAGAAAGTTTTTTAAACCATCGTAGGTACCCAAAATGTTGCCTTCAAATAAACTGTTGCCTTCGGATATAATGATGTCTACAAACATCCTAGTTTCCTTCGGTTGAGTCAACGCACATTTGACAGTTGCCTCACGAGTCCTAGGGAAATCCGGACTGTGAGGAGCAAGGAATGCGGCTTAGGTTGACTAAGTGTCTTCTTAGTTCTGCTAGGAATGCGGCTCGGGTTAACTTTGTGTTTCCAATTTCTATGAGGACATGTCGATTATGTGACACTTGGAATTGACAGTATAATGTGGGAAGTAAATAGAAAAATCATGGAATTGACGGATTTATGAGGAACACCTAGGTGGAAAGGAATTATTATTTTTCAATGCTTTCTAATGGTTTTGATGAAGTGATTGAATGTATGAACGGTTATATGAATATAAATATGCATGCTTGATTTTTGTACAAAACGATGACCGTCCGATCGTGCAATTGAGAAATATCTGACCGCTCGACCTGGACGAACTTGCAAGATGTGTTTAGTAAATTTTGTTGAACCCATAGGAACTTCCGGATTATTAATCGAAGGTCGTAGGCCTAAGGGGGACCTAGTTAACCAATATAAGAATTTAATAATATATTTAATCTCGGGTCTTTTCAGACCATTGAAACTGTGAGAACTGTTGAAAATGGGCCTAGGAACTTTCTTAGGTTATGCACACACACTTTAAGGTCGGGGGTCAAGGTTTCGATTAAATATTTGTGATTGAGCTATTTTATTAATTAAATATTTTTAATCGTTTAAATAGGTACTTGGGCTCCACCAAGCCCATAGGAAGGACCCTCGAAGAGTCAGGTAAGCTCGGACGCACAATGAGTGGACGTTTGTTTTATAAATGAATTTTATATAGTAAAAGTTTTATTAATTGATCATAAATGAATTATTTATTGTTTTTGCTTTCCAAGCATACAGTTTGAATTCAAATACTTTTATAAAATTTTGTTTATGATTAAATGTGAATAGCTTGGAAAGTAGAAAAGGAAATAGTAACAGGATTTAAGGATTGAGTGAGAAACAGTATTATAATTTTCCAAGAAAGTTTTTTAAACCATCGTAGGTACCCAAAATGTTGCCTTCAAATAAACTGTTGCCTTCGGATATAATGATGTCTACAAACATCCTAGTTTCCTTCGGTTGAGTCAACGCACATTTGACAGTTGCCTCACGAGTCCTAGGGAAATCCGGACTGTGAGGAGCAAGGAATGCGGCTTAGGTTGACTAAGTGTCTTCTTAGTTCTGCTAGGAATGCGGCTCGGGTTAACTTTGTGTTTCCAATTTCTATGAGGACATGTCGATTATGTGACACTTGGAATTGACAGTATAATGTGGGAAGTAAATAGAAAAATCATGGAATTGACGGATTTATGAGGAACACCTAGGTGGAAAGGAATTATTATTTTTCAATGCTTTCTAATGGTTTTGATGAAGTGATTGAATGTATGAACGGTTATATGAATATAAATATGCATGCTTGATTTTTGTACGAATATAGAACATGAATTAAATGAATTTTCAAATGGTTTTAACAGTGGGGTTAGTATGTTGATATTATATTTTGCAAAACTTTCTTTTGTCCACTCACACTTTTACTGTTTTGCGCCCCCAGGCAGTAATCAAGTACTGGAGCACCACCACCGGGCATTCATCATCCACCACTCATCACTTCCATTATGTAGGATATCCTACTATAACTGTACGATTTTTGTAAAGGGTAAATTACTCAAATGGTCCTCAAACTTGTACTCGATTTACATTTTCGTCCATCAATTAAATTATTAGTCCAAATGGTCCATTAACTATATATTAATCGCTCAATTGGTCCTACCGTCTAATTTTCTGTTAAATGTAACCAAATTTTAGGGTAAATACGACTTTTCATAATTAACAAATAAAATAGGGTTAAAATAAATACAAAATTAGAAAATAATTGAAGAAAAAGAAAAAAAAAATCATGAGACCCAAACTCCCTCCCTTCGATTTCTTCTCCTCCATTCCCCACAGACCTCTCTAATTACTACGTTCCTCTTCCCTTCCTTGCTCGAGTACGTTTCTCACCTTTTTTTTTTCTTCTTCCATTTGTTTCCCGAGAAACTCGTGTCTAATCTATTTGATTACTTGCACATGGAATTGAAATGGGTTATGGGCATATGGTGTAGATTATTCAAACACAGCGTAGAGGAGCTTGATCTGAGAGGGGAGAGCTCTGTTGACGCCGAATGGATTGCATACATTGGAGCCTTTCATTACTTGCGATCTTTAAATCTTTCTGATTGCCGTAGACTCACTACTTCTGCTCTTTGGCCTATTGCAGGTATTTCGATTTTGATAATAGTTGGCTGTTTTGTTTCATTTTCCAAGGTGGGGTTTTGATAATTTCTTAGTGCAATAACTTGGTTTGTGTGAAAAGCTAAAGCGGTATGTCTCCTTGCTGCTGCTGCTGAGGAGCAAGGACCCAAAGGAGGATGGAGAAGGTTTCTGAAGAGACGCAAAGGAAGAGGAAAACTCCTAAGGAGGTGGGCAATGGCGAAAATGGTGGTGGAGCTGAAGAGGATCAACAGAGGCAAAAAAATGACTAGGTTCGTTGGGAGGGGGAGAGGGTCTGGGTGGTTGTTGAGTTAGGGTTCTGGGTTCGTTGGGAGGGGGTTTGTGGAAGATTTTTTTCTTTTGTTTTTCTGTAGTTGCTGGCTTGGGTGGAGGGTGGGGAGGAGCTGAGGTTTTGGGTTCATGGGGCCTGGGATGGAGGGTGGTTGTTGGATGGGTTTGGGTGGAAAGTGGTTGTTGGATGGGTTTGGGGGTTGGAGCTTGAGGGTGGTGGCCATGGGGGAATGGGGGGAGGGAGAGAGAGAGAGGGAGGGAGGGAGGGAAGGAAGGACGCTCAGGGAAGAACATCATCCACACAAAAAAAGGACAGGACTAACGCAAAGAATGAACTAGTTATGATGGCATGTCATACATAATAAACCGTAGTTACCCTATTATGAAGCATATATAGTTAATGGACAATTTGGACTAATAATTTAATTGAGGGACCAAAATATAAATTGAGTACAAGTTTGAGGACCATTTGAGTAACTTACCCTTTTTGTAAATGAATTAATTAGTAGGCTATGATATTGCCCTAGGATTTTTGTAAGGCTTGAGGCCACGTAAATTTGCTGTTGGATTGTGTGTGCTCTAACATTGTGCATGCTGAACGCTTATGGATATAAGAATTGCATGTTGTACAACTGTCAATTATTGGGAAATGAGCAATTTTTAGGGGAGAATCTGCCCATTTTTCAGCAGAAGTCAAACCTAAAAAGAATTGTTTGAGTGTTAGTTAAGGGCAATTTGGTCAAGCGTGCCCGACGGTGTTGGATTTTCACAGGGTTCGACGCAGATTCCAAAGTGGAATTTGGGTCGGGTCTTGTCACTTCTCACCTACCATTTTCGCTGAATCGTTCTCCTTAATATCCATTCTCTTGTTTTTCTATTCTTTAGAAACAATTTGATTGAATGAAAATAAGAAAGAAGAAAATTGTTTGATAATTGAGCTATGAGCACTGATGACTCATAAGAGCAATTGAGGAGTCATACGTTTTTTTCTTTTCTTTTTGTGAAACGGTACAATAGGTGGGTTACATGAGTTGATGTTTTTTTTCCTAAGTCCTTAAAAGTCATTTTACAAAGGGGTTTGTCTTTAAAATTTGAAGATAAGGTGGGTGGGGAAATAAAACAAGGTATGGAAATAGAAGCACTTTTAAAATAAATAAATAAATAAATATTGGGAACATATTGTTGAGGCCCAAAAAATCCATGGATTGGACCCGAGTAAATTATCAGCCCAAAACGATACTCCATTAGGAAAAAAGCGTAAAAGGAGGTACATAAAAACTCGCCACACGTGAGTTATAATTCGTGTGCCATGCTAAATAAATTCGCCATGCTAGGGGTGGAGACAAAATATACCGGCTCTACAAGCCCATGCCAAAGTTAAACATCGCAGTCCTGCCTAAGGATGATAAAATATGCCAAGCACAAAATCGTTATCTCACACCCAACCACGCTACAAGCCTAAGTGGGCCCAAGCCACTCAAATGCCCGGGACTTGCTTGAGTGGGTTGTGGTATGGATGACAATGAATCAACATGAGGCCCATTGATGGGTCGAGAAATGGAAGGTCCCGGGTTGCTTGGGAACCTCGAGACTCAAGCCCATTTTTTAGGCCCAAACATGTGGGTGAGCACAAGAAAGAAAAGTAGCCCAATAGCTCAAGCAAAATAGCCTATTAACACAACCTAAAAGCCCAACATTTAACAAAAATAGCCCATTTACTTAAGAAACCACCTTGGCCCATACAAAAAAAACTCCAAAATAAGCCACAAAAGCCTCAGCCCTTTGCTGGAAAAATAGAAGCCACGTAGAGAAGTTTGGCAGGTTCATTGAACAAAGCTGCTAGGAAGTCCCAACACATGGAGGGAACAAGTTCCCAGTAAGAAACACTCAAGGAACCAAGGAATATTAGCCTGCGAGCTGCCAGAAGCACCCTTCGAACCAACATATATATATCCCAACGCCTTTCCCCATCAAACTTGGCCATGGAAACAAAGAGAAGAAAGCAATAAAAGAAATGGCTGGGAATGGAAGTCTGCCATTGAGATAGCTGCGGGAAAAGGGGGCCTTGAGCTTCCAAAAACTCTGATCTGGTGCCAATAGATAGAAGAGAATTCATCAAAATGAGAAAAGCCAAGGGAGGAGATAAGAAAGAAGGGAAAAGCTTAGCCAAAATAGGTAGAAGCCATTAGGGTTTCTTGGAAAATGGTGGTTTCCAGCGTCTATGAATTGAGGCTTCTCCTACCTAACAAAACCAACTCAGATTCGGAGAGCAAGCTTTCTCTCTGACTTGCAAACACCCAGCAACCTCGTGCACTATTCACCTTTCTTCTCCATTCTTCTCTTCTAGCAGACAGAGCGTCTGTCAAGCTGCCGGAAGAACTCTGTTCTCTATTTCCTCTTTCTTAGCCAAATCTCTCATGAAATTTCTCCTTTCTTACCCTAACACTTCCTTTTCCCTCAAAGCAAGCCTAAATTTTCTCTTAGTGCTAAACTCATGTTGATTTTGCTCCCATGCCACATGCCACTCACGCTGAGCTTAAGAGTTCATCTGTAAGCATGAAGAAATTACCTGTAAGCTGTTATTAATTTGGTTGGTAAAGGTAACCAAAATACTTCCTAAGGCTCTGTTGTCTTTTCGAAGTTTTTCGGGGCTTAATTTTCGAACTCAGACAAAGGGGGACAATTCCATCAGTCTTCCCTTTACGGCAGCCCAGCCCACTTATAGCTGTTGGAAGAAAGTCCCCTATATAAATTGGCGACTCTGCTGGGGATTAAGCTATTATCTTCATCAATGCCTCCAAGAAAGAAGACCAAAAGCAACAACATGACCTGTCAAGACGGGCCAAGCCATGCTGACTCGGAGTCAAGGCAACATGCTTCATCTAGAGAAGAAGAATGTGCAAGTGAAGGAACTTTTACCCTCGCGGACCTTGTTGCAGTCATCCATGCTATGGGTGAGACCCAGAGGAAATGGCAAAGATGATAAAAGAGCTCAAAAATTCGGCTCCGAAGTGACGCGAAGAAAATGAGAGACACCCATAAGAGGAATATGCTGCTGCTGGAAAGGAGTCTAAAAAGGGACCGTCTTTTGTCACCTAAGAAGACGTCGTTGCCATGCTGGAAAAGGAACTGAGTCGAAGCCAGGAGGATTGGAAGCAAACAATTAATTAAGATACATGAGGGAGTCCTTGAACTTCCCTCTAGGAAGCAAACAATTGATGAAAATCCTTTGCCAAAACGAAGGGGAAAATAGGTAGCTGCTGTCATTACATGTTCCGATGATTTACTCGATGATGATGAATTGTGCCACCCATGAAGGAATGACCCAAAGCCGCTGTGTGGGAACCTTGCGGAAACATGGAAAAGGCATATTGGTGCAAATATTCGAGGCCTTCAAGTTACAACACGCCATGGCCGCTTGCCGATGGATGGGGTAACGACTCAGGCAATGGAGTTTTTGTTTTAGACATGCTAGAAGAATGCTACTCGGGGGCTTCATCGGGACAGCAGGAGACAACTACTCTAACATTTCATTACGGAAGCCGAAACAAGTGTGATGGAGAGTTATTTAAGTCTGAAACAGGGGCCCAGAGCTTCGCAAGTCCTTCAAAGAAGCCCGAAGTTCAAATCACTCTTTGATAAACTTGGCTTCGGGCCTCAAGCAAGAAAAGCAGCTACTGTAGCTCTTATGAATATCTCTGCAGAGTCTAATCCTCATTGCTTCACTGCTCAACCACAAAGGTCATTCTTGGAAAATGACAATGCTATCATCTTCATGGACAAAGACATGGAAGTTCCATACCCAGATCATAGAAGGCCACTTTACTTGGAAGGACAAGTCAATGATGTGTTTATAAGGAGAGCCTTGGTAGATACGGGTTCCTCTATCAACATACTACCTCTATCAGTACTTACGACAGCTGGCATTCCGTTATCCAAAATCGTGCAATCTCAAACGAGCATCAGCAGTTTTGGAAATAAGAGTGAGATCACGGTTGGGCATATGCAAGTAAATTTAAGGGTTGGGCCAATTCAGTCACTTACCAAGTTCTATGTTGTAGACGTGGATGTAGCTTACCATGCTTTACTTGGAAGGCCATGGCTCAACAAGCATAAACTGGTGGTTTCTACCTACCATCAATGTGTGAAGGGAAGGATTGGGCTGAGGCCATTTCGTATACCTGAAAACCAAGCATCGTTCAACAGGAACGAAGCTTATTACTCCGAGGCAGAATTTTACACCGAATGCACAGCGCTGGAAACAGCCCGTCCAAGGATTACGGAACCTATCTCCCTTCATTGACTAAAATTCGTGATTTAAGCAACGAGGAGCTCATCACCATTGTCAATCGAGAAAGAAAGAGGCATTAGGAGGTCAACAACCATGCCTACGACCATCCTCAATGCTCGAAAGTGACGCTACCAGATGGGCGCACCGTGTACTGCTTATGACGGGGTTGGGGGCTTGACCGTGTCGTATGGGAAAGCCCCGAGTATAGAGGAAAAACAATGCAAGCAAGCAGCCGTAAGGGTCCAGATGACGAGGCACCTATGCCTTGTGTTTTCCAAGAGCCAATGACAGCACCTAGGCACATGTAAGATGGATCAACAGCGGTAGCTGAGTAGCTGGAAACAATTGATTTGAGTGAGGATCCCTCTTCCCTAAGGCCCATCTCTATTAGCATTCATTTGACAAGTGAAGAAAGGGAGGCCTTGGTATCTTTGCTAAGGGAATTCCGAGATGTGTTCGCTTGGAGCTACGAGGAAATGCCTGGCTTAAACCCAAACTTAGTAAGTCACACTTTGAATATTGAGCTTGGTACGAAACCTATTGTGCAGCCAAGGAGGAATTTCCATCCTGAAATTGAAAAGCAAATCAAAGTGGAAGTCGAAAAGCTACTGGCCGCTGGGTTCATCAAGCCAATCAAGCATCCGACATGGTTAGCAAATATTGTCCCTGTGAAAAAGAGGACCAAAGTAATTAGAGTACGCACGAACTATCGGGACCTCAACCGAGCTTGCCCAAAGCATGAATTCCCGCTGCCCAACATGGATATCTTGATTGATTCGACCTCGGGTCAAGGCTTGCTATCATTCATGGATGGGTTGAGTGGCTACAATCAGATTAAGATGTCACCTAAATATGCTGAGAAGACCGCGTTTTGAACACCATATGGGAATTTTTATTACACAGTCATGCCGTTCGGTCTCAAGAATGCTGGCACCACCTACCAAAGAGTTATGACAGCGGTGTTTCACGACATGATGGGAAAAGAAGTCAAGGACTATGTGGATGACCTTGTGGTGAAGTCCAAAACCAAAGAAAGCCATCAAGAAGTTTTAAGGAGGGTGCTGGAAAGGTGTCGTCTGTATGGATTAAAGATGAATCCAAAGAAGTGTGCGTTCGGGGTTTCATCCGGTAAATTCTTGGGGTTTCAAGTACACCAGCATGGCATAGATGTGGATCCCGAAAAGACTAGAGCCATAAATTCTCTTGCGCCGCCTCGAAACACAAAGGAACTTAAAAGCTTCATGGGAAGATTGTCGTATATTCGACACTTCATCCCAAGTCTGGTTACCACTATGAGTGTTTTTACTCCCTTACTCAAGAAGGGCAAGCCGTACAAATGGAGTAAGGAATGCCAAGAGGCCTATTAGCAAGTGCAACAAATAATCACCAAGCTGCCCACCATGAGAGCACCCATTCCGGGGCTTCTTCTCAAGCTTTATTTGGCTGCAACAAACACAGCGGTTGAGGCCTTACTTGCCCAAGATGATCATGGAGGAGAAGAAAGTCCCATTTATTACGTGAGTAGGCAACTAAGAGAAGCTGAAATGAGATATCCGAAGACCGAACTCTTGTGCCTTGCTCTTGTCTATGCTGCACAGTGCTTGCGGCATTACTTCCTTGCTCACAAGCTACATTTCATAGTGAAGTCCGACCCCGTACGATATTTGCTCACAAGGCTGGTGTTATCCAAACATCTTGCACGGGAAAAGGGGGCCTTGAGCTTCAAAAAACTATGATTTGGTGCAAATAGATAGAAGAGATTTCATCAAAATGAGAAAAGCCAAGGGAGGAGATAAGAAAGAAGGGAGAAGCTTAGCCAAAATGGGTAGAAGCCATTAGGGTTTCTTGAAAAATGGTGGTTTCCAGTGTCTATAAATTGAGGCTTCTCCTACCTAACAAAACCAACTCAGATTCAGAGAGCAAGCTTTCTCTCTGACTTTCAAAAACCCAGCAACCTCGTGCACTATTCACCTTTCTTCTCCATTCTTCTCTTCTAGCAGACAGAGCGTCTGTCAAGCTGCCGGAAGAACTCTGCTCTCTATTTCCTCTTTCTTAGCCAAATCTCTCACGAAATTTCTCCTTTCTTACCCTAACACTTCTCTTAGTGTTAAACTCATGTTGATTTTGCTCCCATGCCACATGTCACTCACGCTGAGCTTAAGAGTTTAGCTGTAAGCATGAAGAAATTACCTATAAGCTACTATTATTTTGGTTGGTAAAGATAACCAAAATACTTCCTAAGGCTCTGCTATCCTTTCGAAGTGTTTTTGGGGCTTAATTTTCAAACTCAGACAAAAGGGGACAATTCCATCAGTCTGCCCTTTACGGTACCCCATCCCACTTACAGCTGTCGGAAGAAAAAGTCCCCTACACATATACCAATTATTTTTTTTAAAAAAAAATTTGATAGAAAAGATGATATTTCATTAAACGCATAAGAAACAATACATGAGAAGAAACTAGCATGATAAAAGACAGCCTCGTTAAAACCTTCTCGGAGAAAAGAATACCCATTGTAAGAAAGAGTACTACCCATGCTAATGACTAAACAGATAAATCAAATAGCTTATGTGAAATAGACAGAACATATAACCCACTGTTACCCTCTTTTCGGCCGGGGCGGCCGACGGAAGGAACTTTTGGTCCTTCTTCTTTTGGATGCGGGGCGTGCCACCACCAAGCCCCGAAATTGGGCTTGAATGGAATGAGAATAGATGGATGTGTTGCGCTTCTAACTTCTGAGCAAACGATTGATCGACCAAGCAAGGAACCTCTTCTTGGCCTAGATTCTTTCACTTTCTCGGGCTCGAGAATGGTTAGGTTTCGTACAGATGTTTTTTGGGATTTTTATGGTTTATATAAAAATAATGCAATTAAACTAAATATGCGTATAAACGTAAAGACAAGAATTGAAATGCAATAAAATAAATCAAAGCGATAAATAAAGCGAGAACGAAATAAAAGCAATAAGAACAATAAGAACGAAAAGGAAATAAACTTGAAATTAAATTTAATCGAAGTGCGATAACAATTAAATGTAAAGGAATTGAAATAAACTTGAATTGAAACGACAAGAAATATAAACTGAAACAAGAATTTAAACGACAAGGAAAATATAAACTTACACTAGCAAAACGAAGAACTCACTACACTAGGTGCTTGAAAAATAAAATCCTAAGTCTAGGAAAAGAAAAGTGCGAGACGAAAGATAGGTTTGTTTGTCTGATGTTGTGTGTCTGATGTCTTCATGGAGCAAGGTTTATATAGGGCACTCGTCAGCCCATGGGCTAGCCATTGAATGGCCAAATGTCAACTCTTCTTTAAAATCTTTCCTTTCGAAGCCCTCCTAAATCCGTGAGATTGCGTTGATATTCTGACAGGCTTGATTCTTCCTTGTTTTGGAACACTCGGAGTTACTATAAAAACTCCCTTGATTTCTTTCCTTGTGAGGCCCTCCGTCACGTGCACATTATCCTCCGAAAATCAATATATGCATATATGGGAGAATGAATCAAGACAGCTTGGTTGAAATGCCTGGCCCATGCGGATGGGCTCATAAAGTGAAGCCATCCATTGTGATATACAATATTAATATATATATATTAGGTCAATAAGTTGGCAGCCGCATTCATCCCTTTTATGCCCAGCCGCATATTCATCCGGCCGCA
>NC_024127.1:22841526-22870409 GCF_000346735.1 Prunus mume
CCAATTCTGCCTGGCTACGAACCAATTCTGCCTGGCTACGAACCAATTCTGCCTGGCTACGAATTAATCCATTTCTGAGAACAATCCATTTCTGGCCGTGCATAACAGAACAATCCATTTCTGCCAGCCCAGCCGCAATTCTTCTTCTCTGGTCACACCAAATCGTGCCCGGCCGCATATTCATAACACCCGGCCGCATATTCATAACACCCGGCCGCATATTTATCACACCCGGCCGCTATTTCCAACTCCATTCGAGCTGTGAGGCCGCATCTTGTATGCCCAACTTTTTCGGGTCATGCCCAGCGAAAAAACCTTGGCCGCAACCTCAGTTTCCAGCCCCTTTTTCGAACAAAACCCAGCTGCGATTTTAGAGAGCTGTTCAGCCCGACCGTATTCTCCTCGTGCCAAACCAACATCCCGTGCACGGATTAGGTGGGTTTCCACCACCCCCAAACACCCACCCACAAATCCTGAAAAAAAATCCCAACACTCAGCTGATACTATCAAAGAAGGTCTCCTATGATCTAGAGAAAGCATCACAATCCTTTGTACAGGATCAAAACATATTGTGGAGATAAAACATATCCAACCAAACACCAACCACAATGCCCTTGAAGCACATCCCATCACCACGCAAGGAACTGTCAAAGAAGGTCTTTTATAATCTAGAGAAATCATCATAGTCCTTTGCATAGAGCCAGAAAGCGTACTATAGGTATCAAATAGATCCAACCAAAATTGGCCTCTTAGCCTAAAGAAATTTCCAAAGAAAGATCTTCGTAGAAGGAATGTTCATCGGATGCCAAGCCCACGACCGTTCCCGAGTAAAGATCAGGGAGACCTTGGAGCCTCGAGGCTGGTCTCCTCCACCGTATTGGAAGCATCATCACCATAGAGTTTTCGTTTGCCCCCACCCAGATCCACAATCCCCATCACAGTCATAAAGATGGGTACATAGTTGGTACCTAACAGCCCCAGCCGCAGAAAATCATAACAGATCAGGCCACAAAACAAAAACCTACACGGCTAGGTTAAAGTAGAAACATTGATACCCCCTTAGAGGAAGCCCCTACGAATGCGGACCTCATCCCCACCAAACATCGACTCCACATGAGAATCAACAACCGAAACCACTTGGAGAGATCAAGAACCCAAGGCCCTAGGAGAAAAGGCTTTCAATCAGACGTTTAGCACAACGATGAGAAAAAGGCAGGCACAAGAAACGGTGCACATGAGAGGAAGAAAAACCTAACCCTTAAATTTACTCTCCGCGCTCAACGTGAGAGGGCAACCCCAAGCAAAATCAACAAAATATATTTTCTTCCAGTATTTTAAACATGCATGTTCGTTTGTTTCACTTGGAAAAAATAAGGCATATTGGGATACCGAGCTTCTACATTTAGCATTCACACATTTATATGCTTTTAATAGAATCTTAACTATTTTATTAATCTAATGAAAATTAAGCACTACACCTCAGTGTAGTTATATGTTATTAAAAACTCACTCGTTACACCGAATCACTTACTCTTATTTCTTACCATCTTTATTTCCCATTCACTACTCTTATAATTATAACATTTTTATTACTACCAAACTGTAAATTGATCCCTTCATCCATATATATTATGAACCATGTATTTTTTGGTCGAAACACAATTAGACTAATTGTATATCGACCAACAAACCATACAACCATGAAAATATTTTTCAGATTCTCAAGGGGGATAGAAACGTGCTTCTCTCCTGCGCATCATTCTCTCCTTGACTTGCAGGACCATGAAGAGAAATACAAGGAAAAGCTCAAAGCTTGCTATTAAAATATTGAAAATTATTGAACCGCAATAAATTTTTAGGCTAGCCTTTTTTGGCTCCTGCTTTCTCTGAAAAAAAAAAAAAAACCTTTTTCTAGCTCATGCATTATCAATATCATTATTACTATTTACCAAAACAAATATTGATTATTTATTGCCGTTTTAGTGCCACTTTGTTCTTTGATACAGTGCAAATTTTGAGTTTAAATATAATACAACTATTCTAAGGTGGAATAATTAATATTCACTAGATTAATCGACTGGTTAAGATTCTTTTAAATGTGTATAAATGTGTGGATGCTAAATGTAGAGGCTCAAAATTCAGGAAGTTGAATCATGCGACATGTCCTTAGGAAGGATAATAAAATGGCTGCCCTCCTACTTATTATGCTTAAGAACATGTATTATTAGATTAAAAGCTAGTTATGAAAAAATTATTAATAATTATGTTTTTCAAAAAGTGCTAAACAGACTTTTTTTTTTCCTTTTTTTTTAAGACAAGGGATTATAAGGATTCAACTTTACTACTTCCTTTGAAACAAAAATAAATAAATAAATAAATAAAGAACTCTAATACTTAATAAAACTGAAAAATCAAGCAAAAGATTTATTTCTTTGATTTTTTTTATTATCAAAAGCAAGGCAAATGCTTATTTAAAAAACCTAACTATGGTCTTGTATTGGACGTGGTATGTTCGATCCCCCTCCAAAATATTGTCAGTATGAAAAAAAAAAAATAGAATTAACTACATTTTATTCCATGCAGGTTAGCGTCATTATTAGAATGGGCCTTGAAGTTTTAATTTCGTCAATATAAAATCCAACGTTTTTAAATATTACCAAATTACGCACTTCATCAACTTCACCGTTTGATTTTCTGTTAAATTATTGTTGTCAAATTACATACGCCATTTTCATTTTCTTTATTGTTTCCTTTTACACATATATCAACATAAAAGTGACTATCCTACCAGCCAATGTCACCAATTTAACAGAAAATCAAACAGTGAAGTTGATGGATTACGTAAACTTAAAAACGTTGGGTTTCATATTGATGAAATTAAAACCTCAAGGCCCATTTCGATAATGACCCTAAATCTAAAGGGAGTAAAATGTAGTTAATCCAATGGAAAAAAAGAAGAAAAAGAAAGTGAAATTCAAACAATCTGCCTTAGATCAGTCTACATTTGTTTTTCACTTTCTCATTGTAACATGCCATGTTGGGTTTTGTTGTTTTCTACTTCAGCATCCTTATTACTGAACTAATCATATATGCTTCCACATTCTTCACGGAATTATCATTCGGCTAAACATCTTTCCTACCAGAGAAGGAAATTGTTTTGCCTAATTTGCTTAGTATATTTCTGAAACTTAAACTTTTTAAGGACAAAAACAACAATCATTAATCCTTAGAGTTAATAGGGATGATTTTGTACCTAACTAAGATTCATGTTCTATCGGATCGCTCCATAGACACCAAGACACACAGAAAATCTGCAGATGACTTGTGACATGCTGGATAAAGAGAGACACCAAACTTTTCTTCATCACTTTACAAAGCACTCTCTTTTTCAAATACCCAGCACTCATTATCTTATCATTTTCCTTATTCAATTATATATATATATATATACACAATTATATATTCGCATCATTACCTTATCGTTTCCCCATATGAGAGATTTTTCTTTTTATTAATAGTTTCTTTATTATCTTGATAAAGATATAAATTTAGATGCCATCTTTAAATGTCTCGATGTTACTCCTTTGTTTCTTCAATAAATTTCTCGTGTCATTGAGATTTCTTTTATTTTTTTATATTTTTTTATTACTTTTTTTTTTTAAAGCTAACTGATATTATTCTTTACATACTATTTATATTTTCATTGATATATAGTGACATTCTCAATTAATTTTCATTATTTGCAGGCCGGAAACAATCATATGATTTTAAAAAATTTGGACATCAAGGATCGTGGGCCGTACATGACAGTGACTTTCATGGTTTCTCCATCTAATTAAACTCATTCGAAAATCAAACCATATATAAATATGATGCATGAAAGACACATGCAGACAAGGAAAGCTGCAAAACCAGGGGGCCCTTTGAAGGGAATCTCCCTTAGAATTAACACCATGCACCTTTATTTATTTATTTATTTGATTTTCTTAGTTAAGAGACCATACACACCTTTAGCCAAGAAAATTAAATACATAAATAATTAGGGATATATAAGGAGGCTGAGAGCTTCTGAGTGTCATCGTCTTCTAGTGCAATCATTGGAGGAGAATAAACTTGCATTAGATACCTCTTAATGCTGGTTTATGATCACCTTCCAAAACTTTCTCCCATTATAATAGAATTTTACTTTCAAACTTGGGTTTAGCCAAGTTGGTTAGAGCATATGTACTCATCACTGTGCACTAGTTCGAATCTTCTTCTCTGTAGTTTAGATGAATTAAAATATAATATCGTTTGTATATAAATAAATAAAAAAGAATTTTATTTAATGGAAATTGTAATAAAAAATGTTGGCTTATTTACGTAACCAAATTAGAAAAGAGACAATGGTTTATACTGTTTTGAAAGATATCGATCCATTTAGAAATTTAGATGGACACTTCTGTGGCATATTTACTTTATGTGTGTTTCAATCGTGTGACCGACGTCTGAAGGGCAAAATGGTCATTTAAGGTTGTATTTATCTGTAATCATACAGTCCACCCCGTAGAGCATCTCCTTCATCTTCATTATATTCATTACCATTTATAAAGTTGGGTTGGCGGAGTCGTTGTTGAGTAGGGGAGCAAATGCGACAAGTAAGGCCATTGTTGTCGCTCAAAGTTGGTCAAGTGCACAGAACAGGGGCCATTATGGCTGAGTTCTTTGCTTTCTGCAGATTTAGAAGCTAATGGCTGTTTTTTGTGTTCGATGGCAAGTGGAAGGCGCTCTTTTTCCTTTGGCAGTTTTTTTTTTATGCTAAAAGTTTCTTTTTACATAGGCCCAAGTTTGTACATCTTTTGTCTTCTTTACAATGCTATATTGTTTCGTTAATGAATGAAATCCCTTAATAAAAAAGTTATACACATAAGAAAATTTCGTAATGGTTTAGGGTTTAGGGTACAAGATTGGATTAGGGACAATGCTAAGAATAAAGAAATTATTAGCTGAGAGAAGGATTGAATTAACATCAAAGTGCCATGAGCAAAGAACATTAGAATAAAGAAAGAAGTTGAGCGATAAAGAAATTCCTCTGATTAATAACATTGCAATTCAATTATTGAAATTGTTCGTCTTTTGAGTCATTTCTTAGGGGTGATCATCCTTGCCAAAAATCAAGCAAATTAACTATTTGATTATCTAATTGTGCTTAAGTAAACAACGAACACAATTTACTCAATAAATTTGAAATGAATAATGATGAGGATAATCAATTGACTAAACAGTTTCTAATTTGCTTGATTTTCAGTTTGCAGGGATGCCGGAAGGACGTGAGAAATGTGTTATTGGAAAATGGAAAGATTGTGAAAAATGTGGGCAGTTCAAAAAAAGAAGCAAGGAAATGTAAAAAGCTAGAAATCATGTAAGCGTGTGGGAGTTCAATCATGTTCACCTGGAAGCCTGGAATGGTATGAAGATGCTATTAGTTTTCAATTTTGGACTCAACTTAGACTTTCGGCACGATCTTGAGTGTCGCAGGCACATGCCTGAGTTTTCTAACGAGTTCTTGTTGTGATCAATTTTAGACTTTCATTGCAATGCATCATAATTTGAATATGCATAGATTATAAAATTAATCGTCATAGAAGCTACACCAAACTAAAAAGGGATGGTACGTATATATTCTCAAAAAAAGAAGAAAAAGAAAATCTGATATCAAAGTTTGGCAAAATCTGATAAAACTTAGCCGCATTTATAATACTGTTGATTTCATGTGACATAGCCTTTATCATCATCTCTTTGTTTGATAGAGTAGAAGAAAATGTGATGTTTGTTGTCTTTCCCTTAACTTGATCCAGTTGCTTCTGGGCAATATAAGGATTCTACACACATATTTAATTAGGGGAACAAGTGTGTTTTATTCCTGTCCAAAACTTCCATGTCAATGATTATTATTGTATATTTATGATGACATCTACCTTATCATATTTTAATTTCCATTTTTAACAAAGACACGGGTATTGACAGAGAAGTGTATGTCTAACCTGACTTAATTGAATAATAACCCTATCAAAATAGTTTTCGTATCGTTATCACTCAAGCTAATTAATAGACATTTGTCCAGATGTAAGTTAAGCCTATTGGCCAAAGTAACACAACCGCCCCTTTGCATCCTAATTCAATCCGTCCCTCCCCATACACGTACAGTAAAGTAATTAGAATATCGCTTTGTGAAAAAAAAAATCATTATGAGCTTTTAATTTCAAGTTTTATTGCTGTGGTCATTTGCAGCCGCCATGCGTAGTCAAAAAAGAGTTGTGCCATTTGAACTAAGTCCCCATTTTGAACCTGATACTTGCCAGGTGTTTAACCTTTTTATACCAAGCATTATATATGGTTGTCTATTCTTCAGATGGGCATGTATAGTTTGTTCAAATTTCATATGTCATGTACTTGCCTATTGTTACTATTGCTGCTAAAAATATGGCCCAATAACTTAAAAATTATGTATACTCTCAGATTTTAAAATATACTTGTCGAAGACAAGCCACATATAATAATTAAATTAATTAAATAATTAATTAATTAGGATGAAAAAGACTTGTAATATAATAGTATTGCTTTCTATATCCTGGCCAATTCTGAGTTCAGATGAGATAGAGGTAGAGAGGTCTGCAAATTAGGTGGTTCACAGTCTTAGCACCAAAGGGGCTTTGCTGCTTCGAAAGTAATTAAAGTAAGCCATGGACATCTCTCTTTTCTCTACCAATAAAGAAGCAAACTTTCTGCAGCAGTACTCCAACCAGATCAAGATCAATGGTCTGGCAGCCATAGACATGCAAAGCACCAACCAGCCCCAGAATAGTCACACATCAACAAGCCGTTCATCGGGGTCCAGCGAGCCTTGCCCGGCCGGCACGAAATGGGCATCTAGGCTTCTCATGGAGTGTGCAAGGGCAGTCTCAGAGAAAGACTCTTCTAAAATCAATCACCTTCTATGGATGTTGAATGAGCTGGCTTCTCCTTATGGGGATTGTGAGCAGAAGCTAGCCTCTTATTTTCTGCAAGCTCTCTTTTGCAAGGCCACAGACTCCGGTCTCCGATGCTACAAAACCCTAACCTCTGTAGCTGAAAAGAGCCACTCCTTTGATTCAGCCAGGAAGTTAATACTAAAGTTCCAAGAGGTAAGCCCATGGACGACTTTTGGCCATGTGGCTTCAAACGGTGCTATATTAGAAGCCTTGGATGGAGAGACCAAACTTCACATAATTGATATAAGCAATACCCTTTGCACCCAATGGCCTACTTTGCTAGAATCTTTGGCCACAAGAAACGATGAGACGCCGCATTTAAAGCTCACGGTCGTGGTAACAGCGAACATAGTCAAGTCGGTGATGAAGGAAATAGGCCAAAGAATGGAGAAGTTTGCTAGGTTAATGGGAGTTCCCTTTGAGATTAATGTGATCAGCGGGCTAAATAATTTGGGAGAGCTCACAAAAGAGGATCTAGGTGTTCAGGAGGATGAGGCTATTGCTGTGAACTGCATTGGGGCCTTAAGAAGAATTGAAGTTGAAGAAAGAGGGGCTGTGATCCGAATGTTCCAATCGCTAAGGCCTCGAGTTGTGACGGTTGTTGAAGAAGAAGCAGATCTTTTCAGCTCATCAGTAAACCATGACTTTGTCAAGTGCTTTGAAGAGTGCCTTAGGTTTTACACATTATACTTTGACATGCTAGAGGAAAGCTTTGTCCCAACCAGCAATGAAAGGTTGATGCTAGAAAGGGAGTGCTCAAGAAGCATAGTTAGGGTTTTGGGTTGCGATCACCATGATCATGATGACAAAAATGGTGGTGGGGAATGTGAGAGAAGGGAGAGAGGAAGCCAATGGTCTGAGAGGCTGAAGGAGGCATTTTCGCCATTTGGGTTTAGCGACGACGTTGTGGATGATGTCAAAGCATTGCTAAAGAGGTATCGAGCCGGCTGGGCGCTGGTACTACCACCACAAGGAGAAGATATTGATCAAACAGGAGTCTATTTAACATGGAAAGAGGAACCTGTAGTATGGGCTTCCATATGGAAACCTTCTAATTAGCCACCATTATTGCTAAGTCTACATTCAGAGTGAAGGGAATTTGAAGATCGCATAGTATATGGAGTCCCCCTTTTTCTTCAATATTTAATTTTCTTACTATATCATGCATATGCCTTTTCTTTTTCTTTTCCATCTTCATAATGTCTTACTTTTCTTATGCTTTGTGCTTGGGAGTTTGTGTTCGTTTCTTTGTTGGTTTTATTTTGTTGTTCTTGTCCTCTTTTTGAGTTCCATACTGGATGGTGTAAATTTCCTTTTGGATATTGCTTGCTTCCTTCTTCCATATCCCTGAGTGCTGAGTGTGAGTGGGATTCTCTCTCTGTTATGCATTTGCTGGATATTGAAGCATATAATTCGTTTCATTTCCATTGTATTTGTTGGTTCGTTTGTTCACAAAGAAGCAAACCCTTTTCGTATTTGAATAATTAGTAAACCGATGTTGACCAAAATAAATTTATGGTTTATCATATTGGTTTGTGATTGATCCTCTTTTGTTTATATCAAAATTATGTATCAGCCGACCGATTTGACATTTCTGATAAATTTACTTCAGAAATAATACATGTAATGATGATTAGGCTTGGATGTCACTTAATCGTCATGCTTATGAATTATAGTTCTAGTCCAAACCCTAAAGAATCTAAAATTAGGTACTTGTTAATTTATTATCATTTACCTAAAGAAAAACAACTTTTTAACTCTCTCTCTCTCTCTCTCTCTCTCATCAAGAGAATCTGCTTTTCTCCATAGAGAAAGCTAAGCTCAGAGAGAGAGAGAGAGAGAGAGAGCTACAGAAGTCTAAGTCAGAAAGTAAACATGTACATACATATTGGTAAAGTTGAAGAAGACTATATATATATATATTTATTTGTGGAAGTATACATATAAATTGACATAAAGAGAGAAGGGTCCCAAGAGAGCTTGGTGGCAAGCAGAAATGTACCAACTAGATCCCATGTTTGCCTTTTGGTCCAGTGATTTGAATAGCATATTTCGCCTTTTAATTACTATATTCATGTACTGCCTTTAAGCCAACATTATATAGTGGAAGGCTACTTTTCTAGTTTGAGATAAGACGGTGTACTAGCATTGCAAGCTCATCTCCTTGCTTTGTATGTTACTTGTTTATCATATTCTATTGGTGGTATTTTAAACAAGAACCCTCTTGGTGGTTAATGAAACCCACCCCTCTAGCTTTACTTCTCTTTTCACACACAATCTCAGAACATGCACGTGCCTGCATGCTAACGGATATCGACTAGAGTTTTATTTTATTTAGTTACCTTTATCTTTACAAGTAATGCTGCAACTGATGGGGCACCAACACGGACGCAGTGGGGTCCTAGCCTAAATGTTCTCTCCTCTCTATTTATGCTTTTGAGTTATTTCAATTTGTAAAAGGAAAACGCTAGGTTTGCCTTTTGTAAACCTAGCATTATCTTTAAAATTTCAAACCAAATTTATGCCGACTAACCAAAACAAAGACCCATATAACCACCTAATCAGCAAATCAGTAAAAACTTCATCCAATAAATCAAACTAATACATGTATACCATAAATTTAATCCAACATGTAATTATAAATTTGATTTCATACATCATACAAGTAATTAAATTAAAAATATAACTACGACGGAAGCGGCAACATCTCGGCGGCACCACCTGCTAGAAATTGGGGGTTTTTTTTGGGGTGATTATCGAGTGGACTTTGAGAGGTTGGGGGGGAAAAGCTGAAGGAAAACCCTTTTTTTCTCTATAAATGACTTGGTTCAAAATGGTATCATTTTGGCCAGGTAATTTTAAAAAAATTGCCTAGGCTAAAACTATGTCGTTATCCAGGAGATTTAAAAAAAGACAGCTGCAGTAGCATCTGCTTCTGAAAACAAAGGAGTTCCCCATCCAACAGAGGTGTTCCGATATATAGAATGATTAGATGTGTAGGATGATTCATCTAATCATTGTCCACTAGTCCATTCATATATATATGGTACATGTTCCGATATAATGATACAATCTAATCATTAACGCATTACATAAGTGCAAGATATGATACTTTAATATATAAATTGTTGTGAAGTTATATATTGATACATGATACATTAATACATGATATATTAATATATGTGCAATATATGATATATTAATAAATGAATTTGTGTTAATTGTACTAATACATCATTCTGAATTAATACAGTACGTCGTTTCAATACAATACATTGTTCTGAATTAATATAATACATAAATTGTGATCCGTAATATCGTACTGCCACTTCCAATTTTGTACCACAGAAATTACCGAACTCCAAATCCGTTCCCATTCGATGTTCCACCAGGTTAAATAATCCAAAGCACCACGAATTCCATCATTAGTCAAGCATTAATAATGTAGATGTGAAACTAATTATGAAACAATTGCAAAATCGATGCAAAAACAAAATGTTTATCATGGCAACATCAGAAACATCTCGAAGAAAGAAAGGGAAAAGGTTCTCCAATCAAAACCCAAAAGGTACAACTTTAAGCAAAATCATTCTACACTATGAGAACAGAGCTTAGCCTAAAGCTTATCAGGAGCAACATTTCGGTGAGCCACCAAAATGGTAGTTTTGGTTTGGAATTCGCTAAATGGGTCTGATTATGAAAGAATAAACTCTAAAAAACCTTTAGAATAGATAGAAGAAGATTTAATGTCTTATCAAATATCGAGTATGAGGACAAGCAAAAGAGTGGTGCAAACATACCCAGGTGAGTTGAATCCTTCTTTTCGTTAATCTGGACTTCTTTTGTTCTTCACCTCTTCAAATGGCGGTATGCAGAAGTTAAATAACATAAAACCCTAAACCCTATTTCTTTTTCTTTTTTTGTCAGAACCCTATAAGTTTTGATTCAAAGTTAGCTTTCAAATATTACATTCCTGACTCCATTGGTAAACAAAATTATATAATGACCCCTCCTGGTATGAGTACGAGTATTAGCAGGGATGAATAATGCAGCTAATGGGCTGTATGGGCTACAGCCCATGCCAAAAAAAAAAAATTCCTTTTTAAATGTGAGGTAGTCTTGTGTGAGATGTTGATATTTTTTGAGGTGCTTAGAAAATAAGTTGTGCTATAAAAATAAAATAATTAGAATATGAAAAGTACAACTGAATATTGGGAGTAGAATTATATTTGTGTTTCCCTCTTTTCGGCCGGGTAGGTTGATTGAAGGAGTTTTTGGTCATTCTTTAATTGAGTGCGGGGCGTGCCACCACCAAGTCACGAATTAAGCTTGAATGGAATGTAAGTAGATGATGCGTCCGAAATCTAACTTTAATCAAACGATTGTTGTGCCGAGTAAGGAACCTTCTCACAGCCTAGGTTCTTTCACTACCTCAGAGTCAAGGCTTTATGTGAGCAACCAAATGATGTGGAGTGGATGGAAATAAAGCTTAAAGGTGAAATGTAATGAAACGAAGAACACTATTTGGGCCAAAAGCAAATACACGCTGACCCACTTCTCAAAAACCCACGAAACAAAAGGAATAGAAAAATGGGCTTCAAATATCAGAACAGGAGCAAGCCCAACCCACGTCTTTTTCAGAAAATGGTAGAAAAGTAAAAAAATGCCAAGTCAAATCGCGATTATAAATCAGATTGGGCACAGTCTACAAAATCTACCATTTCTCTCAAAAGGCCCAGGGACAAATCGACAGCTCTTTTCTGCAGGGGCCCATGTGACTAATCTGAAATAAACTTTGAAAAGTCAACAATTTCAACTAAATTGATAAAGAGTTGATAAAAGCAGGCAACTAGGAAGAGACTTCTCTGAAACTCTGCCACCAGAAGATCAAAAATCCCTTTATATATATATTCAGAGATATTTTCTGCTCATAAGAAAGGCACTATTTTCAAGAGATAAGCAGACTGTATCCAAGAGATAAGCAGGAAAACAGGGAGTTGTTCAACTGGAAGATCAAACTAACCATCACAGCTTGAGCTCTCACGAGGGGCAGTTAAAATTGAAAAAAGGAATTAGGTTTTCTTTCAAGAAAAACAGGGAAGTGATAGCCATGAGAAATGACTACTGAGAGCTTATCTACCAGAATTGATAAAACCCCTCTTTCCTTGCATTTAAAAAATGAAAGATCTTTTGAGAAATTTTGCCTCCCATTATTAAAAGAATTATCCTACTCCAGAAAGCACTTCTTATAAATATAGGAAAGGGTGAACATAGCAAAGAACACACTCAATTCATCAATCAAACAAACAACCAAAAAAATCAATCAAAAACTCACTTGAGCTACAAGAGAAATCAGCTTTAGGTCAGAACTTCCAAGTTCAGACTTAGAGAAATAAGTCATTCAAAACAAGATTCCTCTCGTTACAAATTTGGTTCAGCAAAAGCCAAAACAAGCAGAGTTTGAGTTTTCACAATTATGAAAACCTCAACAAATTTTACAGTGCAGTTCCAGCTCATTAAGTCCTCAAGACCAGCCACTTCTGCCCTTTCAGACTTAAGAAGCTGCAGTTCTGCCCGCTCAAAAGCCTCCCAAAGCTTGAAGTAGATTAAAGCTCTGCCAAAATTAAACTTTGGTATCGATTTACAGCTGAAGCTGAGCAAGTTGAAGTTGTTAACAGTCCAGTCCAACATAGGCATATTCAGTCCAGCCCAGATTAGAGATTTCTATCTAGGCAGAAATAGAGTTCCAACCTTCTTTTTGTCTTCCTAGAATTAATTTCTCCCTTCCAAGTCTTGTAAAAGGCAGTTCTATCTAAAAACAGTTCACTTTTATTACCATTTATTCTGGCCAAAACGACCAACTTTATACTAAGATAAATTGTGAAGTCCTCACCAGTCTGAGGCAGGAAAAGAACTTACTTGGGAGATATTCCTCACCCAAATTCACAATCGTTTGTTTAGAAATTAGTAATTTGGGGCGCAAGTAATCTATTTTCAAGAAATATGCTAGAATTTTTATTGCTAGCAGTGACACGCTCGCACACCAAGGAAAGTTGACTTGTTGGTCAGTCAATGGATTTCAAGGCAATGGGGAACTTTACCCTATCACAGGAACAAACACAAAACGGGTGAACAATTTGGCACACCCAGTGGGACTTTTTAGCATACATACTCCTAAAGAAATTTTCTGAAGTATATCCATATTGGAAGTTCTAGCCAGAACCCACACTACGCGATGGAAAAAGATCAAATAGCCCTCCGAGAAGGACTGGAGTCAGAAGAGAGTGATGCTAGGCATTCAGCCCATGGTAGTACCGGAAGTAGACGCTCCAAGCTGACTCCAGGAGGTTAAATCAAATATAGGAAGCCGTGCTCCGACAGGAGGCTACAACACAAAGGAGCCAGGACACTCTGAATAACATGACAGCCATGATGCAATGGCAAGTTAACAGGCAGTTCAAGAAGGACCGTGAAGCTGCTATGGCCAAAATTCCAAACCCAGATGTTGTGGTCCAGCAACTAGACCTCCCTTATGGCCCACCACCAGGGTTGGCCTGGCCATATCAGGAGAATCCTCTTATTGCACAGATAGCTGGGATACCAGGGCATGGAGAAATCTAAGCTAGACAGAGGGGATGAGCCCTTCCCATTCAAGAACAGGAGGGGCCAATTCAGCTAGCAGGCCCTACACCAGTTCAGGTTCCTCAAAATCAACCAGAACCTCCACTTATTCCATAATCCCTTGGCCCCACGTGATCAGCCTCTGGCACTGCTGCCTGACGCACTAGTTGTTTTGCCTTACAGACCCAGAAGGATGGATCCCAATCCATTCCCTCCACCAGCAAGAGGCAGAAGAGGCAGAGGGGGAATCAACCCTTTTGCCAATAATGACAGGAATAGACTGGGGGCAAACTGGAGGAATTATCCAGACTTTGAAGAAGAGGAAGAGCACAGGGAGAAAGCTCTACCCATGCCATACAGGATGGAGCACAGGATTGACCAGATCTAGCCAGAAAAGGAGCGAAATCTGCACCTTGTCAATGCTTTAAATGACATGGGGGCACTACAAAGAATGATCAGGGAGATGATGGAGCTTGAAGCCAGAAGAGGAGAAAGACCCACCTACAGAAAGCCATATTTGACTTACATTGATCAGATACCTCTATCACCAGGTTTCAAGGTCCCAAACTTCACCTTGTTCAATGGAGAGGACCCCCATGCTTCATCAGTTGAGCATATAGGCAGGTTTTCTGTCCAGTGTATAGCTATAGAAAATAATCTTCTACTAAAGCTAAGGCTTTTTGGAAATTCTCTCTCTGGACAAGCCTTCACTTGGTACACCAGTCTACCAGCCAATTCTATTCAAACTTGGGAGCAGTTGGAAAATGTCTTCCATGACTACTATTTTAGGATCCAGCCAGAAGTCACCATCAGTGATCTTGCTGCCCTCAAACAGAATGAGGATGAACCTACTCAGGACTCCATAACCAGATTCAGAAAGCTCAAAATGAAGTGTTGAATCCTTATGGAAGAAAGACACTTCATTCAGATGGCTCAAGCCCCCCCTCAAAATCTCTTTGAGAAAAAGATTTGATAGGATGCTGTTTGGAGATCTAGCAGAACTAGCAGATAAAGCATCTAAATATGAGGAGCTGCTTAGGGAAGAACAACATAAGAGGAACTCTTCCAAAGGCACGTACTACAAGACTCCTTATTCTTCAGTCCATCTAGTTGAGGTACAATCAGAAGAAGACACAGAAGGTTCGGAGGAAAGAGAAATTGCAGTAGCAGAGATGGCAAAATTAAAACATCCCATCAGCTGCTAAGCTCTTACAAAGCCACCAAAAGATCAGAAGCCGCCGCCATTCATAGGAGGGTTTGTTCCAAACATGCCAACGCAGAACGAGGTTTATTCCTTTGATCTGACCAAGGTGGACGCCTTGTTTGATGAGACGCTGTTGCAGAAAGCAATAGAGACACCCCACAGGTTGCCCAAGCCAGAATAACTCAAGGGCAGGTAGTATTGCAGGTGGCACAACTCTTGGAACCATTCTACCAATAGTTGTGTTGTTTTCAGGGATGTCATAAAGGAAGGAATAACAATAGGAAGGTTGAAACTGGCTGAGAAACCTCCATCAGTTACAACAGATCCTTTTCCCCAACCACAAGTTAACATGGTCAACTTAAATTGGCCAGAACAGAAGAAAAGCAAACCAACAACAGAAGCTAGTTCCAACAGAGAAAGAAGAGTTATAAGGAAGACTAGTCAAAGGCCAAAAGCAGCTATCTTGGTTGGGGTGGTGCTCTGCAGCAAGTGCAAGTGTGAAACTAAGCTAGAAGTGGTTTTGGACAGGCAGAATCAGCCCATACCTAGTGTTTTTGACAGGATTGGAACCTCATTTCGAGACAAAGCTAGGCAGAAGGACTATCTTAGGCCTGCTCAGTATAGCAGAAGAAAGATAGAGCAGCCCAAGAAGGAAATACCAATTAAGATGCCAGGGAATGAAAAGCCCTTGGCAACTATCATAGAAGGCAGATGATATTCTACGGGGAAAAGTGGTAGACCAACTCTGGAATTAACCAGAACTCAAAAGAGGAGGGTTCAAAGGCAGTACTGCACATTTCTCAAAAACCAGGGTGATACATAGGTACCTTCAGAGACCAACTCTACCAGAAAAGGGAAGAATTCGGAAGTACTTCCCCATACGGAAAGAACACCAGCCAACCACAAAAAATGCTAAAAACAAAATCTCCAAGCAGATCTCCTATCCATCCTGCCTCATCCTCAGTCAATCAGCTTGAACCATCCGAACCTATTCCAATTGAAGGACAAGAAGACTGGACTAAAGAGTATGAAGAGGAGCAGCTAGACTATGAACCATCTGCAGATGACCAGAATGGACTCCTCGAAGCAGAAGAACAGGAAGACTGGACAGAAGAATATGGAGAGGAGCAAATGGAGTATGATGGAGAATTGGAAAGCATGATACAGGGTGATTTGGGCATCAACATGGTCTTCATCTTGCCAGAAGAATTTAGGGTAGCAGAAGGGCAAGAAAACACTCTGGAAGGAGATGTTTTCTCCCAGGAAAGCTTTGAGTGCAGATTGGCAGAAGTAGAAGAGGTACCGGAATAGCAAACACCTATTGCCAAGACAGGTGGAACAGCCATGAAACTGGCTGTGGAATAGCTTTGCTTCTCCAAGCCAACCAAAGAGATGGCCAATCACCTCACATCTCTGTTCATAACTGCAAATTTTAGGGGTATTCCTATTCCCAAGGTCATGGTAGATGGAGGTGCAGCCATTAATCTTCTACCCCACAGATTGCTAAGTAAGATGGGCAGAACATAGAAGGATTTTATTCCAAAACGCTTGACTGTTACCAATTTTGCTAGGGGCATCACTAAGACTTATGGAATCCTGGATCTGGATGTGGATGTCATAGTTGGAACCAAAGAATTGAAGATTGCATTCTTTGTGGTGGACACCACTTCTACCACTTACAATGCATTGCTTGGTAGGGACTGGATTCACCAAAGCTTATGTGTTCCCTTCACCCTGCATCAACAATTAGCCCTTTGGAATGAAGAAGGTTATATGGAGGTAGTAGAGGCCGACCCACGACCATTTCTGCCCTCTGCCATGTGTTTTGAAGTAAGGTATTACCATGATGACCTTGGGTCTTTCACCTTCCTTGGAGTCAACTAGAACGGCCGCCCCCATGGTGTCACAGCCCAGAGACTCATTGAAGATGGTTTAGCCAATTCTCTAGAGGATTGGAATAGACCTTTTGTTTTAAACCTCTAGAACTCTGATGTTTAGTCCCAATCAACAAGAGAAGGATAGAGCTGCAACAATTCGATCCATTACAAAAATATTGTTGGTATATTGGGAAGAAAGGAAGCTCTTTATGCAAGATCCAACCATCAATATGGCAGAATTCACCTGTGAGAGCACTGAAGAACAAGAAGAGAGTTTGCAGGAGGAAGTACTAGATTTTGCACCAGCAGGACTAGATAATTCTCTACCAGAAGTAGAAGATCCACTGCAGGAAATAAACTTAGGAACGGAAGAGGAACCAAGACCCACTTTCATTAGTGCATTATTGGAAGAACCACTCAAGAGTGAGATCATTGCACTTTTGCATGATTTTAGAGATTGTTTTGCTTGGCATTACCATGAAATGCTTGGATTAGACAGAAAGCTGGTGAAACACAAGCTCCCAATTAAAGAAGGTTACCTTCTAGTCAAACAGGCCAGAAGAAGGATGTCCATGAATACAGAACTGAAGGTCAAGGAAGAAATAGAAAGATTGCTCAAAGCAGGAACTAAAAATAGCTAATCATATATTGTTTTATCATTGTAGTCCTCGAGCAAAACTGAAACTAAAAACACATAGGACAATAAAATCTAATTAGACCACTTTCGCTGGTTAAATGATTGCACTGAGCATGTGCAACAAGCCTTTAAACCCCTAGGTGTCCCTAGTAGGAGGAGTTGTGTCTCTTGAGGGTTTACAGTGATGACGCCCACAAACATCTGCATACATGCAAGCAAATTGGTTAAAGCAGACTTATAGCAAACTAATAAGAACCAATGGAGGCTTAGTCATACATTCGAACCACTAGTCTGCTACTTCAAAGATTCACATCATAAGTATAGTGTAAAAAGAAATAATTAATCCATGTCCCATGACTTCAAAGTCACCATACTCAAATTCCAAAGATAGAAATTGCCTCAACTCTAGTCCTCACAGATATCACTCAAATTTTCACTCAGATCCTAAGGTGTGGTCTCTCCTTGACCATATGTGAGTGAAGTTATGTAAAAGGGAATCAAAATCCTCACATATGAAATATGAAATTAAAACACAATTTCTGGACAGATCTCATGAAAGGAATCAAACACTAAGAATATGGATAGCACACATACTTGGTAGCACCCATGAATACATCTTCAAAGATCAGCTAGGTCTTTAACAAGGTTTGTAATGTAAGGCTTAGGTTAGGGGCTATGAAAGAAAGGATAGGAAATACTAAAGCTTGGGACATACCAAAGTGTCTTCCTTGTGAAAGCAGCAAGCTCTCCTCTTGAATTGATATTTGTTGTTCGTGGCATCCAGGACCTGTGTGATAATGGAAGGATTTAGAAATTACATCCTCTTTGATTCTTTTTCTAAAACTTTGTTTCTTTTTTCTTTCTTTTTTCTACAATTCCAGCACACATACCTCAGTACTTGCCACTTTCTTGATGTAGAGCTCGAATTATCTTTGTCTTCATCACTTTGGTATTCCCCAAACTATAGGGTATAGCTGTAATGGGCTAAATATCTCATATTGAGATAAAAGGATATGGGCGAAAAAAGGTGAGAAAAGAAAATGGCTAAAAATGATTGGCTTCAAAATGGGGTAACGGCACACACATAAAGGTAAGAAATTAGGCCTTTTGGTGGTTAAGACATGCATAGCCTAACATCGTCTCAATGAGTTCATTCACGAGTGTTACCAAAGGCATGGTATCTGCGAAAGAAAACAATTCTTAGCGTTCAATCAAACAAAAATAATGAGATCATTTGAAATGAAATTGAAGTAAAAAGATAGGAGTACAAACACTTTAAACCCTCTCAAAGAAGTAAATAGGCTCAAAATCACTCACTAGGGTAGTCTCCACAATTCTTCTTCCAAAATTTGAGCATAATACTTTAATCACCATGATTCCAAGAGTAACAGCATTGAAAAAAAATAATGGTACGAACTTTTTCATGAAAACACAGTAGTCCTCATTGTAAACCATAGCCCTCATATACATTCACATTAGTAAGCAAAAGCAAACTTTGACCAGAACTAAAAACAAACGAAAATCCCACACCCCCAAACCTAAACTAAGTATTGTCCTTGATGCTTTAAAAAAAATGAATGGAATGGATGCAATGCAGATTGGCACAGTGTGTATGGAATGAAATAAAATAAAAACTAAAAACTAACACAAATAAAAGGAAATAACACAAACCCAGCTAGGTTGCCTCCTAGCAAGCGCTTTATTTAATGTCTAGGCAAGACATGGTAGTGTGTCTAAGTTGTCATAAACTCGAGAGAATCCATAACTACATAAACCTGCTCCTGTGAAACATTCTCCAAATAAGGCTTCAAACGCTGTCCATTGACCTTAAAACGGGTCCCATTCTTGATGTTTTCTATCTCCATAGCTCCATGGGGAAATACTTGAAGCACTTTGAATGGTCCAACCCATCTAGACTTCAATTTACCTGGAAAAAGTCGCAAACGTGAGTCATACAAAAGTACTTTCATACCTGGTTGAAACTCCTTCCTAAGAATTGCTTTGTCATGGTAGAGCTTGGTTCGTTCTTTGTAGATCCTTGCATTCTCATATGATTCATGTCTGAGCTCTTCCAACTCATTGAGTTGGAGATTCCTCACTATACCAGCTTCTTTGAGATCAAAATTGAACTTCTTTATGGTCCAATATGCACGGTGCTCGAGCTCCATTGGCAAATGACATGCCTTTCCAAACACCAATCGATAAGGGCTTATTCCAATTGGGGTCTTGTACGCTGTTCGATATGCCCAAAGTGCATCATTCAACCTTAGTGACCAATCCTTCCTTATAGGGTTGACGGTTTTCATCAAGATGTTCTTTATTTCTTTATTGCTGATTTCCACTTGTCTAGAGGTTTGAGGATGGTATGGAGTTGCCACTTTATGTGTGATGTTGTACCTCTTCATCAATGCCTCGAAAGGTTTGTTGCGGAAGTGACTGCCACCATCGCTAATGATAGCTCTTGGAGTTCCAAACCTAGTGAAAATCCTATCTTTGAGAAAATTCAAAACTACTTTGTGATCATTAGTTCGTGTAGATGTTGCCTCAACCCATTTTGATACATAATCTACTGCCACTAGTATGTATATGTATCCAAAAGAAGATGGGAATGGTCCCATGAAGTCAATTCCCCATACATCGAACAGCTCTACCACTAAAATGTTGTTTAATGGCATTTCATTCCTGCGACTGATGCTCCCCATTTTCTGACACCTATCACACTTAGAGCAAAAATCAAAAGCATCTTTAAACAATGTAGGCCAAAAGAAACCAGATTGTAAAACCTTTAAAGCTGTCTTTTTGGCACTGAAATGACCTCCGCATGCCAATGCATGACTGAATGTTAGTATGCTTTGCTGCTCACTCTCTGGAACACATCTTCGAATGATTTGGTCAGGGCAATACTTGAACAAATAGGGCTCATCCCACATGTAGTGTTTCACAATTGAAAAGAACTTCTTTCTCTCCTGAAAAGTCAAATCATCTCTAATTACACTAGAAGCAAGATAATTGACAAAATTAGCATACCATGGCTCTTTATCTTGAATGACAAAGAGTTGTTCATCCGGAAATGATTTGTTGAGAGGCAAAATTTGTCCATCTCCATGGTCTTCATCAACAGGGCGCGACAAATGATCAGCAACAACATTTTCACTCCCTTTCTTGTCTCGAATTTCTAGGTCAAACTCTTGTAACAAGAGTATCCATCTGATCAAACGTGGTTTAGCATCTTTCTTGGTCAACAAAAACCTCAATAAATCTCTCAATCATATCTGAAAAGATTGCCAGCATACATCTTTGGAATGTTGCTGGGGCATTGCAAAGGCCAAACGGCATCCTCCTATATGCAAAAATGCCAAAAGGACATGTAAATGTAGTCTTCTCTTGATCTTTCGGAGCAATCGCAATTTGATTATAACCAGAATATCCATCAAGAAAACAATAATATGCGTGACCAGCTAATCGCTCAAGCTTTTGATCAATAAAAGGCATAGGAAAAAAATCTTTTCTAGTGTCTGAATTCAACTTCCTGTAATCGGTGCAAACACACCAACTAGCTGCAGGTCTTGTTTGAACAAGCTCTTTATGTTCATTTTTTACCACTGTGATTCCAATCCTCTTAGGACTATGTGAACAGCACTGACCCATTTGCTATCAGAAATCGGGTATATGATTCCCACATCTAGCAACTTCAACACTTCAGCTTTCACTACTTCCTTCATGTGTGGATTGAGCCTTCTTTGTGGTTCACGAGTTGGTTTCACTCCCTCCTCCAATAAAATTCAATGCATGCACATAGTAGGGCTTATTCCCTTGATATTTGCAATAGACCAACCAATGGCTGATTTGAACTCTTTTAGCACCATAATTAGTTTATCTTCTTCCAAAGGGGTGAGGTCAAATACTATGATAACTGGGAGAGTTTCAAACTCAGCTAGGTAAGCATATTTTAGATGTGATGGAAGTGGTTTAAGCTCAAGTTTTGGAGGTTTAGCAACAGAAGGGATCAGATGTGTGGCAGATGGTCCTAATGGCTCTATAAGAGGTGAAAAAGTGGAGGGATATGGTTTTAATGCTACCAAGGCAGCCACCATCTCCATGAGCACTTCTTCATCAAAGTTATTTTGAGATTGACTCAAAACATATTGTAATGGATCATTGGATTGTGCCAGCAAAAACTTAGAGAAAACCAGTGAATCAAGCACATCAATCGAACAACAATCAAGTGAAGTAGAAGGGTGAGAAAGAGATTCAAACACTTTGAATTGTATAGTTTTTCCTAGCACAGTCATGGTGAGGAGACCATTTTGCACATCTATGATAGTCTTTGCCGTGGCCATAAAGGGTCTCCTAAGCAAAATAGGTAACTCATGATCATGTATAGGAGCCTCTTCCATGTCCAACACTACAAAATCTGCAGGCAAAATTAGTTTGTCAACTTGAACTAAGATATCTTCCACTATACCTCTTAAATAGTTGTTGCCTTCAAACCCCCCAAACCTAATTGAAGGTACACTGAATAGGGCATTAAGTTGATGCTAGCCCCCAAGTTAAGCATAGCCTTTTCAACTAGGTTGTCTCCAATGGTGATATTGATAGAAAAACTGCCCGGATCCTTGAGTTTTAGTGAGAGCTTTCTTTGAAGCACAGCACTCACATTTTCAGACACCATCACCTTCTCATTAGGTCTATACTTCCTTTTATAAGTGTTCAGCTCCTTGAAAAATTTCCCATACACTAGCATATTCCTAATGACATCAAGCAAAGGTAAATTAACATTCACTTTACTTAAAATATCAAAAATTTCTTTAAATGACTTATCCTGCTTGCTTTTGGCAAGTCTTCCTGGAAATGAGATTGGCGGAGTGTAAGGTTTTTCAGCCTTGTGAAAATTTGGAGCTTCATACGAAGAAGTAGCATTGCTTGGATCTTCATTCGGTTTCTCAATCTCTTCTTGAGTGGGGCCTGCATTCACATGATCAGATTCATTAGTAACTTCATTGCCAACTCCATTATTAATAAGGGAGTTTCACTAAAACACCCAAAATGGGGGCTTAAATTATAAAAAAAACCCAAGCACTATTTAAACATATAAACACACCCAAAACCCATCATTACACACACTCAAAATCCATTTATAAACACACCCAAAAAGTTGACTTTAAGGTTGATTTTGGGTGTGTTTCTATGTTTAAATAGTGCTTGGGTTTTTCTATAAATACATGTCTAGGATTGGGTTTATTTATAAATTTGTATATTAATAACCTTACCACTTCTAAGTGTTATGACCGCTTTGGCCTGCTCTTGGTTCCTTTGAAGTATCACCGGTTGGCTTGGAAATTTCTCGAGTTCTCTTTGACTCAAAGCATCAACAATCTGACCTAATTGTGTCTCCATTTTGGTTAGAGCAGCTGAATGTTGTTGGAGAGTACTATTGGTAGTTTGCTAGAATTGAACGGTGTTCTGAGCCAGCATTTTGACAGTATCTTCAAGCGTAGTGGCAGGCTTTGGTTGTAAATTTTGAAATTGATTGTTATTCTTCCATGAGAGATTGAGATGATCTCTCCAACCAGGGTTATATGTATTAGAGAACGGGTCATTCCTTGGCCTTTGATTATAAGAATTCATGAAATTCACTTGCTCTTGAACGAATTCAGGATAAGCCTTACTAGCTGAGCATTGATAAGTAGGATGACCTGGTATGTTGCAAATGGCACACACCTTAGCTATCTTAGGCGCCATATTGAGCATAGAATCGAGCTTCTTTTCCAAACTAGCCACCTGCAAGGCAAGATCATTATTAGAACTTATTTCATACATTCAAACTCATTTACCTCTTGTATCTTTGTGTTGAGCATTAGATCCCAACATCTCATAGATGTTATATGACTCTTGAGCATTCTTCTTCTTCAAAGCTCCACCTGCTGCATTATCCACAGTTGATTGACATGTTTGGGTTAGTCCATCATAAAAAATTTGCATTTGTAAGTAAAGAGGTAACCTATGATGTGGACATTGCAGCAACAGGCCTTTTAAACTCTCCCAACATTCATTGAAAGGTTCTCCATCATCTTGTTTAAAGTTGAAGTTTTGCCCTCTCAAAGTAGCTGTCTTTTGAGTAGAGAAAAACTGCTCCAAAAATTTCTTAGCTACGGCATCCCAAGTGGTGAGCGAACCAGGTGCTAAAGTCATTAGCTAATTCTTTGCTCTATCTTTCAATGTATAAGGAAAAACCCTCATCCTCAGATTTGCTTCACTTACTCCCTGCAAAGGTAAACCACTCACAACATTGTAGAATTCCTTAATATGGGATAATGGATCTTCATTAGGTTAAACATAAAAAGAAGGAAGCATGTGAAAATGAGAAGAATTGAGTTCATAATTTCTAGCTTTAGTAGGCAGCAAGATGCATGAAGGTGAATTTGGTATAACCGGTTGAGCATAATCTTCCAAAGCTCGGTTGTCATCATTATTGCCAGCCATCTTTTCTTCTCCATCAGAGGTAGAGTTATTGAAAGAATCTACACTCGCTGGGCTAGAAGAACTATTGTCCTCTTCTACACGACTAGTCTGGGCACTAGTTGATACAGAATTCTCAAAAGTGTTACTCTTTAACCGTCGAAGTCTTTGGCCTATTTCAGCAAGTGTACCTGACATATACTACCTGAGAAACAAAAATAAAACGAAATTAGGGTTTGAGAACTTAGAGGACTGAAATCAGTCCCCGGCAACGGTGCCAAAATTTTGTTATGTTCCTTCCGAGTGTCAATATATGGTTAGTATAAGGGTACAAGTAAGGGTGTCGAACCACAGGGACCGATTGGACCTCTATAAATTACTAGTTTTGACAAAACCCTAACTAAAAATGAGAGTGACAAATTGAGAGTAGTTTGTGTTGTAAATGAAAAATTAACTTAAAATGAAAGAAGAATGTAGCAGTGAATAAGATGTTGATGTAGGAAGAATAGGGATGAGACCAGGGATTTCGAATTCACCAATGCAAAAACCAATTCCATGTTTACAAAGTTAAATCGTATTCAACTACCAACCTGTTTCCAGAGTTCGTTTTACATATATTTGATCAGCCATATGATGTGTGGTTTTGATCAAATTCTCCTAATCTGCAACCTAATTGGGATGTTCAACTTTGGTTCCAAGTTAAGAGTCATTAGCATCCAAGAAAACACACGGCAGGATGTTTGCAAAGCATTCTCTTCATTCATTCACATGTCTATCAAGATTAAACATGATGTTTACTATAACCTTGTCCAGATAATCTGTAGGCAACCCTAATGGTGATCAAACATTACAATTGACAAAAAAATGTAACAATAGCTTCAGTGAATGAAACAAGAAGCAGATTGATGAACTGAATACTTTAACTTAGAAACATGGATCAATGTTGCAAGGCTATATCGAAATCCTTAGGTATGAATTTAGTTACACATCATGTTCACAGAGAATAAAATGAAAATAAACAACATGAGTGAAAATAAATTCATGAGAGGAAACCCTTGAACCAATTCTGATGTTGAACTTCTTCAAGAACAGCCTCCTGCGATGAGTCCTGATGGTGGAAAGATATAGACGGCTAGGGTTTTAGTGTGTATGAAAGGAGAGAATAACCAAAAAGAGAGTAGTCCCCTAGGGTTGTGAAATTCGTCCAAAATAAATAGGGTCTGTAAAAGTGTCTAAAAGGCAAGTTTTTATGGGGTAAAAGAGGCTGCAAGATATTCCAAAGAGATCCTAACAAATCAGCCTTTATTTTGCACGTTTTTCCCTTATTTGGCATCTCCAAATCAGGCTAGAAATTCCCATTGCTTTCCCATTCTGCTCTTATCTTCAAACAAGCCAGGTTCGCCTTGGATTCTTTACTTGGACTTCAAAACAGGTAACGAAACTTGTTTCCACGTTTGAACAAGGGTCAGCTCAAAAATGGCATGTTTTCATTTCTTTTGCCTTCAACTTGATCCTAAAGTAGATGCAACTGCATACTAACACAAAATAGGGTAAAACACACAAGTTTAACTCAAAAAAATCACAAATAGACTATAAATGGATGGTATAAATGTATAAATATATGAGTTATCGGGGTGGAAGCCAAGCCTGTTAAATCCACTACATCCCAAGAGATCATCACCTTCATAGAAGAGCAGATTATACAAAGGTTTGGCATTCCAGAATCAATCACAACTGACCGAGGATCTTCTTTCATATCCGAAGAAATGCTGGATATGGCAGAGGCATTCAAATTTAAGCTACTCCAATCCACCCCTTACTATGCTCAAGCTAATGGACAGGCAGAATCCAGTAACAAGGTAATCATCAACATTATCAGGAAAATTCTTGAGAAAAATCCAAAGCAATGGCATGAGAAGTTGTTAGAAACTCTATGGGCATATTGATAAGTTCATAATTTCATACATTCGCATGCCATCTTTACTTAGTGATTTTGTTTAGCTTCTCTTTATTTTGTGTCTCACCTATGTTTGTGTGTTTTGTAGGTTAAGACAGCAAGGGGATAACATTTGATACAATTCATGAATGTTAAGGGCTGAGTGACACAAGAGGAATATGAGCTTAAAGACGAAACCAATTTGAGCCACACTCCTTGTCAGTCCAGTTTCGTAGGTCATCTTGCAGGCCTCATTTCAGCAACTTTCACAGGTCGGATGAGGGGACATCCTTGATAGAAGTTATTCCAATGGGTGTCTATTATAATATATCCCAATTTCAGACCAATTGGATAAAGCTGGAGCCCTCAGCACGTCAAAGACTGAACCAAGTTCACAGAAATGTCATGTTGGCTGCCATCACATTTAATGTGTCTACATCCCTAGAGCCATGTGCTAAGTATAGGCAGCCACACATGGGAGTCAAATTAGCTCAGGAACTCAGATGGATGAACAAAAGTCAAGTTTTCCATAAAGAAATCGTACCAAAGCATGTACTTGTCAGCTGGAGCAGTTGGCAAGTATGGGCAGCTGGAGCAGTTGGGAGCAGCTAAGAGAGGTGTGCTTCACCAGCCAAAGGGGAGGACGAAATTGCACTCTATATATAGAGAGGTGCACACTCATTCAAGAGGGATATAGAGAGAGTCAGATACACATTTTCACTTCATCCATTACTCTCATACACACATTCAGATTCACCACAAAGAGAGAAGAGAGCTTGGAGCTATCCTGGGAACTACATTGCTGCCAGCTAGTTCTTCTCTTCTCTTTATTCTGTCTATGTATTTCTTATTTTCTTTATTCATAGTTACATCTAACTAATCCATTTAGTTAGGGCTTAGGATGAAGCCCTAGTCATGAATATTCAATGTTATGGATGATTTTATAGTTAATTGATTTCCTTGCTTTCATTATCAAGTTGTTGATCTCCAGTTTATTACGTGCTTGATGTATGTTTTCTTGAAGTAGCTAACTAGGATTTTATGCATCTAGCACAGGTTGGGAAGGGGTTTAGATTCACCAATTCTACTCTCCTTTCACAAGCAACACATGAATGGCCTAAGAATCATTCAAGGGGTTAATAATCATAGGTTGACTAGGACAGATACCATGTTCTAGGACTTGTGTGATTATCATATTCTCATAGAGCTTAATGACTCTTGTATGCTTTATTCTAAGTAGATACCATGCTTAGGTTGCATATCAGAGATCACGTATTGTGTAGATACCATGCGCAATTATATGCCTTAGGAGAATCATGCATCCTGCACCTAGATACCATAGGCTTGTATGCGATAATCTATTGTTGATGATGCTTGAATCAATTTCTATGCATTCATAACTTGGATAGGAGAACTAGTGGTGAATTCCAAGGCTCTAACACCTCTCAATTATTGTTTCACAATCTGTCCAGTGTTTACTTTTAAGCACTTTCATTTCACTTTCTTCTTTCATTTCAACAACAAAACCCCCCATTTCGAGTGTATGTGTGGTGCTAGGATTCTGTCCTAGACCCTGAGTAATTAGCAAGAGGCATTGTTGAATTAGACTTTGCCTTTAGCTAGTTAGTCAGTTTCTTTGTTCTATGTTTTTCTAGCATTCTAAGTAAATTAACTTAGAACCAAGTTACCATTATCCGTGGGATCGACCTCCTATTTACATAAGTTATACTATAAACAGTTCGTGCACTTGCGAGAATTAAAGTTGCTGTTTTTAATAACTCATTTTAGTTGTTAAGAATTGGCTCAACAAGTTTTTTAGAACATCAAAAAGAGAGGCAACTGGCATGATCCCTTATGCTCTCACATATGGCCATGACGCAATTCTGCCTATGGAAATAGTAGTCTAGTCTCTCAAAATAGCTCATCAACACAATCTGGTTGGGGAATACTCTTCCCAAGCCATGCTGCTAGAACTGGAAGGATTGGATGCAAGTAGGATTGATACCCTCAACAAACTCTTAGCAGGAAAGCATGCTGTATCAAGAGCCTACAACAAAAGAGTTAAAAACAAGAGT
This sequence comes from Prunus mume, assembly GCF_000346735.1. The sequence continues at coordinate 22,869,346 of NC_024127.1, forward strand.
TTTGAAGAGGGAGAAATAGTCTGGAAAGCAGTTCTGCCCCTTGGAACACATATAGCTGGTTATGGAAAGTGGTCACCTAGATGGGAAGGTCCTTTCATAATTAATCAGATCCTTGGAATTGGGCCATACAGATTACAGGATCAAGATGGAGAAGTTCATGCTACACCAGTTAATGGCAAGTGGTTGAAGAAATTTTATCCAACTATGTGGGATTCACAGGCTATGCAAACAGATCCTGGAATAGAGAGGCAACAAATTGAAAGTGTTACCTAAATTTCTGCTCAAAGTCTGTTTTTATTTTGTAAATTATTAATCTTTACTATTTCTGCTTTCTTTTATGTTGACGAAGGAAATTGCAAAAACAAAAGTTCCACAAAAATAAATTTTTATTAAATATAGTCATTTCCCATGACTAAAGTTTTATTACATTTTAATCTAAAATATTAAAGTCCTAATTTTCCAAGAGTCTTTTGCAATCCGGCCGTCTTGGTAGAAATTTATTGCTGAAGAAGCATCCCTTGATGAAGAGAGGCCTCTGCAATCTCCAAAGCCGCTTGGAAGCTACAACCATGTTCTGCACAAGAAAAGTAGCCTTGGTCTTGGTGCCCAGACCAGCTCCCAACTTGTTCTGCTTATCCCTCAAGCTAGCTAGCTGCTTCTGAAGTTCCTCAATGTGTTTCTCCAATTTATCAGCAACGGTCTTTGATTCTTTATAATCAGCAACCATCATGTCCAATTCTGCCTTCGGCTTCCGATAGTCAACCAGGTTAGCTTCATGGGTAGCTTTGCAGAATTCAGAAGCACTGAATGAGGGTTTGAGATCTTCATAGCGATTGTGGAGATTGAGCACGTCTCTTGCCAAGCCAAGGGGGAAGGAACCTCAATTAGAAAGATAAAGGAAGATAGAATTGCAGAACCAGACAAAACAAAAAAAGGAAACTACCTCAGGTGCTGGAATAGCAGCAGAGTGTTCTGCCTCCACATCATCGAAAAGAGCCAATTCTGAATTGGTAGGTTATACTCTTTGGGCCTCTTGTTGTTTCTTTGCTAGCTCAATGCTCTCA
>NC_024127.1:22873574-22939998 GCF_000346735.1 Prunus mume
GCAGGAATCTCTTCCTATAGAAAGACAGAACAGAACTCGAACCAAAAGGGAATGCAAAACAAAAGTCATGATGGTGTCAAAAAAAAGGATCTCTTGCTACAATCTCACTTCTTCTTCTCCATCTTTTGTCTTTTCTTTCTCTCCTTTTGAAACCTCCTTCTCTTGTTCCACGGCCTTAAAAGCCTCTCGCAGCTCTTCATCGGTTCCTGTGGTCTCAGTAGGAACTGCTGCAGGCTCTTCTTTCTCTTCAGGCTCACTAACAGCCTTCTTTCTCAGCTTCTTCACCTTGGAAGGGGGAGGGGAGCTTTCAGCTACACAAAGGAAAGAAGTCAGAATTAAGTGCAAAACTAATCAAAAAATCGACAGAATTGATAAGTCACAAATTTTACCTAGGGGATCAGACTGGACAGCACTGTCTTGAGCCTGAGTGACTTCTTTTCTTTTATTTTTCCTGGCAGAAGGAGCTGCCTCAGCACTAGTTTCTCCCAGAGTCTCATAATCATCTTGTTCATTACCAAAAGGAAGCTCCAGATCCTGAGCAGTGATAACAGATGTAACTGCATAAAAGAAGAAAGGGTTAGCAGACAGCCCAGCGAAAATAGGCTTAATAGTATAATTCGAAGGCTCACCAACTACTTCCCCAGTCTGGACGCTTTGTCTCCCAAGATTGCTTGTCGTGGAGGGGTCTGAGATAAACAGGTAGAATAGAATCAAGACACATTTCAGAGTGCAGAAATCCAAAAAATAAGGAGCAGAATTGACAATTTTATCTTCAATCACTTGAGCATTGATGCTTTTGACCAGTTGCACTATGAATTTCCTGGCTTCTACTTCTGCCAGGACAGTCCCAGCATCCCAGTTTTCAAACAAAGTCTTCACAGCAGTACTGGCATCTGGCACACCAGAGAAATGAGCTTCCCACTAGGCATCAAACTCGCCAAAACTGCAAGAATTAGGCTCCCAGGATGGATAGAGGGTGTTCACACTGTTGTTGATCTTGTTCACTGAACACCTGCAGTCCTTGTGCACATCCAGGTCATCTGAATCCCTCCACGAAGTAGCACGGTTGCAGCTTCTGTAAGACTTGAGAGGGATAAACTGGGGACAGCCAAGCTGCCTGGCACAAAAGTTGGGGTGATAGACCTGTGCTCCCAAATGGTAATTAGGAGGCTTGCCCTCACTGAAAGGCATATCCCGGGGTAGCGTCACACTCATAAACTTTTTTCTGAAATCAGTTCTTGCTTCTTCTTCTTTTGGCTCCTGCTCAAAGAGTCTATGTCCAGGTTGGAACCAAGGGTATGTTCTTCTAAGCACCACTTGCCACTGAACAGCAGACCTCTTGGTGCAGTGCCTAAAGAACATGACATACTCTTCAATTGAGCACTTAAGCACTTCTGCCGACATCAAAGAAGTTGCCATAACCTGGTCTTCAAGCATAATGATGTCTAAAAATCTCAGTTTTGGAAAATAGACCTGCAGCCAGATCTGGATCATCCAGAATGCGCTAGGTGCAGAGATATTCAGTGGACTCTCCAAAGTGGCGCTGTGAAGGTTCTTGTACAGGTTAGCCAGAATTGTGGGGCCAAGTCCCACGTCAGCATGATTATGCAAGGCTTCTGCCAGGTGCCTGTATTCCATCAGAACTGCCGAAGAGTGGTTAGGAAAGACAAACCTATTTAACCAATACAGCAGGAACAACATGTGTTGCTGATCCTTATCCTTCTCAGTGCTGAAATTCTTCAAGAAATTGGAGAAGGAACAATTCTGGTTAATCATGGCAGTAGAGATGGTGAAGGGGTTGGCCAACCTCTCTCGATTTTCCCTCGATTTTTCCCTCCCATGGGGCCTGAACCCAAATATTTGAGCCAGATCCAGCAGAGTTGGAGTCATGGGGCCGAGACGGAAGTCGAAGGTGTTGGTGGCAGAATTCCAAAAACAGCAGATTCTCGTCTCTGTTTACTGAATTCTTAGACAGAAGGATGGCGTCATAAACCCAAGCCTTTTTCTAATAAGCTCCATGCCTCAGGAGAAGTCTGTGAATCCAATTAGACCAGCTCACTGCACTGTTCCTCACTTCACTTGAAGGATAGGAACGACTCAGTTTCTTACTCACCTAGGTATGAGAAGACAGAGCCATGTAACTTTGAAAGCACAGAGGAGCCTCAGCATCATCCTTGGGCAAGGACGCTATTTCTCCCAGCACGGAGCCAAACCAGTGAGGACCCAAGACAAGGGTGTTCTCGAACAGATGAAGAACGTTTTCATCCAGATTCTTCCGCACATATGGGTGAAGTCTGCTACAAACCTCAATTGCATGCTGATCAACCCAATCTCTGGTGAGATAGGCAGGAGTGTTTGGAGAAGACATCTTTCTTTCCCTCCTTCGAAATCAAAAGAACAAAAGGGGAATTAAAAGGAACGAAGTCAAAAGAACAGAGGGTTTCAAAAGGAATAGAAGCTAAGACAGAGTTAGGGTTCGATAAAACAGTAAGGAGGATTCGACAAAGCTTTATAAACTGGGTAGAAAGAACGTGGGAAAGGAAGAACGAAGGAGTTTTGATTCAAATTTAATTAGCCATTAGAACTCATTTCCCCATGAAGACGGACGTGCGCTAGTGCAACGGTAGGAAATGGCCCACATCATTGATTGGCCAATCATTAAGTTTGAAACCGTTTTAAAACGGTTCAGACTTAAGGGGGCATTGTTTGGGCCAAAAGCAAATACACGCCGACCCACTTCTCAAAAGCCCACAAAACAAAAGGAATAGAAAAATGGGCTTCAAATATCAGAACATGAGTAAGCCCAACCCACGTCTTTTTCAGAAAATGGCAGAAAAGTAAAAAAATGCCAAGTCAAATGGCGATTATAAATCAGATTGGGCCTAGTCTACAAAATCTACCATTTCTCTCAAAAGGCCCAGGGACAAATCGACAGCTCTTTTCTGAAATAAACTTTGAAAAGTCAACAATTTCAACTAAATTGATAAAAAGTTGACAAAAGCAGGCAACTAGGAAGAGACTTCTCTAAAACTCTGCCACCAGAAGATCAAAAATCCCTGTATATATATTCAGAGATATTTTCTGCTCCTAAGAAAGGCAATATTTTCAAGAGACACTGTCTATTCCTCACCCAAATTCACAATCGTTTGTTTAGAAATTAGTAACTTGGGGCGCAAGTCATCTATTTTCAAGAAATCTGCTAGAATTGTTATTGCTAGCAGTGGCACTCTTGCACACCAAAGAAAGTTGACTTGTTGGCCAGTCAATGGTTTTCAAGGTCATGGGGAACTTTACCCTTCTATCACAAGAACAAACACAAAACGGGTGAACAAACACGTGTGTAAAGTAAAGGTGCTTGAATTTAAATATAATTGAAAGACAAGTGCGGAAAGTAAAGTGCGTAAAATAAATATTTAAAGACGAGTACGTAAAATAAAGAATGTAAAGACAAGTGCATAATTTAAAGTGCGTGAAATAAAGAATTTAAAGACGAGTGCGTATTGTAAATTGCGTAAATTAAATAATTGAAATGCGAGTGCGTAAAGTCAAGGGCGGAAAGTAAACTAGATTACGAAGAACAATAATTAAACATGAATTGAAGTTATTGTAATTAAAATAGAATTGAAAAACAAGAACAAGAATGTAAAGGCATAATTGAAATCTACATAAACTAGAACGGGAAAAATAAGAACTAGGCTATGGCTACATTATGCTACTCCTATGATAGAAATTGAAGAAAATGTAAAATGACAAGTTGTGTGTTGTGTCGGGCCTTTCTCTCTGTAGGGGCTTTTTTCTTCCGACAGCTGTAAATGGGCTGGGCTGCCGTAAAGGGCAGATTGATGAAATTGTCCCCTTTGTCTGAGTTTGAAAATCAAGACCCAAAATGCTTCGAAAGGGCAGTAGAGCCTTAGGAAGCATCTTGGTTATCTTCACCAACCAAAACAACAGCAACTTACAGATAAATTCTTGGCTTGGCATGAGAAGCTTGTGGCATGTGAGCAAAATTGTCATGAGTTTAGCACTGAAGAGAAAACTAAGTGTTCCTAGGGGAAAGATGGGGTATTAAGGTTGGAGAGAAAGGATTTTACAGAGAGGTTTGGTTGAGCATGAGGAAAAAGAGAGAAAAAGGTGGCTTGAGTGTTTTTTCGGCAGCTTGACAGAGACTCTGTCAAGTGTCAGAACAGTTTCCCAAGAGGGAAAACTAAGGGAAAAGGATGAGCTGAGCACGAAATTGCTGGGTTTTAGGAGTAAGAGAGGGAGCTTGCTCTCTGATGTGATTGATGCTTGTTGGGTAGAAGAGGCCCCCTTTTATAGCCGCTGGAAGCTGACTTTTTCCAAGAAACCCTAATGGTTTCTATCCAATTTGGCTAAGTCTTTCCCTTCATTTCTCCCCTCATCTCTTTAATCATCCTTCTTTGGTGAAATCCACTCTACCCATTTGCACAAAATCAGGGATTTTTGGGAGCTCAAAGCCCCCTTTCCCGCGGTTGTTTCAGACTCCTATTTTCAGCCATCTTTCTTCCTTCTTTCTCCCCTCTTCCAAGGCTAGGTCTGATGAGGGAAATAAATAGGTATGCATGCTGGTTCAAAGGGTGATCTGGGCTCTAATATCCCTTGGTCATTTGGAAGTTTTTGCTTGAAACTTGCTCCTCCCATGTGCTGGAGCTTCTCAGTAGCTTTTCAGACTTTCCTTCGTGGCTTTATTCTTTAGCCAAGTGCTGGAGCTTTGCAACTCTTCTATTGTAATTGTATGGGCCAAGTTGATTTATTGAGTAAGTGGGCTTTCTTTATCAAATGTTTGGGCTTTTTGGTTGAGTCAATAGGCTATTTTGGTTGGGCTATTTTTCTTTGGAGTGATGGGCTATTCTTTTCTCTCTTGTGCTTACCCACACGTTTGGGCCTATGAAATGGGCTTGAGTCCCGAGGCTCCCAAGCAACCCGGGACTTCCATTTCTCAGCCCATCAATGGGCCTCATGAAAACTTATTACCATCCATACCACAACCCACTCAAGCAAGCCCCAGGCATCTTGCGTGGCTTGGGCCCACTTAAGCTTGTAGCATGGCATGATGCTTATTTGCTTGGCGTGGCATGTGTGCAAAGCGTATTTAACAAACTTTCGCGTGCCCAAATCGGTTCTTGAATTTATTTGGGCCGAACCGTGGATTTTTTGGGCCTCAACACTCTCTTCCATAAGCTTGGTATTTATAGGGGCTTTGGTGCGTCTCAATTTGGTCGGTCGTTAATTGGCTTTCAAGTCAATCATAATTGCTCCAGATTATCTTCAATCCCTTGTCTCATGCGTGTGATTTAATGTGAATAATAATGTTTGATTTGATTTTCCTTCCATCTTGAGCTCTCCCAACAATAACTTTAGTTGACCATCAAGCTGACATAATTCCTTCTATATTTGAACTGTAACCTATGATAAAATCCTCCTACGAATTATCTCTCTCCTTATTTAAGCATTGGTTGATTTTATGTATTTGGCCGCTTTTAGTCTTTCGACCGTATCTACATTTTGGCCGCTTTCAGTCTTTCGATCGTATCTACACTTTCGGCCACATATAGGCTTTCAACCACTTTTATGCTCCCGACCATATTGATATGTTCGGCCAGATTGGGGTATTCCACCACATTTAGATATTCTGCTACATTTATGATTTTGGGCTTCTATCCGGCCTTATTGATTAGGCCCACCGAAATACAACTTGGACTCACTATTAGTTTAATTGTCAGATCTCAGGCCTGACCCAGTCACATTTCAACCATGCCCAAACAATTTGCTTTTCTGGTGTTTACACATAATTTTCTCTCAAATAGAACTCACTAACACTCAGATTTCACACTCTCTCTTCTTTCCTCTTACTCTTCCTTTCTTTCCACTCTTCTCCATTGGTGTGTTTTGCTAAGCAATGGGAAGCCTATTTATGGGCAAATTGGATGGTTGCCAACATCATCATTAAGCTTTTTTAATATTATTTCCTTTTTTTTATGTGGGCTCCACCACCTTCTTTACAACACTCTCCCTTGGAGACCATAATGTATGTAATATGCCTCGTTAAAAACCTTACCAGTAAAACCCAGTGGGACAAAAACTAGTCGAAGGGAAATAGAATACGTAACCATGTGTAACATAAAATTCTGTGTATATTGACATGCATGCGACATTGTCTTGTTAAAACCTTGCTAGGAAAAACCCAGTGGGATAAAACTTGAATGAAGGAAAAAGAATACAGTGTGTGAAGATCTTTATTGACAGCATACTCCCCCTGATGCTTGGCAAAATATCTTTTAAGTCATATTGTTGATCATCTTTCTGAATGTCATTGTTGACACTGCTTCTGTGAGTCAACCTTGTAATATTGTTGGATACTCCCCTTGAAGAATATCTGCTCCTGATATCTTCATGACTATCTTTCTAGAGGGAAGATCTTTCGAATTAAGTGAATCACATAGCCATCAACAATTCATGTAGTTGAGTAAGCAAATATATTCCCAGTGAGCTATCTCTATGTAAATCATAGAAATTTCCAAAGTCCGCGAATCAAACAAAACCTAGGCTATTTGTAAGTTTACTTGAAAAGAATATGCCCGTATTTTGGGGTGATGGAGCTTAACACTATCTAAAAAATATAATGTCCGGTCCAGTATACTTCTAGAAAATCATTTAAGTGCCTAACGAATAATTCACATAAAAATGCTTCAATACTTTCTTAGTATAAGCAAGAATCTTGGTGGCATAATGCTCAATCTTCAGGCCGAGAAAAATATTTCTTGAACTCTTCAGGAGTTTTGACCAAGTATTAATTCTTCAGGAGTTTTGATCAATTATCAACAATTCAGGAGTTGTAATGTGTTGTAACCATATCATAATTAGTGTACTCATTGAGGCAATTTATACATATTAGTATTGAGTACAAAATTTGTGCTTCAGGCACATGTCCTTTACAGACTTGCTTGTTGCAATTTCAATCGTTCATGGATTCAAAGGATCACACTTTATGACACATTATATAGCTCTAACCCAGTTATTTATACATCTTTAGAAAATCGCTTTTGGCGATGTGCTCCTTGCATTTAATAACCCTTAAAGATAACATGTTGGTCTCTGTAAATATGCAATAAGAAGGCACGATGGCATATGTAAACCAACATTTCTTGTTTCTACCAGAAACATTGTGTCATACAAAGTGAGTATATTCCTCTTCATTCTAACACTCATGCGTAACCTTCAGGGTTAACATCTCTTTAGGGTTCGTACTATGGGTTTGTTCCTTTACATTCATTCTCATCTGTAATGGAATTGCCTCTTTCCATTTTTGGCCAATGATATTGTCAACATTTAATAATAGAATGTGGTTGCAATCAACACAACCCACTAATGATTTGAGTAGCTACTCCAAAACAAAAAATTATCATTCATCAATTCGTGATCCCACCATTCTCATATGCATGCGCATGCATCAATTATAAACATTTCTTTGTTTTCGGGTACCCAGGCCACTTCAGGGGCTTTTATTGTCTCTTTCTAGATAGACATCTCTTGTAGGATAAATTATGTGAGAATGTGGATCTTAACCTCCAATGGAGCGTTATTTTATAGTAAGGCGTGGATAATCTCCATTCAGGAAGTTGGAACATTTAGAACCCATATATCTGTCATGCTGTAGGCATGCCATAGATTAATACATACATGTCAATTAATACTCCTTTTGGGACTTTAAACCATATAATTTGCTGCACATTAGGCGTGCACCGTATTAATATTGATATCTTAATGGATTGTCCTTCCAGAACTTCAATCCATATCATTTGCTATGCAACAGGCGTGCATCATATTGATCACTGCTATACCCATGTTCTGTTCTTATGGGACTTTAATCTATACAGTGTATTATCAATGTATTCAACTTGCAATCTGTGAAATTTGTATTAATAATTTATGAATACATTCCAGAATGATACAAGTCATTCTTCTGGAATGGTCATAATACAAGTCGTTCTTCTGGAACGATCTATAATGCAAGTCATTCTTCTAAAATGGTCCTTTGCATGGCATCCTTATTGAACGGCCTTATCTCCCCATTTGGTTACCTTTAAGGATGTCGTAAAAAATATCAAAATATGAGTACAAGCATAAAATAACACAAGTATTGCTTACATCCTTAGGTGAGAGAAACTTTGCTTAAATATCATTCAAGCTCGTATCGACTCAGCAAATACAATGTAATGCTTGATGATCTAGTTATATCTTATAAAAGCAAAAATCATAATTCTTCTATCTTTGTAAAAAAATAATAAAAAACCCTCATTGTTAGGTTCACTACATGGATTTGTTCTTCATATGTTCGTTTGAAGAAACAAAATCCTTTATGAGTAGAGAGTTGTAAAAAGAAAGAAAAGATACAAAGAATTGTGATATTGATTGCAAGGTAGGTAAGAAATCAGGGAAGGAAACTAGTGAGGTAACAAACAACAAACTCTCACTTCTCCTAGCTTAGAAAAACTTCGGGAGATTAGAGCTTGTGGTTGTCCTTACAGTTCCCTGATCTAGCTGAAACGTGATCAGGATAGTCTCGCTTCCTGAATGGATGATCAAAGATAGTCTCGCTTCTCAAGCACATCGAGTGCTCATTGATAGGAAAAACAAGTGGATATTGCATCACTAGATATGAAGAAAGCTGGAGAAAATTGGATGTATTCTGCAAAGAAAATTTCGTTAGTAACATATATACAAATTAGAGGAACAGTTTGATCCGGTGAATCTCAAATTAACTATGGAAATTTGTGTGGTTCTCAAGATGCTTCTTAAAAAGTAACTTCGTGAAATCCGCAAAGAAAGATTGGCTTTGACAAAAATAGTCCTTGAGAACCCTTAAAGTGTTGACAGACATTAATAGAAGCCGTGTGAAGTTTTAGAATCTGGAAAAGGAAAAGGGAATATAGGGATCCGAAAAAATATTGAGATCCTGGAAACAAGGCCTGATTTGGGTAACTGCCTTTCAACTCTACTTCATTCCATTTTCTGAAAATTCATATTTTCTAAGACTTTCCTCGAAACCCTTTTAAAATGGCTTCCTCTTCTTCTCCTCCCAAACATCTCGATTTAAATGTTTCTCCCAAAACTACTCATGATGCCAAAATTTGGCTTCCATCCTTTGTATCTCAAAATCGTCATATCACAATTAATGATTCTGTGATGATAAATGATACGACTGTTGTCATAGTAGCTACGAATGTCCTTACTCCTATGGATGAAATACTGTTAACATGAAGGTTTGAAGAAGAGGCTATTGATGACCCAATGGCTTTTAGCATTCAGAGTGTTGCTTCTGTTTCTAACATGGCTGATCGTTTGTATGCCAGAGCAAATGAGATTCAGGAGTTGAACACTGAAAATTTGTCTCTTCAGAGAATGCTTCATGAGTCTCAACAAGAGGTTGAGAAACTTAAAGAGGAAAATAAGGCCTTGTTCAAACTGGTGAGTTCATACTCCATTGATACTCGGACAAGGCTTGACATGCTGTAGATTTCCAATGAAAAGATTATGGGAGACCACGAGAGGCTCATGGCTAAGCTTAAGAGGTGTCATCCTCTTCCTTCAGAGGCTTCCATAACATAATGGAATTTTATAGATTTTACTGAGCGTGCTCTTTCCTTGCAGGTGAAAATAATCTATATGTTATATGCTCTTTTCATGTTATAATAATTGGGTAAATTCTTAAACTTGCACCTGTGGTTTTTACGTCTTTTCAAAACAACATTTTGGAACCTTGTGCCTTATAGGTTCACATAACCACGTCAAATTTCTCAAATTACATATTTCAATGCATGTGAGTCCGGAACTTCTGGCTCGAGTTAAACACGACTTCAGAATTTATTTGCCTTTTTCAAATGGGCATGAAATATAAATTGAGTAAAAGCCATGATAATATTGCAATATAGTAGTGAAGAGCATTAACTACTATATACCCAATACTTCAGGTTTGGGATCTCTCATACACTTCAGGTTCTAAATATTGTCAGATTTTAAACTTCAGGCCAAAATCTCATATTTTCATGGTATTGTCCATGTTTGGAGGAGATTTTGGCTTCTCATTTAATTGCTCATTCATAAGTTTAAGAAACTGCAGGTTCCCTTTTATATATAGTGACGGTTTACCCAAAATGGTTAATATTTAGGGAAATAAGGCTTCATGCCACCAGTTTTTTAATTTTAACTGGAAATACCACTTTTTCCCACATAATTGTCCATGTGTTTGAGGAGATTTTGGCTTCTCATTTAATTGCTCATCTATGAGTTTAAGGAACTGTAGGTACCCTTTTGTATATAGTGACGGTTTACCCAAAATGGCTAATATTTTTAGGGAAATAGCGCTTCATGACACCAGTTTTTTAATTTTCAATGGAAATACCACTTTTCCCACAAATTTTGCAAATATCACCTATAAATATATATTTATTGTCCGCTTATTGCACATATAACACTTTTTCTGAAATTTAATTTTCTCTCTCAGCTCTCTCTTGGCTTTGTCTCTCTCTGTCGCTCAGCTCTCACTCTTTCTTCGCTCTGTTGCTTAGCTCTCACTCTCGCTTCACTCTTTCTCTGTCACTATGCTCTCGTTCTCTCTTGCGTAGCTCTCTCTCTCTCTTTCTCTCTCTCTCTCTCGTGCTCTCTATCTCTCTGACGCAGTGCTCTTCCTCGCCCAGTGGTGTTTGTTCTTCGAAGCTCAACTCCATTGTTCACCTCCAAAAGGTACTGTTCATCATCATTTTCTTAGGGTTTAGGGGTTTCTCTGAAGTTGGTTTAGGGTTTATGGGTTTCTATGAAATTGGTTTAGGGGTTTCTTCAAAATTGGTTTAGGGTTTAGGGGTTTTTTTTGAAATTGTCTGATTCTGATGATTCCGTGTTTGAAATAGTGAATGGGTTTGTTCTTTGTGGATAGATTCTTGCATTTGATTTGGGATTCGCTTTACTGCTGTTGTTTTGTTGTTGTTATTGATGTTGTATTGCTGTTTTTTTGTTGTTGTATTGTGATTTTAGTGGTGTTGTATTGGCATTGTAGTGCAGTTGTATTGCTAGTTTATTGTGGTTTTATTTCCGTTCCATTATGGTTTTAATGGTTTTGGCGATTTATTGCTAGTTTCTGTGTTTCTTTGTTGTTTTGTTTCATCTAAAGAAAGAAAATTGTAGGTGTTCATTTATAGTCTCTACATTAGCCACCTAAATCTTTATAGTTTGTTTTGCAATTGCAGTAGCTTTTTGATGTCTGTAGTTTGTACATAAATATCCATTTATTCTGCTATGCAGACAGAGTCCATAAATTTTCTTTCGATGTTCCATCTATACTGTATTTCATTTGTTCTCTTTTTATGACATACATGTATATCGGTATGGTGATGAGTAGATTGTAGGAAGCATTGATGTTGTTGGGCTAGTTCTTTTAGCCTTTGCTCTTAAACCGTGTATGAAGTTGATCGTTGGGGCATGAAATCACTTTAACAGTTGGGTGGTGTTTGGTTTATGGATGGAATGTAATCCTTATTTAGTAAAATGGAATGTAGATAAGAGTGGAGTGTGGAGAGAGTTTGAGAGTAGATAAGAAACTAAAATTAGGTTAAAAATGAAATTGGTATTATTTCACATTTCAAGGGATTGACAGTTGATGGGAATGGTCATTTCATTCCACAGTTTAATCCAATAAAGCAGACACTGTCTTATACATGGCATTATAAATGAAAGTGGTGTATCAAATGGGATTTGTGGCATTTTCTAGGAAGCCTTGTGGAGAGAAAATATAAGAGAAGGAAGCCTTGTGGAGAGAAAATATAAGAGAAGGAAATGGGAAAATATAAAAGCAACACTTGTGGAGAGAAAATATAAGCCTTGAAGGTACAATGAATTCATTTTTTTTGTCATGGGACAGGTTGGTGAACATACATGCATTGCATAACAGGTTCTATTGCTCCTCTATTGTACTTTTATCATTGATATATCTCGTTCCTATTGCCTCTATCTACCTCTGTATTGTGTGTTTATTGCTTTGTTATTGTGTATATTTCAACGGCCTAAAATTATTTGTATAATGTTGGTGTGCAGGAAAATATGGTTTCTAAAGTAAAGTTGATGATTGATGAGGATGAAAAGTTCAAGGGAAAGGCATTGTCCCTTTCCCATACAAAGACCGCCATTGGTACAATGAAGGAGAAATTGAGTCTGCAACAGTTACAAAGGTTCCAAGACAGTTGTTTTGGTCATCTATTACTGATTGAAGACCTTAAGTGGACTGCACAAATTGTCCATGGGTTGTTGTTGAGGAAGGCTAAATTCGAAGACAGTTTCCCAGGTGGACGAGATAAAATTCATTGTTGGCAATAAGGTGATACAATTCACAGCGCAGCAGTTTTACGTCATCAAGGGGCTAAGCTTCGGAAACCTTCCTTTCATTCCGATTGCAACTAACGAAAACTACTCATTGAAAAAGAAAAACTTCTGCAACAATAAAATTGTCACCCTTTCCAAACTAGAAAAAGCCTTCATCGGCTGCACTGATAAGGAGGATGTCTTAAAGCATGGATTTCTATATTTTGTTGTTTTTGTGCTGTTGGGTAGTGAAAAACATGTCAACATTGACATGCGTTATTTGAAATTGTTGGAAGACCTTGAAGAGTTTCAAAAGTATCCATGGGGCGCTGTTTCATACGCGAAGACAAATGCCTCACTTCTGAGGGCACTTTGTGCAGATTACCATCGAGTAAAAGTGTCCTAAAAAACTACAAAAACCAAAAAATCTAAAAAGAAATCAAAGACAATGGCAAGTGGTAGACCAATAGAGTACCACATAAAAGGTTTGGGCTTTTGAGGTGTTTCCAGCGTTGGCTACACTGCATTTTTTTTTTTTTTTTGCATGAAGAGAATGGCCACATCCCTGGTAGACTATAATGGATGAGCAATACTTTGGCTTGTTTTCACGAGCTAATGAGCCAAGTATTCGAAAACTGTGAGGTTAGTTATGTTCATAATGATTATGTTACGCATGTGAAAAAATAATAAGTTTACTGATATGTATTTTGTATGTATAAATTGTAGGTTGATGTGCAATAGCCCTATTAGACTTGGGGTGACAATATTGATGAAAACATTGAAGAAATTGTTGAATTGTTTGCCGATGAGGCCAAAGAAAATACCAGCACTTCTGTTGAAGAAAAAGATGACGAAGTTGACGAAACATCTACCCTTCCCTCGTCTTCTATGGTAAGCATGACCTTTTTGCAATGTATAGGTCATAATAAAATTAATGACGCTACTGTATAATCAGTATATAGTCAATATATAGGCAATACGATAGGAAAACAATAGCAGTATTTGGGTTATATTTTGTAAGTATTGTAACAGTTACATTATAACTGTATGCAAGATAAACTCTCGTCAATTGAGTTACGCACTTCGAAGCGTGAGTTTCAAACCACAAAGGATGAGTTGGCAAAAGTAGCCAGTTCAAATCGAGCGCTTAGAAAGAGAGTGCGTGACTTGGAAGAGATGGTACAGAAGGAATCTTTATTTCAACAAGACCCTCGCTTCAATGGAACACTATTTTAAGCTGGAGATAAAGGAGTTGAAAAAACGAAATGGTGGGTTTAATGAACGTGATGAGGGACATGACGAAGTCGATAGTCCTCATATCAATGAAGGAGGCAACAATGACATGTCGCCCTTACATGAATATATTACTCCAACTACAGAATCGGTAGAAATGGAAGCACCAGTCCCCCGTGATGGAGCCCAAACCTTCACAGCCATAGATGTCCAAAAGGTAGAAATGGGCACTTCAGTTCTTGACAAACAAGTGCAGCAAGAAGCTGAGTAGCCAAAAGCTGAGAAGATTCCTACTCCAAAAGATGTGGACGGGTGCGGAGTAATCTGCTAAAAACTGTTACCTTTGTTAGAGGATTGGAAAAAGAACGACATTAAGGCATTGGGAGGTCAGATGAATCCTCCCATCATAACCAATGTTAAGGTGGCTTGTGATGAAGTGATTAAGGAAGGTAGTGACACTATTGAAAAACAAGAACCAAAAGGTAAAGGGTGCGAAAAAAAGAAGACGATTATTGTTTCGGATGAGGAGGCAACCCCGCCATGTTTTTATCCAACAAAGTGTCCATTGACGATGTCAAGGCAATAATGTAGTTTTGCACTACTTAGAAAACTGATTTAAGGTTAGGATTTTTAACCTTGGAAATCCAATATTCATATTGTTGTAGTATGCAGTGGTCTACTAATACGGAAAAGACAACTCTCTCATCCTTTGGTGTTTGGAACTGACTGGACAACTGCAAATTATTGTTTGCAGGTAAAAATGTGAACATCTTAAATTCACTTCTTCGGTTGTATTGGTTTCGTCATTACGTAATGTGCCTTAAATTCAATGTTTGCAGCAATTTTTAGAGCCGGTAAAACCGCCTACAAAGAAATGAGTATCGAAGAAAGCAGCTACTCCAAATACCGTTGACCTTCCACCCTGTGCACGGTACATGGCAACATTGGTATGCGCAAACATGGATCAAACTCCAGAAGGTGTATTTCTTGTATAATCTTCAAATGTGCCATTGGGTTGCAATAGAAATCAACTTCATGAGACATATTGTGATTGTGTATGACTCCTGTATTGCTTTTACCTCAATTTCCAAGCTGGGCACATATCTTGAGCCTATTAGCAATACTCTGGCACAGGTGTTGCACGATATGCGGTTTTATGACACTTCTAAGGTTGAAGAGGTGAAGCAAAAGGGGATGAAGATGTCTAAGTTTACGCCATTCACAATTTGCAACATTGGAGATGTGCCGCAACAATGTGATGGGTAAGCTATGTTAATTTAGTTAAGTTTATCGACATTGTAAATAAGTGCAGTTCTAATTTCTGAACTTATTAGCCCCACAGTTCCTCTTGCGGAACCATGACGTCGGCATTTGTTTGGATCACCTATTACCGACTTAAGCTTGCAATAGAGGCTTTTAGGGGGGAGGCGTATATATGAGGTAAGGGTGATAATGTTTCTCAAATGAATTTAGTCTTCACTTATCACTTGGGAATTCAGTCTGAATTTAATTTTTTTAGTTCATCCTTTATATGAATATGCAGACATGGAAGCTCTGGTGGCACTGCTTTATATGGTGATCATCCAGTCTGATAGAGCTATTTGCTTAAGTTATTCTGTGCAGCAATGTGAAATAATTTACAGGGTCTACAGCCATGTTGTACATGATGATATGTAATATTGTACAGTTGGTAGCAGTAACTAATTGCCTTACATGGCACATAAATTGTATCCATTTTGTAAACATGGCAGATAAACTGTATCCATTTTGTAGACATCGCAGATAAATTGTACTCATTTTGGAGTAGGAATATGCATCAATTTTCATTTTATGAAACGAAATTGGGTAGTACGTCTAATTAATATCACTAGGGATGTACTTCTGATTATGTTTTCAAATTGTGCTTTTGTTTTGGAGTTGTCGTCGTCGTTAGCATACCTATTCTTTAGATTGTTTAGTTGAGCTATTTCATACACCTCGATATATAAACAGATCTATCCTTACTATTTATGGAGGTATAACAGTGGCCCGTCGTTGTTATGCAATATATAGACAATATAAGGTTACAATCGCAGAATAAACAAACAAGTGGCGCATTCTGAGTACCAGCAGACCCAAAACACATACAATAGGGTGACAATATTAGATCAATATATGTACAATAAGATGGCAATATTAAGTTAATATATGTACAATACACAGACATCCATTTCAAACTACCTTCAATTTACACATGCAAAATAAATCGCCACCTAACCCTAACAATACTATCCCGCGAAAGGAAAACAAAGGCAACACATTCACATCGCATCACCAACCACAACATGAGGCGAACCAGCACTTACCCTCACTCATCTACATAAACTCTGGCAAATGAAAATTATTAGAGCTCTATCAAAAGATCCATGTCTTTGGCCATCCATATTCAACACCTGCTAGACACTAGCTACATCAATTTCGCTCCAATTGTAGTCTGGTGAGACGACCGAAGCATAATCTTAGAACATATCAAAGCTGTTGTTGAAACATTCAACCATTTCATGGTTATATTCTTCAGATTTTGTGAATTGTTAGACAGCATTGTCTCTTCCAAATTTAACTTGAGGGACTCTAACTCTTTGCTTTGACTTATTGCTTTTAGAGTTTGCCTCACTTCTCCAGCATATCCTTTGTAAAACTTGTTGGCCAAGTTTCCCATCACTTGGCCATGAATATCATATTTTCTTTCCCATTAATCTGTTGCCTTAGACAAATATTGGAGATTGTGCTTCACGACAGAGATTTTGTCAAGTGGATCATTGCTCTCAAAGGTGGAGATCGTGATTTGGAGTCAGAGGTGGAGATGGGAACGGCACATGCCACGGCTGGTCTCTCGGGTAACTAACATTGTAGTTTGGAGGTCGTACGTCTTACATCTTTAAGTATCGATGGGGACAATTCACAGCTCCGGTCTGCCAAAAAAAAAACATTGTATTCAGCCTGTAGTTTTTACTTATGAAAACTTGTAAACAACAATATGGTCAGCTTTATTGGAGAATGTTTGCCTTTAAGTAAGTTAAGAATCGTTACTTTTCCCAAACCTGAAGTTAAGAGGGTGCCTATACTTCTATTATATATAGCAACTTGTCTAATTTATATTCTATTGAAGGAATTACTTACATCTCAATATCTAACGAAATTGGGTATGTAGTTGGTGCATTAATTTGATGGGATTGCACTGTACACCATTTACTCCTTGGTTGTAATTTAGAGCATTAGAATAACAACAATAAAATTGGATTACAAACAAAAAAAAAAAACAAAACAAAACCTTACTGGGAAATTGGAAATTGTGGATTTGAGGCAAAAAATGATGTAACTAAACAATTTTTGAAAATTTGAACAAAATGCAAAACGAAATTTGAACAAAATACCATGTTTTGTAAAAATCTCCATGCAGACATAGTTTCAAATTTTTTGGAGGGTCAAATTTTTTGGAGGGCCAAGTTAGGTGGGGTGTCACAAAAAAGAGAACAATTCACTCTCATTATCATGCCCGCATGCATCTCCTACATATAAATGGTATGAAAGAAAAACTTGAAAATGCCCCTACCATTGCAGTTATGGTATTCAAGGAATCTGATGAAATGGCCCAGTTGAAGCAAAAACAAGTGGAAACCGAATTTGAATTATTTCGCAAGTTTGCAAAAATAGTGGCTTTAAAAGGAAACTGGGATAACATCACTATGGGTGGGGTCATGAATTTCATGGGTCGCGATAATCACAATTGAAGAGTAATCAACTCCGAATGTGTCAACAACAAGAAACTTTTAACACATTAATATGACTTTGGAGACTGTAAAATGTAGTGGAAACATCCCGTAAAATGGAACTATGAGGTGGCTTCTTTTAGTATTATGTGACTATGGCGTAGCCTCTTGCTGTATTATGTAAGTTTCGAAATTGGATTTGATGGAATTATGATGCCTCTTTTTGTATTTGTGTGTATACAGTTTCCTTTATCCTTGTCCAGTTCAAATGATTATAGCGGCAATAACTCCACAATACCCATGCGTATAATGGCAGTATGATATCAATAAGAGCACAATACAGTTACAATAGGATCCTATTGCGGTAGGTAATGCATCAGACTCTACCATTTTATTGACTTATACATCCCTTAAAAGACATATGGCCTACATTACACACCTTCAATATGGACTCTATATATACAATTCATGCCTTGCACCACCATCACATTCCCACCTAAATTACAAAAAATGACACCACAAAACCTCATGCTCCTTCCTCTTCCAACCCCTAAATTATCCATCGAATGTCCAATACTAGATGGCTACTTGGGTAGTGGGATACCCTACAACTCCATAACATAATTGGTTGGGGAGAGTGCATAACATAATTGGTTGGGGAGAGTGGTTGTGGAAAGACACAACTTTGTCTCCAACTAAGGTAAGAATTCAGCTCCTACCCTTACATGACGGACTAGGGGGCTCCTCCCTCTACATATTCACATAATTCAGCTTCTCATTTCGTCGATTGCAACAAGTAGTCACCCTTTATCATGCATCATACCCCAACTTAATAGGGTTGGACCTATTGGAAGACATATATGTCCATGGTGTTCATGAAGCATAACAACTTATCCATGTCCTTCGAGACATAGAAGCATTTATTGCCATTGATCACACTTGGTTACCTATGAAGCTCATTTCATTGATTCCATTGCTGTATTGTTTCGATCATAGTATGAAACAACATTGGCATATTTGAAATGCTGGTCTGAAATATTTTTCAAGATATCCGGGACATTGAAGGCTTTAATAAATAAGTTTCAGGTGGCGGTGGTTGTCACCAACCAAGTGGTGGATTTTATTGGGCCAGATCATGGAATCAATGGGGTGAGGTTGGGAAACTTGGAGTTCTTGCATACATCAGGCAGACAGGTGAGTCCAGCTTTGACACTGGCTTGGGCACATTGCATCAATTCAAGAGTGTTCCTAGCAAGACATGAGGAATCTGTTGGGGTTAATAGTCGTAATGCTCCTTCAGCAACTATATCTAGTCAAACACATAGGACATTTCACCTTGTATTTGCCCCACATTTATGCATCGTTTGAATTTGTAATCACAAAAGAAGGTGTAGTAGGAGTATCACGGTAACTGCATAATAATTGCATTATAAGGTGTTTACAAGAAAATGGAATAGTTGTTCAGTGCACAACGCCAAGAATTCCGCAACAGAATGGTGTGGTTGAGAGAAGAAATCAAACTTTGAAGGACATGGTTCGTAGCAAGATTTCCAAAACTGATTTGCCTAGGCTTTTTGAGAATAGCGATCAAAACAACAAACTATAGAGTGCCTAGTAACTCCGTACTTAAGACATTTTTTGTCAAAATTTGGACTATCAGAAAGCCTAGCCTGCAACATCTTCATGTATGGGGTTGCGAAGCTAAAGCTTGAATCTATAACCCTCAAGAGAAAAAGCTCGATTCTAAAATGATTAGTTGTCATTTTATAGGTTATCCCGCAATTTCAAAGGATTTTAGATTTTACTGTCCAAATTATGGTACTCAAATTGTTGAGATTGATTGTTCAGTATGAAGAACTAGTTGATCAACAACAACAAGAACAAACTGCAGAAAATCTTCAAAAAGAAAATTTACCTAAACCAATGTCGTTGAGGAGATCTGACAGACCAAGAAGATCCACAACAATTTTGAATAGATTTTGACATTGGAGATGAGGCTGATCAAATAAGTTTTAAAGAAGCTATGGAGAGTCAGAATGCAGACAAATGGAGGGAAGTAATGTTGAATGAACTCAAAAGCATGAAGAATAATCAAGTATGGGAATTAGTTGAACCTCACAAGAGCCAGAAATTAGTAGGCTCGAAATGGGTATTCAAAACAAAGAAGGATAAAGATGGAAGAATCGAAAGATTTAAGGCTATATTGGTAACAAAAGGATTCACCCAAAGGGGGGGAATTGACTACACTGAGACGTTTTCTCTAGTTTCCACCAATGATTCTTTCCTTATCATTATGGTTTTGGTGGCACATTGTGACCTATTTTTACATCAAATGGATGTAAAAACTGCTTTCCAGAATGGAGAACTTGAAGGGAAAAGAGTTTGCAAAGGAGGGAAAAGAGCATATGGTTTGCAAAATTAAAAAGGCAATTTATGGATTAAAGCAAGCAAGCAAGAGGTGGTATTTCAAATTCCATCAAACTATTTGATCTTATGGTTTTTAAAGAGAACATAGCCGATCATTGCATTTATTTGAAGAAGTGTGGGAGCTGATATATTTTTCTAGTGTTGTATGCGGACGATATACTTTTGGCTACAAATGACCACAATTTACTGAAAAGACATTAAGGAGCTATTTTGAAATAATTTTGAGATAAAGGATTTGGGAGAAGCTGCTTTTGTGTTAGACATTGAAATTCAGAGAGACTGAGCTCAAGATCTCCTAGGCCTATCATAGAAAACATACATTGAAAGGATACTCAAGCGTTTTAACATGAGTATGTGTTTTGGACAGAAAGTTCCGTTAGCTAAAGGAGATTTAAAGAAAGAGAAGTGCGAGTCTATAGTTCGTTTTGTCTAATCGTTTTTCACTGTAGCTAGAAGAAAGGACTTAACTATTTTAAACTCATGGCCAATAAAGATTATCAAACCTTTTGGAATACAAAAGTTTAGTGCTCTAATGCTTGATCTGGTGGGAGAATGTTATGTTTCCTAGTTAGATTAGTGCACTAGATACTAAGTTATATCAGGTTTTGATAAAATTTTAAATTAAGTTATACCTTGAGGCCCAAACCTTGTGGAATAAGGAAAGGTTTTGAAGCCTATTAAGGGGTCCTATTTATTTCCTTTTTAGCGTTAACCATTTTGGTGGGCTTGAAAGACTAGTCAAGTCGTCCCTCGATGATGAGTTGAGACGACTTGACCTAGCCCTATATAAGCTTAAGGCCCTACTCTCGTTAGACACGTTCGCTAACCCTAATCTCATCATAAAGAGAGAGCTTAAAGAGATTCTGAGAGAGAGCAGAAGTCTTGAGCTGTTCCTGTTCTTGCTGGGATATTGCTGTTATGGTTGAATGAGTTCAGAGGTCGTATACTCAAGGAAGATGGCACCAAGTATGTCTTTTCATTTTTCAGATTGTGTGAAAGACCTTGAACACGCATTTAAATAAATCTAACAGTTACAAAAAATTAGTTGAGACTTACAACCACAATTGAGTCCATTAGGTATCTAGCAAATCAAGGAATGGCTTTTAGAAGCAATGATGAATCTTGTGAGTCATCAAATTGGGGTAATTTCATTGACTTTATAAAAGCTTTTTCAAGAATGAATGTAGAAGTTGAAAAAGTCGTCTGAGATAATGCTCCTGGAAATGTGAAATATATTGCATCAACGATACAAAAGGAGATCCTAAATATTTTTGCCAACAAAGTAAGGAAGAAGATTCATGAGGAAATTGGAAAGGATGGAAAATTTTGTATTCTTGTTGATGAAGCACTTGATGAATCTAAAAAGGAACAAATGGATATTAACCTATGATTTATTGGTCGTGATGGGTTTATTCGAGAATGGTTTTTTGAGATTATAAGTCTTCATGATACTAATTCCTCAACTCTTAAAACTGAGATTTGTAAGGTGCTTGGTAAACATTTTAGTTAAAAATATGTGTGGCCAAATATATGATGGTGCTAGCAATATGCGTGGTTAATAGAATGACTTACAAGCATTGTTTCTAAATGATTGTCCACATGCATATTATATACACTGCTTTGCTCATCGCCTCCAACTAGCATTAAATGCTGGAGCTAAAGAGGTAGGAGTCATTTGGAGATTTTTTTCAATGTTGAATAATATTGTGCATTTTGTTGGTGCTTCTACTAAACATCATTCTAAGTTGAAATTATATTTAAAAAGCTGAAAGTCAAAGGCTGTTAGAGCCTGGAAACTTGGAATGCGTATAGGGGCTAATCAAATTCGTTGTTTGCAACAACCTGGAACCACTCATTGGGGGTCTCATTTTAAAACTATCAGAAGTTTGATTGATTAATTTGAGGCAACCAAGACACTTCTTGATGAAATAGGTCGTAATGGACCTACATCACAATTTCGTGGGGAAGCTGAGAATATTTATATTGCCATAATGTCGTTTGAATTTATTTTTTCCGTACTTTTATTGAAAAAGCTATGGGATTCATAGATTTTCTTTGTCAATTACTTCAAAGCAAATCTAAAGACATTGTAAATACTTTGAATCTTGTTTCCAAGTACAAAAATGAAGCTTGACGGGGTGAGAAATAATGGTTGGGATGATTTTATCAAGAGTGTACTATCATTTTATGAACAACATGACATTAGTGTACCTGATATGAGTGCTCATCATAAAATGGGTACAGGTCGTTCTTGTCAACAAAAGGATTCTATTACAGTTGAGCATTATTTCCGTATTGATGTATTTAATGATGTAATAGATTTTCAGTTGGTAGATTTAAATACTAGATTTCTAGAGCAAACCGTGAAACTTCTTTATCTTACGTCAATATTAGATCTTCGTAATTCATTTGAGCGATTTAACATTGGTGATATATGCAATCTTACTGGGAAGTTTTATCCTCAAGATTTTACTACCACTGAGTTGCATGTTTTACATCAATAGTTGGGATTTCTTAAGACTAATATGGATCCTCTTCCAGCCTTCAAGAATCTTGATTATATTCCTGAATTACTTAAGTGATTACTTGAAATAGGGTTAACACACACCTACCACTTGATTGATAGATTGATTTGTTTAGTGTTAACTCTTCTAGTTTCTACACCAACAACAAAACGTGCATTTTCTTCTATGAGATTAATCAAAAATCGACTTTGAAACAGGATAGAGGATAAGTTTCTTGCTAATTGTATGATTCTTCACGTTGAAAAACAATTTGCTGATAGTATTTATGTGAAGGATTTTTCCCACGAGAATATTCTATTGAAACATTCCCCTTTCTTCTTCGCTGCCTCTTTCTCCCTGCAAAATAGATCAAATGAGAGGACCACACCAGGGGGTTGCTGGCCAAAGACTCTCTGATGCCTAAGTTAGTTCAATTGATTCGTATAGAAAACAAAAGCTAAATAGGGTATGGAGATATATGTGTAAGGTGTAAACCGGGTGGCCGGAGTCGTGAGTGGTGGCCGGAGCCTTATGTAAAAGGGAGAGAGAGTATGGCGGCTAAGGTTTGTGAAGGATAATTTCTGCAGAGTTTCAATATGAATTTAGACGTACCGCAACCCTTGTGTGTAGCCATCTACTTATAGGGGCCTCAGAGGCTAGGGTTTTAGAGGGATAATTTCGTAGATGGAAAGGAATCATTCCTCCTCGATTTGGCGAGATTGGACTAATTAGGGATTTGATTTATTTGATTTAAATCAAATCCCTAATTAAGGTAGGAATCAAATCAATCCCAATTTAATTAGGTAACTCCCAATTAAATTGAGTAACCCCCGATTAAATTGCGTAACTCCGAATTACATCGAATAATCCCAAAATGGAAGGAAATATTTGACCTAGGGTTTTGATTTAATTTGGTTCTCACAAATGGCCCCCAGCTTCTGCATGGCGCGTGGTGGCATGTAGCAGATGTAGATTGATTGTTGGGCTATCCAACTGTGTCTGGGCTTCCTTCAGTGAGTTGGACTCTTTTTGCATATTGGGTTCCTAATTGGAGTGGGCTTTTGACTATTCTTGGAGTTGGGTCCCAGTAGGAATGGGCTTGCGATTCCTTCTTGACCTAGAATGCCCAACTTGTATAAATGCAGGGCTTCTCTTCACTCTTCTTCACATCGCAAACTTAACTTCTCTCCTTTCTAGCCTGAGAGAGATCTTGGAGAATTTGTACTGCTTGTAGAAGAGAGGAGTCGCCGTGCATCCCAAGGTAAGTTGAGCACGTATATTTCTTTTTCTTTATCTTTTCTTCTTTTTTTGCGGAGCAGGCCAGTTGGGGGAAGCTCAGTTAGTTATCGTCGTGACAAGTGACGGTTAGCAGTGGGCGGCAGCTGTGGTGGAGCAGGTGCGCACAGATGGACCAACTGCTGCCTATTGTCGTAGGTCTGGGCTGGAGCATGTTGGGCCTCATGTGTTGCAGACCATGGTAGCTGAGCGAGTATCGGGATGAGGTCGATGGTCTGCTCCCTGCCCAAGATGTTGTGAGATGGAAGCAGAACATTCCAGATTTTGATGATCTGCTTATATAACAAAAGGAGTGTTCTTCTGAACAGCCCCTCAAAGGGGAAGGTTGATGTCAAGTCTTCAAGAAATTGAGTTGCGGCTTCGCAGGCCAAGAATGTATCTCCATTAAGGAAGAAACCAAGGCTCCATTCTATGCATTTGAAGATGGACACATCGAGATGCTCCACCCTAACTTGTTCCATGTGCAAGGTGAGCAAGTTAATGCCGTGAACATGAAAGGACCTAAAGAATAAGCGGTCGAAGAGGCGGTAGCAGAAGAGGATAGAGCAAAGGATGTAGTTGATGAGATGGTGGCAGATGTCGCGGAGCAGGCATGTGGAGCTACTGAAGGCGTGGCTAATCAAATGGATATCGAAGAGGCTTCAAATCAATGGTCTCCTGCTGGCGTCTCACACTAGATGAAGACTTCTTTATTTCTTTTTAGCTTTTGTAGTCTGCTTTCTTGTTTAGAATAATTGGTCTTGTTTGACCATCTTCCCTTTGTTGAACTAGGCCGGTTGGTCAACTTGCTATGGAAATTTTAGTTTTTTTTTTCAGCTTCAATTTGCATATTGACTTGTGAACAACTTGAGTAACTAGCAAGTGTCTTGATCGTGTATCTCCCTTAGGACGCTTCTTTGAGGGCAGCGTCTCCCACAGGATGGCTCTGGTCATCGCTCTGCGTCTCTATTAGAATGCTCCTTATGGGCAACTGTGTGATTATCCTGCCTCCCTTAGGAAACGGATAGAAACCTAGATACCTCCCTCAGGAAGCATGGAGACCTCTTTTAGGAAATTTCTAGGGCACCCTGCTTCTCCCTGAGAACGCTTCTTTGTGGGTTACGTCTCCCGAAGGACACTCCATATGGGCAACTATTTTTTGAGTGCAGATGAGACATTCTTGAACTTTCAGTAGTTGCTTGTCCTCTTCAGAAATATGCGAGGCTCAATCATCTGCTTGGGACTGAGCAGACGGGGGGAAGCTTCACGGATAATACTTTCAAAGATGGTAAGCATTCCATTGTCGTGGACTTTCCTTCCCATCCATGGTGTCTAGTGTGTAGCTTCCTTTGCCCCCAGGACCGGATGATCACAGAAGGGCCCTCCCAGTTAGGATTCGTCTTTTTTTATCCTTGTCTTGGTGCAGCGATGAAAGCCTTTCTTAGCATGAGATTGACTGGTTGAAACTGTCTGATCTTGGCTCTTTTGTCATAATAAGACTTCAACTGCTGTTGATAGGAGGCGACCCGGATAATGGTCTTCTGGCACTCGCGCTCAAGTAAGTCAAGGTTGAGCCTCATCTACTCGGAGGTCGTATACCATAGGCGAGGGAGAATGGGAATTCGCCAGTCGATCTTCGTTTGGTGGTGCGATAAACCCATAGTACTCTGGGGAGTTCATCCACCCATTTCCCTTCGGCGTTTTCTAGCCTTTTCTTCAAGCAATCTAATATGACTTTGTTGGATGCCTCGGCCAGTCCATTGCCTTGTGGATACCTCGAGGTGGACAGGTGTTGCTTGATCTTGTATTTTGCAAAGAGGGCGGTGATTTGCTGGCCAATAAATTGTGAGCCACTGTCGGTAACCAGCGACTGTGGGCAGCCAAACCCGCAGATGAAGTTTCTCCAGATGAATCGCTCCACATCGGCTTTTTTAGTAGATCACATTTCTTGTATCGCTGGTAGCGATCACATTTCTTAACATATTCGGTGGAGTCATGGAGCATGGTAGGCTAAAAGTAGCCTATGCTTAAAGCCTTTTGGGCGAGTGACTTGCCCCCAGAGTGGTTGCCACACTTGCCATCTTGAATTTTGCAAAGAACCTCAAGTGTTTGAGGGTACTTTATGCAGGTTAGAAGTGAGCCGGAGTATGCTTTGCAGATGAGCTTATTGTTGTGCATGTAGTATCTCGCGGCCTTCTGCTAGGCCTTTCTAGCTTCGGACTTGTCTGTTGGCAGATTTCCATTCATCAAGTAGTCGATAATAGGGTCTTGCCAGCTGGGATCCTCGTCAATCTGCATTGTGTCAATAGGCTCCATTTCTTCAATGCTTGGTCGGTCAAGGTGTTCAACTGGGTATCCAGCACTGACCCTAGGCTTGCCAATACGTCTGCATGACGTTCTCTACCCGGGGCACTTGATGGATGGTGAAGGTAGGAAATGTCTTTAATAGCTCTTAGACTTTGTCAAGGTACAAGATCATCCTTGGGTGCTTCGCCATGCATTCACCTGAGGCTTGCTTTGTGATCAACTGGGAATCTGAGTAGATGGCTAGCTTCTTGATTGTTAGCTCCTTTGTCAAGTGCATGCCAACGAGCAATGCCTCGTATACTGCCTCATTATTCAAGGTCGGGAAGCCAAGCGTGACAACTTGCTCCAACAGGGTTCCATCAGATGTGATGATGACTACAGTTTCTCTAGCTCCTTTTTGGTTCGACGCTCTGTCTACGCACAACTGCCACATGTCTCTAGGTTGGCCGGGTTCAGTGGAGGTCCCGTTTTCTTTCAAACTTTCCTTCTTTTTATTGACCAACTTCTCTTCTTCGGCTGGTGGGGTGAATTCTGCAACGAAGTTTACTAAAGCCTGGGCTTTTATTGCAGTTTTTGGCTGGTAGAGGAGGTCATATTGGCTTAGCTCTATAGCCCACTTCATGAGTCGCTAAGAAGCGTCAGGTCTGTGAAGGATTGATCTCAAAGGAAAGTCGATCATGACGATGACTCAATGAGCTTGGTAGTAGGGTCACAGCTTTCTCGTAGAAACTACAAGAGCCAAAATGAGCTTCTCCAATTTCGAGTAGCGAGTCTCTGCAAAAGGAGAGCTTTTAACGTGTAAAATACTAGATGTTGGGCCCCCAGTTCTTCTCGGACAAGTCTTCACCAGGAACTAGCTTTGAGAGTAACGAAGGTGAAGTGAGGTAAGTCTTTAGATTCTGGAAAGCTACTTCGCACTTCTCATCCCATTTGTCTTTTTGTCCTTTCTTCAAAGCTTTGAAGAATGGTCTGCACTTGTCGTATATCAAGAGGAATCGGTTGAGGGCCGCTGCTCTGCCAGTCAAACTTTGTATGTCCTTCACTGTGGACAAAGCGATTTCATCTTGAGAATGGCTTTGATTTGACGTGGTTGTGCCTTGATACCTTGATGTGGGCCAGACGATACACCAAACGTGCATTTGCTTGGATTCAACTTCATGCGATACTAGCGGATCAGGTTGAATGCCTTGGCAAGGTTTTTGATGTGATCTGCACATTTTGGGGCTTTGACCAGCATGTCGTCCACGTAGACTTCCATAGTTTTGCCGATCTGCTCCTTAAAGATTTTATTCACAAGCCTCTGGTAGGTTGCTCCGGCGTTCTTCAGCCCAAAGGGCATGACCTTGTAGCAGTAGGTTCTTCTCTCGATGATGAATGAGGTCTTTGCCTCGTCATCCTCGTGCATTAGGATTTGATTATAGCCGGAGTAGACGCCGATGAAGCTGAGCAGCTAATTGCCTGAAGTGGAATCCACGAGTTGGTCGATTCTTGGCAATGGGAAGTTGTCTTTAAGGCATGCCTTGTTGAGGTTGGTGTAATCAATGCAAACTCTCCACTCGCCCTTTTCTTGCTTTGCCACTAGAACAACGTTTGCCAACCACTCTGAGTAGGAGACCTCTTCGATGAAGCCAGTAGCTAGGAGCTTGTCGATCTCGGCTTCAATGATAGCGACCCGCTCGGGAGCAAAGTTGCATCTCTTCTGTGCCACTGGCTTGCTGGCAGGGTTGACATGGAGTTAATGACAAATGATTTTTGGGTCGATGCCCGGCATGTCTAACGACGACCATGCGAACATGTCTTTGTTGTTTTAGAGGAAGGTGGTCAACTCCACCTTCTAGTCTAGGCTTAGGCGCGAGCCGATCCGCGCTTTTCTGTCTGGCTAGTCAGGATCCAAGGGTATTAGCTTGACGTCCTCTTCGGGTCTCTATCCTTCAGGAGAGACCTGTGGACATATTTCCCTGGCTTAGTCCTGACACTTTAATTGCTATAAAGGAGCGAGATTCGATTGTTCAATTTCCTTCATATCTGCCTGACTCACATGGAGGGACTGCCTTTGTTTGCTTTTCTTCAGCCCTTAGGCCGAGCATTTCTTCGTCATTACCTGATTGCTATTAATCAAGCTGACACCGCCCCAGGGACTGGGTAGGGGATTTTCTTATGTGTGGCAGAAGTGATGGCGTTGATCTTGTCGATCCATGGTCTGCCTAGAATGCCATTGTAGGGTGAGACCTCATTCATGACCATGAATGTCTACGAGCTGATTAAAGGTGGGGAGTAGACATCGAGGTCTATCATGCCTACGGTCACCTTTGTTGCACCATTAAAGCCGATCAATGATCTGGCTGATTTGTTGATCTTCGTCCCCAAGCCCATTTGCAGGATATTGGCTGCGCTGCCCTCATCCACATGGATTCGGTTGACCATAGCCTGAGCAATTTGAATGCTGATGACAATGACATCGTTATGTGGCATGTCGAGGCCGATCCGATCTTTCTTTTGGAAGCCAATCATAGTATTGTTTCCAGCCGGTGGGAGGTCGATCGAGATTAGGGGTGGCAATTTTCTACATGACTCGAAACCTGCATGGAAAAAATGCGACCCGAACCCACACGATTAATAATTGGGTAATTTTCGGGTCAACCCGTTATGACCTGTTTATTAAACGGGTGAGTTTCGGGTCAACCCGCCAACCCGTTAAAACACACACAAGGGATTTTGAAACCCCACCACTCTCCTTCCTCTCCAACACCTTATCCACCATGCTACATACAACTTTGTAATTATTTACTATGCCTTTTCATATTTATAATGTTTCTTTTTCTTTCTTTTCCATCTATCTTCTCCTCTCTCTTTTTTTCTTTCTTTTCCTTCTCTCTTCTCTCCTCTTTTTTTTTCTTTCTTTTCCTTCTCTTTAGTTTTCTCTCCTCTCCTTTTTTTTAAAAACAAATTTCTTTCCTTCTCTCTTCTCTCCTCTCTCTCTCTCTCTCTCTCTCTCTCTATCTCTCTCTCACTCTCTCTATTTTTTTTTTCTTTTCCTTCTCTCTTCTCTCCTCTCTCTATCTTTTTTCCCCCTTATATTTTCTCTCCTCTCTCCATTTTTTTTATTTAAATTTTTTTAGTTGTGAGTTTTGTAACATGCATGTTATTATTTATGAACCCACCCGTTACACGACTCGAAACCCACATGATAAAAGACGACCCGAATCCGACACGACACGTTTATTAAATGGGTTGGGTTCGGGTTGAGTATTCTTGACACGTTTATTATCCCAACACGACACGAACATGACACGATAAAACCCATTGCTAGCCCTAGTCGAGATTTGGGAAATCACAGTGGCCTGTTTGATCTTCCTATTCTTTTCTTTGCTGGTCAGCCCAGACTCCTCGGAGTCGGCTAGGATTGTGTTAATCCTTATAACTTCATGAGGTCACTCCTTGGCAGTGTCATGATCCTCAATCTGCTGGATGGCCTGTTTCACAACGAATTCCATGCAATGACCTTCTGTCACGAGTTCTTCAAGGTGCCAGTGCGTAGTGTGCCCGTGCATCCTATGGAAGGCACAGTACTTTCTAGTATCCCTCTTGTCCGGATCCCATTTAGAGGGCGGCTGCCTTCTTACCCAAGGTTTGTCTTTCACTTGGGCTAAGATTTGATGTATGGGGATGGTGAACTTGGTGTAGTTCTATATCCAAAGAGTCCATTTTGATGATCTGCTAAGAAATCTGCTACAGCTTGTCTTTTGACGGCTTTTTGAGGAACATATCTGAAGGCAAATTATGTCAAAGCCAGAGTCCATTTTCCAATTCTGCCTCTCAACATTGGCCTTGTTAACATGTTACTTGATTAAATATGTCTTGGCAATGATGTAGATGGTGTGTGGCAGCATGTAGTGTCTGAGTTTCACAGTAGTGAAGTATAAGGCTAGACAAAGCCTTTCAATTGCAGAATACTTTGTTTCCACTTCTGTCAGAGTTCTGCTCAGATAGTAGACGGCCTGTTTCTTTCCTTCCTTGTTATCCTGAACTAAAAGACTCCCAATGGACACTGATGTAGAAACATATAGATTGAGTGGCCTGCCTCTCTTTGGTCGGGACAGAACTGGTGGATTTGAGAGGTAATGCTTGATTTCCTCAAAGGCTTGTTGATGTTGTTCTTCCCACTTAAACATTTGTTCTTGCTTCAACCTTAACAAGGAGGAGAAAGGTTGGATTTTTCCTACAGAATTGGATATGAATCTCCTTAGAAAATTAATTTTTCCTAGGAGACTCTGTAGTTCTTTTTTGTTCCGGGGTGGTAGAGCTTCTATAATGGATTTTGCTTTATTTTTGTCAACTTCTATGCCCCTTTGGTGGAATAAGAAACCTAAGAAATTTCCTGCCTGAACTCCATAAACACATTTTTTGGGATTCATTTTCAACTTATGTTGTCTCATTCTCAGGAATGTCTTTCTTAGATTTGATACATGATTTCCCATCTCTGGGGATTTAATCACCACATCATCTATATATACTTCCAGAGAATGCCCTATCATATCATGGAAAATAGAATTCATTGCTCTTTGATAAGTGGCTCCTGCATTTCTCAAGCCAAGAGGCATTATAGTATATTCAAAAGCACCGATGTGCCCTGGGCACATGAAGGCTGTCTTGTGAATGTCTTTTTCTGCCACCATGATCTGATTATATCCTGCATTGCCATCCATAAAAGATAGCATTTGGTTATGGGCAGGTCCATCTACTAGCATGTCTGCCATTGTCATAGGATATTCATCCTTGGGAGATGCTTCATTTAGATTCCTTTAATCCACACAGATTCTAACTATTCCTGTTTTTCTTTTCATAACTGGTACAATATTAGCTAGCCAATCAGCATAAATGGCAGGTATGATGAATTCTGCTTTGAGCAATCTTTCTATTTCTTCCTTGACCTTTAGTTTTGTATCCATAGACATCCTTCTTTTGGCATGTTTGACTATGAGGTAACCTTCTTTAATTGGCAGCTTGTGTTCCACCAGCTTTATGTCTAATCCAAGCATATCATGATAATGCCAAGCCAAACAATCTCTAAAATCATGCAAGAGTGCCATGATTTCACTCTTGTGTGGTTCCTCCAGCAATGCACTAATGAAAGTGGGTCTAGGATCCTCTTATGTCCCTAAGTTTATTTCCTGCAATGGATCTTCTACTTCTGGTAAAGAATCATCTAGTGCTGCTGGTGCAAAATCTAGTACTTCCTCTTACAAACTCCTTCTTGCTCCTCAGTGCTCTCATGGGTGAATTCTACCATATTGATGGCTGGATCCTGCATAAAGAGCTTCCTTTCTTCCCAATATATCAACAATCTTTTTGTAATGGATCGGATTGTTGCAGCTTGATCCTTCTCTTGTTGATTGGGACTAAACATCAAAGTTCTGGAGGTTTAGAACAAAGGTCTATTCCAATCCTCTAGAGAACTGGCTAAACCATCTTTAATGAGTCTCTGGGCCGTGACACCATGGGGGTGGCTGTTCTGGTTGACTCCAAGGAAGGTGAAAGGACCAAGGTCATCATGATAATACCTCGCCTCAAAACACATGGCAGAGGGCAGAAATGGTCGTGGGTCGGCCTCTACTATCTCCATGTAACCTTCTTCATTCCAAAGGGTTAATTGTTGGTGTAGAATGGAATGGACACATAAGCTTTGGTGAATCCAGTCCCTGCCAAGCAATGCATTATAAGTGGTAGAAGTAGTGTCTACCACAAATAATGCAATCTTTAATTCTTTGGTTCCAACTATGGCATCCATATCCAGGATTCCATAAGTCTTGGTGATGCCCCCAGCAAAGTTGGTGATTGTCAAACGTGTTGGAATTAGATCCTTCTCTATTCTTCCCATCTTGCTCAACAATCTGTGAGGTAAAAGATTAATGGCTGCACCTCCATCTACCATCACTTTGGGAATAGGAATACCCCCAAAGTTTGCTGGTATGAACAGAGGTCTGAGGTGATTGGCCATATCTTTGGTTGGTTTGGAGAAGCAAAGCTATTCTCTAGCCAGTTTCATGGCAGTTCCACCTGTCTTGGTAGTAGGTGTTTGCTGTTCTGGTGCTTCTTCTACTTCTGCCAATCTGCACTCAAAGCTTTCATGGGAGAAAACATCTCCTTCTAGAGTGTTTTCTTGCCCTTCTGCTGCCCTGAATTCTTCTGGCAAGATGAAGACCATGTTGATGCCTAGATCACCCTGCAACAAGCTTTCTAGCTCTGCACCAAAAGCCTCAGTTTCTTCATCTAATTCTCCATTGTATTCCATCTGTTCTTCCCCATATTCTTCTATCCAGTCTTCCTGTTCTCCTATTTTGAGGAGTCCATTCTGGTCATCTGCAGATGGTTCATAGTCTAGCTGCTCTTCTACATACTCTTTAGTCCAGTCTTCTTATTCTTCTACTATAATGGGTTCGAGCTCTCCTTGTACTTGTGAAGGTTGAAGCTGGTTGGCTAAGGATGAGGTAAGATGGACGGAAGGTCTATTTGAAGATTCTGGCTTCATCAGCTTCTGGGGCCTGGAAGCTGTTTTATCTGCCAGAGGAGGTTCTTCTGGTCTTCCCTTTTCTGGCAGAACTGGTTTCTAGAAGTACCAGTGGGTCGTCCCTGTTTTTTAGAAATGTGCAGTACTGCCTTTGAACCCTCCTCTTCTGAGTTCTAGTAAGTTCCAGAGTCGGTCTGTCGCTTTTCCCCACAAAATACCATCTGCCTTCTATGATAGTTGCCAAGGGTTTTTCATTCCCAGGCATCTTAATGGGTATCTCCTTCTTGGACTGCTCTATCATCCTTCTGCAGCGCTGACCTGGTCTAAGATCATTCTTCTGTCTGGCTCTGTCTCAAGAAGGAATTGGATATGGGCCTTGTTGGTCATATGACATTCCAATCCTGTCAAAAACACTAGGTGTTGGTTGATCCTACCTGCACTTGCTACAGAGCACTGCCCCAGCTGATTAGCTTCCCTTGTGGTTGCTCTGCCTCTGCTGGAACTGGCTCCCGTTGCTGGTTTGCTTCTCTTCTATTCTGGCCAGTTTAGGTTGACCATGTTGACTTACGACTGGGGAAAGGGGTCTGTTGTAACTGATGGAGGTTTCTCCGCTAGGTTTAACCTTCCTGCTGTTATTCCTTCCTGTTTGACATCCCTGAAAACAACACAACTATTGGTGGAATGATTCCAAGAGTTGTGTCATCTGCAATACTGTCTGCTCTTAAGGTCTTCTGGCTTGGGCAACCTGTGGGTTGTCTCTATTGCCTTTTGCAGCAACATCTCATCAAACAAAGCATCTACTTTGGTCAGATCAAAGGAATAGACATTTTTCTGTGTTGGTTTGTTTGGAACAAAGCCTCCTGTGAATGGTGGCGGTTTTTGGTCTTTTGGTGGCTTTGTAAGAGCCTTGCAGCTGATGGAATGTTTCAATTTTGCCATCTCTGCTACTGTAATTTCTCTTTCCTCCGAGCCCTTTGTATCTTCTTCTGATTCTACCTCAACCAGATGGACTGAAGAAGAAGGAGTCTTGTAGTATGTGCCTTTGGAAGAGTTCCCCTTCTGTTGTTCTTCCCTAAGCAGCTCCTCATATTTAGATGCTTTATCTAACAGTTCTGCCAGGTTCCAAACAGCATCCCATCAAATCTTTTTCTCAGAGAGATTTTAGGGGCGGCTTGAGCCATTTGGATGAAGTGCCTTTCCTCCATAGGGATTCGACATTTCATTTTGAGCATTCTAAATCTGGTTATGAAGTCCTGGGCAGGTTCATCTTCACTCTGCTTGAGGGCAGCCAGATCACTGATAGTGACTTCTGGTTGGATCCTGAAATAATAGTCATGGAAAACATTTTCCATCTGCTCCCAAGTTTGAACAGAATTGGCTGGTAGACTGGTGTACCAAGTGAAGGCTTGTCTAGAGAGAGAATTTCCAAAAAACGTTGGCTTCAATAGAGGGTTATTTTCTTTGACTATGCACTAGACAGAAAACCTGCCCATATGCTCAACTGATGAAGCATGAGGGTCCTCTCCGTTAAACAAAATAAAGTTTGGGACCTTAAAACCTGGTGATAGAGGTATCTGATCAATGTAGGCCAGGTATGGTTTTCTATAGGTGGGCCTTTCTCCTCTTCTGGCCTCAGGCTCCATCATCTCCCTGATCATTCTCTGTAGTGCCCCCATGTCATTTAAAGCAATGATAGGTTATAGATTTCATCCCTATTCTGGCTGGATGTGGTCAATCCTGTGTTCTTCCTCATCTTCAAAATCTGGATGATTCCTCCAATTTGCCCCCAGTCAGTTCCTGTCATTGTTGGCAAAAGGGTTGATCCCCCCTCTGCCTCTTCTGCCTCTTGCTGGTGGAGGGAATGGATTGGGATCCATCCTTCTGGGTTTGTAAGGTAACATTGCTGGTGCGTCAGGCAGAAGTGCCAGGGGCTGATCACGTGGAGCCACAGGTTGTGGAATAGGTGGAGGTTCTAGCTGATTTTGAGGAACCTAAATCGGTGCAGGGCCTTTTGGCCTGATTGGACCCTCATGCTCTTGGACAGGAAAGGCTCCTCCCCTCTGTCCAGCCTGGAATCTCTCCATGGCCTGGTATTCCAGCTATCTGTGCAATGAGAGGGTTCTCCTGATATAGCCATGCCAATCCTGGTGGAGGATCGTAAGGAAGGTCTAACTGTTGGACCACCATATTAGGATTTGGAATCTTGGCCATAGCAACTTCACGGTCCTTCCTGAACTGCCTGCTGACTTGCCATTGCATCATGGCAGTCATGTTATTCAGAGTGTCCTGGCTCCTTTGTGCTGTAGCCTCCTGTCGGAACACAGCTTCCTGTATTTGATTCAACCACCTGGAGCCAGCCTTGGAGCATCTACTTCTGGTACTGCCATGGGCTGATTGCCTAGCATCACTTTCTTCTGACTCAAGTCCCTCTCGGAGAGCTGCTTAATCTCTTTCCATTGTGTAGCATGGGTTTTGGCTAGAACTTCCAATATTCATATACTTTAGGGAACTTCTTTAGGAGTATGTATACTGAGAAGTCCCACTGGGCATGCCAAATTGTTCATCCTTTTTGTGTTTGTTCCTGTGATGGTAGGTTAACGTTTCTCATTGTCTTGAAAACTATTGACTGGTCAACAAGCCAACTTTCTTTAGTGTGCGAGCGTGCCACTGCTAGTAATAACAATTCTAGAAGACTTCTTAAAATAGATAACTTGCGCCCAAGTTACTGATTTCTAAACAAGCGATTGTGAATTTGGGTGAGGAATATCTCCCAAGTAAGTTCTTTTCTTGCCTCAGACTGGTGAGGATTTCACAATTTATCTCAGTACAAGATTAATGATTCTGGCTAGAATAAATAATAATAAAGTGAACTGTTTGAGGCAGAACTGCCTTTTACAAAACTAGAGAGGAAAAAATCAACTCTAAAAAGACAAAAAGATTATTGAAATTCCATTTCTGACTGGATAAAAGCTTCTGATCCGGGCTAGACTGGGTATGTCTGTGCTGGACTGAACTGTCAATAACTTCAACTGCTTAGCTTCAGCTATAAGTTGATACCAAAATTTGAATTTGGCAGAGCTTTAATCTATTTCAAGCTCTGTAAGGCTTTTTGAATGGGTAGAACTGCGACCTTTTCAATCTGCAAGGGGTAGAAGTGGCTGGACTTGAAGACTTACTGAGCTCGCACTGCACTGTGGTACCTATTTTGCTTGGTTGGGGCTCTCCACAAATTTGATGAGGTTTTCATATTTGTGAAAACTCAAACTCTGCTTGTCTTGACTTTTGCTGAACCAAATTTGTAACGAGAGAAGTCTCGTTTTGAATGACTTTTTCTCTAAGCCTGAACTTGGAAATTCTAAGAGAGAGAGAGAGAGCTTTTGATTACTCCAGTTTGTTTGAAAGCTCTTAGTGATCAAGTGATCATTTTGAGTTTCTTGCCTTTGGCTAATTTTTGGTTGTTTGATTGATTGTTTTTTTGACTTTTTTGTGTGTCCTTTGCCCTATTCACCCCCTCTTATATTTATAAGAAGTGTTTTGGAGTAGGGTTTCTTTCTTTTAACAATGGGCGGCAAAATTTTCACAAAAGATCTTTCATTTTTAAATGTAAAGAAAGAGGGGTTTTATCAATTCTAGCAGATAAGCTCTCACTAGTTAGTTCCTTCATATCACTTCCCTGTATTTTTCAAACTATGATGGTTAGTTTGATCTTCCATTTGAACAACTCCCTGTCCTCCTGCTTATCTCCTTTTGAGAACACGTCCTGCTTATCTCTTGGGAGAATCACCCTCTTTGGAGAAAAAACATTATTTCCAAATATGTAAAAGGGATCTGATCTTCTGATGGCAGATATTCATAGAAGTCTTCTCCTAGCCGTCTGCTTTTGTTAATCCCAATTGAAAATATTGACTTTTCTAAGTCAGAAACATCACGTGGGTCTGTTCCTGTTTTGGGTTTCTTTCTTGTAATAATGGCAAGCCCAAATTCGAGTTGAACCATGAGCTAATTCCTTTCTTTTCTCTATTTCTCCGAGGACCAGGTTTTGCATTCTTAGATAACTCCTGAGCTGGGCTTCTTTTAGATGTGGGCCCCTGATTATAATTTAGGTCCTGAACTGCCTGGTTTTGTTTTTGTCTCATCCTTTTAGGCCTCCAGTGCTAGGCTAAGTGTGTGTTTTGGCCCAATTTTAGGGCATGCAGGTGGCTGCCCAAAAATTGTCATGGGCTTTTGTTTTCCTTGGGCTGTGTGTCAAATTAGGCCCAAACCAGGACATGGTGCGGCATGGCATCACAACGCACTATAGGGCTTAGTGTCGACAATGCAACTGAATGGAATGGTGCCAATGGCATCCCAATGCTCTATACCGGTGGTGCTGACACTATCACTCACCGCACGAGTGGTGATACCAACGACATCATGCGTCATTGGAACGGTGCAGCACACTCCAGCTGATGAGTTGTTGGTGTTGCACATGAGTCGATGACGCTGGTACCGTAGGTTCATGTCGTAGATGGAGAAGTGTTACTAAGGTGTTGTTCGGCAGTTGGTGAGGTGTCATTTGGCAATTGGGTTGTTGCCTAGCAATTGAAGAGGTGTCATTCAACAATTGATGGGTGTTATTAGTGAGATGTACAACCCAAGAAATGTCGTTCGGTAGTGTCATAGGTACTATTTGGAGGCGTTACCTAAGAGCTACCATTCAGTGGGTGCCATTAGTGTCGTAATAGAGAGGTGTCTCCATAAGGTGTCATTCCACATGAGTTGTAAGCGTTGTATGTCCAAGGATGCCGTTCAATAGTGGAATTAGGGCCGAATCGAAGGCGTAGTCCACAAGGTGCCATTCGGAAAGGCATGGGTATCATTCGGTAGATGCCTTATGAGCTATCGATTGATTGGGGACTGCCATAGGTGCTATCATTTGGAGCTTCCGTAAGCACTGCCATAAGAGTTATTAATTGGCGTTGCCATAAGAGCTGTTATAGGTTCTACAATTGGAGATGCTTAGATCTTGCCGTTCGGCAAGGTATGGGTGTCATTAGGCAGCTGATGATTGGGCTGCTGATAGGAGCTGTCGTATGTAGTGCGAGCTGTCGATTGGAGTTTCTGGAGCAATCAAAAATGCATAATGATTAAACCATGGGTATCGATCAGGTGACATAATATTTTGTGTTGATTCCCACAGACAGCACCAATCTGTTTGTGCTCAGAACTGGATGACCAATAGTGGGCCTAAACTTATAGATGTGATGTGTTGGATGATGGGTGAAGGTGAGGACCTTCAATAAGTGTGAGAATTCGGTAGGCAAATACACATGCATGGAGAATTCAGATGTACGTGGTTCACCCTAATGAATGAGCTACGTCCACGGAGAAAGATATTCTCATTATGATAATGTGTGTTTACATTGTACAAAGGGTTAGACCCAAAGAGAATAGGAGGAAGGGTGAAGGCCGAAGGTCAAGGATTAGGCAGAAGACCAAGGATCCAAGGACCAGCAAATGGGCTTATGGATTGAGCCATAAGGCCCAATGAGCAATATAGAACCCCAAGAGAGATCCGAGTCCAAAAGTCCCTGTCCTTTTCTTGGTGGTGAGAGATCTCCTTTTATAAGTGAGGGGGAATCCCTTCCTCTTGTGTTTTCTCTATGTGGGACTCCATTCCCTTTGCTTGGAATGGCTTGGTAGTGCTTGGCCAGATATGATACAAACATCGCAAAAACTTTCATTTTCAATGTTAGTGGATGACAGTTTTAATCAACATATAAATTGTGATTTTAAAATGGAATTGAATATAAAAGTTTATTCTCAATGTTGTTATATCATGATTAAAGCAAAAACAAACTTCATTCATGTACTTGAAAGTATTGTTCAATACATTCACCAAACAAAAGCAATAATTATAGAATCTCTCAAGTGAAGTACCTAAACTAATAGAGTTCAAAATTGTATAGTAGTGAATAATGTATCATATGGATATTTTGGCCCGATCTCGGGCCCAGGCGTAAGCACGACACGATCACGACCCATTTCATTGTGGGCTTGGTAATTTCTTTTTTACACGAACTTGATCCTCTCTATTGAAGAAGCAAGCAATATCCAGAAAGATTTTCTTCATTTTGTGCTTTAATGTGTCAGAACTTATTTCAAGCACATTCATAATGTCTTTTTCATGATCTTCATCAAGTCTATGAAATGCTTCTCACCATTATGTTACGTTTTTCTCCCTCAAATATGAACTAATAACTACAAGAGCTAAAGGAACGTCACCATCATATTCTATAAACTAGCCTCTCCACACGCGCTTCTGCGCCTGCGAGAGACTTTTTTTAAAAAAATGAAATTTATTTTAGAATTAAAAAAGATAATGGGTAGTTGTGTTCCATAAAAATAGGATTCATTATCTGATTTTTCTTTTAATTTTAATTTTTTTAATATGAAAAAAATGTGAATTTACCATATTATCCTAATTTAATTAATAATTTTAATTCTTAATGTTTGGATTAATCAAGAGCATTTTCTGGTATTTTGAATGTTTCACCATTCTCTATCTTTTGCTTTATATATATAGATAAATAAATAAATAAAAATTTGGATACCTCTTTATGATGTGGAGCATCGTTTTCCTTGAAGGCATTTCAATAGAACAGTTGATAATTTTCACTAACCTTCAACTTGTCAACCTTGTATCTATTATCTGCAAGTAGTCCACGCGTCTCCAACTCATGCTTATCTCTAATTTCTATAATCACTTGACTCTTTGGACCTAACTAGGACTCATATGTTGAAAATCACTCTAACCCACCATGCCATGCATTTTATTCCAATTTTTTGTGATAAAATAATAGACAATTAACTAAATAAACATCCTCTAAAGTTTCAATACAAATTTCCAAGTTTTTCTTACAATTTCCTTGATTTTTATTCAATTTTTATCGATATCGATATTTTCTAGATATTTCCATCGATATATCCGTATTTTTGGACCACCGATATTTCCGAAACTCTCGATATTTTAGACCTCGATCACGATCATGTTTTCCAACTGGAGATGGAGCATATTCTTGCGTTTGCTATTCTGGTTGGCACAGTATCTTAAACTTCGTAAGCCCGGCCAAGTGCCAACTACCTCTCAAATAATGCAGAAAACTTCAAAACCTCAACCAACTAACTTTTTCCACGAACTCTTACAATTCCCACCCGTTGCTCTCACAGTCTCACTGGTTCATCACGACACCAAATACGGAAGAAGGATTAATTTTCTCAAAAAACCCCAAGATAAGGATTTCTCATATCCACTCATCTTGTTTTTTTGAGTTTCCCATGGTCTGTGTTGAAATTTGACTTGTTTTTTCATTTGGTTATCGGTTTTTTGTGAAAAATTCTTGCTTATCACTCCAAAGTTTCAAAAGGACCTTGCTCTTTGCAATTCTCTAGTTCCATGGTGCATGCTGTAGTAGCTTAATCCAACTGTTTTCTGAGATGGGTTCCTTCACAAAGTTCATGGCATCTGCTATTTTCTTCATAATTTTATCATTTTTTCTTGTTCCTACAAGAACCCAAGAAGAAGGATTCATATCTGTTGTCATATCCAGCAAGGGTCTTGAGTTTTCCAAGGACTTGCTAATAGAGCAGGCTGTTTCCTCTATAATCCCCCTTCAACTACCTCAGATTGAAAAGTCTGTGAAAATCCCACTTGTTGGCCAAGTTCATGTTGTTCTATCCAATATCACAATCTATAATGTTGATATTGCTTCTTCATATGTGGAGACTGGTGACTCAGGTATTGCTTTAATTGCTTCAGGAGCCACGGCAAATTTGAGTATGGATTGGTGGTATTCTTATAGCAGTTGGTTATTTGATATTTCAGATAATGTGGACGCCTCCGTTCAGGTATATAGAGCAACTTAGAAAGGCTATTCTTTCTTCTTTATAAACTTTTTTGTTCCCTTTTATTTTGCTTTGATCTTGCTTTAATGGCATTCGAATTATGAACCAACACATAGGATTATGGTAGATGAAGCTGTTTTTATCCTTTTTTTTCTGGAAATTTGTAGTTCACTTCTAATTAGCCTTGACATAGATTTTATGCAACCAATAGGCCTCTGATAAGTTGATAACCCTTTGGCTAGCCATTTTCTGTATTTTCTTTACCTCTTGAGGACAGTGAGAAGTGACCAACGTGGAGTGGCATGAGCTGTCTTGTTTCCTTAGGAAGCCTCATGTTGGTTTCTTTTGTGGAGTTCTAATCAATACGTCCCATAATTTCATATCATAAGTCAATGTAACAGATTTGTAAGTAGAAAATGAAATTATGATACAGTTAAACAAAGTGCAGTTATAGTGAACTTTCTGTGGTCAAACTCTGTAATGTGCTACAGTATGTTATGTGCGTTCCAAGATCATTGAGTCATGAGAAATTTCCATTGAGCTTGAATTGTTGAAAGGAAAGAGGTAGAGGATTGGAATGAATTAAACTAAGATAAAATGTTCTTAGCAAACTTAATCTTCTTTCTCCCCAATTTTTTTTTATTTTACCTTGTTAAAAAGTGGTGCTTCTGAAAAAGGTTGAATGTATGGAAGTGGGTGTTACCTTAGTTTTGAATGGCCAAGAAGGAACTCTTAAGCTGTCTGTTTTGGAATGCGGATGCTATGTGAAAGATATCTCCATTAAGTTAGATGGTGGAGCATCTTGGCTTTACGAAGGGTATGCAATCCTCTTAATCAACTTTGCTATGGGAAAAACTTATGTGCCTCTTTGTTTCTGTCAAAGGTCGTTCCACACCCCCTCCCCTGTTCCCAATTTTTGTAGTTGGATCTGCATCTTTATCAACCAAGGCCACTTAAGGTCCACCCATATGGTTTAAAATCCTTTTTCTGACCCCAAATATTGCAGTTGATCCTCTGACATTCTCTTTCAGGTTAGCGGATGCTTTTGATGGTCAAATAGTTTCTGCAGTTGAAGACAATATTTCCAAGAAAATCAGAGAAGGAATAATGAAGCTTGACTCCTTACTGCAATGACTTCCGAAACAAATTGCACTGGATGACATTGCTGCTTTGAATGTTACATTTGTGGGCAATCCTGTATTGAGTAATTCTTCCATTGAATTTCAAATCAATGGTCTATTCATGGCTCCCAATGATGATTTTGCTTCCAACCTATACAATAAAGGTGCACTAGATCCTGTTCCCTTCAATGCTCCAGCTAAGATGGTTGAGATACCACTACATGAAAATGTCTTTAGTTCAGTGTCCTTAGTTTTCTTCAATGTAAGTTTATTCTTTCACCTCTGTTTTTTTTCAGATAATACTAAACAATAATCATTCATTTATTCCTTTTTTGAAATTCGCTTCATTCTTCTTCCAATAAGGTTATCTATAGTTATCAAACTTCTGTGAACCGAAATCTTACTTCACCATTTCACAACGAACTGACCTGTGCCTGGCCGGATTTGTACCCTTGTAGCTCTATATTTTAGAGTTCAAGTACATGGTGAAACTAAGATATTATTTTTCCCCTTGTATTCGTTTAGGAAAATTATATGCAATGGGTGATCAATAAAACACCAGACCTGTCCCTTTTGAACACTGCTGGATGGAAATACATTGTTCCTCAACTGTACAAGCAGTATCCCAATGAAGATATGGAGCTTAATATATATGTATCTTCTCCACTAATAATGACAGTTGCAATGGCATTAATATCACTGTTTACTCTGATGTGACAATTAGTGTCATGAATGCTGACGAAGTAATACCAGTTGCGTGCATATCATTGGTAATATGCTTCCTTGGAGTGTTTGTATGTCCTCCCATTAGTTTCATGCACATTTATATCACCTTGTTCATTATGATTTTCCATGTGTTTTTTGTTGCTGCAGGAGAATCATGCTTCATGTTCTCCAGATATCATGATAAATAAACTAGCTGGTACTATTAAATTGAATCATGTTACTGCATATTTGAAAAGCAAAATTGGTAACCTTCACATGCATCTTGTTCAGGTACATTCCTTTGTTTCATGAAATGATTGAAATGATTGTTTTAAGCTTCGAATGCACTTTACAGTCTCTGGTTTGGTTCGGTTCGGTTTTAATAAAAAAATTCAAAAACTGTCCGGTTCGGGTTGAACCGGTTCCAGTCCAGTTTGGTTTTGAACCGGATTATAAAAATTATTTTTTAATACAATTCTCAACTGAAATATTATTATTATTACTTGAAAATTAACAAATTATTCAATTTCATATAAAAATAAATATTAAAGTTA
Source organism: Prunus mume (assembly GCF_000346735.1). Next base: position 22,916,211 of record NC_024127.1, read on the forward strand.
GAAAAGTGTTCACCCCTACTTCACAGAGCTTTTTTCTTCTTTTTTTTTTTTTTTTTTCCTTTTCTTTTTCTGTGTGACTTCACATAGCATTGTTAATATAGTTTTGTTAACAGAGCCAGCCTGTCGATCATAGTTGAATATAAGCATTTCCTGTTATATCAAGTAGTGTAGAGACATAGTACAAGCTGCAGGTAAATTTTTGGACCTTTTGGTCTTAATTACTTGTTAATGAGCCCCAACTGTGAGTGCTTATGAACCCATATCAACTTGTGGGGCAAATGAGATTTGATATGTTATGCAGAATGTTTATAATTTTTTTTTTTCGGTGACAAATTTATAAGTTGAATTCTAGTACATAGTCTACAGACTAGAGCCAAGACAATGTTACTTTAAAATGCATTTTTAATGTCAAATTTGTCCCGTGTATTTTTTATGACAACGTATCTGAGGGAAAATTTAATTTATCTTCTCCTATACATTCTCCTCTTAATATAGAGCCATTGCTCCATTTGATATCAATACCATCAAGATTTTTAAACTGCAGGCCGTATTGTCAACAATTCTCAGAACTGTTGTGGTGCCATATGTGAATTTACATCTCTGGAAAGGACTACCTTTACCACTTCCTCATGGGTTTACACTACATAATTCTGAAATCGTCTCCATCAATTCAAGGCTTATGATATTCAGCGATATGTTGCGATTGCAGAACAATCTCCAACATCAGTAAGCAGAGTGCTAGACAAAATTACCATTGCGGTTGTGAGTTTTCTGGTTTGTGTGATTTGTGCACATTATTACGATTAACTTCTCTATCAAAATAGGGTTTCTGCGTTTGGATGAACTGGGTATTTTGGTGTCTGGTGCATGCACGTCCTCGGTCTTTGACAGAAGTATGAGATATTGAAGAAACAACTTGTTTTTTGGGAATCTGATGTTTTTATTCGAAACCATAAAGTGGGCCAAATGTGGTTACAAATTTTCTTAGATTTTCTTAGGTACTTAATAAGCTTGAAATAGTTATGTTTGTCCACTTTGTTTAGCAGTTGGCATGATTTTAAGCATCCGACGTACCGATTGCCTAGCACAAATCATTTTGATGTCGTGTTCGAGTCAAACCTTATCAGGTTGGGTTGGTAACAAGTTGACATGATAATAACACATTTAACGTTTTGACCAGTGTTCATTCTTGAAACATGATAATGACACGTTATCTTTGTGAAATATGTTTTTATCTTTTTTGAAAAACCTTTTTTTTTTTTTTTGGTAAAATCTTTTTTTAACCATTGGACTTATAACTTATTGTCTCTGTATGTTTTTTTGGTGAAATATGACTGGGCGTATGTTATGTAATGTGTTTAGCTTAAGTTTTTAAGGTAATATTTGTGTATTTAATATTATTTCACATTTTGGTGTTTGATTGACAAAAAATAAAGAGAAACACATAAATGGGTGAAACATGACACGACATGCAAAATTTGTGAAGGAGTTTGAGTTCATATATTTGGGCACGATAAGCCAACGAGTTGAGTTTGAGTTGAGCATAATCTTACACGACACGAGAAAATGATACGACTTGAATATGTTAAAAAAACAACACTTGCTGCATTATGTGTTCTTCTTCTCTACAGATGTGTTGAATCTTACAGTCAAACTTAATTACTTCTCAAAATCCTCTTCACTGGTCGATCTTCCAAAAAGAAGTTTGGGTATTGCTTTGCTTTGCATTTTCTGTTTCTTTCATTTGTTCTCTGTGTTGGTTTTGTTTTTGTTCTTAAATCTTGTAGAGGTTGTTTTTGGTTCTCGTTGGCATTGTATGAAACAAATTTGTGCATGCATGTAGACACTAGACGCTTTGTAGCTGGGAGAATGTTAAAATGAAAATTTTATTGAAATTAGGAGCATGGTGGGTGTTTTAAAGTTTAAGTGAACGAGTGCTAACAAAGGTGGTGTTGAAATATTGAATTTGAAGCCAGTTGCTGAAGCACCTGTTGAGAGTGGTCTTGATTTCTTTGAAGTTGTTCAAGGATAGGAAAATGTTCAAGCAAATGTTCATGTATGTGTAAAATTTAAGAAGGAATGCATTTTAGTCAACCCCAAATAAATCATTCAAATTTTTTGAGTCTTTAATTGTTAGAATTTCCTATTTGGAGTTAAAAGGAAACAAATTTAATGATTAGGTCTTTGGTAATACGTAAGTACTGGGAAAGGAACTTTATACACTGTCACTAGTTTTGCAGCAAGCCACTTAATTTTCATCTCTTCTAGGCTAGAATGACCTTATTTGTGACTCTGTGCTCCATATTATTTGCCAAATAAATCATTAGTGAACAAGATTATCTGTACTTTAAATGTGACTGGCATCTGAGACATGTTCTTACCTTTCTCCTTTTCATGGTTAGGCTCGATTTCCATTTGGTACAACTGTTCTTTGCTTGCATGCCTTCCTTGGGTGTGTATCATGTTTCATATTCTCATGGTTTCACACTACTAACTAAGAACTTATTTTGTGTAACAGCTGTAAATCTAGTGGCTCAATATGTTCGCTATGAAATCAGAAGAATGGAAGCGGTAACTGAACCAATATGCTTTTGTGCTGATATCTTTAGTGCATATATATTAGTTGCTCTTTTTTGGATTGTATGCCATTGTGTGTTTCTTCCATCATACCATCATCTATCTTTTTCCTTTTTTCTCCATCTCTGCTCTAAATCTATGATACTTCTTTCATTGTTTGAATTCACCATTTGCAATCCAAGGATACTCCTTAAGAATCTGTCTAGTTTTCTAAACAACCTTTTCAGAAACATGCTGCAATGGTTTTTTTTTTTTTACTGATTCACTCATCATTTGTTGATGGCATGCCTCAAAGTTACCTGAGTTAGAGATTTGGCAACGATAGTGTTGTGAAACCAAAAGTTTCACATATACTAGGTTAATGATTTGCGTATTACCAACTTTATGCTAAGACACAAACACACACACGCATGTATAACCGTATACATATGCTATCTAAATATTGGATATTTAGAAGATCATGGGTGCATAGTTTTTCCTTAAATTATTGAAAAAGTTAGGTTGTAAACTTTCTAAGTTCTAACTAACCATGTACAACTTCAACTTTTCTAATCATATGCTATCTAAATATATGGTCTCAAATTTGATAAGGGCATATTTGTAAATTGGCCAAGATATGTGTATCGCTAATGTTTATTTCTTTGTTAATCTTGAATCCGATGCTTGCTTTTTGGTTGCCTGCGGTTAAAAACTTTACTGGATTTCTTTTTATTTATTTTCCTCTCCTCACCGAAATCATCATCTCAGGAACTGGAGGAGAAAAAGAAGAAAGAAGAAAGAAGAAGCGAAAGCAAAAGAAAAAGAAATAGAACTAAATGCTGCTGAAGAAAAAGAAGTAGAATCTAATCCTGAACTTTTGGAGGTGAGAGTGAGACTACATAAACTTGAAGAAACTCTGAAGGAAATTGTGGTTGAATCAAAGAAGCAAATGAATAGTGGCCAAACAAAAGCGCATGAAGGAGGAAATGAGAAGAAAGTAACAGAAGCAAGTAGCCATAGTAGTTTAGAATCTAGCAAGCCCGTTGAGAAATATCCCCTCAGTAAACAGGATTCTGTAGAACCAAGACCAGCCCTCAGCAAAGAGAGGGCAGTAGGTCAGCAGCCGGTTCCTAATGCTAACTCGCAGGATCAGGAGGGCAAGACCCCAGCTTCTGAAGATGCTGAAAGATGATGAGAAGTTCTTTCAGTTATTGTCTATAATTTTTAGTGTAGCATAGGCAAGAGGAAACACGTGGATAGAAAAAATTGATTTTTAGTTTTGGAGTTTAATACGAACTCAATTGTCTTTTCTTCTTCACCCTTTTCTGCTTGCAACATCCAAGGAAATACTTGTAGAGCTTTTTTCCCAGTATTGATCACTGTGAGCATCTTGAGAGCAGACTTTTGTTGCAAGATATTGCGTGACTGTTGGTTCTTCAGTGGTATCTGGAGCAGGAAATGCAACTTGCATTGGTCATTTTTGAAACAAATTGGCCTTCCGAAATGCAAGGGTGCATCGACTTCAAATTGCCAGTTCTACGTGAACTGGTTGATTTTTTTAACCGTCTTCTAACTTAAACAGCCTCATTGTTGTTGAATTATATAGATTGGAATCATGTTGAAAGTTTGGTACTAGAGTTGTAACTTCAGCAACAAGACTCAACCTGAGTTTTGAAGCTATGAGCATTTATCACGGTTATAACTTGCTTTGAAAATTTTCGTTTGATTTTGTGACTTGCAGGCCTTCCCAAAAGGTTCACCTCTCACTCACACTTGATGTTTCAAGGGTTTCAAGGTTCATCTCAGTTTTAAGAAGCCAAAGCCTTTTCCGTTCTCGCACTTGATATTTTCGTTATTTTACTTATCATGCATTTTGTGTAGTCCATCTGCAGCACAAAGACAGCAGGAGCCAACAATTCACAAGTCTTGAGAAGTAGAAGTGAAAATATTGACACTAGGTAATCTCAATGGGCAGAAACACCAAGTTCAACTGGCCATCAGAGAAGTATACATAATTAATTTCAAATGATGGGTATTAATTTCAATGCCTATTAAATGTTATTTATATTTGACATCCATTTACCTCTGAATATATTCATCCAATAAATGGAATACTCATTTCTGACCAAAATATGAATCGTTAATGGGACAGATTCAAATGAATGGCAGAGATTAGAACTCCCTTGATTATGTACAAATTTTGAAGTAAGCAAATCTTATTCTTCAAATTGCCATATAAATTAATTAATCATAGTACAATTTGAAAGAGAGAAATGTGATTATCTCCTAGAATATTTTCATGAAAAATGCTAGGGTTACCACATTTTTGTACCACATTATGTACCACCTCTTTAATAGAGGTAGGTCCCATTGTATTGGTGGGCGCTACCTCTATTAGAGATATGGTATACAGTGTGGTATAAAAATGTGGTAAGCCTAACATTACTTTATTTTCATTGAAAGGGCCTATCACTTAATGAGCCAAAAATAAAAGGAAAAAGAGTAAGAGAGAACAGAGTTTCCAAATTAGAAAGAATTTTCTTTGTTAAATCTGAAGGTACAAGAGGCGCACAGAGGGAGTGAGAGAGAATGGAAGCAAAGGGATCATAGGGTTTGGAATTGATTTTGATGTGTGTTTCTGAGTTCGGATTTATTTGTGGGTTTTATCGCTGGGAGAGAACGCGGCAGTGAGAAATTGAAAGTCCACCATCAACCGTCCGATTAAAACTAAAACAAACACACAATATTGAAAGTTCACCGTCCGATTTTATTGGACGGCTCTCTTTAAAAGACATTTTTCAAGGGTTTTAAGCTGTTGAAAAACCTCTTGCACCTTTAGCTTGAGGTATAAATACAGGTCAGAACACTAAACCGCGGCTCGGTGCCTGTCGATCTGCCTTTACCAAGAGAAGAAAGAGAAGCCTCTCCGCCATCAAAATGGTATCTTCAATTTCTCTTTCTCCTTCTGTTGCGTTGGTTAAAATGGTTATAAACATGTAGATGTATGCCTAGACGTACACACATTGATATATACACATAATTATGCACATACTGAAATTTAAGTGCTTGTTCTGGTAGTTTATGCGTGAATCGATCCAGGTAGTGAAATGGGTTTTCTTCAATTTTTCTTGTTTGGGTTTTGTTGGACGGTGGCAAAGTTATTTTTGTTGAGATACGTTGGCACCTGGAATGAAGATTTAAGTGCTATTTGAGCATTCCCGTCTTGATCTATTTCTGTATGTCCATAGTTGACTGTGTTTTTGGAAAAAAAAAATGAAGATACATAGATTTCTGAAAGGGCTTAGATGGGGTGCATTTTGGGTATGGGTTGATTGAAGCATAATCCAATAGTAATTATAAAAGAAGGGAGTCTTTAGTGTCTTTTTTGACTGCAAGTGTGAATGAAAATTCAGAGTTTAGGTAGAGAGAATGAAGGCAATGTTCAGAGGATGGTGGATGAGGTTAAGTGGAATATCTTTGAATAATTTAAAAATCTATATTTAGATAAATGAATTTTTTTTGACAATTCCTGTTTTCACTTAAAATGATAATTCATAGTATTGTAATTTGGTTTAGTGGTTCTGTTCTTAGATTCCAGTCCTTGTTTTCATGTCACTACTGCTTCTAACTTATCGCATTTTTCATAGTATTGTAATTCTAGTAAGATTTCTTGAAGCCTCAACAGAAATGTTATATAGAATTTCATTTTGTTGCTCATCATATCCTGATTACAGGACATCAATCTTAGTGCATTCATATCATGACTAAAGTCCTGTATTATGTTTTCTGGGGCCTTGTTACTTTTAATTTGATGCCTTTTAGATCCTTTTGAAATATTCAGTTTTTATTCTGTTACACTATGGTTATGATTTTCCATCTTGTTTGCTGAGATTGGATCCTTTATTGTTTTATGTTTTCTTTTTTGGTGCTAAGATTTCCTGTTTGTTGTTTTCTCCACAGCCTAAGCAAATCCATGAGATTAAAGATTTCCTTCTCACTGCAAGAAGGAAAGATGCACGCTCGGTGAAAATTAAGAGGAGCAAGGATGCGGTGAAATTCAAGGTCCGTTGCTCCAAGTACCTCTACACGCTTTGTGTTTTTGACACAGAGAAGGCTGACAAGTTGAAGCAGTCTCTTCCTCCAGGTAAATTGTTATGGAAACACTATTATCTGTATAGAAGAAAGCAATGATGCTATTGCATGTCCTTAAAGTTATTAGGTTTTCTGTGTTAGTTTAAAGTAATTTAGACCTCTAGATATCAACTGGGTTCTTCACAAACCTGTATGATATTTCCACAAAATTAATTGTGCAAATGCAGTTGCATGGGCTGTGAAAGTGCGTTTGTGCAAGCATATAGTTCTCTAGATATGTTTTCAAGTCGCCCATTCTTTCTTTTCACTTGTCAGGATGCAAGTAATGTCATTTATTGTTGGGAGTGTTTTTTTTATAACCTAGTTTATGTTTACTTTATTTGATGTAATGTACTTGGTTTTTTGTTCAATTTGTTGTGGCTGATTAAAGGAATGAAAATTTTATTTTCATGTTTGCAGGTTTAAGCGTGCAAGACCTGTGAACTGGAATACCCTGATCTTGTCAGATGGTTTCTGGGAGTTGAGATTTGGGAAAACTTATCTTTTATCGTAGAAATGAAAATACTGTTGTAATGAATTGTAATTGCATGCTGCAATTGTTTGGTGGATAGTCTTTTTCAATTATGGTTTGTTTCATCGCTATGCAATTACCAGTTTTGATGAGTGTTTCTACTGTTTGTTTAGTTTGATACGTTGATGCTGAAATTGATTTCATTGCCAAGCCTTAATTCATTGCCGTGCCAAATCACTTGAATATTGTATTTAAATGTAGTTTCATCTTAACCAATATTAAAACATGTTGCAAATGTTAATCAGTTGTTATGCGTATTGTGTTGTCTATTAGTTTTGTACTTACAGTGGCAGCGCTTGAGATTTGTTTAGATGCTTGGGTATGGAGAAAAACTTGTACATTACCGTCTTAACAACATGATTGGTTGGGAATAGCAAAATAGTGCTATTCCCATGCCATACAAGGTTTTTTTCTTTCCCAAATATGCTATTAGAAGTAAAAATTAGTAAGGGTTTTCGACCGAAATGGTCCCCCAACTATTGCTCCATTTTGGTCCACCAACTAAAATTTTCTTTTCAATAGTCCAACTCTCCATTTAGTATAAAATTGGTCCTACCATCAATGTCTTGTCAATTTTGCCGTTAAATTGAGGGGTAAAACTGTCCATATGAACTAAAATATTAAGAAAGTACTGCCACCACTCACCAGCCACCACCACCACTCCAATCCCAATTGCACCTAATTCATACAGCCACACTCTCTCTCTCTTTCTCACTGTGACCCCCACATCCTCTCCCACCAAAAGCTTCTCAAGATACCCCTAGGCTTAGCCCTGACACTCACAAAAGCCCACCTTACCAAGTAGCGGAGGTACATGGGGACCAGTGCAGTCATTGGCCCCCACTGAAGTTTAATTATAAAAAAATAAAGTACCAGTAATCAACCCAATTTCCTCTAAGCTAAAAGTCATTTACTATATGGGCCATATCTAGTAGCCAAAAGTAGTATTCAGCCAAAACTATATTACCACGTGGGCCATACTAACCAGCCAAATTTCCTACAATTATACACTACCCATTTCCAAAAGGATTAGAATTATTATTATTAGAATTATATATTATTTTCTTGTATAAATCAATAAATTTAAGCCTTTTTCTCTTTTCTTGAATCAAAAACATGACCAGATCAATTGCTTGTGAATTTTTTTCTTCTCAAATTTTAATTATATTATCAAGTTTTTTTTTTTTCTATTGATTGATGGGTCTTTCAATTGCTTGAATCCAAGTAATTCATTCTTTTTTGATAAAGCAAAGTTGATGTGACTTACCCAATTTTATCCAAGTGGTTTTTGTGAACATGACCTCAAATTACTTGAAGAACAACATAAGAATTACATTACGTGAGCTCTAATAATGACTTTACAGAATTGAAAGGGATTACTAATCTTGCGCAAAAGATGGTTGAGACAAAAAAAGATCAAATCTACCATGTACTGTACTTGCTTCTGACACTAGCACTAATCTTACCTGTTGCGACCACAAGTGTAGAGCGAGTATTTTCTGCTATGAATATTGTGAAGAATCAATTACGCAATCGAATAGGGGATTTATGGATGAATGATTACTTGGTTGCATATATTGAGAAAGACATTTTTAATAGTATAGATGACGAGGTTGTTATGCAACGATTTCACAATACGAAAACTCGTCGAGGGCAATTATGATTGTGATGAATAGACAATACATACAATATGATTTTTGATGTTTTGATGTCTTGTGAGTTCGAAGTTTTTATTATTTATATTTTGTGAGAAGCCCCTAGACATATGAAATCCTAGCTTTGCCACAAGGATGAAGGCTTTGCAACAATTAAGACAAGCACCACACATGTTAAATTCACGGATCCGAATCCTAAACTATAACCTGATTTGTATTTTCATCATTGAATTCTAATACTAAATCTAGTGGTTCTTAAATTTGAATTATGTCGTTGAGATTGGAAATGAAATGTCAAAGTGACAATGGCACATCACTACTAGATTTTACTATTTGCGCGACGATACTTTGCACGACTTCGTTGCGCAAAAGACACTACAGCAACGGAAAAAATTATTCGTCGCGCAAAAAGATGAAAACTTTCGCGACGAAAATTTTAGTCGCGCAAAAGACCCTTAGGGCGACAAACAAATGAGTCGTCGCGCAAACTGGGGAAGAAAAACGCGGGGTTTTTTTTTGCCGCCAAAAATTTGCACGACGACAGAGTTGGTCGTGCTAAGATACTTTGCGTGACCAAATAAATGATTCGTTACTCAAAGTAGGGAAGGAAAACCGGGTGTATTTTTTTGGCTCCAAATATTTGCGCGACGATGATGATCATCGCGAAAGATATCTTTGCGCGACGGTTTTAAATTCCGTCGCGCAAAGATGGACAGAAGATGGCGCCAAATACTTGCGCGACAGAAGTATGATTCGTCGCACAAGGTTTGATGTCGGCACTTTCTTGTGTGACGGAAAGTTGCGCATGCGCGACGCTATTATGAGTTTTCGCGATTGCAGAGGCAGATTGCTAAAATTTTCTGCCATTTCGATTTTTCCTCTGTCTATGCTGCTGCCTCTGCTGGGAATTCAATACGCTCATTGGATAAGTATTATTTATTAGTTGTTTAAAATTATTAATGTAAATTCGTACTAACGGTATTAATTTTTTTCTCATTATAGATATTTGTAAATTGCGATTGTGGAGAACGATTGAGAAGGTATTTTATTCATTTTATATTAAATTCATTAGATTATGTTGAACTTAGTTTTTTATATTTATATTTTTTGTTGTCGAATTATATTTATATTATGTTGTTAAATTGTGCATGACGTAGCACAATATGTTGTGATGTACGAAGTTAATTGAAATTAACTTCGTACTTTTCTTATTATTTTTTAGTAGCACTTAGTTTCCCGTTCGAGATTAGTTGGATTTTGTGCGTGGATGCGTAAAGCATGACTGCGGTCCAATTAATTTTTGAATTGTCCCATTATTTGGACAGTTTGGTAATGCATAGTGTTGTCACGTAATCTACGGCTACAGGATTAGATTTCGATTTTGGAGATTTCGGTGTCATCTCGGTACGTTCTTCGGGTGGTACGTAGGTATTTATACTTATGCCCACCTCAAGAACTATATCGAGATGCTGCCGAAATTTATCCACGTCGCAATCTAATCTCATGTAGCTGTAGGTTACGTGATAGGACTTTGCATTCCCGAATGGGATAGGGCCCTTACCAGAGGCATAAGGTGACATTATAACTTCGTATGAAGTTGTTGTGATTGTTGTGTTGTGATTGTTGTTTCAGGAATTATGAACAGAAGGTGGATACATAACCCGAATAGATGCGTAGACGAATATTTGGATAAAATCGAGGATTTTATTGAGTTTGCACGTAGACACAACCCTGGTGCAACGAGAATCCGTTGTCCTTGTAGGAGGTGTAATAACATGTTGTGGGAGACAATTGAAAATGTTGGCTTTCATTTAGTAAGGAATGGAATAATTGAGACATATAGCATTTGGAACCTTCACGGGGAACAATTAGACAAAGCTTCGTCTTCCAATGCCACAAGGGTAGACAATATTGAACCTATTGTGGATCCTAATAAACAAGTCATGGATATTATAAATGATTTTTTTCCATTTGCATCGACCAACATCAATCAGGAAGGGGAAGATGACGTGCCTACCCCAATGGACAGTGCAGAGTTCGAACAATATGAACAACTGTTAAAAAGTGTCAACCAAGAGTTATACCCAGGGTGCGAGAGCTTTTCCGTTCTCACGGCCATTGTCGAGCTAATGCACGGAAAAATAAAGTATCGTATGTCAAACCTGTGTTTTGATTATTTTTTGGGGGTTTTCAAGAGAATGCTTCCGACGGACAATTGTTTGCCCAAAGACCATAGACAAGCGCAAAAAGTGTTGAATGATCTTGGATTGGGTTATGAAAAATTCATGCTTGCAAAAATAATTACATGTTATTCTACAAAGAGTATGAAACATTGGATACATGCCCTATATGCAAAGAGTCGAGGTTCAAGATGACATATCAGAATAGGACGACTAAGATCCCACAAAAAGTCATGCGTTATCTGCCCCTGAAACCTAGGCTACAGCAATTGTATATGTCGACTCATACTGCCACAGGCATGAGATGGCATAAGGAAAAACGAGTAGACGACAATGTGATGTGGCATCCTGCAGATGGGGAGGCACGGAAAGAGTTCGATCGAACATTCCCCAAGTTTGTTGCTGATCCCCGAAATGTTAGATTAGGACTTGCCACTGACGGATTCAATCCGTACGGGGTTCTAAACCAACATCACAGCACTTGGCCGATTTTTGTATTCCCATATATTTTGCCACCTTGGAAATGCATGAAAAAAGAATACATGATGATGACTGTTTTGATAACTGAGGATCCTGACAGGTCAATCGATGTTTACTTCAAGCCGTTGGTTGATGAGACGGTGTGCGCACATACGATAAAGCCACTGGGAAGATGTTCACTTTGTGGGCAGTAGTGATATGGACTATGAATTATTTTCCCGCATATGCAATGGTTTCTGAGTGGAGCACAAATGGTTATATGGCATGCCCTGTATGCAAAGAAGATGTAACTTTTGGTTGGCACGCGGGAAAAGTTTGTTATCTTGGTCATCGGAGATGGTTACCATAGGACCACGAGTGGTGGAAAAAAGATAAAGAGTTTGACGGGAACACAGAGCATCGCCTCAGATCTAGAGAATGGTCCAGTGATGAGATCTTGGAACAGCTTAACCGTTTGGATTTTTCTCCATTTGGGAAAACAGTTACTCGGACCAGACCTTCTACACATTTGAACTGGACGCACAAGTCTATGTTTTTTGATCTCTCATATTGGTCGAAACTAAAATTGAGACACAATCTCAACGTTATGCATGTTGAGAAAAATGTCTTTGACACTTTGATGGGCATGATTCTAGATATCGAGGGTAAGACAAAGGACACGATCAAAGCTCGTCTTGATTTGGAAAGAAGGGACATACGAAGAGGTTTATGGATGAACAGGGACGGTGATAAATCTAGAAGGGATCTGGCATTTTTTTTCCATGAAACTGAATGACAAAAAAGATTTTCTAAAGTTTGTATCGTCGGAAAAGTTTCCCGATGGGTATGCTTCTAATATCGCGCGTTGCGTGAATGTTGACGGGGGCAAATTTACTGGACTAAAGAGCCATGACTGACATGTGTTTATGCAACGCCTACTTCCTGTAGGTATTCGACACCTTTTGCCAGAAGATGTAGTGAAACCAATCATGTTGTTGTCCAGAAGTTTTCCCAACTGACGGCAAAAACATTGCGAAAGACAGACATTCATCAGTTGCCCCATGACATTGTCCAAGTCCTATGCAAGTTCGAGATGATATTCCCTCTGCCTTTCTTCACAAGTATGATCCATGTGATGGTTCACTTGCCAGAAGAGGCATTGCTCGCTGGTCCTGTCAACTATCGTTGGATGTATCTAATAGAAAGGTATATAATCCTCATCATTTGTTTATGCATCCTTATACCATGCTCTCTAATTTGTATCGTTTCTTTTTATTTTTCCAGGCTTCTCGGAGAGTTAAAAAAAACTGTACGCAACAGGGCGAAGCCTGAAGGATCAATTATAGAGGCTTGGGTTCAATATGAGTCACTTACTTTCTGTGGAATGTATTTAAAAGATATGGACACGGCTTTCAATCGTCCTCAGCGCAATAATGACGGAGGTCTAAAGCGCATGACCCTTTGGAGATCCAGTACGAGGAGAGTCGTTTTCCAGAAATAGCATGGAGGTAGCGCATTGGTTCATACTTAACAATTGTGATGAGATAATGGCATACTTAGATGAGCATGAAGAGATGATGAAGCGAGAACATCCATCACATTTGTATGCCAAGAAACACCGTGATTTGTTTCCACAATGGTTTTTGGAATATGTAAGTTATAAGTGTTTTGTATTTGTTATATATATATATTGTATTATTTAATGTTAGCAAACTAGCATGTGAATTCATTTGTATAATATTAGGTGAATAAGTTGAAATCATCGAATTCACCCTTTTACAGTGAAGAGTTATATAACTTGGCGTTCGGCCCGATTCGCGCTAAATTATTCTCGGGTTGCCATGTTAACTGCGTCAAGCTTTTGGGGACTGCACAAGATGACAAGTTGTGTACGTAAAACAGCGGTGTCCATGTCCCAGGTGGTGGCAAAAGTACGAACATTGATTTCTATGGCAAACTAACAACTGTCGTGCAATTGCTTTACAAAGACCAATACCAAGTGATCATGTTTAAGTGTCGATGGTTTGATAAAAACCCAAATAGGCAGGGAAGTGTTAAAATAGACCATGGCATGGCTTACTATCAGTGAACATTAACAGAACTTGGTATGATGACGACCCTTACATTTTGGCAAATATGGCAAGACAGATTGTGTATCTAGATGACCCTTAAGCCGGAAGCGGTTAGAAAGTTGCTCAACAGATGGATCAGAGGAATGTGTATGCTATACCAAAACTAGACCCAACCGACAACAACGTCGACAACGTCACTGACCAACAGTTGGAATCTTCCATGGAAACTAATGCATAAACACTTCGAGATACAAATTTATACAAGAACCGTTTCAGCTTCAAGGAGTGTCTTCAATCGAAATACCGATTCAGTCAATTACAATTGACCTCGGTGATCTTCCGCGATACGAAGTTTCAGTGGGCCCGAACAACGAAAGTGATGAGGAGGAAGATTGGGAGACCGAAAGTGATGATAGCGAGGATAACGAAACTTATTATAGTTCAGATGATGAATAATGCATTTCATTAGCGACTACCCATGTAAAACATAGTAAATGAAATTTGTTGTAATTTAATTATGGTAGTGTAAATTTGGCAATCACAAATGAAAATCAAGTTGCACACAAAATTTGCAATCACAAATTAATTTACAACATATAATATATAAATTTAAATTTAGATATATACCTAAATTTGAAAACATATTTGAATCTGTCTATTTCATTTTTAGTGGTCCTTATGAATATAAGAATTACGGTTTTCTCTTGTTTGTGTTTAAAATCTTCAAATTGAATGAATAAAAAAATTGAAAAAAATATATTTCAAGAATCGGGCCCTTAGGTGTCACAACCCCGTCTTATTTAATGATTTAATCAAGAATTAAACTATTATACAAACTATAATGTGTAAATTGGAGAATAAAATAATAATTCAAATTTAAAAAATAAACATTGAACCTTTCAATGGTACCGAAACCTTTGAATTTTTTTCGTAATTCATATAAAACTTAAGTTCATATTGAACTCTATAACATAATGACTCTTGGTTCGAAAATACCACTTGTAGATGATTTTTTCATTTTTGGTTTTGTTTGAAGGATATTATAATATTAAACACTATTGTTATAAATTTATTGTATATTTATCCATGTGTGTGTGTATATATATACATATAATTTAATCACATATGTCGCAAGTTAAATTGATTTTATCATAATTGATGTTAACATTTTAATATAACTTGCACCTCTCATCATGAAATTGGCATTTAATTTTAACCTTAGTGTGTGACCATGAAATTTAATTTTATCCTTTGAACCCTTTTCAATTTGATTGGATCAACTATTAACCTAGTGTGTGATCATGACACTTACCTTTAGTGTGTGACCATAGAATTGTAAACCTTTGAACCATTTTCAATTTTATTGGATCAACTATTAATCTAGTGTATGATTTAATGTTACACTTTGAACCATAATCTATTTTATTGGATCAACTATTAATCTAGTGTGTGACCATATATGGCATTTACCCTTATATATTTGTTGCCAATAGTCTTAAATTAATATACTCATATGTAAAAATTAATCTATTGGAAAAAATTATAGATTTTTTTAGAGAAAAACAAGATTTTGTTTCTTTTTCCAATAGTCTTAAATTAATATACTCCTATGTTTAGCATATTAATATACACAGTCCCGTTCTCTTGGACACCTGTGGTCCAAGGACTTGTGGTCACCCGCCCTTAGATTAAATCTAAAGGTTCACAAAAATATATTTATAAAAAAAATTTGTTTTACTTTTACTGCATAAGATAATTTAACTTAAACAAAAACTAAAAGTTAAAAAAGAAATAATAACACATCACTCAAACAACACATTGAGGGCAGAACAAATCCGAAACGGGTTCTTCCTTCCGTCGCCACCACAGCAACTCCGACGCCGTCGCCGCCACAGTAACCCCGACTCTGGCGTCCCATACGAAAATCCAAATCCACCCATCCCCTCGCAAATTAACGGGATCGATATGTCGTAAACAAAGGGAAAACTAAAATTAATATACAACCCTAAACCCAAAAATTTCTGGCGGAGAAACAACTTTGCGTGACAAAAGAACATACTATTCGTCGCGCAAAGTGCACAAACAAAGGCTTGCGCGACGACTCCATAAACGGTGCGTCACGTAATCTCATTCAGACCTTTCACTTTTTCCACCCTGAACACTTAGTTGAAATTTTTGTAAGAGGCTTGTGCGACGAAAAATATTCTCTTTGTCGCGCAAAATGATCAGGCCTTCAATAAACCCTAAACATTAAAAAAAATTGGCGGAGAAACAACTTTGCGCGACGAAAGAACATACTGTTCGTCGCGCAAAGTGCACAGACAAAGGCTTGCGCTACGAATCTATAAACAGTATCTCATTCAAACCTTTCCCTCTTTCCCCCCTGAACACTTAGTTGAAATTTTTGCCAGAGGCTTGCGCAACGAATAATCTCCCCTTTGTCGCGCAAAATGATCAGATCCTTCAATAAGAAACCCTAAACCCAAAAATTTATGGCGGAATAACAACTTTGCGCGATGAAACTATTATATGTTGGTCGCGCAAAATAATCAGATCCTTAATAAACCCTAAACCCAAAAATTTGGCGGAATACGCACATTGCGCGACGGTTTATTTTTTCCGTCGCGCAATGTAATGAAAATTTGGGTGGAAAACTACCTTGCGCGACGTTATTATTTTATTTCTGTCGAGCAAGGTGGATTAAAACGGACCTTGCGCGACGGAATAAAATCTTCGTCGCGCAAGATCCGTTAAATTTTCAGAAAAATCGCGACAACCTCCTTTCTTCCTCACTTCCTCTCTCTACCCTAGACTGCCCCGCTGCTCCGCCGTCACCTCAGCCCCCCTGCTCCGCTGGAAAAAAGACCGGGCCGCCACAACCTTCATAGCCCAGCTGTTCCCCGGCCGTCACCGTCAAAGGTGCCACCGGAAATTGGTTCGTTTGAAAGATTCTTCGCTGGCCTCGTTCTCTCTCCTCCGGCCACCAATTTCGACGCCTGAGGTATGCTTTCTGGACTATTTTTTGTGCTCTAGCTGATGATTGATTAGGATTTGGTTAGTTGTTTGCCTAGGTTTATGGAATTTAAACCCTAGGTTTTGGCTGGTTTTTGAAATTAAATTCCAATCACTTCCGGCCAATTTTCCGGGTAGGTCCGAGAACAAAAATGCCTCCAATTGATGTTTTGAACCTAGGGTAGGAACCTTGACCCTTAGTTTTTAGAATTTTCCGGCGATTGTTATCGTTTTAGGATTTGGTTAGTTGTTTGCCTAAATTGTCCCAGAGCAATCCCCTATTTGTCACGAGCACGTAGGTGTGCTTGGATTTTGATTTGGTTACCATTTGAGTCTCGAACGGATTTCGCCTATTGTGCGCTTTCTAGATTTGCTATGTTCGGACCGTTGGATCAAACTCAAACTCACGTATGTTGTACCTTGTATTCCTAGGATCGTGTAGGATTCGACGGATCGTGGATCGGAGTCTCAGATACTCCAAAATTGGAAACCCTAGGTCATTCTTTTAATTAATTAGTTCAAATTCTTAATGTATGTGCTTAAGTATGTATTCGTAAATTTGATTAATTTGTATGTGTATTAATGAAATTGTGTAGATGTCAGACCTGATTAGACGTCGTAGGTCGGTGACAACTATACCGAGTTCGGAGCCCCTGGCGCAACCGGCATCTGCTGCCACTGCTCCAGCATGGATGGACCAACTGCCAGTTGGTCCCGGGGTGTCCCAGGCGCCTGCATCATTATATTCATCAGTGGCGCAGCCTGTTAGCGTTAGGCGGCGGCACCGGCCCTCCAGAACCACCAACACCACGTCTACTGACGGTACTGTTGCCTCAGGGTCACAGCCAAGTATAGATATCCCTTCAACTGTAGTTCTTTTTTTAATCTTTTATATTCTGAATTTTATAGTTAAATTTGTTATTTCTTTAACATTATTGTCATATCTCTTTGCACCCAAGAAGAACACTCGAGGGCCGTGTCGGCTGCTGAAGACGGCGAGGGTCACTCGGGTGACCAATAGTCGTATCAGCATCGGATATGACGAGCGCCATCGCGCTGCACCCGGCGGAGTTGCATAGCTCCTTGGCCCACGACATTGGCCACGTCGTTCGGACTCATCGCCCGATGCAATGGAAGTCTTGGAAGGACATGCCTGACGGGATCAAGATGAAGGCTCGCGGCCAGTTGTCGGTATGTATCCTACCTTTTAATTATTTTCTTTCAAAGTTTATATATTTCTATTACTTAATGTATTTAAGTAATTTATTGCAGACGAACTATAACTTAGCGGACCTCGACGAGGAGTCATTGGCATACGTCAACAGACTCTTTGGTGAGAGGTACAAGCAGTGGAAGAGCGACTTGCACCACCAATTTCAGGCATTTGATGATCCGCAAGTCGCTCTTCAGGAGGGTTGCCCAAAGGAGCTTGAGGGGCGGGAGGATAGTTGGGCGTTGCTCTGCGCTCATTTTCAGGTGCCCGATTATGTGGTATTTGTTACTAATATTTGTTTAATTATTTCATATTTTTTATTAATGTTTATTTCATTTTTTATATTTCATTATTATTTAATTTTTTATATTTCAACTAATAAGTTTTATTTTTTGTATAATAGAATAAGATGTACGGCGGCGAGTAATAATAAAATCATTTATATTTAATTTTTAATATGTCATTATTATTAATTTATTTTGTTTGTACTAATATTTTTCTTCTCTTGTTCAATTTAGGGGGGTCTAAATTCCCAGAGATCGACGTCTTTGGTGACGTTTATGTTCGACTTAGGAATGAGTTGGTCGAGTCCCTTCATGTAAGTATTATTTATTTTTAATTTTTACGTTACGCATTCAATTTATATGCATGTTTTAATTTATATTTTATGTTACATTAAACAAACGACGATGGTGGAGGGGAGCCAGTTGGTTCTTCAGGAGTCCGCCTCCTAACTTCCTCCCGAGACTCCGATCAATTATGTGGATCCTCCACAGGATGCTAGATTTCAGATCTTGACGGAGACGTTGGATCAAACTCTCGGGAGGAGGCCGGGAACATATTGTAGAGGGATGGGGAATGCCCGACAGAGGGAACCTCGACCCCGGTCATCATCGCAGGCAAACAGTCAGGTGACTGTTTTGACATCGCAGGTTGCCGAGCTTGAGGGTCAGATGTCGGTGATTCTGCAGTCCCTCGCACGGTCCGGCATTCCAGTCCCGAATTTTGGTGCGTCGACATCCGAGCCTGTCCACCCAGAGCATCCCCACTAGACCACGGCCCTTGTAGACTCCCAGATCCCCGAGCCGCATATGCCTGACGACCATGTAGATTTTGGAACATTATTTGATTAGTTTTTAATTTTCATAATTATTTTTTAAATATTTCTCTTGTAATATACATTTATTTTATTTTATATAATAAATGTATTCTTTACAATTCATTTTTGTATTGCAATTTCATTTTATTACCCCCAAAAAAAAAATTATTTTTTACAAAATAAAAAAAACATAATATTAAATTTAAATAATTTGTATTAATTTTGCGCGACGAAATATTTCTCGACGTGCAAACTCACTTTTTTAAAAAAAAAATGTAAAAAAAATTATTTATATACTTTAATTTATGCTTGCTTTCGTTGCGCAAAAAATGTATGCGCGACAACTGTATTTTCGTCGCGCAATGTTCGCGCGACGAAAATGTTTCGTAGCTCAAATGTGGCGCGACAAAGGAATTTTCGTCGCGCAAAAAACTGCGACACGAATCTCGCCCAACGAATGTTTCCATCTCGCAGTGTTTGCGCGACGAACAACCTTTCGTTGCGCAAAAGTTTGTGCGTCAAACAGTTGTGTCGTCCCTAAACCTTTTATGCAACGAAGGTGCTACGTCGCACAGTTTTGCGCGACGAACGCAATAAATTGGTCGTGCAAAGTCTTTCTTCACGCTCTTTGCGCGATGGAATGTGCGAGACGAAACTTCTGTCGTGCAGAATTATGTGTTACTAAATGTAACTTTGCGTGACGAAAGTCTCTTCGTTGCGCAAAGAGTAAAATGTAGTAGTAACGACCATCCTGAGATTCCAATTGATTTATTTAAATTTAAACATACTTCGACCATTATGTCTTTAGTATATGTATATTTAAAATTAATGGACATTTTATTTCGACACTAGTGGCGAGATTTTTCTTAGCATAATGATGTAGAGAGCATGTGGGCTCAAACAATTCCCAAATCGAAGTTGTAACAAATAAATGAAGCCATATGGGCATATTTTATAATAGGGGGCGGATCCGTGGCACCATATTTTTGACACAAGTTTTGACACAATTTTTGGGCCATTAGATTACTCCACTTTTAATGGTTGAGATTAAATCTGACGTGACAAATAGTTTTAATGTTTTAAATAAACAATCATTAATTTTATTTTCTCTCTCCTAAAAATAAAATAAAATAAATTTCTCTCTCCTCCCTTTTTTTTTTGGAAACGTAATCTCTTTTCTTGATACTATCCTTTTTTACTTGGGACTCTAATCTCTCTTCTTTCTCACGCATACCCCTCTCTCTCTCTCTCTCTCTCTCTCTCTCTTCTACAGAGAATTCACGCCTCCACCTCTGCCTCTGCTTCTTCTCTCTCTCTCTCCAGTCCCTTCTCATCCCCAAAGCCACCCTCAACACCACCACCACTCCAACCCCTACCCTACCTAAACCACAAATCACAGGGACTCTCTCTCTCCTTCCTCTCCAGTAACGCCATCGTTTCTGGACAAGGAAAGAGGGATTTTGAAGATCACCGATCTTGGACTCGGCTGTGCCTTCACTGTACCTCGCAAGAGTTACACGCACGAGATTGTTACTCTGGTACAGAGCACTGGAAGTTCTGCTCGGTTCAACTCATTACTCTACCGACGTCGATATGTGGTCCGTCGGATGTCTTTTCGGTACTTAATTCTTACTTGCTCTCACAATTTCTTTGTTTTCGTTTGGATTTAAAGTCTCAATTAATGACTTGTTAACTAATTAATTTGATTGATTGTGCTAATATTTGATTCTTAAGTCACTCTCAAAACTTACCTCTTTTCTTGTATTTGAGTTTATGTTTGCTGAATGTAATATGTGTATCGTGCTCTGAAGCATATGCTTGGAAGTCTCATCTAGCTTATTTGCCATTCATTAGAGTTCTTGCCTAGTTCTTACTTGTTATTGGAGCCACTCTGCAGAACTGTGTTGAAAGTTTTCACTTCAATCTTATTTGCATTTGATTATCTGTGTATGTTTTACTGCCAGCATTGAGTCTTATTTATTAATCCCCATATGCAACTATAAAATTGGCAGGGAAAGAATAGAAAACGAGCCATAATGGCCAAGATAGCTGCTCTTGCAAAAAAAAGGCCAGAAAAGGATGTCAAAGTTTCCACTGTGATGGATACTAAGAATGTAAGTTAATGAACTGGTTTACGGGTTTTTTGGTGCTTAATTTTTAGTTTGTGCTACTTATAATTTATTTAACAGAAACTAATGTGACATTTTGTTCTTGCAGAGGCTGAGTTCAAAAAACAAAAATCAAGTATGATGCTTTGGATAAATTAAATGAAGAGCTTGTAAGCATCTTTTATATCTCTTATTTTAAACTCAACTGGTCAAAGCTGAGAAATTTTATGCTTGCAGTTATTGGACTGATAGTTTCCTTCAGCTTCTATTGGCTCTCAGCTAGTATGCTTGTAAATTTTGATATTTTTCAATATTGTTTCGGAGGCTAGCTTAGTGTGTATGCTCAATGATATGCTTAAATATCTATTTCTGGTTGCTGGTGATTGAGAATTCTATTGCTAATGTGACATTTTGTTCTTGCAGAGGTTGAGTTCAAAAACCAAGTATGATGCTTTGGATAAACTAAATGAAGAGCTTGTAAGCATCTTTTATATCTCTTATTTCAGAATCAATCTTGCTTTATTCATGCTATGCAAATCTCATATTATGTTCTGTCAACATCTTAGGTCTCGTTAACTGATGCACAGACTACAAGCAACTAAAAGCCAAACAAATCGAATAGCATGTAAAATCAGGGTTATGCACCTGTATTTGAAGAAGGCACAAAGTCTAAATGTGGCAGTCATGGTGATATGCAACAGTCAAATGAGAAGAAAAGTCGTGATGAAGAGTTTGAGCATGACAGTAATGGATACAGTGAAGAGGTTAGAGCCAGACAAGGCCAAGATGACAAATGTTGCAAATGACGGATTTAATGGGTAGAATTACGATGACAAATACAATTTTGATGAATTATGACTCAAATAGTCAACTCAATTATCTTGATTTAGATTTTTTTTTTCATTAATCAATTGTATCATGTTCCGATCTATAAGTTAAGCAATTGAATCTTATGGTTTTTGACAACTTTTTCAAATTGGTATCAGTCCGAGGAGAGATGCTATTGAGCATTGTTTGTATGTGTCTTCGAACTATAACCATGAGCAAAATTTGTAAATGGGAACGCTGAATTGTTGGTTCAAAGTTCACACTTAAGAAAGTGTTGGATCCAATGCATTTAAACCAACACATGGCATGCCACATTTTTACAGATGGAGAAGGAAATTAGAGAGCTGAAAAAGCACTCTATTTTGGGATATTCATCAATAGAGTGCACAGTTGTGTGACACCGAGCAAGTCATTCTATAAGGTCTTTTGAAGAGAGTTGTGTTATTATTTTGCTGTAAGCCTGTAACAGAGCATCCATCATTGTTGTGTTCACCATTTGCAGGAAATTTCCAGCCTTTCTTGTTGGCGGAGTCTCTTTGGTTGCTGCAATCAAGGGTATGAAAGAAGCACCAACTAAAGTTTTTAAGAAGCCAGAAGCATAAGAAATTGAGTGTAGAGAGAAGCACCAGTTGACAACAATGTTTCCCCTGTTTTCTTCTTCCTAAATTCAATACAGACAACACCAAAAAGCTTCTCAATATTTTACACAAGTCTAAGCAAAAAAGGCTTCTTAATATTCCATACAAGTTTGAGGAAAATTTCAACTTCCAAGCTGTTCAAAGTTTGCTAGTGAGAGTAAGATACTTGGTATGACAGCCCTAAGCTATAATTTTGCATGTCTTCTTCTTCCTTAACTCAACACTGGCAACACCAACAGCCTTCCCAACTCGTAAAGCCTTGGCCTCAACTTCAACCTCCTCACCAGAGTAAGCAGAATTCAAGTATGAAACATTGATATCTACTGAAACTCTGGAGCTGGGAAGAAAAAAATAATCATACAAGGGACAAGTTAAAAACTTTAACCTATGTTTTCATTCAAACCATACTTATTGATCAAATAATTTATTCAGTGAAATACTTCATTGATCAAAGCTATAAATTAAAAACAACTCACCATTAACAATATTCTTAGTCATCACTCTCCACATCTTGGCACAAGTCTTCTAACTCTTCATTGCCTGAATTTAGATTCATAATAATCAAGTTAAACATAAGCTTTTTAAACCTTATTATTAGAAATAGCAACAATAAAAAGTGCACAAACTTACATGGATTTGTTGATTCATTCTTTCTTCTTTTCAGATTTGATGGACAATTTCTTTTGTCATGTTGTGCTATCTTTTTGCATAATGCACACTTTCTTTTCTTCTTGTTTTGAGCCAACTCAATTCCACTTTTTATCCTTTTGGAACCGCTAATATTATCCTTCTTTCTACCCTTAGTTTGTGAGATATTGGGGTCCAAAAGCAACAATTGAGAGGAATCAATATTAGTACTACATGGATCACCTGTTGTTGAGGAAGGAATTGTTGCATGTTGAGTAGAATTTTCTGACAGTTTCTTGGACAATTCCTTTATAGCTTCCATGAAAGTTGTGTATGCCTCATTTGAAGATGCTGCAATGCAAGCCAACTTTGTTGCTTGATGACACATATGGCTAAGTCGCAAAGCCTCTGATTCTTCTTTACCATCATTTGTCACCAAAATTTTAAAATCCATTATCCTAAATTTGTTTGCTTCTTGTCTCCATCTTGGAAGAATAAAATGGTCAGGTAGTGTATCTATATCAAGGCGGACAAATACTTTCAATAAATGTCGACAAAGTATTCCAACGAACTCAAAATTTTGGCATTCACACATACCTTTGTATGTTTGCAAATTTAACTTCACCACAAACTCTTCATGCTCTCCAAGTTTTGTTTTCACTAGGTATGCATGATATT